>CAVLJG010000003.1:48028515-48754449 GCA_963669975.1 Acanthoscelides obtectus
GAACTCGCTGTTATATATTTATAAATACAAGCATACTCTGCTGAAATCAGAGCATAACCATGAGACAAGGTGCAAAACACTATCACTCCCGAAGGATGAATAAGCTAATTGGGCAAAGGTCATTTGAATATTTAGGCCCACGAGTCTATAATCTTCTGCCTGATGAATGGTAGACAAAATACTGGTGACTATACATACAAAAAACGTATAAGACTGTGAATACAAGAACAATCGTATATGATGAATGGAATAATAAATTAATGTATATTTAGATTTTCTCGTCAAAAACTTACCTACTGCTAGAATTGCAGAAATTTATAAGGTTTTGAATTCGGATGTATATATATATACATATACAAATATATATATATGTATATATATAAAGAGAATATGATCATGCGGAGAAAGGTATATAACAACAAGTAGGAAAATAATGGGCAAAATCCGCAAAAAGGAGGAAAGTGGATTCGAGCAGAAAATAGGATGAAGCCAACCAGCAGAAATACGTATCGCTCGGGTTACCTATCCTATTTTCTGCTCGAATCCACTTTCCTCCTTTTTGCGGATTTTGCCCATTATTTTCCTACTTGTTTATATATATATATATATATATATATATATATATTATGATAAATTTGTGTAATTGTGTGATAGAATCATATATTAAATGATAATTAAGAATATCAAAATATATCAGTATGCAATGACAATGTTTCGTATGAGTAAATACCCGCGCACAGGCAACTAACTGCCTCCTGCGGGTATGTTTATTTGTTTTGTTCGAGATTATTTGTACTTTAAAAATAACACATTACAAATATTGTTATTATTATTATTATCATGGAAGCCTATTCGAATACGCAAAGGACCTTCAAAAAGGCTAGCGGCGTAGAAAATAGTTTTCCTTTTTCTTATGTGGAGACGATATTTTTTATGTCACTGTGCCATTGTCAGGTATGAACATAACGTAATTCTGAAAGTTTTGGCATAAATTTATTGGCTTTAATTTTTACAAAGAAAAATAATATCAAGTTGCCTTTGGAAACAAAAGTTTGTTTCCTTACTTTACTGCCAGTTGATATTTATTTTGCTTTACGATGCCGTATAATTTGGAAGTAAGAAAAAATATCTGCAAGTTGGTTGGTCTGATACTCAAACCTGAAATCTGTCGAATATTCTAAAATGAAAACATTTTACGCAGAACCATTTATCTAACAATAGCGAGTGCGAGCAGGGAATACCATGTCTGAATCTCCCAAAAGTAGAACACCACGTGCATTTACTGCTCACAGGTCAGACAGATTGCGACAAGAGCAAAAAATCAGGCTGGAGTGACAACAAGGAGACTGGCTCGTAAATACAGATCTTCTAAGTGTATGATATTGTTTGAAACTGAGGAGGAATTTTATATCACGAAAAGTATTTCACTTTGAGTAACTAAGCGACGGATTTTATTCGGACAACGTAGAGGAATGCCTGACAATCTTAGATACAAACATAAAGCAAAATTTGCAGATTTGTCTGGTGCACAATTTCTAACAGGTTTATATCCCAACCTTTTGTGGGAAGAGTGAGGGGAGAAGCTTTGAATAGTCAGACTTACATTGATAACTGCCTTTCCAAATTACTTCAGTTTGTTCACGAACATGATGCTAATGATCATATCTTGTTTTGGCCAGACTAGCATCAGACCATTACTCAATAGATACAATAAAATGTTCAAATCAACATTTCCATACATTCCGAAGATATAATTAATTTTTTATTTTGAAGTTTATAAGTTTAACACCCAGCATGCCGGTAAGGGGATTTGAGAAACCATTTTAATATGAGCTTCTCGTGTTACCTTTTGATCTAGTCTATGCCCTAGATATATTGCTACTGCTTTCTAAATCACTCTGTGGTGAGGTGACGTCGATTTCGTGACGTCGCGTCGCGTCGCTAAAATATACTCACCACGTCAGGCAACTGTCATATACTTTAATAGGTTTATCTGAATTTGAAACGATAGTTAAGCCATAGGTGGTAGTCAGAACGGTATCTAAGAGATTACCCCTTGTGTGAAGTATCAATTATTGAGTCTGGTAATCCAGGAAGCAGACAATTTAAAAAAAAAGAAAAGTGTCATGTCACTGTAGCCTGTGACATAGACATTTTGAACACACTTCATATGTCAAAATTCAACCTGCCATTTGGACTTCAGCTCATTAAATAGATTTTTTTGGCACATAGGTACCTACCAACGCGCAAAAAGCATAATCCTGCCTTTGAAGCAGTCGGGTAAAGAGGAAAGAAGAGCAAAGTAAAAGACGATAAGAGGCCACTAGGCAAGACCACTTTACAAACTTTAATATCGAAAAAAGACAGCGCGAGGCGTCATCTACCTCTAAAATCGACCACTGCGAAACAGTGAATCGCGGTTGAGACTACATAAATCTCAGTCCGCGAATGGGACTGGGTAACCACGTGACCGCTAGATGACGAAGTTTCTCGCTGTATAGTAGTTGTGGACTACTTGACTACAAAATAAACATGCTCTGCTTTCGTCCATCCGACCAAAGTCAGACAACCATGGGCAGCTGGTTTGCGCCTTTCAGCTACTCCTCAGCATGGTGATGAAAGCAGAACATGTTTATTTTATTAAACTTTGATATGGTCTGAAAAGATTTGGTCTTGGTAAAGGTTTCGTCCAAGTACCTCAATCCTGATTGTAGGCGATAGTTTTGCTACGTATGACGTCCATTCTACCAACAAGCTTCCAATAAGAGCGAAATGACTGTCAGGATTTGCTAGCTCTTTCTCTATAAGGCTTCGATCGCTTAGTGATTCTTTGCGGCAAAACTGGACGCGAACGGTTTTAACAAAGAACACGATAATCCGCAAGTTTAAAATCATAATCCTAGAGTGAATGATGCAACTTGCAGAGCAGCCGGGGTTTCGGTAAACAAAGCTCTGGGACTGGGAAAGTTCAAAATATAATCATCCAGCCAGCTCCCGCCTGCATTATTTTAGTGCTTATCGCCGCCAACGCGGAGTGTCTGAATCGAATCGGTCGATGCTTGCAGCACCGGCCAATTGGACAAACAAATAAATAGAAAGACTCATATCGATTGGAGAGGTAACGAGTCCTAAAGTGGCTCAGTTGAGTGGGCAGAATTGCTGTTATGCCAAAGTGAAAAATGCGTGGTTGGGTAAATAGACTCAATACTTGATGCGTTGATATGAAACGCTCTACAGAGAAATCCAAATATCACTGACGAAAGAAATTTGACAGAGAAGAACGAGAAGCATGCAATACGTATTTTGCTGCAAATGACCACTCCCGCTCTCAATTTTCAATGCTGAGCCCCAGCCCTTAAAAAATTTCATTATTCATTCAAGGAGACTGCCCCAAAAGACATTCTAGACCTCCCTGTTTCTTGCGTACATACATTGGTTAATAAAGGACCACTGCTTTCATTCGCTTTCTCAAAATACACAAATAATTCTGGAAAAAAACTATTGATATTGTCCGTTCGTATTTTCGGGTACTGCTATGTTTATTACGAAGAACAATAAAAGATAAATGCAACAATGGTCCGCCCATGTCAAGTGGGCTGTCATACGGACAGTCAGAAGCAGCATAGAAGTGGCGAGATGAAACGAAAGAACGTGTGTTTGACCTTGCACAAACATCCGCGTACACAGAGATGGATATATAATAGTTTAACTGTGATCTACCAAAAATCTAAACTATAACATTGATTTTTAAACGATTTTCAATACTAAATTGGACAATTCTAAATAAACTATAGCTTTAATTACCATTTTGGCGTCTACTCCCTACCACTGATATGGAATGTCTAGTCCAGGAAGTAACTTCGCATCCAGTTGGAAAAATATTCTGATTCAATCTTTTGCATCACATTATTGAAATGGGTCGCTTCAACGAATTTGTATGTTACTAGACACGAATTACGTAAAAAAATTGTATAAGAATTTTTTATGCTGAATTTTTTGTACCAGGGAGCTCAAAAAAAGTCTTATGAACTTTTTTTTAAGTGGATAGTTTTTGAGATAAAAGCGATTTAATGTGTCAAAGTTCTCAATTTATGAATCATATTTGGGCTGATATACATGTCCGTAGGTGGTAGACGGTCACTGACTGTCAAGGTACCACCCGGCGGATGTTGTAGGCGGAGCCAGAATGTGTGCATGTTGCATGCACACGTGCTCCCTCGCCAGAGTCCGTGTGGAGTCCCCCCTTTCCCCTGTACCCCCTATAGCCCCACGTTATCCTATGAGTGTTTAGGTCTTAGGCCTTCGTAGTAGCTGAAGTATACAAAAAATGATGGGTATCAACACCAACTTGCAGAGATCAGGCAGCCAGGCATACATGGTAAGATGGAGTAAGTTCGTGTTCAATGCAACTGTAAAATATTCATAAAATTCATTACATCATAGAATGACCATTATTTTCTGAACTCGTTTAATGATGACGGAGTCCATATAAATTTACGTAAATATCCAAGATTTTGACTTGTTTGAGCTTGACGGTCATGTTTTTGAACAAAACATAAGGAACACAAACACGGAAGTGCTTGTCAAGATCTTGGCTGCCAACTCCACCATGGACGTCCCCGCCAATGCCCAAGTGCCGTCGATTCAAAGGGTTCACTACACTATGTGTAACATTCAGGCATAAGACTGTAAGACGGACGCTCTTGTCGCTCGACATCAACAAAGCTTTTGTTTCGGACTTGATACCTGCTGTTGTATTGAAGTGGGCTTCTGGACTACGTCGCACGTCACAGCTTGATTAGCGACAGGGAACCTCCTAGCCCACGTCACGCAATTGTGGAGTAAATTCATCCAGTCCAATGGCGAGGCTCATCTTGTTGCTCTTGATATTACGAAAGCATTCGATCAGCTGTAGAACACCGTCCTCTTATGCAGACTTCCATCTTATGGCCTCCCAGAGAAGCTTTCCAGATGGTGGCTGGCTTTATCTCTTTCCTCTTACATATTAATGACCTCCTTCTCTGGACGATCGACCTAATCCACAGTTTTGCTGATGACAGCATTCTATATACAGGAATTCAGAGGGACAATCCGATCTCTGCCGATGACCTAGATAGAGGTTATCACTGGTTGGGGACGCAACAATCTAATACAGTTTAATGCTTTTAAAACACAGTACTGTACCTTGACGAACAAAAAGCGTCCTAGTGCTTATCCAGTTTGGATGGATGGTCGAGTTCTGCCAAAGAGCCCAGCAATTTCGTCTGGGCGGACTCCAGATCACCGAAAACATCTCGTCAATAGCGGTAGCTGGTGGAAACAAGCTAGATTATTTGTTTAGATCTAGAAAGTGCTTTTCTCCGCATGACTTCCTCACTTCAAACAAGGCCCAGAGTAGACCTAGCCTTGAGTATTGCTTACACGTTTGGGATGCTACCGCCTCGACTACATTATTTATGCTTGATGCTGTCTAGAGAAGGGCTGTTCGATGATCCTTTTGCATCGGCGGACCGTCGTTCTACCGCAACACCAACGGGTTTTGCTCCTTGATACCGCCGCGCGTTGTGCCTGCCAGACAAACCCGCCTTACTTTGGCCTCCCATCCTCGGGTCGAACGTCGTACAATTAGAACTGGCCAATACGACCTCTCCTTTATGTCGAGATTGTGGAACAATTACGAGAGTATGTGCCTTTTTCCCAGGTCTACTAATCTTAGGCAGTTCAATAATCGGATTATCAAAATTTATTTGGGATCCGCATACCAGCATTTAGGCTTTTTTAGGCCTGCGCGGCGTAAAAAAAATTTAACTTGATGCCGACATACAAACTTTAGGCCCAGTTTTTTCACAGCATGTTAACCTTGATGCCGACTGACTATAACGTAGAAGCTATTCGGCTGTTTTGTTCCTAAATAAGTTCCTGATACCTAATTCATAGCTACTGAACACCACCGCTCCTGTATACTTAAAAACTATAAGGCAAATGAGCTATCCATATTTTGAGGTCGAGTTCAAATTAGGTTGCTGTTTGACCACTCTGATGACAAAAGCTTAGCTAAGCTAAGAGTTCATCTGACAATAGTGAAACTGCAGGAATACTAACTACAAATTTGCTGGTTGATTAGGTTTGCCCTCTATGGAAATTGAATGTCTGTCAGGGGTTGTCGCATTGCATTTCAAAAAAAGAATACTAATGGTAATGATATACTTGATACATCGACCATTATTATAGGTACATAACATATCCTCATTGATTATGAGGGATTGAGAAAAGGTCCTGTTATCATGTCACAAAATATTCCGTTGTATTCAGGATTTGGCGAGGAATCCCATATAATATACAGCAGAATTATGTCGTCAACATCAAAACCTTCTGTGATACCTGTATCCATAATTCAAACATTCCAACTTTTCAAACAGTAATTTGACACACTCGACTGCCGAGTTACCAAAACTGAAGACAACTTTGGTTAAGCAAATCCACCTTAATCAGATGATTTTTCTGACTTATATCTTCTTCCTATTCAAGTCTTATTCAGTGCATCTAGTACAAGAAAAATATCGAAAGCTTAGCTTGAAGTCGACTTTAACAAAGCGGTGCAAACGGGCATTATACATAGATACTCGTATAATCCTCCGGTCTAGATTGAACTTGCAAAATGAACGTATGTAACTTCCACAATAGAGTCAATAAATCAAAAAGTTATCACTCGAATAAAAAAACTGACTTAGGCCCATATCGTCAGTCGTCCGTTGATTGTCATACTCCTTTCTTTCCTTCAAAAATTTCTAGATTACACTTGTCCCGTGTCAGCGTCAGCGCTCTCCTATTCTGAAGATATGTTTTCTTTTTAAATTGTAGGAAATTTCAGGCTGATTCAACATGATACAATTCAAAAGCAAGCACAATTTGATGCAAATAGATGTTTGTGACATAACCTCAAAATAGAGTTCTGACACGGAGAAGTAGAAAACTATGACAATCAAGGAGGCCATACAATTGTAGGGACGACTGACGATACGGGCCTTAAGGCTTGAAAAAAGAAGTTAAATGACAAACTTTGATTCTGAAGGATCCAAAATGTCACGTACTATGCGCTGTGTGTTGCTTAACTCTTGTCATTACCAAGCAGACTAACCCATAGATCGCTTTTTTAGTGAAAATCAACTACCGTTTTAGAACAAATGTGTCCTTTAAGAACGCGATTTGATAATTAGGCTCCACCTAACAGTGAAATCTATGTTGAGCTCACATACTAGCTGCGTTATATAACCGCTAAATGACAAGAATGATTTGCAATGGATTTATATGATTATTTTCCATACCCACCACGTTTTTCATTATAACTAGATTAACAAAGCAATTTACAATTGACCGTTGATCGAAACAAATACCAGTTTTAACAATGTAAAAGCAATTGTAACATTTTAAAAAAAAATTTGCTGGCATTGCACTCGATTAAATTTAGTGGAGGTACTTCAGGAAAGCAAACATATTCATCTATGACTAAATGAAAAACTAATTCGCCCTTCAGTTTGAAAATAAATGCCCTGTAAACTATACGTCAAGAAAAGGAAAGGCCGAGTGGTTAGTGGGTCGAGCAACTATTCAATTGACTTGAGGCTTTTAGGTTCGAATCTCCGCATCCGGGTTTTTTACGAACCATGGATGGTGTCTTGTCTGTTGTCTATATCACGCTCGAGCTCATTTACTCAATAACCAGCTACCAGTATACGGTTAGTGTTGATATTACGGCGTCGGAAAAAGGGTCAAAGGTGCCCTAGTTGCCAGGCTTCGTCTCCCAGTACTACTACACTCGCCATAAAAAAGAGCCCATACCCATACAAATTCGGTGCTGTTTTGTTTAAAGCTGTTATGTTTTTCGGATACAGAGAGAGTTGCAATAAACTGAATAATGTTTTTTGTACACTACGGGCCAATTTCATCAATAACAGTCCGTTATTCTCCACCTATAGGGTAACAGCCCGTTAAATACAGCGAATGAGCTTCAAGTTCCAATCAACAAATTTTAGCAACCAATAGCTATGAAATGTTGAAAACAAAATACTGCCAAAGTATGAGATGACATCTTGTCATTGTAACATCAACAGCTTATTGAATATTAAGAAATTACATATAATTGAGTCAAAATTTAAACAGATGTTTGATTTTTGAATAAAATTCATGATTTAATTATTATTGTTGATTTTTTATTCCTGTCTGTATTATTTTCTTCATTTGATATGCGATTTTACTGATTCAAGATCATCTACTTTGTGCTTTTTCCTATAAACCTCTTGCAGATAGCCATTAAGCACCTACTTGATCACTGGCTCTACCAAAAGGTTCATAGATATTGCTCGTTTCCAAACATTCATTCATTTACTTGCCGTTCATCATAACCATTATGGCATCTTAGATTGATATTCCCACAAAACCATTCTGGTTTTTTAATATCCATACATCCATAAACTTGAATATATTTCGTTGTTCAGGAACTTAATAAACATCCACACTATATTCACAGCGATTAAGGAATACCCAAATATATGTCGTAGAGCTACCAGCAAACCGAAAACCTGCAGAAAAACTAGAAATTTTCAATATTTTTCTTTTTTCACTGAGTACATATTCTGGGTTATATTTATATTAGACGTTATTTGAATCACAAAACATATACACTGATTTGAATAACAGCTGATTATCTCCTGATATTTTAAAACTAATCATATCGACAAGTGACACATAATTCTGTGGGATCCGTCAACACTTCGTCCCAGTGGCCCCAGTGGAGCAAACTCTGCCAACTGTCGAAATAAACTTTATTAATTCCAAGCCTTATTTTTGTTTTACTGTGCCTGCTTAGATATTCAAATACTGCCAGGAATTATTAGCGCCTCGCTATTTTAGGCCTTCAATAACTCCTTATTGTAGATCTCTCCTTATTTTGTTTTTTCCACGCATTCATGGTAGAAAGAAAAATATTTTATCGAATATCGATACCGTAAACCATGCAGGCACGCCCTTCACTACTTTGACAGATTGCAGAATGATGTCAAGGTCATAATCGTTATGTGTTTTTGTTTTTGTCTGAAATAGGCAAGTAGGCTTTGTGTATTCATTTTTATTTTTATAGCGTTTTCAGAATTTCATATTTCGAAACGATGTCAAGAGCCGGCAGGGGAAAATCTTTCTCTATCGTCGCCATCCCTATATTGTATCCCCACCCGTCACCAGTCAAAAATCTTAACCACCAATATTTTATCACTATTTATAATTCTTTTTAGCTCCTATTTTTCAGTAATTACTAATAATTTTACGTCTATGTATACAGTAATTGCATTATGCACCTCGGAGATGTAGGGATTAACATGTTTTACACATATCGGCGTTTTAGGATGGGGACGACCATACTGTTTTGATTATGATGTAAAGAGAGATGAGGAATTGGTTGGAATACATTTTATATTATATATTTTCGTGCAAATCCGCACAATTCAACAGGTATGTGTAGCTATAATGATCACATATACACACAGTATCTTGAAATTAACAAATTTCGAGATTGCCATGAATTCACAAATGACCAAACTTGCTGCCAAATTTAACAGCTAGAAAATCGACCTATTATTTCTCCCATTCCCATTCGCTGAGGGGATAACGGATGGTCAAATGTACACCTATAACATAAATCAAAATACATGAAAGTTGTCCTGTTTTCTCTGTACAAAAGCATCATGTTGGAATCAAAAAGTGGTCTTGTTTATAATACAGTCGAATTTTCACGATTTTATTCAACATTTTAATAGAAATCACCGATATTCTGAGACCTTTGACAGCTTCCGTCAAATTGCATTTCGATAAGGTATTTTCCTATTGGTTCATAATATTAATGTTGGTGAAATCGGCCCTACAGTTAGGAACCGTTATCATCGATTGCTTTCGATGGCAATCTAACTAGTCACATGTTACACAAATGTAAGCGTTCTCACCAAAACGACGGCAATCCGACCAGTTGCGCAATGGTTACTCGCTAGTCGGGTTGAAGTTTCAAACTAGTTGATAGATATCACCTGTAGAAGTGTAGATGTCATTGTGATACCCGGCGTGACACCTCAGCTAACGCTCCGATCGCCCCCTTTAGGAATCTTTGATAATCGGGTAATAGTACCTACTTGTCCATCGCGTTTATGTGTTGTGTGTGAGAACATCCTAGGAAAGCTACAGTTGATACAAACAGTGTGAAAAGTACGACGAATGATCACCAGGCTCACTGTTTGTGTTATTTTCTGCAGATCGTCGAGTGCACATGATACTCGGAGACTAAATAAATATGACAACTGGATAAAGGATCCTCTAGCAGTGACATCTCTTTAAGCTGCAAGGCAAATACGTCCTACCTGAGTGCAAGCGATTATTATATGTATATATAATAAAAAATAGTAACATATAAATCCGAACACCCAGTTTAAATGGTTTTATTTTAATAAATTTTTGTATAAGTACTTAATGAAGCATAATAGAAAAGTTAATGAAATTACTTTACGGCTAGTCCGTCTTTGCCAATCACAACAGGTTCACTGTTTTGGATGGACACTATCGAATGTTGTTCTAATTGGCTACAATGCTATCAATAATTCGTTAGATTAGACAGTGTAGTTAGAAAATTATTTATTTAACAGAAGTAATACTTCCAGTGGCATATGTAGTATCTGAATTTCCACAAGACAGTGTCTTCCTTTGATCTTGGTGTCACCAACTATCTGACAAATATCAGCACAAGCACATGTATGTTCTCTCAAAACTGTTTGAAGAAGAAAAAATGGGAATAGTATTCGCTCCCTAATCATTTTAAAGATCGGGACGACGAAAATTTAACCCGGGGCGGTCAAATCTTAAATATCAAGGCGATCATGATGTGGGTCACATGTTCCATTGAGCAATATATTTATTCCTCATGATCTCTTGAAGGAAACGTCTCTGAAACACACAGCACACATGTTTTTATTGCGTGATACGAGTATACTAAACCCAACGTACTCGTTGTTTGGTAGGCGATCGTCATTGTGTGAATGATCGTAGTCCTCTTTGTATACTAAGTGACATATAAATCCGAACACCCAGTTTAAATGGTTTTATTTCAATAAAATTTTGTATAAGTACTTAATGAAGCATAATAAGTTAATGATAAAAATTTCAAAATGATTGCACTGCTTTAAAGCCCTTTGACCTTTAATAATGTGTGGATGCACCCTAATGTGCTACGTATTCTCCAACGCGCCTAGGCATGCTTCTGATCAGGTGGTCAATGTCCTCCTGTAGTATCTCATTCCAGGCAACCACCAACTCCTCTCGAAGTGCTTCTAGAGTCGGAGGAGGACGTTGCAAATTTAGCAATCTCCTACCCATCATATCCCACACGTGCTCAATTGGGGATAAGTCGGGAGATCTTGGAGGCCATGGTAACAATGTGACATCATTATGTTGAAAGAAGTCTATTGTGACTCTTGCAACATGTGGTCGGGCACTATCTTGTTGGAAACTTGGATCTGCCAGGGTGTCAAGATAGGGTAAAAGATGGGGTTCTAGAACTTCGTGGATATAGCGCTGTGCGTTCATGTTACCTCTGATGAAGATTAAAGGTGGCCTGGAACCATAAGCTATAGCACCCCAAACCATAACTCCAACAGTGTGATGAACATGTCTTTCAACAAAAAACTGTGGATTCCTCCTTTCACCACGTCGCCTTCTAACCCTGGCACGACCATCGTGCATGCCTAAACAAAATCGAGACTCGTCACTAAAGACAATACTGTTCCATTCCTGATTCCAGAGTGACCGTTGTCTGCACCACTCAAGGCGATTACGTCGGTGTTCTCGAGTTAAAGGAGGACCCAGTGTGGCCGGTATGAAAACAAGCCAAAACTTCTCATTCGTCGGTAAACACTTCGCATGCCAATAGGTCTTCCGTGTTCTGCAAACCATTCATTTGCAATGGACCTGGTAGTGGAGAAACGGTCCCTTAAGGCCAACAATCTTAGGCGGCGATCTTCACGGTCTGTTGTTCTACGGCGGCGTCCAGTGCCCCTTGCTCTTTGCGTACGGCCTTCTCGAAGCCATGCCTGACAACACCTAACCACAGTGTCTACACTTCTTTGCACTCTAACTGCAATTGCCCGAAAAGAAAGTCCAGCTTCCCGAAGTCCCACTATACGGCCCCTATCAAACTCACTTATAATATTATATTATAAGTAAAGTGATGGAGAGGTGCATAAATCGCGAGCTTCTGGACTACCTCGAACGTCACAGCTTGATTAGCGACAGGCAGTACGGTTTCCGGCACCAACGATCCACAGGGGACCTCCTAGCTTACGTCACGCAACTGTGGAGTAAACTCATCCAGTCTCATGGTGAGGCTCATGTCGTTGCTCTTGACATCACGAAAGCGTTCGATCAGCTGTGGCACGCTGCCCTCTTGAGCAAACTTCCATCCTACGGCCTCCCAAAAAAGCTTTGCAGATGGGTGGCTGACTTTATCTCCGGCCGCAAGATATCCGTCGTAATTGACGGATTCTCCTCTTCATCCCACAACGTCAACGCGGGTGTTCCCCAGGGATCGGTCTTGGCTCCAACACTGTTTCTCTTACATATCAACGACCTCCTTTCCTGCACGATCAACCCAATCCACAGCTTCGCTGATGACAGCACTCTACATGCAGGAATTCAGAGTGACAAGCCGATCTCTGCCGCTGAGCTGGAAAAAAGAAGACTAGCGACGACTTCTTCTCTGACAAGAGACCTGGAGGCTATCACTGCTTGGGGACGCAACAATCTTGTACAGTTCAATGCTTCCAAAACACAGTACTGTACTTTGACGAACAAAAAGCGTCCTAGCGCTCATACAGTTTCGATGGACGGTCGAGTTCTAGCAAAGAGCCATTCATTTCGGCTGGTCGGAGTCCAGATCACCGAGGACCTGATCTGGCACGAACACATCTCTTCAATAGCTGCAGCTGCTGGGAAAAAGCTAGGCTATTTGTTTAGGGCTAAGAAGTACTTTTCTCCGCATGACCTTCTCACTCTATACAAGGCCCAGATAAGGCCTAGCCTCGAGTATTGCTCACACATTTGGGGTGCTGCCGCACCGACTACATTGTCCATGCTCGATGCTGTCCAGAGGAGGGCAGTCCGACTGATCGATGACTCTTCTCTAACAGACAGTCTCGGGACTCTTTCGCACCGGCGGGCCGTCGGCGATCTAGCTCTTTTCTATCGCTACACCAACGGGCTTTGCTCCTCAGAGCTCTCTTCCATGATGCCGCCGCGCGATGTGCCTGCCAGACAGACCCGCCTGACTTCGGCGTCCCATCCTAACCGTGTCAAACTTCGTACATCCAGAACTGGCCGATACGACCGCTCCTTTGTCCCGAGGGTGTCTAGATTGTGGAACAAACTACGGGAGGAAGCTTTTCCCAGTTCTACTAACCTTAGGCAGTTCAAAAATCGTATTAACAAAATTTCTTTGGGATCATCATAGCAGCCGCGGTGTTCCGGCATTTAGGCTTCTGCCTGCGCGGCTGTTTCGATATAAAAAAAAAAAAAAAAAAAACTAAGTTGACGAAATCGTACAGGTCTCCGTACTCTAGGCATCGTAACCGATCGTAAAGGATGTCAAGAACCAAAATCCGCCAACGTTGATTCTTTACTGCGGCTGAAATATTCATTTTTAGAGCGTTAGTGAATTAAAAAAAAGCAGTATAAAAACCGAAATGTCCAACTGATAAGGCTGAAAATTTTTTCACTTGTTATTTACAGTAAGATAAATACATTTACCAACTTTTATTAAAATAAAACCATTTAAACTGGGTGTTCGGATTTATATGTCACTTAGTATATATATATCCCATTAAAAAAATAATGGTGTTCTCTCAGGTTGGTAGCGAAAAGTGATTTTCGAGTTGGTGACCAATTTTAGCTGTAGTCAACGACAAAACAATGCAAAGAAATTCAAACTTGGGCAATCTAAGAATTCATAATTATTTTAGAACGCAGTTAAATATTAAGATATGTTATACTACACTGTTTAATGTTCCGAGGTTACATGTCTTGCCAGTTATCCTTGAACAACTGTAAAGACTTTTCCAAGAAACCATTTTAATATTCCTCTAATCTAGTTATATCCCATACCCTTAAAAGCTTCGTTCCATCCCATGAAATTTACATCTTTGTATATTCGGCGTGTTCTCCATCAATTTTGGCTAGTCAACATCCAACTCAAGATCCTTTCAAATTGATCAACATTTTTTAAAGACTAACTTTGTTGTAGTACGTAATTCAAATTCTTAATGATTTTAGCGTATTGCCAAAAATGGTCAAACGCGTTAGATATTCCCTAACCTCAGTATTTAATATTTCGTAGTTGCAGACAATTCTTCTTAATCTACCTTTGTAGTCGTCTCTAAAATCTTACCTAATGTTAATGTTTTCATTTTCTCAAATCTACCTATTTTCTTTCTTTTCTCTGATTTTACTTCCTAAGCCACTGGAAAAATGTGATGGGATATTCTGTTTTTTGAACGAAAAACCATGTCACCCATTTCCGCAGGCCTGACGGTCTCTTGGTCTGTCTGTCTGTCATTCTGTCATTTTATCTATCTGTTGGTCTGCCTGTCCGCTAATC
Source organism: Acanthoscelides obtectus (assembly GCA_963669975.1). Taxonomy (NCBI): domain Eukaryota; kingdom Metazoa; phylum Arthropoda; class Insecta; order Coleoptera; family Chrysomelidae; genus Acanthoscelides; species Acanthoscelides obtectus. The sequence goes on from CAVLJG010000003.1 coordinate 48,043,196, forward strand.
CTTTGCCCGTGTATAACTTGAGAAGTACCGCTCGGATTTTGATGAAACACAAGCTTGCTACTATGCCAAGGACGAAAAAGCATGAGAGAGAGTCCTATCATTTTCATAAAAAAATGTGTAGAGGTTGAAATTCGGGACTTTCGGGTTGTACGAGTAGGGGTGGGGTAGTGCGTATGAAATTTTTTTTGTATCTCATTATATTTATACGCTCCTAACCCCGGTAATTCTATCTGTACTGCAGGAGAAAAACTATATACACGGATCAAGAACAAAGTGAATGATAACTCGCTGCAGCGATGCCGCGCAGATGTGGAAAGGAACAACGTTGCCAGACAGACAGTGGCTACCGGTAGGGCAGGGGAAAATGTCTATGGACTAATTATATAAGCCTGTTTGACTTGCTTAGGCCCAATTTCACCAACATTAATATTTGACGATCCGTTGGACCAATGGGAAAATAGCCTATCGAAATGCAATTTGACAGAAGCTGTCAAAGGTCTCTGAATATCTATTGGATGTTGAATAAAGTCGTGAAAAAATGGTTGCCTTATAAATAAGGGTTCATTATAGACGTAATATTATGTCCTTGTCCTTAAGAATTACGATAACTTTCATAGAATTTCCAGTTTCACAAAAGACGGTCAGTTATTTAAGTGGGACCATTGGGAATGCGGCAAATAATAGGTCGATTTTCTAGCTATGATATTTGGTAGGATATTTTCACTGTTTTTGACGACTGTTCATGCATGGCAATCTAGTTTTGTCTGTATATCACGTACAGGGCGTTGTACAAAATACCTACCTGTAGAAATGTACCGATTTTTGTTATTTTGCAAAAAAATGATATAAAACGTATTCCAACTGGTTCATCATCTTTTGTTACATAAAAAACAATTTTTGCCAATTTGTGATCTAGAAATCCACACCAAATGTAAACGAACAGCACATTCTGCATTTCTGGGTCCTAAAACATCGATATTTGTAAGAGTATCCGCATCCACCTATTATTCATCGTCTAGCACTCTAGATATTATAAGTCAGAATAAAAAATACCTATTTATGACATTGTTTTATTTTCTTAATTCTATTATTATAACACGTCTGGGATATTAATTGCTTTTAATCAAAGTGAACTGCATATCTGCCGAAACGGCAAAAAAACTGAATTGGCAAATAATGTCGTTGAATTCGGTATAAAGTAAATGCCGTCCCAAGATCAGTGGTAGATCAAGGACCTTTGAGTCATGAAAAACGTCTGTTATTGTATTGGGCGCACACACAACATGTTTTTTGAGGGCATAGTTCTATATTACAACTTCTACAATGTGAATACTGGTCGTTCTTTCAAAGTACTTTGCAACCACTCTGGAAACTCCTTTTTCGATTCTTGCTTATTGTATATATTTTTCTGTTTTACCCTTGAACTCATGAACGCGCCTCTCATTTTAATTGAATATTTATTTTGAAAACACACAGGTTTCGGTTTCTTTATTGCTTGTTTGGGGATGAGGTAATGATGGTAATCTACCAGTCTTTACCTTTTGTATGCACAAAAATCAAGTCAGAGCAAGTGGGGTAAGGGATGAGGATGTGCGTTCGTAATCATAGGTAACCCAAATCCAGCCCTCTCATGTGCCCGACTGCCTGAGTGTACATGCATATGTATGATTGATATGGGGCATAAAACTATGAAGACTACATAAAATTAATTTTCAGCTTTATTTTTGGGTTCAGCTCTTTTTCGGCAAGTATAGAAATATTTAAATTATTTTGAAAAATCGTGGAGAATGATGTTATCGGTAAATATTCTCTTTTCGGTCAAAATACTGAAAAATCCGGTTCAAGTCCATGCATAGACAATCTGAAATTTGCAATATGAATTTTTATTCTAAATTCTATGCGTATCCGTTCATATTCGTCAATATTTCATTTGAAGCTTTTATTTGTTATAAGATTTTAGCAAAATGTAAGATAGTAAAGGCAACACCGCACCCTGCAGCCCAGTTGACAAGAACGACAAGCTGTCAAGATTAGGGATGTTTAGATCCACAAAAAGTATCATTATGTATCGATTCTTATGGTTTTAGGAAGTATCGATACTTTAAAATATTGGAATAAAATTATCGATATCCAGCGGAAGGAAACAAGGAAGAAGAGTAGTCTGAAGTTAGTCACTCTTTCTAACACAGTCCGGATCGAAAGATGACGATACTCGTGAAATGTATTGATACTTCTAAATATAGGGTCGTATCGAACATCCCTACTGTCAAGATGTATAATCCGAGGTACCGACGGAGCTATTTTGCGGCGTCATGGAAATGATTTTAAATTTTCATTTGCATTTTTTCAAGTGTTGTGCAATGATTTTGGGAAAAATTCCACGAATAGTCTTATAAACTATAGTAGAGTATATTTCAACAGTTGGTGGAGCGTACTCCACTGGGATCAGGGGGGTGAAACGGGATATTAATGCACAATCTGGCAACATGTCGCAACCTCAAAAAATGGCCGCTGACAACCACACAAGTCACCGTATTGTCATTGAATACCATGGAATTAAACCTTCTTCAGGGTATATGTTTTGTGACTTGGACCAATGCTGACAGATCCCACACATGTGTCACTCGGGGAGTTCTGAAATGCAATAATTAGAATCAGCTGCTATTCAAATAATGTCTAATATAAATATAACCTAGCATATGTACTCGTGAAAAATGAAAAATATGGCAAATTTGTAGTTTTTTTGCAGGTTTTAGGTTTGCTGGTAGCTTTAAGACATATATTTGGGTATTTCTTAATCGCTGTGAATATACGTATAGTATGGATGTTTGTTCAGTTCCTGCACAACGACAAATATTCAACTTTATGGATGTATGGATATAAAAAAACCTGAATGGCTTTGTGGGAATATGAATCTAAGGTGCCATAATGGTTCTGATAAGCGGCAAGTAAATACATGAATCTTTGGAAACGAGCAATATCTATGAACTTTTTGGTAGAGCCTGTCATCAAGTAGGTGCTTAATGGCTATCTGCCAGATGTTTATAGGAAAAGAATACATGGTAGGTGATGTTGAATCAGTAAAATATCATATCAATTGAGGAAAATAACATAAACATGAATAAAAAATCAACAATAGTAATTAAAACATGAATTTAATTGAAAATTCAAACATTTCTTTAAATTTTGACTGAATTATACGTAATTTCTTAATATTCAATAAGCTGGTGATGTTTTAATGACAAGTTGTCATCTCATACTTTGACAGTATCTTGATTTCAACATTTCATAGCTATTGGTTGCTAAAATTTGTTGATTGGAACATTCGTTGTATTTGACGGACTGTTACCCTATAGGTGGAGAATGACAGACTCTTGATTTGACAACCTTGGTAAAATTCACCCTTAATCTATTTACTTTCTTTGTTCTAGATATTTGCAACTAACTTTTCCCTCAGAGGATTCAAGGTACGCTGAACTTGATCCTTTATGAAGTGATGACGGCGTTGCTAAGGAAGTGCAGAGTCCACCTACTTGACGCCATTTTTATGTAGATATAGGTAAAATATGGACATATGTCATTCCGTAGGGAGTAACTTAGCTTGCTCAATGTTAATATTATGAAAAAAATATCTTCGTTAGCGGTATGAAAATGAGAAAGCAAATAAATGCACTATATCTACCACCTTCCAAAGGCTAACCGGCAGACCAGCAGCTTTGACTGAACTCTTAAATCGTCCAGCTACGCCACTGGAAAGAATCGTATTTCGTAAATTGCAGGAAATCTTTCTTGAATCTATTTTGTCTAGTTAGTACACAAGCTCCTTCCCACATCTAAACCGACCGGCTGCTCTCCTCGAGCTGGTTGCCATACACATACTCACAGACAGACTCCTCTAGCGATTCGTAAGAACCATTTTATTTTCCGAATAGTATCCATCCAATTTGATTAAGTGATCCAATCCATCTTTGTTTAGAGGGAAAATAACGAAGCTCGTAGAGAGAAATTACATAAACTGCCTTTAAAACGACCAGTGCGCTCGGCGCGGTGCAGTTTCATTGCAGACCAACTCGGTTCGATGGGGCATTGTTTTCATTTCGGCCAATTAGGTGCACTACTTTTTCTTTCAGTGGCGTACACATACGATATTTATTTATCATGTTATTCCACAGATGCCAGATTGCTTGATTTATACTATCTAAACGAGCAACATTTTTGTACCAATACTTGGCTGTAACTATCGTAGGTATGTTCTGAAAGCTTTGCCGCAAAATTCATTAATTTTAACAAACACAAAATAAAATCAAGTTGCCATTGAAAAGAAAAGTTTGTTTACTTCTTTATTGTCTGTTGACATTTATTTATTTTGAAGTTTTCGGTTTAAGATGTATAAATTATAAATAAGAAAAAGTATTTACAAGTTGGTTGGGAGGGTACCCAAAGCTAAAATCTGTCAAATATTATAGAATGAAAACATTTCACGCAGAACCATTTATCTCCCAAAAAACGGAAGACCACGTGCATTTACTGCACAGAGGTCAGAGAGCAAAAAATTAGGTACGAATGTCAACAAGGAGACTGGATCGTCAATACAGATCTTCTTAGAGTACGATATCGTTGGGATTGAAGAGGAATGGTCTTAAATATCGAAAGAGACTTAAGTGCCTCAAATTCTCTCAAGCGCAACTCTTTCGTATACTAAGGTGGTGTCGTCAACAGAGGCGGGTATACATAGTCAATGGAAAAATCATTAGTTTAGATGATGAGAACTATTTCACTTTGGGTAATTCTGAAGTGAAGGAAACTACGGCTTTCATACGGACAACGTAAAGGAATGTCCTGACAACGTTAGATACAAACAGAAAGCGAAATTTGCAGATAAAATCCTTGTCTGGTGCGCAATTTCTAACAGGGGTGTATCCCAACCTTTTGTGGGAAGAGTGAGGGGTGAAGCTTTGAATAGTCAGAGCCATATTGATGCCTTTCCAAATTGTTTCAGTTTGTCCACGAACATCATTCTAATTACCATATCATGTTTTGGCCAGACCTAGCATTATGCCATTACTCAAGAGATACGCAAAACTGGCTTCATCAACACAACATACCCTTTGTTCCCAAAACGATAATCCTCCAAATTTGACCCAAGCGCACCCAATACTGGACTTTTGAGCTATACTGTCTAGGAGGATTTATCAAAGAGGCTGGGAAGCCCGAGATAGAGAACAAATTGAGATGGTCAATTTACGGAAAACTGAGATAAATTGAATTCTGTCCAGGACCTCATGAGAGACATTCGAAAAATGTTGTACCTGGTAGAGCAGAATGGGCCACTCCATAGTATAGTTTGATTAAGTATTGAGATATAATTTATGATAATTAGTTAGTGTTTAAATAAATTTCCTTAAAAGAACCGGTAAATATTTTGTGCCAAAACTTGTAGGACATGCGTTCTGACTACGAAAGCCTAGCCATCCGAACATATATCGGCTATATCTTGGCAACATTGTCTGTTGTATTTAGTTACACATTTGCAAACATTTATGAAAAAATATAGCCTTCTAAAAAATTTAGTTCGAAATCTGATTCCAGCTCCGCCATCTCACTCCTTTTCCTGGTAAGCACGCTCTATCAAAGACAGCTACACTGTGACAATTCTGCTTGATGACTGAAAATCAAAGTAACTATCATTTCAGGAGTTAGACCTTCTCCTTTGTATTTAAATAAAGTAGAAGTAATTTCATTAGGTACTTATTATGTATATAGTAAACTAAATGAGACCATTAAGTAACGTACCATATCGTCGGCTAAACTGCTAACCTTTTGTGAGGTTTACAGGAGGAACCAAAAACGAGTTTACAACAATGGTGTCCATTTAAACAAGCCGCTATTAAAGAAGAATATTTATGATGATATTTTCAATGTATTAACGAGAAATAGATGTGAAAAAAATTACTGTATTAGATTTTATGGACAAAAACTGGAGTTGGCAGTTGTTCATTTGAATAGAAAAGAAGGAATTTGGGAGTTAGCAACTTTTATTTTTAGTAGAATATTTATTCTAGTGTATTCAAAATGATCAAAACATCTAAACTAAAACATCTACAAATTCACAGGTGTAGCAAATTATTATAAAAATGGTAATAGTCCGCTGGAATAGTACAGTTAATTTTTTGAGGGTCGGAATATTTTCGCGCAGATATTGGAATTTTATCTTTATACAGATGATCCAACACTGTCCAGGCAATAATGTCAAATTGCGTATTTCTTTGCGAAAGTAGTTCTCATTCATCAAACAACCGAAATTTATAATAGATGTCTCCTACTGGTGTATATTTTAGGCCACGAATATCAGTTACGTATAAATAAAAATTAAACAACTAATATACCAAGCACCCTTATAACTTTAATGTTTTTATTACTTTTGCTATAAGAAACAATTTGTTGAGCATAATTATTATAAAAGCAAAGGCTGTGAACGCATAATTTTGTCTTGTTATATGAGCTGCTAACATTAGATTTAGGAGACATTAAAACAGCTTGAAGATCAACAGTAAATACGCATTTCTCGTTTTCCATATCCTTTTTTTTTCGCTCTGGCCTCATTTTGGTTTAATATATGAGCGTTATACAGGTTGTCCGCAAAGTTAGGGTTTTCCTTTATACGACGTGAGAAAATAAGCGCATTTTCATATACATCAATGTCTTAAGAGAATCGAGATATTGGGCTCCGCAAACTCAATCAAACCTGAACTAAACCGAAGACGGTCCTGACCCTCGATCACGTCAACAGTGCCAGCGTACAGTTATACGACGCACGACTACGATGTAAATACGCTAATATGAAACCTAACCTAGACGCCGGTAGTGTAGGTCAACAAACCATTACATTGGTAACCGACTGCTGTTCAAAAAATAAACAAAATGGCACACTCATACACCAATATCTAACTAAAGAAGTCAATTTCATTAAAAAAAAAGCTATAACAAATACTGATATCTCCTAAATACGCCCAAACGTAATTTAAGACAAAAGCTGCCAGTCCAACATAACGGTAATTTTGCTTACTACAAACCAAAATAAACATATTTTTACAAAATCAAACTTACCTTTCATCAAAAAGTATTACCAGAACACCAAACTAATGTCAAACTGTGATATTTCAAAATGAAGCCACGTTTATTCTAGAGCTGAAGAGCATTTGAGGAGCACACGTGCACCTGTCACTTTGTTTTGACTGGAGATAGCAGCATTTGGATGAATAAGGTGTGGGGATCAGTTAGCAGCTTTACTCATCAAGGCTTTTCAATCAGTTTTCGTACCAACTTGACAAACATCTGGTTTTGGTGTGATAGAAAAGGAGTCATAGTTGTGAAATAGATCCAAAGTGATGAAAATGACAGCGAACTTAATGTTATATTCGCTCGTTGGAAAAATTATCCGACATGAATCAGATACCATAGCGCAGCTGTACGCTAATATAGTATATTCGTAGTTGGCTACAGCGCTAACTATGAGACAAAGGTATCTCATTTCATCCCGTATAATTGTTCGGACGCGTGAATATAGTATTAATATATCTTTGGGCAGAATGTGTTAAAAATGTGAGTATGTAGGTTTACATATATCTTAGTAATATCTTTCCTACTATATGTGTAGTTCAATACGAGAAGTCTGTTTTCAATAGGAATGTAAACACCTTCCAACCAGAAAACCATAATTATTACACTAATAGCTCGTGAGTGACACCGCATATTTAAATAATCACGCAATAGTTCTTCCATCAGCGCGTCGAAAGAAATTCTTTTGGTTCTATTTTTTGTGAAGTATTTTTGTTTTAACGTTATTTTATCCCTTAGGATACCCAGTAACTTTATAAACTCAGTTTCCTTAGTTGAAATTCACAAAAGAAAATCTCAAACTAATGCTCGTACGAATTGACAGGAATGCCCTGAATCATTGATTGTGGACTTTGAAGTGCTGTGCATGGTAATAGTAGGGAGAAAATGATTTTGGTGACTGGATATACTTGTCCTACATAAGAAGGCCAGTTTTAGCAATATAAAATCACAAAATAATGGTTCAGCTACAGTATAGAGCTGAATAAAGATACTATTCTTTTATAATCTAAATACATAGTAGGTATATAGTAAAAAACAATATTCACATTTTACGAAATCTTTGAAATGTGTCTCTCATGACGGCCACATCAGAGGCAGAAGTATATATTTTTGCCTATAATGAGCTTCATATGTCAATGACAAGATTGTTAATTTCCATTTGCTACCTGCTTGCAATAATTGTGAAGTTACGACTATAAATAATGCTACGTCGCACGGTGTCTTCGAGCCACACTATGGTGCTTAAAGACTTAACATATTATACCGAAAGAGGACTTGGATGGGGTTTTTGTTTAGTGTAGATTATTGGGTCCGACAAGCTTTAGGATGAGATGCCTTTTGTATAGGAGGGTTACTGCAAAAAAAAACAAAAATCGGTTTATCTATCTGTAATCCTAGACCTTGACCTGACTTTCTATATACGAATGGGACTTAAACCATTTGACTGTTCAATAGAAAATAAAGGTAGAGCCATCAGTACTTTGATCACAGGCGAAGAAGTTACTCCCGGAGACAAAGGCAACTTTCCTGGCATTTTATTTACAGTTCGAGAGGGATATGCGTATAAAAGAACTAAGACTTTCAACAATGGCTACCATGGATTCCCAAATTGTTCCACGATATTTCTTGCAATTTAAGAGATGAAACTATTTTTTTTCATTTTTTTATTCAAATGTAATTATAATTCTATATTGTCACCCTCAAAATAACTTCTTTTTGAAGCCACTTATCGCTGGAGATAATTCCTCTACTCCTCATAGCAGTGGTGGTACTCCGATACCAGAATAGTCTTCAGCTGGTCGGTTACAGCCGTTTGAATGTTTTTCGACTTTCCGAATATCAGTTACCTTGAGTTGATTTTTCGACTGCGGGATTAGAAAAAAGTCACAGGAACTCAAGTTAGGCAAATAAGGAGGCTGAGGAGGCACAGGCATGGTTTTACTGGCCAAAAACTCGTTTATTGACACAGCTGTGTAAGAAGGAAGCTTATCGTCCTGCAACACCCAGTTGATCTAGATTTGATGAACGGTGGCATGAGTCAAATTTAACTATTCCCCGATCATTCTGTCAGCCGACGGCGACGAGCTGAACGCAAAAGATCCCGGATTCTGTCGGTATTTTCATCGGTTCTTGAAGATGAAGGTCTTCCGCTTCTGGTTTATCTTCAATTGACATGCCTTAAAGCAACGAACAACCTAGACTCTTGAAAAAATACTATCTAGGTAGACCTGCTGAAGTTTCCGCTACATTGTGCGCAAGTCTAAAGCAAAACCTGACAGCAAACCGCTGCTCGACGTTGTCACTCATTTTCAGAACACAAGAACAACTTATTCGCAAGAAAAATCGCTACGGACAACCAAATAACTCGAGCAGGTTCAAACTTGTACTGAAGACGGATCACATGTTCCCCTGTCCCCCCTCCACGCCTAGCGCCTTCAGTGTCGCCAGATCAAACGCTCTCATCACCCAATTTACAGACCTCATATATCACCCACATCCCAGTGTGTTACATGCACTTCAGAAAGGAGTTTGTTCTTTGAGTAAGCATCTCCTTTTGGTACATAAAGTTCTTTCTTCTCAATGTTCACGGCTTCTGTAGTTGGCGTTACCTATGTTAAGTGTAAGCTTCATGCAACTTGAGCGAATGCAATCATAAGTAAAAATGCAAGAACAGATACCGCAAATGCAATGATCCCGAAGCTTTTTTTTGGAGTTAACATAGTTTGCTTCTGAGGTACAGATTTATCCATCGCTATTGCTAAAGCTATGACCGACTCAATTGATGAAGTGAATAGTTTGATCCTTGAGCTCTCCCATACCTATAGGTGGCCTTCGATTGAGCTTTTTCCCTCATTCAATCTTATCCGCTCTTCGTCCTTCCTTCCACACCACTGTAACACGAGCGAAGTTCATTTCATCGCACTCGACCATATCCGCGACTGGGTAAAATGATCCAAGTGCCCTCTTGGGACCTATCATTATGCTCGAACTTTTATGAAATGATTAGATAAACGAGCAAGTTGTCTGTCAGTGCTAGTCGCCAGATATGTTTCACGGCTCTTCGTACATGAACCTTCATCGGAGTTGCTTTCTAGTACCTTAAACTGCTGGTGAGTTTTAGAAAAGTTTGATCTTATAGAAGCGTTGGAGTTTACTTTATCACTAATATACGAGATATTGTTTATTGGTTGAACATAACTTGTTTGGTTTTCATTTTTGTGGGCTCAGCCAATTATATACAACGTCGTTTCATTCCTTTTAGTAACCATCAGTATATTATTTGTATAAGTCTAGTAGAGGAGATAAATAGCCTCCGCCCACGTTTTAACAATAACTCTATCCTGGATCAAAGTAAGCTAAAAAAATCCTGCAACTTTGTCATACAGGTGGTATTATTTATCGTGTGTATTGTGCTTTCTGCTCCCCAAAATCTATTTTAACACAAACATACGCAAAAATGTTCCAAAGGAGTTTTTTTTTAAATACCTGCCATCGAAAATATTCCCTATGAAGAAAGCCATAGAACAAATGTTAAAAAAGTGATGGTAGAGTGCGTGCTGCAGTAGCCTAAAGTTAAAACAGCCCAATAATTTTCTATTCCGCAACATATCATACAAATTCAGATTTTGGCAAAGATTGTAGATAGAATTGTTAAAAGTCAAATATGTTAAACAATGACATTATAGTCAACGCCAAACAAAGTGGCGTGCACGTCATCAAGGTGGGTGTGTTGAAAAATTTACATTGTTGCCAAACTTTTTGTAAAATAATAAAATTTATTATTTACATATCTAGGTTTATAAGCAATATTAACCTCAAATGAGAACAAAAATAATAGTATAATAAAATTATAGATCTGTACTTGCATAATCATTAAGTATGACAATTATTGATCAGATGACACTATGAAACTACCATATTTAATTGATAGCTTAAAGGTACTGAATAAAAATCCAAATGGGGTCCTCCAAATTTTATGCATGGTATTTATTTTACAGAATTCATACAGAAAAATGCATTCTAAAATTAGGTAAGCTACTGGTGTAAGCTTTTTCTGTACAATAAAGTTAGTCGGAGTTTCTTTCTTCAGCGCTGTCTGAATCTGAATCTTCATCACTCTCAAAGTTGATTATTAAAGGTTCGATGTCTGGTCGATCAAAAATTCGTTCTCTTTCATACCATTTAAAAATTTCTTGCTCAGTATGTCGAACACTATTTTTCCACATGTCTGGGGTAACCGTTTGTAGAGCCTCGTTCCACATATCCAAACAGTCTTTTTCACTGTTACCATCTCTACCAATATGTCTGTTATAGTAACCTTTTGCTATGCCCCAAATTAACTCAATAGGGTTAAATATACAATGGTAAGGAGGCAGACGAAGAACTTTGTGCCCATGTTGTTCCGCCAATTCATCAATCACGTATATTTTAGGTGGTTTGTTTCTAAAAAAGCAGTTATTTTAAGAATAGGAATAAACAAAAGAAATATAAACTGTCGACCAAAATATATATAATTAAGAAGCATTATGTACCGAGCAACAATACTCAATAGCTCTGTTTTAAACATTGTGTTTAAAAATGGTATGTTTTGATTTGTCAACCAGTCTTGGATATTTTTTTTTGTCCATGCATTGTTGGGCACTTTGTTCAATATCATGCTGTGATAAGGGGTGTTATCCAGTATAATCATAGATGGACTCTCCAATTTTTTAATAACTGATGTTGAAACCATTTCAAAAAATTGTCCTGGTTCATCTCTCCATGGTAATCGCTCAATTTTGTTTTCGAAGAAAATATCGCTTCACTACCCTCAATAAACCCATTTTCATTTCCAGCATGTAATATAATGTATCTAAAATATATTAGTTTTAAATTTTATATGCAAATTGTGTAAAAGTACATACCTTTTACCATCTGTTTTAATAGCTTTCACGCTTTTTTGGTTTCCATTTTGCCAAGAGCGACCTATGGTCCCATTTTGAAATATCCAAGTTTCATCGAGGAAGACAAACTGGTATAAGGCCTCAACCTTGGCTTGATTGTATTGCCTTAGAAATTCCACCCTTTTCAAAGCTATACTTGGTAGTTCCATGAGCCCTCGTCGCGGATTGTCCTTAAGCCACTTAAATCCAAGATCTCTAAGCAACCGCCTTAAAGACGTGGCACTACCATCAAATAATGCCCTATCTCTTAATCGAGACCATAAAGTTTGTATCGTAACTTGTTCTTCTGAAACCATGTGTAATATGACATTATAATTTAGTTAACAAATTAATGCAAATTTCTGATAAGTTATTATAATAAGATCTTACTTTTGTGATACATATTATAGATCACTTCTCGAATGGCACTTGTATCCAATGTCGCTGTGTTGGTTACACGTTTAATATAACTCCGCTTTTTCTTGGGCGATTTTAAATTTGCATCACTTTTCACACCCTCGGAAATACGACTAACTGTCCTTAAACTAATTTTTAAAGCAGCAGCAACACGCTACAAAAAATGAAATAAAATTTCACTATTATTAATATACATTACATATAATTATTAGTAACCTACCTCTTGAACAGCATTTAAAGGCAACAAAGGCCCGTTGTTGTCCCTTTCTTGCTCAAAGTAGTGCATTAACGAGGCCACGAGTTCCTTACACGGACTATTTAACTGTTTGGGCATCTTTATATACCAAAATTGCCTTTATCTACTCGTAAAATGAATAATTTTGTTTTGAAACAAACAGTTGTTGATTTACAGTATGCGGGGCCAAAGGATTTATAAAGATTTGAAATGCCACAAATTGATTCAGTGTCAAAATTAATACAAATGTCAGTTCCCAGTTTAAATAAGTTTCAAGGTGACAATGTGTCAACGCTGCGAAATCGGTTTAGTGCGTTTACATGTCGATAAGTGATTGGAGCGTTTGCAAAATATTTTATTTCGCATAATGCGTCTAAATTTATCAGAAAGCAACTTATGTGATATTTTAATAACAATGTTTATATGACTATTAACCATAATAAGAGAGTAATGACCATTTTACAATTTATATATCACATTAATATGAAACTGCAATAGAGCAATTGTTTGTGATAGAAACCTAGGCATTAGGTCGGGGAATTTTTATCGTGATGACGTGCACGCCACTTTGTTTGGCGTTGACTATATATATATATATATATCGACTTTCCATGACATTATGTAATAAATTATAAACTAGCGCACACTAGCGGAACTGATGCTCAACTTGACATGTTACTGATTTTGACATTGTAAATATCTTTTACGTAATAAATCTGCGGGTTCAAAGAGAGTCATAGTACAATGACTGCATTGGCGTAAGTGTCAGATGATATTATCAAGTAATATGATAATGGAAATTCTTCAGCACACATACTGCTGGATTTTTCAAAGGCTTTTGACATCGCGAACTCTATTGTACGGTTTTATCATATTAAGGTTGATTCTCACTATACATTCCGTTTCCATTCCGTAACCGTTCCGTAAATTATTGAAATTAAATATTCGCCTTCGCTTAAAGCAGGGTATTGCGTGTGTATGCACATTATCCGTAAGGTATACTGTGTATACAATCAAATTGTACTGAACGTTTACGAAACTGATATGGAATGGAAACAGAATGTATAGTGAGGATCAACCTTTATGGACTTAATATACTGAAGGGCAAAAAAAGGTTAACACCTACGTATGTTTATCCGATTTTTCAGTGTCCCTTACTATTAAAATGATGCGTCAACTCACTACAGAAGCTGGTTCAATAAAGTGTTGAGAATCCACGATTCCTTATTGTACACTCATTAACACGCCTGCGCATCGTGCTGATAAGGTAGTCGATATCCTATTTGGATATCTCATTCCAGGGTTCTGGAACTTCGTGAGTATGAGCTGATAAAGTCTGTGGAGGGTGATGTTGATCAATGAAGGCTAATGGTGCTCTGGCAACATGCGGTCTGGTATTGTCAACTGAATGCTTCTTTATCACTCAGCAATACATGCAGCCACCACAAAAGCTTGACAGACATGTTCAATTGGAAATAGGTCAGGGGATCGAGTTGGCCATGGTAAACGGCTGACGCGATGTTGATCCATGAAGGCTAACGATGCTCTGGCAACATGCGGTCTGGTATTGTCAACTGAATGCTTCTTTATCACTCAGCAATACACGCAGCCACCACAAAGACTTGACAGAAAAACCTGACCATTTTATCACCTGTTATTCACGGCAAGATAAATCGATATGTAAAAAATTCTTGAATTCTAATGAACATACGTAGGTGTTTGTTTACCTTTTTGTCACTCAGTATATTCACAGTTTCTCCAAACTTATATTTCAGGTCGCCTGCAACTAGTATCTAAAAATGACAATTGCTTCGAACCAACTTTTATTACTTCCGGTGTGCCACAGAGTTCCGTTCTTATATCTATACTTTGTTTTACGAGTAGTGTATTCGCTCATTGTAGCTCACGCTGATACTACTCAATTGTTTTCACTCTATCTAGTGTCTTACAAGCAGCTCAAGATATCATTTACTCTAACTGTAAATTTCCGTTCTTTTAAATGTTCTGCTGTGCTTTTTTGTTCCAGTAATAGTAGTAATAACTTAACACTGTAGCTGACTGTCAATATTGGTGGAATTTCACTGTCATGGGTGAATACAGCTAGAAATTTAGGGTTAATGTTTTATAGTTTCATGCGCTTAAGATGCTACTTAATTTTGAAACTGTTTTACAGAAGTAATAATGTCTTTGAATGAGTGAATGAAACATAAAATTCTCCGCGGATTACTAGGTCCAACGGTAGGAGATCCAGCAGAGCTTCCATTGCACTCACTAGTCATTAGTACACGTATGGAAAGAGACTTGTTCTAATTTATTATATTCATTATTAAAGTATATACTATAATGGTGTTTACTACCCTTGTCTGTATGCTGTAACTAAAAATAGGTTACAAACATTTGAAAATAACTACTGCAGATCTACCAATAAGCTAGGAAAATATGAACCAGCTGCTAAAAATAATTGAGCTAAAATGTCTAAGTCTAGAGAGCATGTGCAGATGCTCAGTTGCTAATGTGACACACAAAAATAGTAACTAGTAACTTTACAGTCTCCCCTACATTATTGTCTCGCCAAGGAAATATGACACCAGTTGCATAGTTGAAAAATGGGTCCAAGTAGGTGTCACTTGCTACGCAGTGCCGAAATCAGTTGATAAAGAATTATGTCCACTTTAAGTTAGACCCTCTGAGAAAATAGTCAAACAGGCCATACTATTAATCCATAGATCCTCTTTCCCACCTTATCCGTAGTATTGTCCATCTGGCAACGTCGCACGCAGCCATACCTGAACGCACGATGCGGAAGCAGAACACTTATAAGGACCGGAAAGAATCTTGAAAGGAGATGCGTATACAAAACATTTCTCTATAGTTACAAGTTTTAAGAGAAAATCTATGATGTAGTTAATATGTCTAATAGGTGCGTAGAAGTACCACGGTTGGAAGCGTATAAACATACTAATATAAAAATATTTCATCCCCTACACCCTACAGCCCCCAACCCTCAATTTTTAAGCCCTACAAATATTTTTCTGAAAATAATCAGGAACCTATGAAATATTAAAAAACGCCGATACTAACCTATCTCAAGCACCTTTAAAAGTTTTTGTCCTTGGTCTAGTAGTAATCTTGTGTGAATATTTTATACAAATCCAAGTTATAGGCGGGCCGAAGATGAGCAGACCGATAGACATACATACAGTCCGATAAAAATGAGTTACATGGTTTTTCGTAACGAACATGTCATATAGGTACCATAAAAATAACATAATACTCGTATCTCTCTCTCTCTAATTGTGGCGTTGTAGAATGGGTTCTTTTCCCAGGCTTGGCCTTCTAAAGAGCATTATATCAGTGAAATATATTCGACGCTGTGCGAATATTGCATATACACCTATGTCGGCATCAAACGCTGGAATCGTCATTCCCTGAAATGCCTAGTCAGTCCCCGTATTGCCGTACAGTAAGTAACAGTAAGTTTGATTATTACAACGTTTGGCTCAGCATTTCAGTCAAACACCGTAACAACCACATTAACCTCGTTACTGCATTCGCCTATTTTAGTCAAACGCTGTAATCAATGCCGTGCTCCACTGAACTACATAATATAACAAGGTACTACCTCATCAATAATATTAAAAGAAAAATAATCAAGCATGAATGAATCTAAAAGGAAAGAAGAATAGATTAAAACGTTGTCTTTATTATTACATGATTGTTTTTTTAATCAAGTATTTACTAGTAGGGTGACTTTGAAGTTGAGTCATTAATTTTCAGATAATGATTGTAGAAGGACGATAAACCAAAATATGTGTGCAAAAATAAAAAAGAAATAAAAAAAAATGGGGTTGGTTGCACTCGATTGGGAAACCGATCCGCATAAATCCGTGATGACGCGGCAGCATTTTGTAAAGACTCCCACCTCCGTAAATAAGAATCATGTCCACAAGTTCAGCATTTTGGTAAACATGTACCATTTTGTATTTCGTTTGAGCCACGCAACAAACAGCACTATTCACTCACGCGTTACCGACTGACACATTGACTGAATACAACTGAATAAAATTGTAGTAAAAACATCGTGATAAGCGTTTCAAACCTTTTCGCTTTTTTGTTTCCGATGCGATGAACCGATAAGGCGGATTATATCCGTTGTTGCCAAACACGAGCACATAATATTATTGAGACAAGGCGGTACTCAAACTTCTAAAGGGCTATAACTTTGTTACTTTAATTTTACCACAAAAATGTTAAAGGAAAAAAACATTTCTTTTGATCAGATCTACTCACTGTTAAAATAAATGACTCAACTTCGAAGTCACCCTGTATATACGAAATCCAGTAACTAGATGCACACTCTCATAGTATTCACTGAGTATCTTGTAAAAAATGCGGAATGCTACGACATTTTTACATACACAGAAAAGACGATGTGTATACTCAAGCAAATGAACACAAAACTGGTACAATGAATGACTGAATCAGGCAAATGCGGTAACGAAGTTAATGTGGTTGTTACGGTGTTTGACTGAAATTGTTCAGTCATTACAGGGAATAACTGAAATGCTTAGTCAAACGCTGTAATAATCAAACAGTTGCGGTGTTTGCCGGCAATACGAGGGCTGGCTAGGCATATCAGGGAATGGCGGATTTCAGCGTTTGACGCCGACATATGTACCGCCAGTTTTGAATTATTTTAACTACTAACTTCATATATGGTCCTTGTAAACTTAGTACGTTACGATAGATTGCGTATCTAAAAGGTCCAGAAGAGATCTTGCAGGTTAGTGAACAGGATAAGGAAGTATGATTACATTTCACATGAAACCAAGGAGTGTCATTGGCTAAATATGGAAAATAGAAAATACTTTCATTTGAACTCACTCGCCCATAAACTTTTGAATCGCATCTACTCTTATGAGGTAAATTGGCCTTCACTATGCCTCAACGTCGAAGTGCTTTGTAATTTAAATATGAATTAAGAAACCGGTTACTCGATGGACAGTACAAAATATTATACGGCTTCACCACTGACCTACTCCTCCCTGTGTTTAACTTTTTCTTCAGTCATATTAGAAATCTACTGACTATTTACTATTTAGATATTCATGTATATTCATCTTTTAACTTGAATTTAGCTTATTGACTGTATTGCATTTATGCATATACCAGGAAAAAAGTATAAGTCTTTTTAGTTGTTCGAGTGTGAACCAGCTGGTGATTGAGTAGAGTAGCTTGCAGCTAGAATCCGCCACCAGTCTACTTTATTTACTGTTTGGTTGATATTTTACTAAAATAAGAAACTTTTATAATAATTACTATTATTATTTTCATGATTATCGTTAAAGTATTGGGCCCTTGATCAAACACCTCATCTAGTACATAGATATATAAATAATATCATGTAATGTTATGATCTGTAAGGAAAACATTGCCCAAAGGATATCTATCACGACAGCCTCTTGCATAACATCATCCATCCTTGATATTCTGCCTTCAATTAAAGACAAAAGATACACGAATTGTACATAAGTGTTGAAAAATTCCTATAAGCCAGTCGATTGTCCACTAGAAGTCCTTCATTCAGTATATGGCGCCCACTCATGCCCAGGTCCTTCTTCCTGATCCATTTTCGACACCAAAGGATTTCGTTTACTTCGCTAATGACGCATTTTCTTACAAAATTTGATATCGAATTACGTATAGAAATATGTTCCAAACCAAATGTTGCTTTGTTTCTGTATAGTTGCTCATCAGCCGGTTCTCTGTTCATACGGTAGCCTGTGAAGCTCGTCCTGTCCTCTCACAAAACGGAGCGTAATGGGTAAAAACGCCAGTAAATCTGTCAAAAGCGTATGAGCGCGAGAGAGGGACGAGGGCGGGCGTCGAAAACTGTGTAAGCTGCAATGCCCAGCGGCAAGCGACAAGGCGGCAAGCTTTTTCGGATGAAGCGATATCATGTGACGCAGCGGTACATTTAGATGCCGGCAGACCAGCTGGGAACTTTCACATTTGTCGAATAATTTCATAAAAGTTTAGTCTTAATGGCGGTCCTGTCGGGATTATATTTCCCAGAGCCAGTCGACTGCGATGGAATGAACTCCGGCAGGGCATAAGAGCTCGTCCTTTACTACCTACAGTGGTGGAGAAGAGCTGATTCAAGAACCATACATACAATACATAAAGTACAATATATACGTAGTTCAGTGTATATTTATTTTAGTAATAAAGATAAAAGAGCTGTCATCGAAATGGGAGTAATATGGGACAACGTAACAAATAAAAGATTGCATTATTATGCATGATTTGTGAATCGCATTTACAAATAATACGTTTGAAAGCAACACAGAAAGCCAATTAGAATAACTTCCGCTGTAGGTTTTTTGCATAGGCGGAAGCTTCCACAGCCTCTCTGGAAAAAAGGTTCGGCAGTATTTCCCTGCCTTAGTCATTTGGTACATTTCCCACCACGAGACACTTTCCTTCTTTTTCCGGATTTTGCCCATTATTTTCCTGCTTTTTGTTATATACCTTTCTCCGCACGATAATTTTCTTTTTGTAGATGCTTTGGGCTTGAAGTACCACAGCAAGTGTCTATAACCGGCCGCGTGGTTGTGGTTAGATGTATCCTTGAAAATTCGAGGTATCCTAGCCATTTTATACTACAATGTGCAGGTTGGTTCTTGTTGTGGATTTCATGTGTTGTTTTTCCTTTCGTTTTCGTTTCCTCAGGTTACACACGTATGCGGATGTGTGGGGACATGTATCTACTTTTGTAGTTGCATATGTGCATTCATTTC
Organism: Acanthoscelides obtectus; assembly: GCA_963669975.1. Taxonomy (NCBI): domain Eukaryota; kingdom Metazoa; phylum Arthropoda; class Insecta; order Coleoptera; family Chrysomelidae; genus Acanthoscelides; species Acanthoscelides obtectus. The sequence goes on from CAVLJG010000003.1 coordinate 48,062,689, forward strand.
GGGCCTGATGAAGCCAACCAGCAGAAATATTTATCGCTCGGCACGGGTATCATGTAAAAAAACCTATAAAACGTCAAAAAAAAACCTATAAGATGTCATTCCACGTTTGCTCAGTAGGATCGTTGGGAACGTCCATCTATGGAGGAATCACTCAACTAAACTACGCATTATTGGTTGCATAGTTTTGTGAGGCTGAGTGATCCGGGTCTGTAGTTTTTATCTCTGAGAAAAAGTTGATTGAATAGCAAGATCGCATCTGGATGATTATGTGTATTGGTCTGCCTGTGTGTAAAATCAGTGATGTTTGCTATGTAAGAAAATCATTACTGAATATGTCGAATATGACGGGTTATTTATATGTTGTGCTTTCTGAAGAGAGGTTATGTTTAAAGTTATAAATTACGAAAAACTGAGGAGAATTACGGAAAATCATCCCCGCACCCGCGTTGTGTGTAATTACTGTTAGCATGTATATGGCTTGTAATTCGACAGTGTACAGTGAATATAATTATTTCTTGTCTCTCTCATTTTTGAATTTCAGCAAATTTGCGTATGTAATTTCCAGAATGGATAAGAAAAAGTGGTGGTTGCGCAACTAATTTCTAGCTTTGAATCTCAATTAAGTGTATTTGAGACAAGAACGTAATGTAATTATCATCAACACATACAACTTACAGCTTAGACCTCCAGTAATGCCATCTCAGAAGCAGATTTTACATCACATCAAAGCCAAAGATTGATAACAAGCCTCATGACGTTTAGGCAACACGTACAACTAAGTGCTAAGTTAACATCTTGTAGAATAACCTACATAATGTAAAAAAAAACAGCATAATGTCAAAAGAAATCAGCATAATGTCACTTTTCAAGATACGTGATACCCCTGCCAGTCACCTACCCTATTTTCTGCTCGAATCGACTTTCCTCCTTTTTGCCCAGATTTTGCCTACTATGTTCCTACTTTTTGTTATATACCTTTCTCCGCACGGTCATTTTCTTTTATATATACATATATGACTTATAATTATGTTTTAATGATAAAGTTTTAAGGAATTTTATTCAATCAAGAATGTCTTATCTACGTATGAACGTAATTTTAATGATACAAAGGACCTAAGAACACATTATTTTGCTGAAAATAAATAGTGTGTTTGACAAATGTCAACAGCTGTCAGAATTTGGGATAACAGCACCCTTCTCGTCCTTGGTATACAGGCAATCCGAGTACTCCCTCTTTAAAAAAAATACCTTTTTTCGTCACCTGTAGCGCACCTAAATATTATGCGCGCATCTCTCCTTAGCCAGAAAATCTATTGACAGAACACTGGCCATAACCAGTAATGCCCTGTCGATACGCTAAGCGGAGACTACGCGCACTAGTACCTTTCGCTGGCTTCTGAGCAACAAAAGCCTATATTTTTTTCCTCACAGCTTTGTCATAGATTAAGCAGTGTCGCCACAGGCTCTGAAAATTCCGTGCCAGATTTTACATGTAAAAAGATTCAGCATTTTGGATTTTGGTCCAACTATGTTTTATCAAAATTAAGCTACTCCGGTTCAGATTTTTTCAAAAATGACCATTTTGATATCCATGTCAAAAATCATAGTCACCAACAAAGCACTGAAGTTGCGTTCGCTCAAGGCTTCGAGTTATCTGGTGGCAATAATCAATGCAATTCTCAGAACTCATTACTTTCCTAAGGCGTGGAAGGTCGCTGAAGTCATCATGATCCCAATGAAGGCGTAATTCGCCTTCGGTCTGACCATAGTACGGAGCTACAGGCACTTAGACTGGTGGAGCATGTAACCAGGGGTTCACCCTTAACAAAAGTACCGGTATCTTGCTTTTAGGTGTATCAAAGGCATTTGACAAGGTGTGGCTTCTTGTATAAGCTCATAAAAAAGGGTTTTCCATTTTGGCTACTGAAACTGTTGAAATCTTTTCTAGAAGGAAGGAAGTTTCCAATCAAAATTAACAATGTGTTGTATAATAGAGCCGAATCATACAGCAACCCTCTGTTGCGTGATTCAGTAGACTACAGAGTCGAGCAAGTTCGCAAACATTCCAGGCCGTTCCTCGTACTGTGATCAAAATTAAATTGTGAATTTCAGACCAGTCAAAATTTCAGTATACAAAACCGATCAAAATTATTTTTTATAGTTACAAAATTATTCGAGTAGTTGAAGCAATAATGCTTAAGCTATATCAAATGATTTACTTCTCTTCTTTGCTCTATTTCTTCCTTCCTTTCTCTCCTTATTTCCCTTTTCCCCTTAAACATGTTTGGTATCTGGGTAGCCAGAGCTGACAGACTAACAGACCGACGAGACTTTTTACTAATAGCAAAGGTCCAACGGACCGCTCTGACGAACAATGACGAATAGTATAGTCAAAAGTCACAAAATTTCTATAAGGATTTCATCAGTATTGTAATTTGTTAATTTGTGATACAAAGCTCAACAGCGCTGCAGTTACTGAATGCTCAGTACCCAGATATTTAATAGGGAAAATACAATAAAAGTTGTAGATTTTTTACAGGCATTACTTATTTCATGATTAGAATGAATAACCATTACAAAAACTTTTTATTAAAGCTAATGAGCCTGGAAGCTCAGACTTGAAAAATATACAATGTTATTGATCTGAAAAATATATATGACCCGATAGAAACAAAAAAAAAATGGCGTCAAGTAGGTTGACTCTCAACTTCCCAAGCAACGCCGTCATCAGTTCAATATGTATGGATATATCCTGGATATCCGATAGTTGCTGTGCTTTCGTGCGTTGCCCCGGAGAAGAAGCCTACCATGCTGGTGGGTTACCAAAAAGGCACGAAACAGCTGTCTGTGGTTGGCTATCTTTGGTTGGGCGGGCGAAAGCAGCGGGTTTAAGTTAGACCCTCTAAGAAAAAAGTCAGTCACGAACATGTATAACAGAGAAATTAAACGGATCAAGTCGGTCAAACAGGTCCGTATAATTAGCTCATATCATTTCCCTGAACTAGTAGGACCCTCCGTTTAGCAGCGTGGCGTCGCCTTAAGGCGAGAATACACATGCCAGTAAAGTAGCATGCCAGTGGCCAGTAACTTGTATGCTAACTACTTGTCCTACGACATCCCAAAATACACATGCTAGTTTTGGATATGCCAGTCTGTGAAAACTTTCCTTTATCTTCTTTCACTCTTGGTGGTAGGTTGTTCTTAGGTTTTTTATCTTATTTTTCATAAATTTCAATGTTAAATTGTTATCAGTCATTTGCTGCAATAAAGACTTGTAAGCATTGTCTCTAGCGATTTTATTTTTATACAATGGAGATCATGTATTCCAGAAACACGGATACTCCCTATATACTGCATAACAAACAATAAAGTCTTTTCGTCTCCCCAACGAGCCATTTTGCCCGGAAGCAAACAAATAGTTCTATAGTTCAAGAATCCGTTTTTCACATGCGAGCTTCTGGTAACGATTTCGTTCACACACCTTTGAACATGACTCGCATGTTTCCTCCCCTCCATTCCCTCGACGAAATTCTGCTACTGGCACACAAAAATCAAACGTCTTGCGATCTACTGGGGTGCTATCTTCTAGCGTGCTTTCTTGCTGGCAAAGAAAGTCACACATGCAAGTAGCACGCACAATCCAGTAACTGGCATGCTTCTGTGCGTGTAACAAGCATGTGTATTCTCGCCTTTACCCTCACATCTGAAAGCACGATGCGTCACATGCTCATAAAGCACCAGTCACGCAGGACACATGCGAAGACCGGCACACCGGCCGCGGCCGCTAAAATCAGCTTGTCGAAAACATTTTTCTATCGTTCTCGTTTTACGGGCAAATGACGATGGAATATGTGAAATATAAATTCTAACATCAAAAATTAGCGATACAATTTCCCACAGCCTCTACAATCCCCACCTCTCAATTTTTTACCCCTGAAAATTCTTACATCATAGTCTAATCATATTTGACGGAAATACCGCTGGTTTGTGAAATAGTTGTAAAGTCTGGCTTTATTGCTTCAACTTGTTTAAGGAGGTATTCAAAACATGGGCGCTTAAAATGGGTACACCAATTTTTGTAGGAAAACTTTTTATTTGACAACAAAGAATGAGAAAACGCGTTTCTTGGGATTCAATCGAAAGTGTTGAGAGGAACGAAAAAACTCTTGATATAAGATTTTTAGGTATTTATGAGACCTACAAAATGAGACTACACTTGAAAAGATCCGACTAATGGCAAAAAAGTTATGGCCGAAAACCGAGGCAAACTACAGAATTTGGCACTTGTTGGTAATGCGACGATAGTTTCTCGCAGATATTTGAAATTCTTCAAATTCGTAGGATTCGTGCTTCTAAATAATCCCAACAAAATTGGAGTAGATTGGTCAAGTCGTTTTTGACAATTTCTAATTGTTTATTCCATAAAACCTGTTTTCCGGTCATCACTTCGAGTTTATTGTGCAATATACAGGGTTATTTCAAAGGGCATTTTATAGCAAAAGACACTAGCTTAACTTGCCGATATGGATCGCAAACAATTCCGGAAGATAAATGTTTTCTTTATGCAAAAAGGATAGGTTATGTTTTTCCTTCTAAAGAGATTCAAGCATTTCGTATTTGTAAGTAATTCGCAACAAAAGTTGATAGACACATCCGCTTTGTTTTAAAATGTGTATAGTAACGTATGTTTTTTGAACATCTTAGCGCATTTCTTCAGTTACTCACAAATACGAAATGTTTGGATTTTTCTAGAAGCAAAAAAGGTAACCTTTATTTCTTTCTAAACTAGTAAAGATGGCCGCGAAACAGGTGTTTTGGGATAAGCAATTAGAAATTCTCAAAAAACTACCCAACCAATATACTTCAATTTTGTTGTTGTCATTTAGAAGTATGAATCCTACGGATTTAAAGAATTTCAAGGACTTGCGTGAAATTATCGTCGCACGCTTTTTTGGCCATAACATTTTTGCTACTTCTCGGATCTTTTTACGTGTGCTCTCATTTTGTAGACCTCTTAAATACCTAAAAATCTTATATGAAAAGTTTTTCCGTTCCTTACCACAGAATCCCAAAAAACACGTTTTCTTACACATTGTTGTCAAATAAAAAGTTTTCACACAAAAATTGGTGTACCATTTAATACGTTCATGTTTTGAATACGCCCTTAAACAACTCGAAGCAATAAAACCAGGCTTTACAATTATTTCGGAGAAATTTGCTAATATGATTAGACTATTACAAGGATCTTCAGAAACATCAAAAAAACGAAGTTTGAGCAATTTTAACGGGCCAGATTTCGAAAAGAGGGGCAAAGGGGTCAGTTCGTCTTAAAAAGGGCCAGATCTGGATCTATCGGGCCACCTGTAGCAATAATGTGATTGAGCTTCTGTGCAGCACAATCGAGTTTGCCAAAATCCTACATTCCTCACTCCAGACGATGTCGTTAGACGTATCAGTGATACAACAAATTAATTTTTGGGTCTTTGAACCTCATGTTTGAGTTTTATCACTGTAGTTAGGAAAACGTTTATTCTAGTGACTCATCAACTTGGTCTCAAAGAAAAGTATTATGTAGAAAGAGGAAGCCAAAAACAAGGTTCGATCCTCACTTGCATATAAAAGCAACTACGCGTACTTCCTCTGAGAACTCGCTCAGAAACGAACAGGGATTTTTGTAAGAGCTACTCATAAATTCCACTCAAGTCGCGCTTCCTGATAATATTGATGGCCCTCAAGTCTACATTGTGTATTCACCCCAAATTTGATAGCAAGTTCGTGCCGCCAAGTAAATCCGCAGTCATGCAACTTTAAAGTCAAGTTGCCTAACAGTGCTCCCGTATAGTTTCAATCCGCCGTTCTTAAATACTCGAGCTGTTCGAGATTACTTTGGAAGTTGAGCAGCCAAGAGAAGATATATGTCTATGTATGTGCATGAATATTTCCCGGTTTCAAAATCTCTTTGCCAGCTAACGGAGTGAGGTTATACGACCTATACGTGGCCGAGTTTGTACTCTGTTTTTATCTGACGGTTTTGATAAAACTATATATATATACATATATATAAAATGTGAGGTGAAAGTGATGGGGACGATTCTTGGGTTCATGATAGGACTCCATGTAGTGCTGGTCACATGCAACCACATATATAGAAATTGCCATTTACTGACGTTTCAGCTAATACGGCGGCCTTTTTACTTCCCGCGCCGAGCGGCGGTAAATTTCAAAAATAAGATATAATGTTTTTTCGGATATTATATGTCATGTTCATCACGAAAAACAATGTCACCCATATGCATCAATCTGTCCGTTATTTCTGTATTCGCCTATAGCTTGAGAAGTAGATTCCGCTCAGATTTTGATGAAATTGTTAGTACTGTAGGTACCAAGGACGAAAATGCTTTATATTTTTTGAAAATCGGTGTAGTGGTGACGGAGTATATCTCAATTTCTTGAGGTTTCTTCACATACAATGTTGTATCATTTTTTTTTGATAACCATCAGTACGGTATACATCTCAAAATTATTAAATGCTAGACCTAGAACATACTGACGATTACAAAAAGGAAACTAAGTTGCATGCGGTTCTTATCGTGGAAGAGACCAAATCCTTTTCAGCCTGAACATCTACCATCGATCTGAGAAAAAGCAATCCAGAAGGGATGATGTAGTTTTTCCTTGATTTTAACATACTTGCAGGTACAAATATATATTTTTCGTTTGGTTGTTCGGCCAATGCATTGATTTATATAATTACCTGATGACAAAAATGTTAACAAACATACACCGACAGATAAATAGGACGTAAACGTTTTATCTGGAATCTAAAATGTTTGCTCTACAAATGTGCACACAATAATCGCCATTCTTTATATCGCATGGATAAATACTATTTCACGAATGAGTTTTCAAATTCGAATGAACGATAAAGAATAATAAAAGCACTAACAGTTCCATTTACCTTTACGAGATTGGTACGTTTCTATAAAGTACTTTGGCCTATTTGTTTTCCATTTTTTGCTCGGGGGCTTTTAAAATGTGCACCGCGCTGGATTCTTTTTTACATTGAGAATATATGGCAGCAATAAATTTATTGTATGGGGTAATAATTGTCAAACCACACACTAATAAAATTCCAATATAGGGATTAATAGATAGGGATGTGCTGAATTATGAAAGTATTCCTGCTATTTGAACAATTTTGCTAATCCCAGAAATATGCCCCGCTTCCTTTGTAATGGTAGATTTCACACTGTATCCGATATCCGGTATTTTTATCTTTGTGTTGCTTTCCTTTGCATCTATGAATTATTGGATTATTCATTTTGAATCGCGCCCTAAAGTATGAAGCATGGATAACGGAACTCCTGAAGGTTATTATGTGGTCTTATGATTATATGATTCCATTGTCTGGCTACTAATACAAACCGCATATGTTTCACTTAACGTTTATTGTACCACGTTTCTGCCCTCACGGTGGCCTTGTTCATCATCACAATTCTTGTTCTCAGATGGATCATGTTGGTCAAAGAGGCTCGTACAGTTAGTTTGTAGTCTCTACAGATCTAAAACTACTGCAGATCGCAGCCTACCGCCCTACCAACAGTACCATTTACCCAACAACGCTGCAACGCAGCTCGGAATGGATATACATATACCCTCATCGTCGCTCAGTGGATCAGTGTGCTCAGTTCGAGTCGAGGAGCAAGTGAGACCGCCCACGACGACCAAGCGACAACGCGACCGAGACACGCGGGAGTGGCAGAGCCTCGTCCACTTGCTTAGACAAAGCCTAGATCGGGTGAGCGTCTCGGTATATTTACCACCAGGGGCGATCCTGCACCTGGAAGACGTCACCCAATTGGAAGCAAGTACCGGGATCATAGGCGATCTCAACGCCAAATCAGGCATCTGGGGCACGCTCACGAGCAGCAGGCATGGTGCAATCCTCGCGAGGCTGATAGATGAACCGGATTACGTCATACTCGGACCTGACGAACCCACGCTGTTCCCAGACAACGGTACAAGGCCAGGTGTCATAGACATTGTTATCTTCAAAAATGTATACATGTCTGCAAGAAGGAAGCTCAAGACCACAACCCCATATACCTAGAAATAGGAGAAGAGGATAGCCAGGAGAGTGGACTGGGACCAGTTCCGGCAAACCATTTACGAGGGATATCTTTCAAGTTTTGCATACAGAAACATAGTAGGCCGCGCGGATCGAACGTCAGTACTGAATCTTAACCTCACTTTCTAGTAAACTCAAATTCAAAGTTTCACAACAATACGTGCAGAGTTCTCACTACAATGAATTTTTAAGTGTCACCAGGTCATTAGATAAATGGAACTCAACCGAGAACATTTTTCGCGCTATAATTTATTACAACTTTCAGAGACAATTATTGCAACAAGAATGCCTTGCCGAGTTACTGTCTGTTTTCGGCAACGAAGCGCCACATCAGTTGACAATTTCCCGTTGGTATGGAGAATTCAAACGTGGACGGGTGAGCCTTAGCGACGATCCCAGGGTGGCTGCACCAAAAACGGCAGGCACCCAGGAAAACGTTGATGTTGTGCGCAAACTTATCATTGAAGATAGACATGTGACATATCGCGACATTGAGGCGTCCTTGAAGATCTCAAAGACCTCAATTCAAAAAAATTACAAGAAGAATTAGGAGTAAGAAAATTAGTTTCCCGTTGGATACCCCACCTGTTGACTGAAGAGCAGAAAGCAGCCAGGAATAATTGGTTTTAAAAAACGCTTGACCGTTTCAATTCCGGAAACTCAAAAAATGTGTACAGCATTGTTAGTGGTGAGGAATCGTGGATTTACTGTTATGAACCAGAAAATAAACGACAGTCGGCTGTTTGGGTGTTCCAGGGTGAAGAAAATCCAAAAAAAGTCATCCGTTCTCGAAGTGTTTCGAAAAAGATGGTCGCGACATTCGTGTCAAAAGCGGGTCATATTGCAACAATTCCTTAATGAGCAAAGAACTGATACTGTGAATTGGTATACCACCATTTGTTTGCCAAAAGTCATCACCAAGCTTCGCAAAACAACCCCGAAAGAAGAATCACCCTCCACGAAGACAATGCAAGCTCGCACACAGCCTAAAAAACATGGCAGTATTTAACGGAAGCAAACGTGGAATTATTGGACCATCCTCCATATAGTCCCGATCTAAGTCCTAACGATTTCTCTACTTTCCCGAAAATTATAAAACAGACTGCGTGGTCATGGTTCCAGTCACCAGAAGAAGCAGTTGACCCATTCAAAAATGCCGTTTTGGATCTGCCAGCAAACGAGTGGAATAAGTGCTTCAGAAACTGGTTCGAGCGCATGAATATGTGTATTAATCTTCGTGGAGAATAGTTCGAAAGACAATAAAGTCATTTAAAACTACCTACCGTGTTGTTTTATTTCCATCCCTCCATCCCTCGTACTACTTACTTGGCCCACGTCCTCAGATAGAGACTCCTGAAGACATAGAGGAAGCAGTTCAGGGCCTAGAAGGGAAGATACAGGATGCGTTAGATGCTCTACTATCACGGTAGAAGATAGCACGCAGCCCAAAATGTTCAGATATCTACCTCCAGAAGTAAACCAGATCACCGTTAGGAATAGAGCATGAAGATTAACCCAACAAACAGGAGACCCAGAACACAGAAGGGACCTGATGAGCGAGACCGAAGAGATGAGGAAGGCCCTCATAGAGCCCCATCAACGCAGCTGGGAAAAATAACTTGACCTATCTCCAGGTGAGCCAGGAGTCTAGAACCCTTTTGAAGATCCTGAAAAACCCAATCCAGCAAGCTCCTCTGCTACGTGGGCCATCAGATGATAACTACGCAGGTGGAGAGAGATCGAGGAGAAAACGGTACAGTGGAAAGTCACCAGCACGTACCTCGGCATCAAGATTGACGAGGGACTCACCAGAAGGTCTCATATAGAAGCCCAAGTGACGAACGCCCACTTAGCAGAATTGAAATTAAGACCGATGCTTGGAAGGAGAAGCAAGATCTCCTTGTACAATAAAATGCTGCTGATCAAGATGGTGCTCCTACCGATCATGACATACGCGTCAGTTGCTTGGGGCTACGCAGCCAAGTTATGGAAGAAAAAGCTCTCAGCAAAACACAATGCAGCGGTCAACGCACCAAGATACGTGCAAAATCGAGTGCTATATAAAGACCTAGGACAAGTGCCAGTGTTGGAAGTAATAAGAGATCAGATCCCAGAAGTTGTTCAACAACACCGAAGATCACAAGAACCAGTTCGTCAAGGCAGCCCTGAACTACGATTCAAGATTGGTACACAAACACAACAGACCAAAAAGCCAACTGCTAGAAGACACGTGACAAAGCAGCTTTTGTGTCCTGAAGACGAGGGGTAGAACTATCCCGAGGAAGATGCAAGAGAGGCAAAGCTCTGTGCAGGACCGGTGGTCAGACGGCTAAGATTTGCCATGCTGAATGCACCGATCATATTTGAGGTGAGGGGCATTTAGATTGCATTAACAAGCAGGTCTGCTGGCGAAGGTTTGCGTTCGACAGGAGTACAGGTTGAAGGATCGCCCATTCCACGTACCGCTACTTAGGCCGGCAAGGGCTAGGGTACCTGGACCAGGGTGGTTGTGGGATCGCCTAGGAAACCGTGTTTCTGTGCCTTTGGATCAGTGTGCCTCGGCATTCAAAGTAGATGGACATTCGCTCGTTGAGGTGTTCGGCATGCGTATATCGAAGATATACCTCCATCATTCAAGTTTCAGTGGCAAATCTATTCAGATCAATGATGTATGAAATGTCTTGTAGGTGCGAGGAATTATTGGCGTTGGAAACCTGTAAATTGCTGGCATCAAAAAATTTACATAAACAACTTTCAATTTTCGGTTTTTCTGAAAATGATCAGGATCATCTGAAACGCAAAGAACGAAGCTTTAGCAAATTTTTTATCGGTCTGTGGCTAATTTTCAATTTCATCAAAATTCTGGTATTTCTAAAATTATACAGGGACCAAAGATTAGCGCACAGACAGACCAACAGAAATGATTGACATGATTTTTTTGTGATGCACTTAATAGAACGTCCAAAAGATATATCTCATTTTCGACATTTTTCGGGATTACAATATTTCTTCGCCAGTGGCGTAGGAATTAAAACGTCGTACAGCAGTAATTGAAACATATGTAGTTTGAATAAGCGGTCGAACAATGGTATCCTGAAGTGTGTACTGAGCTGTGCAACCAAAATTCTCGAGCATGCCAATTCACTATCAATTCACAGTAAATTAGTAATTGTACTAGCATCATCAGAATGAAGAAACGTAATGACAGGTTGCGCTGTTGTCGGCTTGACGCTGACGTGGCACCAGGCGTGCATCTTTGAAATTCGAATAGATCTCAGTGGCGTAGAGATCCGAATTTCTACCTCAGAACTGCTGTTTGAGCAATGCACATTTACGTATGTTTTGCGATTGATTAACGTACTCCACCTGAAGATACCCAACTACACATTGTATTCCGGCGCCCAAGAAATTATCCGAGATGTAATGAGATATCCTAACGTCATTTATGAGAATTTTTACAGCTTTGTTTCTCCTATCCACAATATGATTAAACGTACTTTAATAAAAGCGCAAAATTAGAAATGAAGATTTACTAACATTTCGGACACTCCGCCGATTTTCCAAAGTACAAAGAGTCTCACTGGCACTTATACATCTGTGGTTTTATTTGGCGGCTGTTGATACATGGAGATTCATCAACGACACATCCACACTGTAATATATAGATGTCACGTTCAACATAATACGGTACAAGTTTAAGTATCCCATCAAGAGTTCTATCAGTAATTGAATTAAGTGATTAGATTACATTTCAAAATATTGCCCATTTTCCGCAGAAAGCACATCTCACTGAATAAGTCAGAAGCTCTCTGGAAGTTGGACCGTTTATTTATGAACCGAGTTAGTTCTCGCCATCTGCGCTCCCCAACCTCACACTGCTACATTTGACAGATTTATTGGCATTTTTTTCCTGCCTTACCCTTTGACTCCTAATAAAGAGCAGTTCAGAAGTTAATAGCAGGCTTTAGGAGGCGCGCAAAAAGACCGAAAATGCTGCGACTCGACTCTCAGCCCGCCATTGTGGCGTCGTCAGCAAAAAAGTATGTATTCTGGAGTCGTTTAGGGGATAGTCCGTAGGGTTGATATAACATTTAAAAAAATGGCGTCGAGTAGGTTAACCTTACACTTCCCATGCAACGCTGTCATCAGTTGCATGCATGGTGGTTTCTGCAGACGATTAATCAGCATCCCAATTGTGTCAATAGACCTCAAAATCACATCTAAATGTTGACTACTCAGTTAGGCTCCGTAACGATCACTTCTGTGTAAACTGTGTAATTTTAGAACGGACTGTGACTACATTTCCCAAATACATTTTTAAAAGCATAATAAATTGGTGTCCGAAGTGGGATAGCTCTGAACGCGCTGGAACACGTGCACAGTCACGAACCCTCCAAGCCAAAAAGGACCATGAGCCTACAAGTATTAATCAAGAAAAAAGAAACCCAAGTAATTGATACGTAAGCACAGGGACTAAGAAGTAAAAAAAGAAACAAGCAAGAAGCCAAAGATGAAAAAAATCTAGGACCAACAGCTCAAGTTAGGAGGCACACAGAAAGCAGCAGCCATCTACACTATGTTGGGTGTTTTGTATGGTTCCGATATGAACTTTTTGGACTGCATACGTACATACCAACTGCGACCCCAGTCATCGCCCAACAGGTTGGTTCCACTGTGTCCTCAATAAGCACAGAAGCTTTAACTAGGGACAACAATGGTATTTGGATACACAATATGAGTGGCAGAAGGTAAAAAGCGGAGATTTTGTTCCCAGAAGGTATTTTATTTAATTTTATTTAAGGAACGTCCCTAATTTATGAAAAGCTGTAGCTTTGTTAATAATAATAGATATCTATATTCATACAGTTTCTAATTAATTAAAAACTTCTTTTATAGGCGTTGCACAGCTTAACTATGTTTTGCTATTGTATACATTGTCTACATTGTATACATGAATATCAAGACGTATACAATATGTATTGTATACTCCTATAATTTTACATGATGTCTACAATGTGCCTATCACTGCATACAGATGAACAGATGAGGAAGCAGAGAGACATGATAACAAATTACAAATTCATTCCATTCCACAAAATGTTATAATTTTCATTCTGGATTCAATAGCTTTACGTAACAGGCATCAAGAATCAATCAGCTAATAAAACTGTTTCGTGCAATATTAATAGTAAAGCCGTCATTTCGACGGCAATTACTGGCAGATAATCCTGAAAATAATTTTATTATTAGGAAGTTATTTGCTAGTAACGATAGTATAAATCCATGTAAATCTACAACATGGATGATTCCATCTTGTTACACATCGACGTTATTGTCATTAGCCTATAAATTAGCCCATTTGTATCAATTTTCTTAACCAATTGCAAATTTGTAGAAATAATGGCAATAATAATGACCGTTAACCAGAAATTAGTATTTAAATGGCTTTATCCCAGACGTCAACATGGCTTTCAAGCGATATTTGGTGCATCATCAATTGGTGTTCACTCTATCATTTAAGAGAAGTAGTAAATTAAAATCGACAACTACAGTTATTGATATGTCTCTAGGACGTAAAGAGGTCGCATATGGGCAGCGACAAGAGGACGTTGAGGTGCTCTAGGTATATACAGGGTGTTCATTTGAAAACTTCCCAACACGGATGGGTGTTCATTCGAAAACTTCTCACAACGGATTTATTGAAAACGGCGATACGCATCAAGAGATTTGTCAAGGGGGACAACCCTTCAACCAAAAAATACTTCACCCCCTTTCACCCTCTGCCCCCATGGTCATCCCCTTGAAAATTTTAAATCACAAGGGGCATCGAGTAATAACTTGTTTGAAAGGTCTTTCGAAGTCCTTTCTTTTGATGTTTCATTGTTTAAAATCGGTCGATTCGTTTTCAAGGAAAATATAAAAATCTTTATTTTATCTTAATTCGTTCAGATAGAAACCAAAAACACACAAAAATCTCACTATTTTATTTCAATAGGTGTTCAAAATATTGCAGGTTATTGGCCAAACAATGAGATAGGCGATGTTCAAATTATGACGGACATATCCAAAAAAATGTTGTGGGATGTCATGGCAGCTTTCGATGATGCGTTGACGAAGTTCATCCAAACTTTCCGGTTGGACAGTAAACACAATAGATTTTAAATGGCCTCATAGAAAAAAATCTGCTGGAGTTACATTAGGAAATCTAGCAGGTCATTCTACGGCCTTCTTTGCCCTATCCATTTATCTGGAAATTCGTCGTCCAGCCATTGTCGAAGCGGAAGAGCATAGTACCGTCTTGCTGGAAATATATTTCAGCCTCATTAAGTATAGTGTTTCCAACCTCTTCGATTTGTTTTTCAATTGTGTCAGTGATAAGCGGATTGATGGTATTTTCCAACATGTCCAAATAAATGTCTCCATTCAAATTTCCATTAATAAACAATGTCCCAATCACTAAAATGACTGGCCGTACATTACTTTTTTGGCGGTACTGGGTATGCCCTTCTACAAAAGCATGAGGATTTCCATTGCTACAGTACCTGCAGTTCCTTTTATTAACAATCCCATTTACTGAAGAAGATATTCTTTACCTGAATGGTGTGTATTATCATTTATCGCTGCAGTAATCTATTCACAAAACTAAAATAGCCTATCGAAATCGTCTTTGGTTAACTCTTGCAATATTTTCATTTTGAATGGATGAAATTTATGGAGTTTAGTAACTGTATGTACAGAGCCTAATGAAATAGCAGTCGCCGCAACAATTTTGCGTGATAAGGTATTAGTCGAGTTACAAAACTGCATACGAGGGTCCGGATCAGTGAATGGCAGAGCTTGTCAGGTTGCGAAAGGTTGCAGATGAAATGGGTACAAAACAAAGTCATGTATTGTTCGCCACACAGTTCAGGCAGCAGCGGTGGCCGCAGTAGTAGACTTTTCGGTTTCCTGATCAGTCGCCGTGCGCTGTGCGGGTTCAAATCCCGTCCCAGGAGAAATTTTTCTCTTGGCTATGGATGCTGTGATTGTCCGTAGGTGGTAGACGGTCTCTGACTGTCGAACACGGCGGATCTCGTAGGCGGAGCCAGAATGTGTGCATGTTGCATGCACACGTGTTCAATCGCCAGAGTCCGTGTGGCGTTCCCCCTTTCCTCTATAGCCCCACAGTACCCAATGAGTGTTTAGGCTTTAGGTTTTCGTGGTAGTTGGAGTATAAAAAAAGGATTTATTCCAAATGACCCAAAACTTCAACTTGAGCGGCCTCATCCAAAACTCTCCAAAGATCACGTTTTTTATTTGCAACCGATCTAGCTTGAGTAAATTTAGTAACAAGGTCCAAAACATACTCATGCGAAGTTATCTTCCCTGGCTGTCTGGCGTTAAACGTGACGGCAGTTTGCCGAGCACATTGATCTTGGGCACCATAAATTAGAATCACTTCCTCCCTTTCGGCTGATGTGTAAACCATTTTGGAAGTAAAATCTGAATCAATAAATTAGTTTTTACTATCCCAATATTGTTACAAAGGTAACTGACAGCAAAATAAATTCTTTCTTTCGCTTAGCAACAAAGAGCTAAACAGGTATAAGCATAAATACAATGCCAAAAATTTTGTTCTCCATACATCATTAGAAGCTAAAAAATGAGAGTACAGAGTTTTTCCGCCTGAAAGATTACAGCGGCGTTAGTCTTATCGAAGCTCCAGCAGTACTTTCTAGGTTACAGAAGAAATATAACCCAGCCGCAAACCTTTTATTTGGAATTTTCCGCGAAGACAGTAGCGCACGCTGTTGCAGCGTTAGAGAACTGTTAAAAACACTTCTCAAAATTTACCATTGTGCGCTATCTTTGGAAAACACTAGAATACTGTCACCCTATAAGGCTTTTCACGTGCAAGCTCGCTAGCTTACGAACAGATATCCTTAACCACATCCACTGATGAGTATGGATAATGAGCCTGAGTGGGGATAGTAATAATTATAAGAACTAGTTGAGCTGACACGTAGAGGCAATACAGTAAGTACAATAGAGTGTTTATTGGTGAGTACTTCTGAGTTATTTATGTGGTGGTAGATTTCGTTATATATATATATATATATATATAACTTGAGACGTGGTCATTGTCGTCTAGACCAGTTATATATATATATATATATATATTATAGCTCACCGGTATGTTGTACGTGACAGTATGGCTGCTATGAGTTTTTCAAGCTATTCACTGACACTGCCTTGTAAAACTTTTCTCATGAGAAATGACCCACTAAATTTAAATCAGTCACTTGTTTCCATTCTCGGACTGATAAGATGTCACTTTCCACCTTAAATGATTTTTCTCTAAATTATATGCCATATCAAGTACTTTTCTCAGAAACTTCTTTAGTTTCATAGATTTACAAGAATCACGTATTACAGAAAAGCAGTATAGAAGATGTTCTATTAAGACTATTTGTCCACTCTGGACATTAAACATAAAGAGCTTTTCACATACTTTTGTTTAAGTTTCCCTGTTTGACTGTTAGTATATATTTATGTATCTGGGGGACAAATCTTGTTGAGTTGAAATTTTTTACACATGTGAGGTTTCAAATAAAAGAGGTTACCTTCTGACCATAGGATGCAAAAAGGGTATAAGATGCATTTATTTGAAAACATAAGATGAAGCAGCTTCATCGTCGTTTAAATATTACCAATTGGAAAAATCATTTTTGAGCTTTTAGCTCATTTTCTAAATAGTCAGATAAAAGCTTGTATGCAAAAACGTGTTTTTCTATTTTATTTATTCTAGCCTAATAGTATGTAATAACATCAAGCTAGTGAAAAGTAGGGTCTGACCACTGTTGTACTATTGCTATTGTTCAAATAATGATTGTTGCCTCTCATTACAGGCATACTTATGTAGAACAGACGATATAAATACCTTTACTTTCATATTACAATTTACATCAATGCTCCGAAATCCCCACAAAATATATGGGGAATCTTTTTGCTGATATTCAGACCCTGAAAACACCGTTCCCTAGGCCGTAACATGTTCGGGATTCCAAATTAAAGAAATTTATTAGACATTACCAGTCCATGAAAATGGAGAAGAGACTTGAAAAGGAAGTGATAATATATATAGTATATAACACTTGGCTAGAATCCAAATCAAAGTAAAATGTAGGACTGGAAAATAGCCTTTTATCTAATAACATAACAGTCACATTTTTCACCATGGGAATTTATGAGAGTATCGAGATAAAATCGATAAGCGCACTATTGGGCAAGACGGAAACAATACAAGGCACTTCTTTAGGACAAAGAACACACTGTTTATAATTGTAGTCTTGGGGGGATTACTACACTATTGCGGTTTCAGTCGTTGCAGTATTATTTTGAAAAAAAAGTTAACCGATTCAGAAAAAGGGTACAAGTATAAGGATGTGGATCTTTCGAAAATGATTCTCCTCTTCATCAGGACGCATGATAAAGAAATTGGGATTGAAATGAGGTTTATCCACCAAAATGACAAAGGGTAAACACACGTAAAACAATATCAGCCTATGTGCAGATGATACTTGGCCTACTTATGTATATCATTATACTTTTACTTAGTAAAAGCATTGCATCGTACTGAAGATTTAGATAGTATATGTCTCTGTAGTACAATAGTATAAAACTGGTACGCAAATAACTCGTATAGATGCACGGATATCATGTTGTGTAATTTATAGGCTAAATACAGAAACAAAAAAGAGATGTGATAACAGAGTTTTCAGGCCTGAGATTCTTCAGCTGGCATCTCTGCTGCACTGTGGTCAATTTTTAAGACCTATAAAGCTTTTTCGGTCTTCGTATAGTAGCAATTTAGTGGCTTTAAGTTATCGAGCCTCCAGCAGCACTTTCTACGAAGAAATATTACCCAGTCACAAACATTTTATTTGAAACTTTTTGCGTAGACAATAAATAAAGCTGTATGATGCACTGTCAGTGAGCTGTTAGAAAAATCCCCAACAGCCATAATCTAAGGATTTCCGGTTGCGATAAAAATACTGAAAATTTAGATAGTATACATTTCTGAAGTAAAATAGTATAAAACTTATAAGTGAGTAATTTGTATAGATACACCGATATATAGATATATCAATTTGAGAGTAACTTCAAATTTTCCTAAATCAATATACACAATCAATTATATTTGTGTATAACCATTCACTCAATAGTTAAAATCCAAGCCTCCAATTTCTGTTTAATGCTAATGTTTTCTAAATTCTGATGCACGTATTTTGTGCTCTATACTGTTGTGTTATTTAGGGTCTAAATTCAGAAACGATTTCCTGAATATTTCTTTCTGGGTGTGGGGATACTATTCTATATCTAATATTATGGTTGTACGTATTTGTATCATCTCTACAGATATTTTGTGGTACAAGTGGTGAAGTTTTTTGTGCTATTTCTATTTGTATGCCCGCAGGCAGCTCATCAAGTAGATATACCATATGTGCATTTCAACTAATGCATGGCATAGTATATGGAGAAAATTCTGTTGGTATCAACTACATCAATTTTTGTTTTATGACCACAATGTTCAACAAAAAGCTCTACAGACATAGGCAAATATATTGGATAAGAAGTAAATGCTACAGTTGACTGTAAAAAGTGTGTAGTCAAACCACTTGATACTCTTCATTGAATAGGGTTAGTTTTTTATCAACTCGGAACATAATTGACTGACCATTGCAATTGTTGGAGTGCTTCTCTGAGTAGGTGAATTGTTTCTATAGAAGATGATTTTTATCTTCTTTTGAATTTTACAGCAATCTCACCGAGGAACCTATAATGATACCTCTGCTGTCGTAGTATCTTCAGGTAATCATAACAATAACCCTTTTGTACGCCCAAAAATGGATGCCACAATGCTTTCAGACGATTTCGACAACTTTGCTTGCTTCGAAGCAGAGCAGTTGAGTTCAGTCCACATTGCAGTGGCAGCTTACAGTCATAGTGGTATACAGTATTTACGAGTCCATAAGATATATACATACAATAAGCACATAAAATATACAAATGTAAAACAATGTACAGAAATAAAAGTTATCCGACATAACAATAAGATAGCTAACGGAAGTGAACCAATTAAAATAGCACTTACAAGAACATTAAAATTAAGTAAATTTAAAAAGATGGTTGCGAAATATTCGCTTAGGGATGCCTGTCTACAAGATATTTTTTTAGTTGTTTTAAATGACATATTGATTGAACTTCAGAGATCAGCCGGTAGACTATTATATATTTTGATATACATGAATAGGAGTGATTTTTCAAAAAGAGCAGTGCTATGATGTGGGACACAAATCAAATGCAACATTGCTTGTGGGTTAATAGATGTTCATTTTATTATTTTTTGTATATATTTATACATATGCATAAATAAAAAGAGAGCACATTTAAATATGTGTATGGCTGTTACTTTAAGCAGATTGTACCTTTTAAAAGTTCCTCTACATGTGTCTAGTCGGTTTATATTGAAAGTGAACCGAATAAATCTTTTTTGCAATAAAAAGCTCTGTTTACCCATTATGTAGCTACTAATTTGTATGTTCCAACCATGTTAAACTTGCATGTATGTACATATGCATCAAGAAGAACGGCCTTATCCGACAAAAGATCATGTTGCATGCGTGGCCTGCCATCATAGAAGTGCACATATACTGTTTTATTCTTATTCAATATACCCTATTCCATTTTTCAAAGTATGAAACGTAAGTTCATTCGACGCGCTCTCAGCCTTAGCAATGTCATACGCAGTCATTCGTTTATTATACAGGGCTCCTGTAAACAGTACGAAAAAAAAAATGGGGAAGATAGGCGAAAGGCAGATCTATAACATACCAAAAAATGACCCTAGTAAGAGTTTCACTGTTTTTAAGATACTTATCTTTTTGTCTTCTTTGAAAAGTTTCCTCGTTTGATCTGACTTTTGTTGCTGATTAAGCAGGAAATTTGTCGCAGTAGCAGTCTAGTACATTTTTATTTCATTACTGAATACCAAGTTGAGTAAAATAGTAATCTAAAATAAAACCTACTTGTATTTATCGAAAATAATATTTTAAGTGGCAGACCAACTATCTGAGAATATTTTGCAAAAAAACAAACAAATACCTTGTTATTTCTATTCACAGTAACAACAGAGATTAAAAAAAGAGGTACAAAAAATTAATATCTCAAAAACAGTTAAATTTTTGCTAGGGTCATTTTTTGGTATGTTGTTTTTTGGTCGTACTATCTATCGGACACCCTGTATAAAACTGTATGAGCGTATATAGAATTAACAATTGGTAGCAGGTCTCCGGCGTCCACTGCATGCCTCGTCATGAACGTCTGTACGACTACGTTCAAATTTATCAATCAGATTAAGTACTGTTGATCCTGATCGATCATCACTTCCTGATGAATTATCATATCGCTATTAATCTCCCGTCAATCCTTCTCTATGCAAATATTTTGTTACGTTAGGTGTTTTTCTAATTTTCTAAGATGACAAGATGTACGTTTACTGCAAACTGCTCAAACAGAAAACTATTTCTCGGATCAGCTTGAAACTGTACATGTTTTCATGGAGAGTGTCGTCTAGATCCCAGAAAAGCAATGCTTACTGATACTAGCGCCTCTGTATGCAAGTTCAGAAACTTTTTATCTACGCAAAGTTTACGTTCAAAATATGTCTTTAGAGCTCGTAGATGCGTAACGTGGAGTATTTCATGTGAAAACATTTTCCTCAGTCATCTTTTTATATATTCAAAACAAATGTATACTTATTGGTACATTCGCACAACTTTACTGCCTGACATAACAAAGTTTTTTTGAAGTTACGGTGGTATCTCCATAAAAAACGTTAATATTAACATAAACTTCTGGATTCAAGAGTAAAGTACATTATTGTGTCGTTTTTATGTTCATCTTTTCTGAGATGAAGGGATGTTTCATGGTCGCAGATGCTCCACTTTGTGCAGAAACGTTGTTCTTCCTGATATTAGCATTATGTGAACGAAACAAGGTGAAGCAAACCGCAGCTCTTCCACAATAAGTACATAGATTTTACCAAAATTGAATATTCTGCTTCCTATCATGAATGTCTTATCTCTTTGATCCTAGACGGTAAAATGACGTGATCCTCTGTTGTATATAGAAAGTCGCAACCAACGTAAATGAGTAACTGAACAAAACAAATTAACTTCGCTGAAACAAGTTTTCTATCGCGTTCGTATGCACTCAAAAGAATACATTTGCTAAATTCTACTAGGCCGTGAAGCCTTTCCCAGTTGTTGGGAAAATTTTGAAAATTCCATTCTTGAAATGGCTTCCAACATTATAGCTTTCAGCAAATGTAGGGTTGCTGCCACCAAGTAATACTATCGGTGAAATTATTCCAGATGTGTTCGAAAGTGTTTCCATTTCATACGATTTGTATGATGTTTGACTGAAGTTGTGACCAGGTACGCGCGAAAAAATTGAAGGTGCCTATTCGCCGTCAGTTCATAGAGACAGTTGTTATAGTATGAACGTTCTATAGTTAATAATAATAACAATAATAATTATTCCAAATCTAGAATCACAAGTACATTATATGTACAAATGACAGATGTGGAACTAACGTCATACCCAAGCAAACACTAAAGTGAAGCATTCGTGTACTCAGAAGTATTGTATGGTTCCAGCTGAATTAAAACCCGTTTAAGGTATTTTGTACGACAAAAATACTAACAGATTCTGTAAAGTATACAGAGTGGTTAAACAGAAACGAAAATATTTCTTCATCAGAGAGGATATTAAAAAGCAAAATAAAAAGCTGCTATTGGCATAGCTCAATATTTTTCTTTACCCGGATGCAGGCTGTAAAGCAAGTTTCTATCCATTGGTCTCATTGAATTTGGATAATACGTTAATATTTTTCAAATAATTTTGTAGCGAGATGACGTCCCTCTGAACGGAAAACTTGACTAACACCAGCATATTTTCAACTACTTGGGGTTGTCTCTCAAGACGATCCGGAAAGTAGGTCATAGTCACTGTAATTTCAGTGCCTGTCGTTAGTGTGTTAGGTCTGGTGGCCCAGAAACCAGAAAAGCTGGAGGTAAAAGGGGACAAGGAGAAAGAAGGGAAGGAAGTAGGAGCGAAGAGAGAAAAATAACTGTAAATATAATGAGCTGGAGTGGATCTGATTACATCGTTGACTCGTGTGAGCCCTAGATGTTTGTTCGTGTTAGCCCATGGTATTGGAACGTCATTCACGATCTATCTTCAATTTGTCAAGTGAAAAAATTTGAAAAAACGATTAAATCTTTATTTGAGAGATATAATTTAATGTTTAAAGGTTATTACATGTAAATGTTGGCCGCGGCTCCGCTTTAGATGGCCCATGCGCAAGGTCCAATTTTGGCACACTCTCTCCGACATATCGGCCGGTATCTCACGAATAAATGCTTCAATATTGGCTTCCAGTGCGTCAATCGTTGCTAGTTTATCCCTGTAGACATTAGCCTTAACATAGCCCACGAGAAATAGTCCAACGGCGTTAAATCACACGATCTAGGCGGCCAATTGACGGGCCCCAAACGTGAGATAAACTGTTCACCGAACTCGCCTCTCAATAGGGCCATTGTTTAGTGTGCGGTGTGGCATGTGGCACCGTCTTGTTGAAACCACATGTCAGTCAAGTCCAGCTCTTCCATTCTGCACAAATAAAAGTTTGTTATCATCGCACGGTAGCGCTCGCCATTCACAGTTACGTTCCGGCCATTGTCATCTTTGAAGAAGTACGGCCCGATGATGCCACCGGCCCATAATCCACACCAAACAGTGATTTTTTCAGGATGCATCGGTAGCTCTTGCAATGCTTCTGGCTGGTCTTCACTCCAGATGCGGCAATTTTGCTTGTTAACGTACCCATTCAACCAGAAATGAGCTTCGTCGCTGAACACAATTTTTCGATAAAAATGTGGATCTTCCTCCATCTTTGCCAGCGCCCATTCACCAAATTGGAAACGTTGTTTGAGGTCGTATTGCTTCAATTCTTGCACCAGCTGTATCTTATAAGGTTTTACACCCAAATCCTGTCGCAAAATTTTCCACGTAGTGGAGTAACAGAGGCCCAATTGCTGCGAACGGCAATCGACATTTTACGGTCATCACTAACACTGGCGGATACAGCCCCAATATTTTCTTCAGTCCTCACTCTACGTCTGCGTGTTGGTGGTTTAATGTCCAATAATGTAAACTGGGTTCGAAATTTAGTCACAAGCTTCCAAATAGCTCCCTCAGTAGGCCGACCAAATTGCCCACAAATTGGAAGCAGTTCTCGATGCACTCTCTTAACCGAGCATGAATTTTGATAGTAAAATTCAATAATTTGCAAGCGTTGTTCGTTCGTAAGTCGATTCACGGTTAAATTATAGACCAAACTGAACAAGTTTGACAATGACACAAGAAACGATTCACGCGTCATCTGTCAAAAACAGTGTTGCCAAAAAGATACTAGCAAAAAAATCACCCATTATTAGTTTCCTCCCTATTAAACACTTGATGCTTGACCCAGTAGTTTTTAATCAAGTCAAACATACCTATTTCATACACTTGGCTCAAACTATAGTAGAAAACCAACATAGCTATTTCTCCCATTATGACGATTCTCCAGACTAACTCAATAGGGTTATAGTGACAATAGTAAGGGGACAGCCGCAAAACTTGTTGTCCATGTTCATGTAATATTTTGTCTATGATATATCTTCTTTATTCAGGGGACATAGATTTAAAAGCTTGAGTTTGAAAGCGATACTATCAAAATGTATGTTTTTGTCTTGCAGTCATTGTTTTAATTGCATTTCACTCAAACCAGAATTGGGCATTTTTTTCTGTTAAGGCACTATGATTACTAAAGATGGCTCTTGTAACGCTGGTATCAGCTTCTCACATACCCATTTTTTTAAAGAATCTTTATCCATCGAATCGTGGTAGACAGCGCTTTTTGTTTTTGTAGAAAAAAGCAATCCAGTATCTCTCAAAAAACCGTTTTTGGTCCCAGCATGGAGAGCAACATACCGCTTGGCGGTACCCTGATGACAACTTTTCCAATTCTTTACGTTTCTATCTTGCTAAACTCGCTTAAGCGATCCTTTGGAAAATATCCACGATTCATATGAGAAAACGCCTTGGTCATTTTGGTTATTCATAAGTATAATATCTCATAAAATTGATACGTTTGGAAACAATGTCTGATTTTTCACACAAGATTCGGCGCGTATCTCCTGTCTTGTACGAAAAACTAGAAGCTTGCAATAGACGCCTTAAACTTGAATCCGAGGTTGTACAGGGTGCAGCAGAGAGGATGGACGGTTTTAAAATAATCATAAAATAGTTTTTTACTCGAAAACAAATTTATCGATGGAATCAGGTTCACCAGGAAATAGCATTTGAGATAGTCAAGTGTGGAAAATCACATCAGGCTCTCTCAACTTGGGCGACTTCCACGCGAATTTCGCTTTTCAATTCGTCCATAGTTCGAGGCTTGTTCGCGTATACTCTAGCCTTGAGGTGTGCCCAGAAGAAAAAATCGCATATGGATAAATCTGAGGACCGAGGAGGCCAATGAACATCGCCAAACCTGGAAATAAGGCGACCAGGGAAGAGAGGGCGAATACCGTCCATGGATGCTCGGGCTGTGTGGGCGGTCGCCCCATCCTGCTGGAACCACACACGTCGGATTGGAACACGTCGCCGTCGTAATTCAGGGAGAAAGAAGTTGGTGATCATGTCGACGTAGCGCTCTGAGTTCACGGTAACATAACGACCATTACCGTCTTCGAAGAAGTAAGGGCCAATGATGCAAGTTTGCGATACAGCGCACCAAACCGTAACTTTTGGGCTGTGCAGCGGTCTTTCGTGTAACTGTTGCGGATTTTCATTGGCCCAATAACGACAACTCTGCTGGTTAACCATGTTGTTTAGGTGAAAGTGGGCTTCGTCACTCATAGGCGAAAACACGGTGCCCCACCGTCCAAGGCTCCATAACGACAACTGGTAAAATAATGCTAGGATCTCACGAGTCAAACGGCACCCTCCCCACCTCCCTCGTAGACGGAGGCGGAGAGTACTACCCATCCCAGGAACGTCCGTCCTCTCTGCCGCACCCTGTACATGTACCTTTTTTAAGCTCCTGATTGAGCGCAGGGGTCGTAATATGTTGTCCTTTACTTTTCGTATCGTAGAAAGTATTCCCAATTTCTGTTTTGACGGCATAAAATTACACCATCGGTCTCGCATTTTTTGATTTTGTGAGTTTTCCCAGGTGTTACTATTGCCAAACCTTTCTAATTTTATGATTTCTTTCGCTGAACACTGCGCAGACTAATCTTCAGCGTATTTGCTGCTTTCTCCAGTACGCATCAAGTGGGTAACAGAGACCGCTGTTTTGATTTTCTTCCTGGGTATACTCTAGTAAATTTAGCACGAGCTGTCGGCCTTCTCCATTGATCGTATTTCCGGGTATTGTAGAATTTTATATAGAAGATTGATAGCAGGACAAGTCAAAGCGCACGCCGATGACAAGTAAGTTGTCACTCTGACAAGTACGATTGAAGGATACTCATACGTAACGACAAAGTTTTCGAGACGGAGACACACAACCAAAAAACGTATATCTTTGAGCTTACCGAACAAACGATAACACACAGGGGTAGGTTGCATGTGTATGTATGAGGGAGATGGAGATATATAAAGTGATACTGGTAGTCTTACTTTGACCCGCCAAGAACGGTGACTACAACTATATCACCGTTTTCTATCAATTTTAGCCTGCTGATTTCTAAAAAACATCTGGTTTTTGAAATATGGCATTACTCTTGCAAATATGTAATTCCATCAACTATGTTTGGGCTTTGCTGAGCAAAGGAGTTCAACTTTAAGTTTATAAACAGCTTTCATGCAACGGATATATTGACACAATCTTCTATAGTTTGGGTTGAACAATGAAAACATTATAGAAAGAGATATCATAACTTATAAATAATTTATACACAATATACGAAAGGAATTGGGCTAATTACAACACAGTTCCTAATTGATCAGCTGATGATTGACAACATTCATCACTTTCCGAATCCAGGAGTCTCTTGCGAGCTATTTGATTACACAGTTCAGCAAGAAGAAGTAGGGCTAACCTATGTCACAAGATTATCTTCAGAATAATTATCTTGATTCACCAGTGACTTTCCTAATCTCTTAACTGGAAAATTGCTGGTTACAAGAGTTTTCACTCTAGATGGCTCTAAAATAACAATTGCCCTTGAGTAATGTAAATAGCTAAATATTTATACAGCCCTTTGTTAATTTTTTTCAAGTTCACATCATATTTAGACTTGCAGGAGAAAAAATAGTAATATTTTCCACAGTGGCTGTTATTGGCCGCTATTGATTGAAATTTTATTTAATATTTGCCTTAAATAACCATGTTAAAAATTATTCATCGGGGAGTATAACAACATGACTACCGGAAATTGAAATTCACAATAACAAGCAGCAAAAAATAAAGAGCATCTTCCATAATTCTGTATTGCCTTAAGGCCGTCTGACACGATACAAAATTTTGTTCATAATTTAGTATCAAATTTTGTCTTAAAATGCGTTACTGAATTTAGTTCCCAATTTGTTTACCAATCGCAATCCTGTCTGTAACGTAAGGAAATTTTTGTAATAGATTTCTTACGAAATTATCCGCAGTCTGCGGCAGCAGCGATCTGCATTAGCTGAAAAAATGAGGTAAACGAAGGGTTTCGCGAAGCTGATGAGCGCAACTGATCACAACTGATGAAAGCGTTTGAGGTTAGGTTTGTTTTTGTCAACCGATTATCATTTCATTTAATCGTCGGAAAACAGCAAGAAAATATCAAGAGGAGCTAACACAAAACTTGTAATGTATCTAGTAGCCATTGTACTACTCTAAGTTTCCAGTATTCATCTGCGCACCTTTAGCGTGATACTATTTAGAATAGGTTTTAAAAAATTTAGCTCTCAATTTGTTCATGCAAAATTATGTACTAAATGTGTAATTGTGACACATGGCCTTTAACCTAAATTTTAATTGATTATTTTATGTCATAACGTAGATAGATCCCTGCTCTCCACAATCCATCATAAAATGGTCTAATAAATGTGTGATCGGTAACAGGTAACACAGCTGTACACCAACAAAGTTACCTTTGATTCGAAGCGAATAATCGTACTACAAAAGATAACGTCAAGCTGGTTTTACATCTAATCCGATCAAACCGGGAAACGATTTATGTCCATAAATTGAACCCTCCACAATTCTAACTGAATATTCCATAGGATTTTCCCTGGTCCCTGCATTTTGTTAAACTGCTTTTGGCTCGCTAGATTATACTCCTGTGTGCGTTTACCCAAAATTATTCCACTGGAAATACTTTATTGTTAATACAAATAATACTTTCCATACCATACATCGTCAACATTGACATACATGGAATGTCTCACAGACTTCCGGAAATGGTGCTTGAGGATGCGCCACTATTTTTGTATTTTTCTGTACGAAGTATTCATTCCTCATTCTATGTTTCACGATGTACCATGCAATTGCTTTGGACCAACGTGTATACCCCATTCGTAGTCCATTTACGCCCAGACAAAACACAACATGCCCAAAAGCGAGATTGCACAGGTCCGTATTTTCCTTAATGGTATTGGAATAATCTAACAAAATAAATGATTATGTTTATAGGAAGAAATGCACATACTTTTAACAATGCTTTATTCGCTGGAAGGACTTGAATCATCGTTCGAATGGTTAATATTAATTATTACAGGATCAATTTGTATATCGATTATATTGTCCAGATCCCACATCTTTGTTTCGATTGTCTCTTGAACGTGATGGATGCAATCTTTCCAATTGTTTGCCGTCGATCTGTTGACAGCCTCATAAAACAAATTTTTTACGCCAGAAAAATTGAATGTTCTATTGTTTAAAGCCACATTGTTTTTCATATTTGCCCAAATAATTTCAACGGGATTTAATACGCAGTGATAAGGGGGTAGCCTCAAAACCGTCTCATTTTGGTTTTTAGCCATTTTGTCAATTACATTAAGATTATATTTATATTTGTGCTGCCTGACTAGATGCATAGGTTCTGCTGTGACCATATTTTCATTGAAACTAATGTCTTTGTTGAATTTCTGCATTTCCTGTGGACATATTGGTAATTTCTTCTAGTTTTCTAGTGTGGTATGCAGCATTATCAAGTACAAAGACGGCAATTTCGTCAAGCTTAGGAAGCGTTTTTTTCAAACCATCGTTTAAATGAGCTCCCGTGCATTTCTTTATGCTAGTAGGCCGTTTTTTTTACTCAAATGCCCATAGGGCAGTGGGCTCAAAGAGATCTTCACCGCCAATATGACATAACAAATCGTTTTCCTTTTCCTGGAAATAATTATTTGATATAGTATTCAAGAAAACTAATATCAATACAAGCAGAGCGTCCAACAGGTGTTGGTTCCAAATCTACCAGATATAAAGCTAAGTTTTCAGGCGTGGGCTCATAGATTCAGTCTATTTTGACAACACAAATGACGAACTGGTTAGATAGACGTACCTGACAGATTCTTTAGGCCAGTAGTTAGTCCATCTAAGAAGCCTTGTCTTGGTGATTTAATTGTAGAGTCAGCTCATACTTTAGGTTTTGCATGTCCTGCATTTATCCAGGTTTCATTCAAGTAATAAAGCTTCCTGCCCTGGGCGAGCTATTTCTTTATTGATTTTAAATAATTTCTTCTCCAAAAAATATACTGTTGACTGTCCATCGAAATTCTATTTCTTCCCCGTTTTCTATACTCAAAATGAAGTTTTTTCAGCAAAATATAGAATGTGGTCCTTCTGAAAGTACTTACTATTAACCTCCTGTAGTACTTTGTCTATAGTGGGAAGTTTTTGTCTTTCAAAAAATCGATGGACTTTGCGTCTGATGGCATTCCGATCAGAGTTATCAACTATATCCAACAGCTTCATGTAATGAAGCTTCTAGTGTGGTGGAGACAATTTTATTATATTCTTTCACAATGTTGAAAATTGTCTTAGAACGTAAGCCTGTTTTGTTCGCCACACGTCTTTCAATATCACGAATTTTCATTTCAGGATGCTCTAAAATTTTACTCTTATAAACGCTAAGGACAATTTCATTTGCCTGAATATTCAAATGTCCCTTCTTGTCACGTTTTCGAGGAGGATACATCACTGGAGAGAAAGCATGGCTGAAGGAAGCATTGTGAGAAATATTCTCAGTTTCATCTGCTGATTCATTAGACGATATGGTAACACGTATAAGCACCGGAAATGAACAGCAACTGCCGGCGTCCGCGTGCCGACGATACCCCGAGCCTGAGTTCTATCCTGTCGAATCCTGCACTCGTAGTTTCATGGCCGAATGACCAATAGATATTGCAACGCCTAGACGGCTGCCGCTTTACCGCGCTTCATCTTTGTTGTGTCGGAGCATAAATGGACTACGAATAGAGTGTAGATGTTGTTGCCGCCGTGTTAAAATGCTCAAGGTTACCGGTGTAACCGTGAGTTATCCTGAATATTCTGGTGATTTTGATATCGTAGCCGCTTCAAAAAAGAAAAAAGTAACACTAACAACAAATAGAAAATCACGCAGTCATACTGCGACTCACCCGTAGTAACATGACATTTTCGGGAGACCGCAGGACAATAACTTCCGGAAGTCACATTAATCCTATGAAATACATGTAGCCCCATTACTATTCTCTTCGTCCCTTCAAACCGCTGTGTTCCTCGAGACAGAAGCATATGTATCGCATCAAAACCAGCCTGTCGCTACTCCATTTATCACCGTGACGTCTCCTAACGTATACAAATAGAGCCAGTGAGGGTCTTTCCAGTCTGCGATATTGTTTCACTTACGAGGCTCGTTAATAATTTAAAAGGGGTACATTGTGGTGGTGGTTGGAACTTGCAGCTATCTGGAGATTATCGGGTGCAGGATGCAGCACCGTTATCCCTAGTTTAGTGTAGTAATACTGCGAAGATGTTTGTTGTGCTGCGGTTAGTAAGGGTAATCGGCTTAGATTAAGGAAACATGTGAGGTTTCAGGTTTAAAGCATTGTAAGAAGCTGGGAACCGCTTTACAATGAGGAGGAATGGGGGAGAATTAGGAAAACAGGTGGACTATTGGATTGGAAAGCGTGAATTTAGATTCTACGAAAGCTACAGTATTTGTGAATGCAAGCGAGACTGACACTGTACTGCCGTGCTTAGGTAGAAGGCAGTAATGACTAAGAATCGAAATAAATTGAGTGCAAGATTCTAGATTTCTTAAAACTGAAAGAATAGTATTATTACTATAATACAAAGATGTATGAATACTCAAAAGTTGTATGACTTTAATTGTTGTAAATAAAAAAACAGTAACATGGGACTTACTGCTTTTATACTATCCAAAAGCAAACCTGGTACCTTTTTCGTAGTTTTTATAGTTTATATTTTTTTAAGAAAAAATGCAGTAATCCAGAACTTAATTTGATTTTCGTATAATTTATCAAACTTCCCCAACTGCTGGAAAAAAGCAAATCTTCTCCCCCTAGCTAAAATAAGTGACCCCACAGATATTTCACATCTGAGACCGATAAATATACTACCAGCATTTTCCAAGTTATTAGAACTAGCCATGAAACATCAAGTATCTGACTACGTCTTCTCTAATGGTATCATTCCTGGAATCCAATCGGGTTTCAGGAAAAACCACAGCGCAATATAAGGTGCCCACAAATTAGCAACCATGTGCGTCATACATGTATGTCAACCACGTTTGCGCGTTGATGGTTACCGGTGTGTGGTGCAAAAGCCGCAAGCATGTGCGTCGTACAAGTTTTCTAGACTAGTCGGAATTCATCAACGCGCAAACATGAATTTGCAGACAAGATTGTCGGTGTGTGTCTTCTTCACGCATGCATTTTGGGTACAGTGTCTCGCGTGTTTATTAACAGTCTGTCGTCGCTTTTGACAATGTCTGACATAAGACACTTTTCAAAAGCCTTTTTGGCAGATTTTATTGAACTTTACAAAGGTTATCCTTGATTATGGAAAACTAAAAGTGATGATTACAAGGATCGAAATAAGAAAGATGCAGCTTATTTAGTTTTATTGAAAAAATTACAAGAAATTGAGCCAAATAGTACAAAACAGTGTGTGAAAGCTAAAATAAATCGCATTCGCGGTAGATTTAGAAGAGAAATCAAGAAAATAGAAGATTCCAAATGGTCAGGCAGAGGGTCAGATGAAATATAAAACACACATTTATGGTATTATGATTTATTGCTATTTACCAAAGATCAAGAAATGCCTCGAGAATCGGTCAGCAATTTGGTTGAGAATCAGGAAGGTGAAAGCGAACAAGATGCTAATAATGAAGATGAGGTAAGAAAAGTACAATTTAGTTATTGCAATACAAATTTATTTGTTAAAAATACTATTTACTACATTACATGGAATTAATGCACCATCTTTTGTTGCCATTCCACTGCGCCCTCGTTATTAAAATAATGCATGTACAACTCTCTGACTTGTTTTGCCTCGTTGTTGACTCTTTGGTTGAGACTTTGTTGTAAATGAATTAAATTAGTTGGTTGTTCATCCAGTTTAATAGTGCCGGTACTTGTATTTTCTGTGTACATATTATTATGTGGTGCATATACAGTCGCACATCTTCTGCTTAAGTAGTTATGCAAAACACAGGTTGCCATAACAATTGCTTCTAAATTAACAGAAATTGCTGTGTGAAATATTCTAAATCGATTAGATAATATTCCAAACGCATTCTCAACTTTACTTCAAGCCCGCGATAGACGATAATTGAAATTTTTTTTTCTTTATTCAAATCTCTGCGACTGAATGGCTTCAAAAGATTTTTTCGAAGGGTGAACGCTTCATCGCCAACAAAAACGAAAGCCAACAGTTGGGTTATTAGTTTTGTATTAGAAAAAGCGAGTATTACTTCATTGTTGTTTCAGTTTTTATCACATCAGTTTAGTTTGAATTCATTAGTTCAGGTTCTAGGTTTTGTCATGATTTTTGTTTTAGGTTTTCGTGTTTTCTTATTATTAAAGTTTTGCTGACTATATTTTTTTATGTTGAAGTAAACATTGTATATTATACTCATAATAATAAATGCAATATGCTAAAAACATGCATATACCTTCATATACTCATTTTTCAATACCTCAAATATTGCTCGACAGGTCTCCGGTATTATTTTACCTAACGACTGAGGAGAAATTAAAGTTGAAAATTTTAAATCTTCGTATTTTCTTCCTGTGGCTAAATAGCGAAGAGTGGCTGTTAATCGCTCATGTGGCGAAATTGAAGACCTCAAAATCGTGTCCTGTTTTACAATTAATGGAGACACTAAGATTAGTAGCGTTGAGTAGCTTTCTTCATCCATGCTCAGGTAATTTCGCCAAACGTCAGGTTCTAAACGTAGTTCTTCTAGCAGACTAATATGGGTATATTGTGGGCGTTTTGAAAGCCATTCCTTTACCCATTTCTTCCGGATAGGTGGCTTTTTAACTAATCTATTTGTTTTCTTTTTAATTAAAGCAGCGTACGCCGCTGCCAATAGAATGTACTCGTCTTAACTGCTCATTATGCACTTTCAAACTAACTTGCTTAACAATCTTGTATGCAGGTCTGGGCTCAAAATCTATTGACATACATGTATGTCACACATGTATGAAAAAAGTGTATGACGCACATGGTTGCTAATTTGTGGGCACCTTAAAACGAACAGATCTAGCTAGCATCACGGATGACTAAATCAGATGTGTAGATCAAGGAAATTTAGCATGCTTAGTGTTACTTGATTATACAAAGGCTTTTGATACTCTGGAACCATCCATTCGTGTAAAAAAGCTTATATACTTTAGTTTTTCTGAATCTACAATTAATTTTGTATTAAGTTATTTCACTGACAGGAGTCAGATGGTAGTGATTGGGTCAACTATCTCGGAGGACATACCAGTTAAACTAGGGGTACCACAGGGTTCCATTCTGGGACCATTATTGTTCTCAATTTACATTTCTGACTTCCACGAGTACGTTGAACACTGCAGTATTCATCACTATGCCGACGACACTCAATTGCACTTTGGCTATGATATTAAAGATTTAAAAAATTCCGATTAATAATGATTTAATAAATTTATCCAACGTATCTTGTGCCCATAATCTCAAAATTAACCCGTTAAAATCATCCGCAATTACATTTGAGCATTTTAGATCAACCGATCCGTATAAAAAATGGGTGCAAGACTTTAGGACTCTGGATTGATTCTGATTTGAGGTTTGAAAAACACGTTAGTCAACTGTGCCGAACATCATTCGGTGTCTTGAAGCAATTATTTCCTCATAGGAAAAGTATGAATACTGGTTTCAAGCTGAAGTTGTGCGAAACCTTAATATGGTCTAGAATTCACTACTGTCACTGTATTTATGGGCCTGCACTAAGATCGATTGGGATAAGGAGACTTCAGACTATTCAAAATGCGTCTCAGATTTGCTTGTGGAGTGAGAAAATTTGAGACAGTGTCACTTAAAATGCACGAATTGATCTTGACCCATAAGGTAATCACAACACAAGCCCCTCCATATCTATCAACCAAATTTATCAGATACTCAGATGTTAATCAACTGAACCCAAAGAATAAGCATATCTTGGTTATCCCGAGACATTCAACATCTCTATTTAAAAGATCGTACGTGTGTACTGCTATCAAGCTATACAACGCGTTGCCTATCGGGTTCACTCACTACTCTATAAAGAATTTCAAAAAAAGAATGAAGCATTTTATCTCTGATTTCATTGCCCAGTAAGTAGACCATGGCCATGAATAGGGACTCGTTGCAGGTTTTTTTTTTAACTTTTTTGTTATCATTGGGATTAGAAAATTTACATTAATATTTGTTGGGTTAAGTTGAAAAACGCATTTTAGCGACGGCCTTTTTATACTTTGTATAAATAAAGCCGGATTATTATTATATTGACACAAGTAACACAAATGTAAACCTTTTCAACATCTAATACATTTGTTAATTACATTCAACAAAATAATTATATAAACAAATATAAAATATGTTAGACTGAACGAAGAATATATTTCAAAATTAGTCTTTCGTAGCAAAAATAATAATTTATAACGATAGAAACCTATTCACAAATAATAGAATCATTATATAAAAAAACTAAATAAGTTAACATCACAATAAGTTATAAAATGCTAAAATATGCTAAAAAGGCAGTGCTTTTATAATCATAAAAGAAATGTATTGGCGTCAAAATTTGAAAAAGGCAGTAAATAAACTTTACCGCCGTTCACCTAAGTTCGGCAGTAAAGGTGAAAGTTTTATAATTCCGGAATTTTCCAGTGCGCTGGTTATTCGATGACAGTTTCCAGACTTTGTTCACTCAAATTTCAAAAATTATGTTTACTGTTATTTCTGGTACCTTATTCCCACTTCAATAAGACAAAGTAGAATTATAATTGCAACAGAAATTTCGCCTACTGGCAAGGACGCATGGTAGTCACAAAAAATTGAGATACTTCTATTCGTCATTGTGTCTACCTGGGCAGTCCGCAGGGCTTGCAGATAAGCTTACGGGCTATTACATGATACGTACTACGTAACAGAATACCTTGTCATTCACTTTCATCGGTCAATCTGGAAACTGTCGTTTGTCCGGCAGTCCGACAACTCGGAAAGTACTGATTTGATTTTGATATTTTGACCCAATATTACTACTGCCTTTTCAAGGTCAAAGAAAACTTTGTAAGTTATGGTAATCAAAAAGTAGCAGTATATCTGTCAGCGCAAAGCACAACACTTATTGATTACTTTAGGAAGTAGCCAAAAGAATTGTAGGGAGACTAAAAACTCTAAATTAGGCAAGTCTCAACTGGCCGTTACTACCGCCTTCTTACCTCTAGTGTACCGAAATTGCGGAACAATCTACATGAGGAGGCTTTTATCAGTTCTACTAACCTTAGAAAGTCTAAAAATCGGGTTGACAATGTTTATTTGAGCTCCTCGTAGGAGCCGCGGTGTCCTGGCATTTAGGCTTCTGCCAGCGCAGCGGGGCTGTTTCCTTCGGTTAAAAAAAGGTACGTTAGACGGTAAGATGAAATGAAAATATGCCGATTACTTTGGAGATATCGTCTAAGTTTGCCAAAAATAGTGTTTTGACCTCATTTTTCTAGGTCTTTGCAAATAATATTTCTATCAAAGTCTACGGCTTTTTATTACAAACCGACTAAGACTTCAATCAATAAATAGTGGCCACCTTTGAGCAAAAAGTGGTGAAACAAACTGCTTAGATTTAGTTTAACTGATTTCAGTTAAACGAAATATTATAACGCTTGAAGTAGAACATTAGGGTGCTTCCAAATTTCGATATCATTGTGTTAGACAAACATTTTCCTAAAAAAGCGATTTCGCATAGTTGATCTGAGAGCAGAAACCTGATTTTGATCACATCTGACCACCACCTTTCTCGTAAGTACTTAGATACTGCATTTTAGCGCGCAATTTTTCCACATACTCGTACACTAATTTGGGGTAATTGGCTTCAAAAAATAATAAACGCATAAAACGATCTTGTAACTAATGCGAGGAAAGTATTGATATGAAAATGTGACGCCAGTAATCCTTGCCCTGACTATAGATTGTAAAGTAGAGCTTGGATTCTGATGAAATTTTGAGGTTACTACACCTATATACTATACCGAGAATATCAAATATCATAATTCTCAAGCTTCGTACTAGTTACGACAGAGCAATTCTCCTAAGATACAAGTTTGTCCTCCACGGTTCCCACACGGGTTGTCTGAGCACTCCACTGCTTCCACCTTGACGTTTCTGGAAACTGTCTGTGACCTTAGCTCTTTGAACGAGGTAAACAGCACAGGGAGATTTCCCGGAAAATTATCTGAGTACACTCGCGAAGCCTTAGCTTTATATTGATAGCGTAAACTAACAACATATCACAACTTCTTTATAGCTAAAGGAGTGAGCAATTTTTTGTAATCCGCTTTGTAAACAAACAGCATGTCGCCTGGTTTAAAGACTGACGCGCCATATCTTCTCACATAATCAATTGCTGCGAGCTGGAGCTGTTATGAGGTTATGTCGTAGATTTTGTCATAATCTAATATACTGATTATCTTATGGCACTGTGTATGTGTTGTAAGAATTTCCGTAATGGTAATATTTCCATAGAACCAATTAGCTCATATGTTCTAAAATCTTGCTTAATATATATACGAGTACTTCCCAAAACACAACGACTTATGAACATCCGAATATATGTTATACGAGCACGTCCATAAATTTCGATCCAGTTCTGCATAGCCAGAACATCTGAGCAGTCAGGAGACCACCGATGAATAATACATTTCCATCTGTATGTCCATTCATCGATCACACCTTGCCTACTACCACCACACCACCCCTTGGCCGCTGGATATACTTAGAAGGCGGAATGTAGTTTACATGTCATACATATTCTATAGGATATTCTTTACGATCCACTCTATATTTATTCGCGTAAAATGTGGCTAGTAGAGGAATAATTTGTCTTCCGGGCGTTATCTGCAACGTTGCCTACATTTTTTTGTTGCCTGCCGACGAATACATATCAGACTGGTTTATCTGACGGTCGTTTATTATCGTGCCATTCAAGTTGACATACATTGTTTGAATGTATTTTTAAAGTTGTAAGTGGTAAGAGCTCTTTTATAGCTACTTTATAAGACTAAGTGAATATTAGTCGAATGCTATTAGCATAACCACAGTTCTGGTCTTTGTCCACAAAGCTACGCCTCAAAGCTGTAAAGAGTATTTAAATGAACAGTGATATTTGCTTAGCAGAAATTATGTACAGGATGTTGTATTGATAGACATTATTCATCATTACATTGTAAAAATAAAATCCAAAAAAAGTTAATATTTTAAGTAACAGGAGTTTACAGACTGCCGTAGGGTGTGAAATTTCTATATTTTTTTCAAAGACCTATAATTTTCAAAACACATACATAAAATTTTTTTAAATATTTTTCTGATAGCTGTTATGACTTTGCCTATCACCCGGTTTCGGCTTGACGTCGACTTCTGGGACACCCTGCATACCAAAATTTTGAGATAATCGAGATATTAGGCTCCACAAACTTAATGGAAAATAAACCAAACCTAATCTGTTCCTGTATTTCGATCAGATAAAAAGTGAGAACGCACGACGCACGTCACTACTCAACTAAGGCGAAGGCACCGTAGGTAAACAGAACATTTATTTACCAATCGGTTCAATCAAAATGGCACACTCTCGTACAGCAATATCGAACTTGTCGACATCACTTTAATTTATGGTGAGGGTCTTCAAAATGCTGCGGCGGCTTCGCGAATGTATGTAGATCGCTCTTCCAGACGACATGATTTGGAGCCGCATAGATAGGCCAATCATATTAGACGAAAGTACCCTGGTTTGCGAAGTAATTGTGAAGTCTGGTTTTACTGATGCAAGTTGTTCAATGGGGTACTTAAAACACGGACACACTGAAATGCGCTAAGCTGTTTATAAAGTTAGCACGCAAACTGAAGACACGATTATGTTTCAAATTCTCTTAGACTAGTTAGTATGTAGCATATGGTAAATGGCTGCATTATTGATGACTGCATGACTTTGTTAAATAAGTATTTCACGTAATCCACATTGTCTATGACATGCGAAAAACTGTTTGATAGCAATAAAAGTACACACAATGTGAAAAAGCATTTATTTAATAAAAAGAAAATAATATAGAAAGAAGGAGCTTTGTGGATTCGAACGTCCGCCCTGCGGTTCTGCAGTCCTCAATCATTCTCACTACGCTACGTCTCCTCTTAGTTTACTGGATCCTTATACCACTATGCTTGATACTGACAAATGTCAAACGAACGCTGAAGGCAGATCAAATCTGATATAAACAATTAGAGTACTCCTGAAAACTATACCGTATGAAGAACTAAAAGATGACGATTACTTTTCGACACATTGATTAAATGCTCTTACGAAAGTTTCTTTTTACATGCACCCGATTATTGCAAATCCGAACATCAGAGGCAGCGTAAAATACGACATTGGTTCGCTGGTATGTGATTTGATGATCGAGAAAAGGGACGGCTGTGGGTGCACCTTTTCCTGTTAGTATCACAACCGATTTGGTAGGGTAGGCTGGTAATGGATATCAATGGATACACAAATGTAACACGGAAATAACTGCAGGTCCTGAATCATTAGGCTTTTGAAAGTTGGTTCTGCTGGAAAAAAAATAAACCGTATCCTGCTTTATCAATATCAACAAAACAATTATTCTTCAAATATCTATTCTATTCTATCTTCTATATCTACTTCAGCAATCTAAAATTACAAACTTTTCACCAATTTTAGTGATTACTGTCACGACGTAAAAGGTATTACAGATCATCGCGAGACTATAGTTTACGTCACACATTTTAGTGATGAATTCGTCCAGTCACCTGGAAACTAGAGGAGCTCCCGCCCGGCGTTTTGTGGAATAGATTACAACTTTGTTTTTCACATTGTCGAGCTCTGTATAGGATGATTCGAAAAATAGTCGCAATATTTCTAGCGTGGAGGTAGTTACAAAGATAACAAAAAAGTTTATATAAGGGTGAGTCCTTAAAAACGTCCTCATCAAGATACAGATTGCTGAAGCACATTGCGCGGCGGCATCATAGAGGAGAGCTCTTAGGATAATAGCCCATTGGTGTATCGACAGAAGAGAGCTAGATCGCCGACGGCCCGCCGGTGCGAAAGAGTCCCGAGACTGTCTGTTAGAGAAGAGTCACCGATCAGTCGGAAGGCCCTCCTCTGGACAGCATCGAGCAAAAATGATAGTAGTTGGGGCGGCAGCATCCCAAACCTATGAACAATAATCGAGGTTAGGTCTTATCTAGAAATGTACTGCTTAGACCTAAACAAATATCCTATCTCTTTTTCCAGCAGCTGCCGCTATTGACGAGATATGTTCGTCCCAGATCAAGTCATCGGTAATCTTTTTTTATACTCCAGCTACCATGAAGGCCTAAGGCCCGTGGGACCATAGGGGGATAAAGGGAAAAGGGGGAGGGGGAGGGAACCCACACGGACTCGAGGAAACATGTGTGCATGCAGCATGCACACATTCTGGCCCGCCTACGAGATCTGACTGGTGGTACCTCCGCGTACGACCGCACGGTGACTGATTAACCACCGCCGCTGTCTGAATATCAATATCAAGTAATTGGTAATTTGGACTTAGACCAGCCGAAATGAACGGATCCTTGGCAGAACTCACCCATCCATCGAAACCGGATGAGTGTTTGGACGCTTTTTGTTTGTCAAGGTACATCACTGTGTTTTATTAGCATTAAACTGTACAAGATTGTTGCCTCCCCAAGCAGTGATAACCTCCAGATCTCTCGTCGCCGCGCGCCGCTACCTTTTTTTTTAACTCACTGTCAGAGATCGGTCTTTAATGCCAATATACTGAAATCAGTGAATATTGACAGAAAAAACTGTATGCAGTATTTACATCTCGTCCCACTGTTACTTGAACAATATTCATATTTTGTTTTAATCAGTCTCACTAGTATTTTTCAACACATTTTTCATAATGGGGTATCTTAAGATCTATGTTTATACGAACTTTTTCTATTATTTTTGGGAGTTGTTTATAGGAACAGAAACGTTGCCATTGTTCTTCAATTCATGCTGTACAGTGAGTACTGATCGTTACGACCGATCTTTGGTTGAAAGTATATTGGGAATATAGAACAATCTCTGAAATATGTTTTGCCGAGATTTTCTGATTTCAGTGGTTGAAAACTTATAGGACAAACTTCTATATTATTTAGGCTGAAGAACCAATTTCCGTCACTCTTTCAGCACCACAGCTATCAAACAACTCTTCTTTGTCCTCTCTGCAAATACGTAGATTATACTTATTTGACATTGTGCTATGCCGCCAAGATGCCTTGCTTCCGAAAGCATCCAATATTCCAGCTCATAGTACCAGATATTTCTCCACTCTCACAGCAAATATTTCACGGTTTCCGATAGGATAAAGGACACAGGTTTCAATACGGACTGCTTTAGAAAATCAATACCAGCTGAACGTCTTGGACAAAACAATACGAAAAACCTGCTCGTGTAGTCTCTAATAATACGTCCGAAATGCACCCTATACCACGACCTTGAAGCGCTCATCCGAAAATGTGGGTATATAAAACCAGTGACAAGCACAATGGATCTTCAAACAAAGCAAGCACCGTGGGATACTCGCTAAAATCGGTACTAAACTTGATGTCCCAGAAAACAGAAGAGATCGGATCGTCTTCACAAGACTTCGCATCGGACATACCCTGCTCATCCACAGCGGTAAAACATCTGCTTGTGCAGTGTCCAATTTGCCAGACCCAAAGTATACAGTGCCAAGTGAACCTAAGCCTCTCAAACTGATTGCGCTCAGGTTATGGCAGGTACAGTATTGCGGTTCCTTGAAAATGTTAATCTGTAGATACAGATTAACATTTACATGATTCTAATTTAGTACCTTACTATATTTTTGCTACACCTATAGAACCGTACGCCGCTAATAACCCTGCGCGGTTGACGCGGTTTTCTTTCAAATAACAGCATTTTGCATTGTATACACCCTTCTGTGTGCTGACAATAAATCCATAATACGCATCCTGGATTATCGCTTATTTGCGATGAAGATACCTGGATCTGGTCTGGGATGAGCGATAAACAATCCGGTTTTTCCGGGGAATGTCAGAGAGCGTGGCGCGTCCCAGCAGGGCTCCACTAAATGAGTGTGCTGCGCCGTTTTATTAATTCCTTTAGGCTGCATACACACATGAGCAATGTAATTATGCTGGGAAATATCGCCGCAGCGTAGCCCCGGCTACTAGATCTGCTTGAAAATAATTAAATTCGGTATTAGCGTGCCTCGAGTGAACGGATTAGTGAGAAAAAAAAGCAACTACCTAAATGGGTTTTTACGGATTTGCTCCCGCGAGATTTGTGAGGGTAATCAAGCTTGTTTACTACAATAGAAGATTATCACAGGAAAATAAATTATTCTTGAGTTGGAGGGACATCTTTAGAACAAGTAAAAACAGTCTGGATGGAGTGTCGTTTAAGTCGCTAGATAAAAACGAAATCTTTGTGACGTCACAACGTTACAGATGGAAGACATAACGATAAAACTTCATCAGTATTTTATAATCGCTGTGTGGCCACCAAAGTGTTGACTGTCGCGCAAATGTCCTCTGGTAGTGGATTGCGTGTACATTTCCAAAGAGCTGGGAAACTGAAACAAAGTAACCGTGCTCTGGATAGCAGGACACAAAGGGCATACAGGGAATTGAATAAAATAAATATAAGGAAAGAAAGGTGAGCTGGCTTGAAAAGGCGCAGTTAATCATGTAATGGCTTCCTACGATGTGACCAGAATGGCTATGGTGGCTTACCAACAGGAAGCTGTCATCTGCAATGACACAGGAGACTTCAACTACAGGCATCAAGGTCATAAAGCCTTAATATGAGATTCAAGCTGCATACAACGCTTTAGGTAGTGTATACAGTGTGTTCCGTCAGGAAATAGACATAATGGTGTGGTGGGTAGTATGAATCGAGACCTTTCCATGTTTGAAAATAAAAAAAAATCTGGACACAGCAAAGCTGTTCAGGGGTAACATAAAACTAGTCGGATGGTTGGAGTGTCGTTTAAGTTCCAAGATAGTAATGGTAATAGTTTATTGTTCTTTCTGACATATACAATCTATAGAACTTGTCAAAATGAATATCACATTTTAAATATAAAAATCAAACAAACATAAACAAATAATCTACAAGAAATTGAAGTCTTATAAAACACAATATTCCGAGATGGCGTAATAACATTTATTCATAAGAAACTGCTCAAGTTTTATTTTGAAAAAGGTCATATCTTTGGCATTTCTCATGTCTGCTGGCAAACTGTTAAAATTTTTTGGCCGTAAATAACTTGGAGACTTCATGGATACATTGTACTAATTTCACAAAAAGGTTCATATAACTGGTTACAGTGTCTTGTACTTAGTCCATAGAAGACATCTGTATTGTGTAAATAATGCCCTAAATTCTCATACGTTAACACAATATATATATATATATGTATACATGGTGTTTCAGTTTATTGTTGCATAACTTTAAGAATCGATAGAACTTTTAAAATTAATGCATAAAGTCTATATAAACATGGGTTGAAAAATGCGTGGCTTCCGAAATACAGGGTGTTTAAGTTCACTTTCTAAAATAGTTTTTTTTTTAAATATTTCGAACAGTATTTGATGTATAACAGTGAAAATAGGTATACAAGGGTTCTTTGGTACGACAAAACGAACCATGGGCATAGCTTTACTGTAGCCACTAGAGGGCGCTCTCTACTGTACCTGTAGTGTATTAAAATGACCGAAAATTTTTTCTTATTGCAATTTTTTGCTTTTTGAATAAAGAAACTGATTCTTCGCACTTTTCAACATAATGAATTTTCGTTATAACAGCAATAATTCCTAACTCCAAATAAACACAAAAAACTGAATATTAATTTGTTTAATTTTCCAATATTATTTTTAACAAATTAAATTAATTATTTACAACTAAAATGCTATAGGATAGTTAGGACAAACATACAAAATCTAGAGTAGTTGTTAGAAATGTAAATCCAATTGTTCAATACACAATTCACATCTACGAATGATCGAACGTGCTATAGCATTATTCAAATAAGACCTTATTTCATCACATGCATTCCTGATTCCGGCTACTAGCATATCTCTTGTGGTTACGGGAGTCTGGAACACTTTTTCTTTTATAAATCCCCACACAAAGAAATCTAATGGACTTAGGTCAGGGGATCGTGGAAGCCAGGCGACTGGTCCTCCACGGCCGATCCATCTTTCTGGATAATTTTCGTCCAGTCAGTTTCTAACTATTCCCGAATAATGAGCTGGACAACTATCAAGCTGGAACCAGGCCAATCTTCTTAAATCTAACATAACATCATCCCACGTATTTGCATGTTCAGCCTTTAAAAATTCCAAGAAGGTCGCAGCATTTAACCTTGCAGACAAAAGGTAGGGTCCAAATAGTCGATTACGGTAGATACCAATCCACACCTTCATACTAAATTCATGCTAAAAATTTCTTTCCCGAACTGCATGCGGATTTTCATGCGACCAAATATGTTGATTATGAAAATTTACCACTCCACGTCTAGTGAAGCATGACTCATCGGTCCATAAAACGTTACTTAAAAACTCCCTATTATTATCAGTTCTATC
Organism: Acanthoscelides obtectus; assembly: GCA_963669975.1. Classification (NCBI taxonomy): domain Eukaryota; kingdom Metazoa; phylum Arthropoda; class Insecta; order Coleoptera; family Chrysomelidae; genus Acanthoscelides; species Acanthoscelides obtectus. The sequence goes on from CAVLJG010000003.1 coordinate 48,106,302, forward strand.
AAGAGTCCACTGACAAAATGTGATTCTTCGTTCTCCGTCTCCTGGCTGTAGTCCTTGCACAGGTTGCAAATGGTAAGGACGTCCATGGTCATTTCTAAGAACACGGTGAACATGGCTTGCTGAAATTCCCAATGCACCAGAAACTCTCCTAACACTTGTGGTCGGATCTCTACCAAACTCACGCAGAATCATACGGGTAAGTCTCTGCTGACGAACATTTATGTTTTGATCCCTTTGGAGATTTCCAAAACCATTTTCAATTATTTGGCGATGCACTCTGACAAATACTGAGCGAGTTGGATTTCATCTGTTTGGAAATCTTCGTGCGTATTCTCTGGCTGCTTCTGCTGCGTTTCCATACACAAAATGAATATCCGCTAACTCTTGATTGGAGAATAAAAATGGCATTTTTATAAAAAAACAGGTGAAATAAACTAAATTTCGTGCATTCACAATTGCAAAAAAACGTTTCAGGTTTCAACAGACAAAAAAAATAACTGTCAACTAATTGACGTTTAACCTTATTCTGCTTTCAATTTCAAAAATATTTGCAGGCACGGCCTATTTCTAAAAATTATCGAGATACTGGCTTTTTAACGTTATTTTATCATAAATAATAAAAAATGCATCGAACCTAAAAATCGAAATATCTAAAAAACGGCTAACTATAATGAAATTTCACAAGAGAGCCATTTTATGTTGAAAAGTGCGAAGAATCAGTTTTTTTATTCAAAAAGCAAAAAACTGCACCAAGAAAAAAAATTCGGTCATTTTGATACACTACAGGTACAGTAGAGTGCGCCCTCTAGTGGCTACAGTAAAACTATGCTCATGCTTCGTTTTGTCGTACCAAAAAACCCTTGTATACCAATTTTCACTGTTATACGTCAAATATTGTTCGAAATATTTAAAAAAAAGTATTTTAGAAAGTAAATTTAAACACCCTGTATTTCGGAAGCTACGCATTTTTCGACCCATGTTTATACAGGGTGTTTCAGTTTATTGTTGCATAACTTTAAGATTCGATAGAACTTTTAAAATTAATGTATAAAGTCTATATAAACATGGGTCGAATAATGCGTGGCTTCCCAAATACAGGGTGTTTAAATTTACTTTTTAAAATAGTTTTTTTTAAATATTTCGAACAATATTCGATGTTTAACAGTGAAAATTGGTATACAAGGGTTTTTTGGTACGACAATACGAAACATGGGCATAGTTTTACTGTAGCCGCTAGAGGGCGCTCTCTACTGTAACTGTAGTGTATTAAAATGACCGAAAATTTTTTCTTAGTGCAATTTTTTGCTTTTTGAATAAAGAAACTGATTCTACGCACTTTTCAACATAAAAAAGCTCTCTTGAGAATTTTCGTTATAGTTATCCGTTTTTGAGATATTTCGATTTTTAAGGTTCGATGCATTTTTAATTATTTATGATAAAATAACGTTAAAAAGTCAGTATCTCGATAATTTTTAGAAGTAGGCTGTGCCTGCAAATATTTTTGAAAGTGAAAGCAGAATAAGGTTAAACGTCAATTAGTTGACAGTTAGTTTTGTTGTCTGTTGAAACCTGAAACGTTTTTTTGCAATTGTGAATGCACGAAATTTAGTTTCTTTTACCTGTTTTTTTTGTAAGTTTTATAAAAATGCCATTTTTATTCTCCAATCAAGAGTTAGCGGATATTCATTTTGTGTATGGCTTTGTAAATGAAGACGCAGCAGAAGCAGCCAGAGAATACGCATGAAGATTTCCAAACAGACGACATCCAACTCGCTCAGTATTTGTAAGAGTGCATCGCCAAATAATTGAAAATAGTTTTGGAAATCTCCAAAGGGATCAAAACATAAATGTTCGTCAGCGCAGATTCACCCGTATGATTCTGCGTGAGTTTGATAGAGATCCGACCACAAGTGTTAGGAGAGTTTCTGGTGCCTTGGGAATTTCAGCAAGCCATGTTCACCGTGTTCTTAGAAATGACCATAGACGTCCTTACCACTTGCAACCTGTGCAAGGACTACAGCCAGGGAACGGAGAACGAAAAATCACATTTTGTCAGTGGATTCTTGACAGAACTGATAATAATAGGGAGTTTTTAAGTAACGTTTTATGGACCGATGAGTCATGCTTCACTTTTGGTTCTTGAGTTTTAAATTTTAACATTTTAAATTTCTTATTTCTATTAGTTTATGTGACTCAAAATTCAAAATTCCAATAGCTGCCAACTGGATTTCATTAAAATTTCACAAAACAGTGCTTAGGACTGAACTGGGTAATCCAAATTCCAGGGAAGTTCTTATACATACGCCCACTAACATACGTGTACTTTGAATGTACTATTATCTCACAATAAAGACCACTAAAGGACACAAATAAACGGCAAAATCAATGTTTTGTACCCTATGCACGTCTTTCATTTTTAGGGTCTTAATTAGTACAGCTCTTATTGGTGGGGTGATTCCTATTGATTCGTCTATTCGTGAGGTTATAAAAGTTATTGAAATACTCACATAGTAATTCTATGATGTGTTTAATGGTTTACCTAAAAAGAAAAATACAGTCAGTAATTCATGAAATTAAATGCATACACAAATAGCATACACAGACAACAAAAAGTTCTTCAATATCAAAAAGAAGGCCTGCTTCAGTGTTACTTACACAGACCATAATAAAAGAAATCTGACCTTGGTCATAGCCAAATATATGTGATGTTATGTTATTAATCAATTATTCTATTCTATAGTAAATGAAGTAGTATATACTGTTTCCAATTATACGAGATGACTACATATAGCATTATGTAAGAAGTAACCCCTCAATTTTCTTCTTCTAGATGAGCTATACACGGTTCCAATTGGATACGAAAATCTAGACGAGTACACTTTTTATGGTCTTCTTATGCACTCAAAATTATTTTATAAAAAGCCATAAAGACAAAACGCGTTTGAAAAATGTAATCCACACATTATTTTTCTTTTCTGTTTATATAGTTAAGGCAAAACGCGTCTAAGAAATGTAATTCACACAGTATTTTTTATTTTTCTTTGTATAAACTTAACGCAGGAGCTTAACGATTTTAAATACTCAACTGTTCTTGCGATTAGTTTAACTTCCTGCAGGATATGGAGTACTGAGTTTAATGCCATTGTACCTTGTAGCACAGATGTTCAAGTTCGATTACCTAATATTTTTAAACCATTCAGACAAGATGTATGCACTTTGACATTTCCAGCTCCCAGATTTATAAATAAGCTACCATATTGACAATCGTGAGATCATTGATGAAGGCGTTGTAGATTTTGCAAAGTATAAGCATCTTCAGTACGCCCTGGAATCCAGTCAACTTTACCATACAGAGTATATTGATTTGACCTACTAGACTTGATAGCGTTTAGTAAAACACGTTTCTTATGGGTACAGCCTTTTTTGGATGAAGGTTGGATCTGTTTCTATTGATTACCTCTCCCTGTTAATCTACTAGCAATTTAAAGCCGAAATGACAGCTGAGTGTTCAATTCATTTTGAGAACAAACATTTCTTTCACGGAGCATCGTGTAACGTGACCCGAATAAGACCTTGCTGGAACGACTTTCATAGTTCTGTGTAAGCATAACCTACAAAACACCAGTTTTAGAACACGGTTTTGCGAATTTGAGTTGGTTTTCACCAATCATGGAAGATTACGAGTTTCTCGATTGTACGTTATAATAAAATGCATAAGCGGCAGTACAGACGCACAAAATGCACTTATGTTCACAAAATTCTCGGTTTGAAATGTAAACCACAAAACAATGATGCAAAATAAAGAGGCACAAGCGCAGATAAGAAAGTAAGACTTTAAAAATGTTCTCTACAAACGCTAATCCGACACCTGATTCTCAACTGCGCATGCCTAAACTTGTCTGTACCAGGAATGTTACAAATTTTATCGAAAACACATTTTTCAATAAACGAACTAGTTCAGAACAAAAACCAACGGTGCTGGAACAGCAAACATGAATAAAATAAATCGAAAGATGGACTGATGGAACAAATTTTGAATGCGTATGCGCGTTCAGGTCGGAACATGTACCTTGGAAGTGGTGGAACAAGCCTAGTGGTAAATATGTGACTTTGCAGTAAGTTTTTCTACAAAGATAACCATATACCTTCGTTATTATCTCCACTTTGGTATATATGTTATATACAATTCACCCTCTATGGTCGATCATTGCAGCAACCCAAACTTAACCCTGTTTGAGGGAATGGTCTATTCGCGCCGCCAGTGTCTAACAACAACTAGCAGTTATTTACTGTGCCGGCCTTCCGGAAGTTTCCGCTACTTCCACATACTTCCTAATGAAACCGTCACGCGAGTGCATCAAGAGAGAGCCATAGCCGTGAAGTGAGCAAACAGAATGGTCCCTCCTTCTCTTACGTTTGGATAACACCCTGCCGCTGGAGGAGCATCGCTCTTCCTGTGTCGGCTGTTACAACGATTCATAGTCCAAGAGAATCCTAAAGCTTAAAATCGGCATAGCATAAAGACGCGTTCTCACGAGTCGACTTTAGCTGAACTACTTTGCCACAAGCTTAGTATGATCACACATTTTTTTCACTCTGAGTGTGGCGAGATCTAAACATCTTGATTTATGACCATACAAGTAGCCAATCAAGCTTATGCATCCAGTGGCATCAGAGCAGCTTATTAAAATTGAGTTAAAAATGGGAAACGGAGCAAGGCTTATCATAACTATTAGAATTTTTTCTGGGAATACCTCTAGACAAAATTGCATTTCTATTAATTGGAATAAACTGTTTATGATAGAGAACCTTCCTTAGAGTCCATATGTTGCTCCCTGCGACTTTGCACTGTTCGCGCATGTGAAAATGAAGCTAAAAGGAAAACGGTTTTCTAGCGATGAGGACCTTCTGAGCGCTTGGAAAAATGAGTGTGCCGCACTCCTGGGTGAAATTGGCAGAGCTGGTTTAAAGACTGGTTTTGGCAGATGGAGAAGTGGATTGAATGTGATAAAAACTACTTTGAACTAAGTCAATAAATAAAGCTGTATTCGAAAACGTTTATAGCATGCTTTGTATTTTAGCTGGACCTTTCCTTTCAGAAACAACTAGGCTTGAGATAACAAGCAAGTTGCACTGTAACGAAAACATCAAAAGATAACAAAATAAGTACCCTGTGTTCAATTAATAAACATTTCTAAAGATTTCCCTGTAACATGGTGCTTTTTTCTAACTTCATAACATCTGGTGCATTCTGCGTCTTCCACTGTGTCCTGATTCACTATCCTAAAAATAATCTGTCTTTAGGTTTTTGTATGGCATAAATAAGCGCGGTGCGCGATGGGATTGTCCTGGATTCACATCATATGAAGTTCGTTAGTTATTGTTATAAAAATGTACCGTTTCCGGTTCCTTCATATCAGATTTATCAAAAAAATATCTATAACTCGGTTTTCTTATACGGCACACGGTACCTTCGTCCATCTCCTTCACATATACATAATTATACAAACGCTTCTCTTGTGCGGACGATTGTAAAAGCTCAAAGACATACGATTTTTGTTTTCTCTCACCACCTTTAACATTTTGTCGTCAACGTATGGGCCTTCCAAATGTATGCTTGTCATTGTCAGAATGACAACTTGCTTAGCACGTGGGCGCGAGCTTATAAGTATATTTTGTTCACCTTCGTAATGACACATACAATGCCTGTAAATTAAGTAATCAGACTGACTTTTTATCTTTTTTGTTCAAATATAATTACAATTTCATAATGTCACCCTCAAAATAACTTCCTTCTGAAGCTACTCAGCGCTGGAGACAGTTCTTTTACTCTTCATAGCAGTGCTGGAACTCCCATACCAAATGAGGTGATTTTTTAACTTCGGGAAGACAAGAACTCGAGTCAGGCTGCGGAGAAACATCAAAGTCCTTACTGGCCAAAAACTCGTTTATGGACATTGGTGTGTGACAAGGAGCATTATCGATGCAACACCCAGTTGTTCTTAATGTTTGGTATCACATGAATGGTGGTGCGAGTCAAATTTAAATCTTCATTATGACTGTCAATCGATGATCTGGATGCACAAGATGACGGATTTTCATCGGTTCTTGAAGATGAAGGCCTTCCGCTTCATGGTTCTGCAATCGACTCTCTCCCTTCTGAAAATGCCTTAAACCACCGAAATACCTGGGCTTTTGGCCAAACAGTATCTCCGTAGGCCTACTGAAGTTTAGCAAGAGTTTCCGTTGCACTGTGCCCAAGTCTGAGGCAAAACCTGATAGCATACCGTTGCTCGAAATTGATGTCACTCATTTTTAGAACACAATAGATAAAACGTAACACAAAAAAATCGCTACGGACAACCAAATGACTCGAGTAAGTCTAAACTTGTACTGAAGGCGGATCATATGTTTCACTGTCTCCAGTGTTGCCATATCGATCGCTACGTTGTCATTACTTAATTTACAGACCTCGTATAAATGTCTGAAGAAAGCAAAACGGCGACAATGGAAACAATGACCTTCTATCACCCAATACATTGGTGTGAGCAAGAGCCAGTAGAAACTGTGGGTTTACCTTAGAGAGGGAGGAAGATCAGCACATGGTCAATACTTATTCCGTATGGCATTGCGACGTAACCTCCAAAAACCGTGGAGAGAACTATACGTCGTATATTCCTACCTAATGATTTGATGGAGGCAGAGTCGTATTTGATCTCGTAGATCTTTTCGGAGCCGAATATTTCATTTTATCTTATGCTTTAGGCGTGTGTTATATTAGGGATCCCTTGTTTTTACAAGAACTAGCCAAATCTCGTGTCACCGTACAAATATAAATGAGGGTTATTCATGTTTTGGCGGTAAATTCAGTAACTGAAGGAGTTCTAAAATATATATACTAAGTGACATATAAATCCGAACACCCAGTTTAAATGGTTTTATTTTAATAAAAGTTGGTGAATGTATTTATCTTACTGTAAATAACAAGTGTAAAAATTTTCAGCCTTATCAGTTGGACATTCCGGTTTTTATACTGCTTTTTTTTAATTCACTAACCCTCTAAAAATGAATATTTCAGCCGCAGTAAAGAATCAACGTTGGCGGATTTTGGTTCTTGACATCCTTTACGATCGGTTACGATGCCTAGAGTACGGAGACCTGTACGATTTCGTCAACTTACTGAGTTTGATATGGGGCCGTATAGTGGGACTTCGGAAAGCTGGACTTTCTTTTCGGGCAACTGCAGTTAGAGTGCAAAGAAGTGTAGACACTGTGGTTAGGTGTTCTCAGGCATGGCTGCGAGAAGGCCGTACGCAAAGAGCAAGGGGCACTGGACGCCGCCGTAGAACAACAGACCGTGAAGATCGCCGCCTAAGATTATTGGCCTTAAGGGACCGTTTCTCCACTACCAGGTCCATTGCAAATGAATGATTTGCAGAACACGGAAGACCTATTGGCATGCGAAGTGTATACCGACGAATGAGAAGTTTTGGCTTGTTTTCATACCGGCCACACTGGGTCCTCCCTTTAACTCGAGAACACCGACGTAATCGCCTTGAGTGGTGCAGACAACGGTCACTCTGGGATCAGGAATGGAACAGTATTGTCTTTAGTGACGAGTCTCGATTTTGTTTAGGCATGCACGATGGTCGTGCCAGGGTTAGAAGGCGACGTGGTGAAAGGAGGAATCCACAGTTTTTTGTTGAAAGACATGTTCATCACACTGTTGGAGTTATGGTTTGGGGTGCTATAGCTTATGGTTCCAGGTCACCTTTAATCTTCATCAGAGGTAACATGTACGCGCAGCGTTATATCCACGAAGTTCTAGAACCCCATCTTTTACCCTATCTTGACACCCTGGCAGATCCAACTTTCCAACAAGATAATGCCCGACCACATGTTGCAAGAGTCACAATAGACTTCTTTTAACATAATGATGTCACATTGTTACCATGGTCACCAAGATCTCCCGACTTATCCCCAATTGAGCACGTGTGGGATATGATGGGTAGGAGATTGCTCAATTTGCAACGTCCTCCTCAGACTCTAGAAGCACTTCGAGAGGAGTTGGTGGTTGCCTGGAATGAGATACCACAGGAGGACATTGACCACCTGATCAGAAGTATGCCTAGGCGCGTTGGAGAATGCGTAGCACATCAGGGTGCATCCACACATTATTAAAGGTCAAAGGGCTTTAAAACAGTGCAATCATTTTGAAATTTTTATCATTTACTTATTATGCTTCATTAAGTACTTATACAAAATTTTATTAAAATAAAACCATTTAAACTGGGTGTTCGGATTTATATGTCACTTAGTATATTCTCGACTCATTTACGCACAAACTCGTTTGGATGACCAACTAGCATGTAATGGACAACATAACTAAGACAAAACTAGTGCCTCTAAGGACCAGTTTTTCAATCGCAGGTTAACTGCAATTTTACTGCTAACCGGAAGTTAAACCTCAAAAAGTGATTTCAATAAAATGTCTGCCGAAAACGGTAATCAACTTTAACTAGAGGAACAGGTATTCGTAACATAGAAAGTTGCAGTTACACCGCAATCTATAACCTGTTTTGCTTGAGAGTGACATAAGTTGTCATGCATAGCACTAGACACAAATGTCGAGCAAGGACGCCTTGAGTAGGGCACTGATAGCAGCTGTCCCATAATTTCAATCCAATTTTTTTAGACGAAAAGCGAGATAACTGAGATATTTACTATGGAAACTGTCCAAGGGGGGTCAGGAAATGGCGCTTCCACTATGCCCATCCAGACAGAGTCGAGGAAGCAGACCGTAGATGTGTTGAGAGTCGAATTGGAGATGGTTTGACAGGAGCTGTCAAAAATGAACGATAAGACCATCGAAATCGGTGTATGTCAGGTGTGGTATCAGGTAACAAGAGGCCGATCTGGAAGTCCTTTTAGACTAGTCGGGTTCACTTATTGTGGCAGGGGACTTCAACTACAAACATCGAGCATGACATTCTAGATTGAACTCCCAATGGGATCCGACTGTACAACCATGTGATACGAAATGGCTCTCTCATACATGGTACTGAGGAGCCGACGCACCACCCATTTAATCACCTTCAGGCACCTGATGTTCTTGATTTTGCAATATCCAAAAACTGTAGATACAGTATCACTTCTCGAATCATGTATGACATCTCAAACGATCATCTTCCCGTCGTTTTGGAAGTGGTTAATGATCAGACCTTGGAGAATGAAACCCCTCCAAGGAAACGCATTGATTGAGAGCTATACAAGTCGTTCCTCAGAGAGTTCCCCAATATTCCGATCAGAGATGATGAGGGCGGTATAGATCCGGCTCACCTTGCTTGTTTAGCAAGCTCTGCAATGACAAGGCGACCTTTTCTGCCATCAGACATTTGTCAGAAAATTTCTGATAAAAGGGCTGCAATTAAGCAAGCGAAAGTGCAAAAGGCTCTTCATGAATTCCGCAATGAGCAATGGAACGACTTTCTAGCGGGGATGCCTGATCCAAGCACTCCTCGAACGAAAAACGAGAACAAATCCCGCACATCCACGGTACTGGAGGCATTGTCTTCAGGATAGATGAAAAGATTGATGTTTTCGCCGATGCCATGGAAAGACAGTTCTCTCCCAGCTATGTTCTTGATAATGACCTCGACGAGGAGCAACACATCGTAAGATCTGTCATGAGATATTTTAGGGCCAACGGCGTCAGTGACAGTCGCGCTACTGTTGGCAATTTTTCTTCATCAGAATATTCTTCAACCGAAGATCGGCTTAACATATCAGCGGAATCTCCCGAGATCCCGCATTGCATACCAGCAGAGATTCAAGGTCATATTGAAGACCTTAAAGTGCGTAAGCACCTGGGGAGGATCAAATCACTAATAAGGCGCTGAAGCTGCTTTCGCGGAAGTCCTTAACTTATCTTGTGGCAATAGTCAATGCCATGCTAAGGACCCAGTACTTCCCATCCACGTGGAAGACCGCTGAAGTTATAATAATTCCAAAGAAGGTGGTTTTGATATTTTTCCAGGATTATCGTCTCATTAGCCTGCTGTCAGCTTCGTGTAAGTTCGCTGAAAATGTGATTGCAGCCGGCGTCAGGGTTCGGTCCTTGGACACTGGATTGGTGCCTCAGACGTATTCTGGTGACCTAGTCCACGACAGGACGCAAAGTGCAGTGGAGGAAGTATTAGATTGGGCGGATAGGTGGCTGATTAAAATTAACCATGCGAAAACGCAGGCAATCTACTGTATAAAAAGACGTCGCGGCGTTCCGTCTGAAGTTTCTATGAATGGACTTTGTATAGCATGGTATCCGCTAAGAGTATCTCGGTGTCATTCTGGACAAAGGGATGACTTGGCGGAATCATATAGAAGCTCTGAAAACTAAATTCCAAATTACGTTTCGACAGCTTTACCCATTATTATGTAAACGTTCAAAATTAAGTTTGATTAAAAAGATTCGACTCTATAAGGTCACACTCATGCGAAATCTGCACGTTCTGCAAAGCAGGACGTTGCGCACTATTACTGACGCCCCACGGTATGTCTCTAACGAAACTCTTCATAGAGACCTCCATGTCCCTTACCTAAAGGACAACATTAAGCAACAGGCTCAACGGCGCTATAGCCTAGGAGAATCGCACAGCAACCCTCTGTTGCGCCAGTCAGTGGACTACACACTCGAGCAAGTTCGCAAGCACAAAAGGCCGCGGCTCGCAGTGTAATCAAGATTAATTCGTTAACTTAGAACAACCAAAATTGGAGCATTTTGACAAAATCTTTAGAAAAAGTCAAATATTTTTAGACTATATCTAAATCTGTGAAATGATTTTAACAATGCCTAAACGCTGCCTATCCTAAAAGATTATCTTCTTCCTCCTTGCTCTCGTTCTTCCTTCTCCCCTTTCCTTCCCTTTTTTCCTTAAAATTGTCTGGTTTCTGGGTTACTAGACCTGACAGACTTACAAACTGACACTGTGACTCAACAGCCAAGGTCCCATGAACCGCTCTGACAATCAACGACGACTCGAAATGTCGAGCACAATGTAACGCGCATTCGGGAAATTTATAGTTAGCTTCCAAGTAATAATTACCCAACTTGAAAGTTGATTTGCAATTTAAAAACCGGGCCTAAGTGTCCTGCGACGTGGCTATGTTTTACATAACATATGTTGTGGTATTGATGACTTGCTTTCATCCCTCCATCCACAGACATCCAATTGTGTACAGCTGTTTCATGCTTTCTGAGACTCATCAGCACGGCCTAGAAGCTCAACCTCGGATAGAGGATAGTTATGTTAAGCTTTCATTCGTTGTCCCACCTAAAAGCATGCTGAAGAGTTTAAAAAAGCACGAAACAGCTGCCCATCTTTGGTCGAACGGTCGAACTTGGCTGTTAAACCCGAGACTGAGATACTTTACAGTTACAGATAGCTTCTGGTAATTCATGGCAGTTTGTGCTGTCGTATTTCTATAAGTTACATGTTCATTCAGCTTTGGTACTAATATGATGCAAATGTTTAATTCATTTATTTCTAAGAAAAACAGCTTGTGCGCCCTTGGGATGTACTTTTCCAGCACCAAAAATTAAAAACATGCAAGCAACCAAAGTTTTTTATTTTTACTCAAATCCTGGACTTTCAGGAACAACTTGTAATACATTCGTTACCTGAAAGGTAGAATAGGTAGTTAAATGAAACACCCCGCCACTTTAGGGCGACCTTACACATCTCTCCCTTGACAACCCCCTTAAAAGATGTAGGTAAGGGAAAATGCTGGTGGTGCAGCCTTTGTAATTAAGGAAGGTGAAGGGCAAAGAGATGAAATGGATGACTGTTTTCCTTCGTACTCCCCATCTACTTCCATCTCCAGCCCCGTGGATGATTGAGAGAATGCGTGATACGTAACGAGAGCTTTTTTGTTTGTCTTCCTTTTGTATTAGCATAATGAATATATATGCTGTTTCCGTAGCCGTGCAGGAAGGAACTTCGTGATTATATAGGTACAAGCTTTATTTAAACGGATGAAATACAATCTTTTAAATGTTGAACTTCGAATATATTTGTTTTATTATTCGTTCCGAGTAAGTCCAGCATGCAACACAAATATTCTTTCTTTTCTGCGACTATAATGATTAAAACGTGCACAAATGCTTTAGTTGAAATCCGTGGTGTACACTTTTGTTTAGAAAAAGATTTATACAAAGTTGTCTAATATAACAAACATTACAATACTCTTTTGTATTTCAGAAAAGTGCTACCGACTGAAGTTGTAGTTTTTAAATACACTTTATATTTGCAGTGAAAGTGACAGTCGTTTTTTTCTGATTCCAAGCATATATCGCAAAGTTGGGGCTTTCCTTTACACGTCGTGTAAATCTTGAGCAAATAAGCGGACTTTCTTAGTAGCATACGAGTATACAGCAATGTCTTAAGAGAACCGCAAATTCAATCAAACCTGAACAAAATCACAGCCCGTCCTATCCCTCTATCCGCCAGCGTACAGGTATACGACGTACGACTGCGGTGTAAATAAGCTAGTACGCAACCTAACCTAGACGCCGGTAGTGTAGGTCAGCAAACCATTACATTGGTAAACGATGGCTGTTTAAAAAATAATAAAAAAAGTGGTACACTCATACACCAATAGCGAACTAGTCGACATGCTGTTAATTTACTGTGAGTGTCTTCAAAATGCGACCGAGGCTTCGCGAGTGTATGCAGAACGTTTCTCCTTGACGTTGCACCGCCCCATTTTAGACGAGGGGTGCGTGTGTTCTTAAATGAATCATTTCCGAATAGGTGGATCGGACGTAATGGACCCATAGCAAAGCCTCCGCGATCTCCAGACTTACCACTTTGGGGCGAAATGAAACGCTTGGTGTATAAAACTGAAGTACTCACGGTTGACGAATTACGTCTGATAACTATTGAGCAAGATGCTGCATTCATCGGGGAAGTGACTGCACTCTAAAAGCCTGCACCGATTCTTGGCTACGTCGAGCACGCACATGTGTTTTTAATCCAACGGCAAAAACTTCGAACAGTACTTATAAAATACGTTCGCCAAGAAAAAGTGACACCGACGTCATATTTTCGATTTTTTTGTTGTTATTTTTGTTAGATGTGCTCCTCGGTTTTTACGACAGAGCCGTACTTGGAATTTCAATTCAACTGAATAGCGAGTACTTTTTTATTTATTTTTTTGACTTGTTCGCTCATCTTTCACTACAAATTAACTTTGTTATATCAAGAGTAGTTGTGTTTGAAAAGGAAAACCCCAACTTTGCGGATACCCTGTATAGTTTATGATATTTATTTATATTAATTTTGTCCAAAACTTGAATTTTGTGCTTGCTTACATCCTATCGTTGAAGAGGTGGAAGTCTGAAATTTTTGAAATACGTAGCGCTGTATTCTTGGAATCAGAAAAGGGCAACACTCACTTACAGTATGCACAGGGTGTTCCAAACAAAAAGTACAATTTCATTCCACTATTTCCCTCAACTTAATTTCTACTTATCACAAACGCTGCAATTTTGAATTACAAATGGTTTATAGATGAAAACTTGACTGCCGTTATCGCCAAAAATTACAATACATTTGATAACAGGTGATTATGGTCTCCTAGGACACCAGTAATCTGGTACTCATGAAATAGTCTAGTCAAATACCATTCGGGCATTTGTTTCATGTGAAAAAAATCGAAAAAACACAATGTAAAGTAATATTTTTTCAACAAAAAACATTCGAGCCGGTGCAAAAATCCTCATCTTCGACTCGAAATTCTGTTGCCCCAGCACTCATGCTTCTTGTTGAAATATTACTTAGCAAGGTGTTTTTGTGGATTTTTTTCGGAAATATTAGATGCCCCTATGACATTACTTATGATAAAGCATCTCTTAGACATTGCATGGAAAATTTATGTTATAGCCAACCAGTTTTTAAGGGTAGGAGAGATGTTAATGTATTGTCCTGCGTTAAAATGTGATCTATCCATACATATTCTGATGTCAAGTCTGAATTGTAACTTTGAAAATTTCTGCTCTTTCGCAAGCAATTATGCAAATGCACTATTGCCATGACCACTACTTCTGCCTTTGGTGGTTCTAATAGCAATGGTTTTCTTAACACTCGAAAAATAGACGAAATAATACCGAAAACATTTTCCACTACTTTGCGTGCTCTGCTAAGTCGGTAATTAAATGTCCTTTCCTTAGACCCTTTTGAATGTAGCCCCGCAAACGGTTTCATAATATGTTCAGTAAGTGGAAAGGCCCCATCAGCTACAAATACATAGGGCACTTCTTTTTGTCTTTTTGGCAAAGGTTTAGCAGAGGCAAACCCAAACGATTATTTTGCATCTTGTAATGAATTACGGTGTTTTTAAAAACGCCTCCATCGGAAATCCTTCCTTGAACGCCTACGTCAGCAAAAATGAAATTATAATCCGCATCGACTACTGCATACAAAACAATACTAAAAAAGCCTTTGTAGTTGAAAAAGTCGCCACTGCCACTACATTTAGGTGATTGCAGTATAATATGTTTCCCGTCCATAGAGCCAACGCAGTTAGGGAAAATCCAAAGCCTTTCAAATGTCTCGGCAACAGCTAACCATTCTTCTCCCGATGACGGAATCTAAAAAAAAAACAGCAAATAACAACAACACTTCCATATCACTTTAGAAACTAGCATCATTATTATTATTATTATATTATTATTTCAGGATGAAATTACTGAAGCAGGATGATGCTGAAAACCTCGCAGATTCTCAAAACAATTCGCAAACTGATGACATTATAGAAGGAGAAACAAATATGGAACATTCCTCCATTACACCAGAAAGTAATAGAGATGACACACACGGAGCATCAATCAGTGCGAGAGAAGAAAGTCCCAAGGTAAACAAATTTACAAAACCTTCTACACCGAAACGCAAAAGAGCTCAGAAACAAGTAAATCAAACTGAAGATCCGCTTCTAGAAAGGGCAAGGCAATTTATCCAGCAACCTAATGATCCAACACTGATTTATGCTCATCATGTGGCCAACAAATTGAAAAAATTTCAAGGAAGAACCCGAACACTGGTCGAACGTGCTATTAATAAAGTTATTTTTGAAGCCGAAATGGGACATTATGACACTCCAGCGGTACAAATGTCGAGCTTATATTCTCCCTATCCAAACTTGATCCCATCTCCAACAACCATCGCAGTACCTCTTTCTTCGCCTTCATCTTCTTATTCTTCACAGGATTCTCCTCTATCTACAACGATGCAAAATATAAGCTCATATTATTCTCATAGCCCAAACCTGATTCCACCTTCAACAACCGTCGCACCACCTCGTATTTCGCCTTCATCTCCAAACTCTTCACAGCGTTCTCCTCTATTTGTGAAATCTGATTATGAACAGTCATGGAAGACAGTATCACAAGAACATGAAAACCTTCCATCATATGAAGCTCATGCGCCTTCAGTTCAAAAAATAATGTTCCACAAGATGACCTGCTTGCCGAGCTACATTCGTATATTAAGTTGTAAGAATAATGTAGTTTTTGTAGTAACGGGTGATTTTTTAAGAGGTATAGGATTTGATTTTCAAAAAAAAAACACAAAAATTTGAAAAAACGATTAAATCCTTATTTGAGTCGATAGAACGGTCGATATAATTTAATGTTTAAAGATTATTTCATGTAAATATGGCCGCGGCTCCACTTTAGATGACCCATGCGCAAGGTCCAATTTTGGCACTCTCTCTCCAGCATATCGGCCGGTACCTCACGAATAAATGCTTCAATATTGGCTTCCAGTGCGTCAATCGTTGCTGTTTTTTTTTGTCGATCGGTTTGGCATTGGTGCGTTGCTGGTTTATCCCTGTAGACATTAGCCTTAACATGGCCCCACAAGAAATAGTCCAACGGCATTAAATCACACGATCTAGGCGGCCAATTGACGGGCCCCAAACGTGAGATAAACTGTTCACCGAACTCGCCTCTCAATAGGGCCATTGTATCGTGTGCGGTGTGGCATGTGGCACCGTCTTGTTGAAACCACATGTCGGCCAAGTCCAGCTCTTCCATTTTGGGCAAAAAAAAAAAAGTTTGTTATCATCGCACGGTAGCGCTCGCCATTCACAGTTACGTTCCGGCCATTGTCGTCTTTGAAGAAGTACGGCCCGATGATGCCACCGGCCCATAATCCACACCAAATAGTGATTTTTTCGGGATGCATTGGTAGCTCTTGCAATGCTTCTGGCTGGTCTTCACTCCAGATGTGGCAATTTTGCTTGTTAACGTACCCATTCAACCAGAAATGAGCTTCGTCGCTGAACACAATTTTTGGGAGGTCGTCTGGCTTCAATTTTTGCACCAGCTGTATCTTATAAGGTTCTGCACCCCAAGTTTGACAATGACACAAGACACGATTCACTCGTCATCTGTCAATAACAGTGTTGCCAAAAAGATACTAGCAAAAAAATCACCCATTATTATAATTAATAATCCTTTGTTTTATACTCTTTAAGTTACTTTGGACTTGTTGTTTTTTATTGAAATTTTCCTTCCAAATTAGGTACTAAGTACGATAAAAATTACGTAAGATTAAGTTAAAAATACTTTTTCTAGAATAAGTTAATTTAGCTAATACTTATTACTATGTTTCACCCTATGTTGAAATCGTATGTTTATTTTTGGGTTTTTCTATTTTAATAAATAAAGATTAAAGTGATTAAACTATGATGATGTTTAAGTTTACTAATTTTTACACAGTATAATTATTATTAAGTTCCAATCACCGATAATGCAATATATAGATAGGTACTTACCTTCACATTATCTTTGAGAGCCTCAATAAGCGCATTGCAGACTTCAGGCATAATTCAGGAAAAGGCTTGTTTTGAGATTTTAAATAGCTGCTGAAAACTAATATAAGAGTCCCCTGTTGCTAAGAAGCGTAAAGTTACCGCTAATTTCTCTATGACTGATATCGCTTTTCTAAAGTTGGTGTCTTTCTTTGTTATTTTTGGTCCAATCATATTAATAAGAACCTCAAAATCTGTTTGCGACATGCGAAGAAAATTAAAAAATTGTGCTATTGATTCATCAGCAGCTAGTGTTCGTAATACTTGCTCCCCGCCGTTTTGTCTTTTATGAAGAAAAATCTGCGTTGTCCAGTAGCGTCTTTTATTTTTACTTTTATTCAATCTCTTTTTCCGGCGAAGATAATCTGTGAGAATTATAAACATATTTCCTTTTTAAAACAAGTGACATGGTAGCCAACAAAAAATAGCTTGTATTTACGTCGAAAACTACTTTTAAAGTAGACACTACTCGTCCACGTCCACACTTACACGACTGTGCGGCATAAATCTCTTTGAAGATCTGAAAAAACCGACAGGCCAACGGATCCTGTGCGTTGTTCGTCACGAAATAATTTTCGCACATTTGCTTGCGGCGCACAGTCCACATCAACAAAAATTCGGCGCACACGAAAATATTTTTGTCAAATAGAACGAACAACACAAATTTTTATTGATGTGGACCCGGCTTAATAGACTGAGCCGTTGCTTCTTTGTGAGGTTTCTCATAAGTCAGAAAAAGTTTAGCAAGTTTGCCCGACTGTCTTAAAACACTGGTTTTATCCAAGCAGCATTTAAGCGTGTCTGCAGCACATATTTTGGGGTAACTGTGAAAAAAACTGGTAGTATTAATAAGGGTTGGTATCTGCTTGGGGCAGATGTTTTAACTCTGGCCGGGACCTTTATTGCTGTTTTTGTGTCCGATATTTCGATATCAGAAATTTCTATTGGTGAAAATGTTTGCACTCTATGTGCTGTAACCAGCGCCATTAGCATCGATAATTTTTGTGTCAGTATATCTAAACTAATTGTCTCATTAGGATAGTACGTTTCTAGGTAACTTAAAACTATGGGCGGGTCCCACGTTACGTGATATTTAGGCAAAGGTGGTCGCAGTTTGGAAACACCTTTGAAACATCTTTGAGTTTGGTGATTATCGCCAACTAGTGGCGATATAATCAACGCTAGGGCAGAGCGTGTTGTATTCAAAGAGCTATATGACATTCTTTGGTTACACAAGTATGCTAAGAAACATAATATAGATTGGATATTTAATTCCAAACACAAGTTTCGTTGGGTACAAAACTCCCACCATAGGTTCAGCCCGTTTCCATACTGCAGCTTTATCCGTAATTATTTTCTGTAGCAGGAAAAACGGTGGGAAATCATAATCGGCCCATCATGCTTTAAACGCATCGACTATCTCTGCTTCAGGGTCTTTAAACCAGGAAGAAAATCTCTTGCCTTTTGAGTTAATGCTTGAAGCAAATAAATCAATTTCAGGTGCCCTTAGCTCAGGATAAATTTTCCTAAACGCATAATCTGCTAGTGAAAACTCTGTTTCAGTATTTAGATGACGAGATTCCTGATCGGCAATAATGTTCTCTTGAGATTTTATATAACACGCAAAGATACATAAATTACGCTCTTCGCACTACTGCCAAATTTGCCTTGCAAGGCTGTTGAAGATATGGAAACTGAATATCGCCCATACTATTTATATATGAAATGGCTGTGGTGTTATCTATCCGCAACAAGATTTCACAATTCACAAGGTCTGCAGCAAAGCACTTGAGTCCAAAAAATGCCCCCAGCAGCTCTAAATAATTTATATGGTGCTTCTTATCGTCTTTAGACCAAAAACCGTGGGATTTGCAACTGTTATAGTAGATGCCCTAACCAGACCGGGAACTGTCACTGAATATTTCTAGCTTGAAACTAAAAACTATGAAAATTATTTTTGCCTGACAGGTGATTTTCCACCAGAGAAGGTCCACTAGAACTTCTCTAGAAAATCTCATCTCGACATTGCAAGCTCCTCTTATCTTTTTAGTGTCTAAAATGTTGCTCTTTGAAAATTTTTGGTGTAAAGCCAACCATATTTAATAGCTGGGCATGCAGCGATCAATTTACGAATCAGTTTAGCAAACTTTCGGATAGTACATGTAATATTGCTCACAAGTTTGTGAATATGTTCTGACATGGTTTTTGCTTGTCTAAATGTAAACTTACAGTGATGTCTATGGAGTTATATAAGAAACCTAAGTATCTTATTCGTATGCATGGGACAGTCATACTCCTCTTTGAATTGATAAGAAAGCCTAAATCTAACAAACCTTTTTTTTTGTCAATGTACAATACTGACAAAAAATCTTGTTGTCGTAAGTGGGATAGAACTGACAATTTTGTAAACACATAAGGTGCTGTGTTAAGGCCGAAAGGTGAGCAGGTATAATCAAACATTTGCCCAGAGAAAACAAATCTTGCATATCTACCATGGTGTTTATGTATTTTGATTAGGTGGTAGGCATCCTTGAGATCCAAGGATGCCAGAAACATGTTGTCCTGCAGTAATCTTGTCAGCGTTTTATGATCCTCCATCTTAAAATGTTCTGTCATAATGAACTTGTTTAAATCTTTCAGATTTAAAATTAATCTGTACAAACCGTCATGTTTGGGTGTTAAAACAATATTTTAGAGAAATTGACCTTGTTTAAAAGAGCATTTCCTTACGGCGTCCAGCGACAAAAGATGCTTAATTTTAACATCTAAAAATCTTTGTTCTGTTAAATACCATTTCAGTTCCTTAGGGGCAGATTTCTAAAACGGTGTTTGGTAAAACGGGACTAGATAACCTTGACCCATGATAGCAGCAATTTATCTGAAGTTAGTGATTTCCAGGACCGTGAAAAGTATTTTAACCTTTCACATTTATAGATTACCTCTAACTGGTCCGTGTTGGATAGGCCTGGGCTAAGTTGGTTCGATAAATTGGACGATTTTCTTTGGTTGAGCCAGATATCTTCCGAGTATTTTTGTACCTCCAGGCTCTGAGTTTTCCGGAAATACTTGGGTCTGCCTCGATACCCCTTGACATTTGATCGAGACAGACTCTTGAAATTTACCGAAGCGGTAGATCTGGCAGTAACTGATTTAGGCTTGAGGCTTGACGATATTTCTTCATTTCACGAGCTGCTTTCAACCGATCACCAAAATTGTGTCCAAGGAACCAACCGTCAACAGTTACGTTACTTAGTGTACCTCGAAGCTGCTTGTCTACATCCACCGAGACAAGATTTCTTCTACAGGTGGACTCTTGATGGTGGATATCCGAAATTAAACGCCTTGCATCACTGAGCCATTCAACCAATACTCTTGTATGTGGCCCCTCCCCTTTTTCCAAGAGGATTGTCAGTGCTTTGCCAATTGCCACCAGAGCGGCTCCCATCTGGTCTTGACGCTTAGCCAGTCGTAGATCTCGCTGTTTGTGCTGTTCCGTAATAACCGATAAGATCTCCAAATTGAGTTTGGGAGCAGTAGCGATGCTGAGATTACTGAGCGGAGAATACTTGCTCAATATAGTGGTTAGCACCTCGGGAGACAGACCTTCCTGTAATATTTTAGACCAAATTTGTGCAAGCTCATTGTTCAGATCATTTGTAGAAGTCTGATCGGCAAGATTGTTTTTCCCCGAGAGCGCCAGAATTTCCGCAGAGATGGCAACATCGCGCTTGGCAACATTGCCTTTTCCCAAAGGTGCACGAAACTCGTCGGAAGTGCCAACATTGCGCTCGGCAACTCGGTCCTCTGCTGCAATGAATGAAATAAATTACAACACACTGTCTCTGCCCTTACGATTTGTCAAAACTCGTTGACAATAGAATAAAGTAATCGTGATGCCTTATACTTTGCCAAAACTCGTTGGCGGTGTGGTAAAATAGTCGTGTTTGTCAAAACTTGTTGACAACACATTTGCCGAAACTCGTCGGCAGTACCCAGAATAGTGAATGAAAGGGGTACGTCTACAGGCCACGTCAGTTGTGTGTACCGAAACTCGTTGGCAGCTACCCTATTTTTTTTTGTCATTGTGCACGTTGTGCAATACAGAAATCAGTGGAAGACTTACATGCTGAAGCGGATCCAAAGCAGGCCGCATTATCTGTTGAGAAATACCTTCATCTGCACTGTTGTCACGTTCCGGTGAAGGTCCGCGTCGTTTACGTTTCCTCTGGAGACGAGACACTTTGTGAGTCAATTTTAACATGATATCTGCCACTCATCAGATGAACTGGTAACCGAGTACGTATCCGAGCGGGACCTAGCCCGCTTTCGCACGGTTTTACTCATTATGCCGGTAATGTCCTGGAACAACGTCACCAGGGGGGTGAAACTCATATTGGCGAATGGGAAACAAGGCAGTGTTTCTGGTGCATAATATTACAACCATGTCGCACGATCAAAAAATGGCGACTTATTCACAACTGACGTTGTCTGATTGGCCAAATTTAAATTTCCGGCGGGTTTCTTCCTGTGCTCTTGCAAAAATAACCTTACTTTTTTCAGCATTCATCATGTCATTTTCTTAACATTTCATTTTAACTAGGTAAAGTCCCTATTATGTTATTTGAGCCATATGCATTTTGTTCGGAGTTGTGAAGTGTAACAATGTAAGTACACAAAGATGTAATACCTATGTTTGTAAATACTATAAGACAAACTCCACATCAAAATTGTTTCTTTTTTAAGGTGATGCAAGTCATTAGCCAGGCTTCTGGTAGATCCTGAGGAAGATCAGAGATGCAGCGGTTACTCATTTTAGGAATGTAATATTTGAAGATCGTACCTGTTTGTATCTCCTCATCACTCTTTGAGTAGTGGAGCGCCACGAAAAGTTCAACAGCTGCTGTTGTCAACCCCTGAGGTCCTGAGAATTATCAGAAGCTCAGAGATCACTTCTGATCTAACCAAAAGACTCAACTCTGAAGGATATTTGCAGAGCATAACATTTGTAAGTTTTTATATGACTCAATAACTAGAGATGGTTTGTACTGCTTTTTGTCCAAGTTAGTTTTCATACTTCGTTTTAAATCAGATATTGTCAGAGCAGTAGGGATGATATGTAAAGCTTACTGTAATTTTAATGAAATCAAAGCCCAGTATATTGAACAGTAACATGGGTGCTCGCAGGGAGCTGTGGTAACAGTTATCTCTTAATGATGATCAGCACATGGAGAAAAATTCCTGTGAATACCCGTGGACAATCATGTTACTGTTCTAATAGAAAAAAGAAACCTGTGAGTTGTAGTAACATATCATATCAACACAATTAAATTTTTTTCTAATTTTTGATTTATGCAGGTGCCAACAAAGGCTGGGGAATGAAAACATCTGGACCATAATGATGTTAATACTGATTTGTTTGTAGAAAAATGTATGAGATTTATATAACTAATATATATTTAGGTATTTGCAGTATATGTTTTTCTTCTGAATCTTTCCAGACTAGTAAGTAGATATAAGTGATCTTGATTACAGCTTGTGTTATTGACGTTGCTATTTTAACATACAAAAGAAAGCATTTATTCGCCAAGATAGTGCAAAATGTTAATAACACATGCTGTTAGAAGATCTTCCATATCCCACTAAATTTCTATATATATTAAATATATATATATATAACTCAAATATCTTTCTTCAACGAAAACGTTTTTAAAAAGATTTATTTTGAGAAAGACCAAATACAATGATGTTAATTGAATGAGTTCTGAATCGAGACTGACTGCAAAGTTCATTATACAAACCAAAGTAAAGAACAAATGAAATACAATACTGTAACTGATAAGAAAGGAACGTGGAGGCAAAAGTCCTTGTTCAGCATATTCTTCTCTGTAGACTGGTACATAACTTATATATATATATATATATATATATATATATATAAGTATAGCAATCTCAGATTTATATGCAGAGCTGGCAACGTTGCGGGATATTAATGCACAATCTGGCAACCATGTCGCAACCTCAAAAAATGGCCGCTGACAACCATACAAGTCACCGTGTTGCCATTGAATAGCATGGAATTAAACCTTCTTCAGTGTATATGTTTTGTGCAGGTCACTCCACTCGCACGCAAAAGAGTAATGAGTCGTTGACAGTCCGCAGCGGTGCAAGAGGGCTGCACCGGGCGGATCTTGTTTAGCTTTGGAATGCGTGGCTCCACCTGGCGGTGAAGAGTGAACTACATAGTGATCTAGAGGAAGAGGCGGGAAGTATAATTATATTTTATGAAACTACTTATTCATAGTTGACGTAACTCGTGAGACCGATGCTTTAGTTGTATGTACAAGTAAGACCACAGATTTTGAAGAAATTACTCCACTGGCATTTCACTAACCTCACCAACATTTCTCAATGAACAAGTTCAAAATGAAAAAGACATTCTCAACTCAAATCATTTTCCACACTTATAATTATTTCAACAGAACGTGTCAACTATAAGGAGAAGCTGGATAGCCCAATAAAAAAAAATACGGCGTTTTTGCTGAAGCACACTGAGGGGTTTTGCTGGGTTACTGAGACAGTTGGAGAAACTGTTCGGAGAATATCCGTGAAACAACGCCCTGTTTGCCCATTATCAACAAATTTTTTCAAAGGTTGCATCGAAAACAAAATGTCGCACTTATGCTTCATAAACATGAGGAAAAACTACAACATTTCGGCATTTGATGAACATTCCTAATTGCAAAATGCTTTCAGTACCCATTAGTTATTTGTGTTTCGAATCATTTTCAATTTTATTTTGTTTGTAATTCACGTACCTCAATTTGAGTGGAGGTAAAATGTAAAATTGTAATTACTGCAGCTTGTACCAATACCTCTCATTTTAATAAAAGTACATCAAAAAGTAATTAACTACGCGAATATTAACTTGTATATTAATAACATATTCTATTTCGTTTATTCTATCTAGCTACCATTACAAAACAATCAGATGCCCAAATTGTACCGTATGTCAACAATTCATTTTTAATTATTTTTGCATCAAGTAATCAATATAATCTAGAAACGCAGCTAATACAATACTATCAGTTGTTGCATAAATAACCTCAGACAGTATTCACGACATTAAATAGTTTATTTAATTTTTTCTATTCGTGGAAACATGACGATAAAGCCTTCTATATTTCGTCGCTGGAAAGACAAAGAGGCGTAACTCCAATTCAGCTATTTTACAGGAGATGCAATATACCTGTACGCCCGTTTGTGCTTTTAGCACTAGTAAGAATAGGGGATCCATCCACATACTGATTTGCCATATTACGTTAACTATAAGGAGGAGCGATACGCCACTTCGTCATGTTATAGATATCCACTTTTAGAGATTTCTGGTGGGCATTTCCGACCTACGACCCTTTGTCTTTCCAGCGACGATTTGTCCGGCCAATACAACTAGTAAACGTTTCAATCACAAAGGTTGTCGCAACAAATCGGTCAAATGTTATGCAATCTTCGACTAGAATGTTGAAAGTGCGTTATCTTGTATCTGAGAAATATTACTTCAACATCTAAAGGGAACCATGTTATTTCCTCTGTGAAAAAATAATATAAGACAAAAGCAGAACATATGATGGGTCTCAAACGCTTTGCCATCTCAAGGCCAAACTGTTCTGTCTTATATTATTTCTCACAGGACAAACATCAACTGTCCTCAACAAAAAGAGAAAAGAATGTTCAAAATTGAAGTTAATTGAGGAATTTTTTATAGGTCCACCTAGCTCACAACTGATATTCCCTTTTTTCAAATATTCCCTTTTTAATTTATTTACATTATTCACAAGGTAAATATGGAATTTGGTTTCTATTGATGGAGTTTGTGCACTAGTCGCAAATTCTCAAATAGGTTTTTGCAGCCAAACGAAGTGATTGATGAGAAATGTCATGACTTCATATGGAAATTAGGGACCCATCTGACACAATTGTATAATATTCTCCTTTAGCTTGAGAGATATTCTACAATAAATCTACCATATAGATTAGATTCGTGACTTTTGAAAAGGGCCTTATGATTGGTTGAACTTGTGCCCTAACCGCAAGTTTTGATTCCCGCCATAAAATCAGGCCTTAAAATTTAATCATCGATCGCACTGTGATGGAGGGACACACTATTTGTCCATTAGTTTTTTTTTATAATATAAATATCGGGCCACCAGATGCCCTTATTATTTTGAACTAAGATTATCAGAAAGGAGAAAAGCCTCCTCAGATAGATTGTTTCACCAACTTTATGCTCTAGCAACAACACAATGGTCACACTGGCCAGCGCTGGATGTATGAAGTTAAAATAAGTTAGGATGGGAGGCAGAGGCCTGAGAGACTCATCTGGCAGGCTCAACGAGCAGCGGCATGATGGAAGAGAGCTCTGAAGAGCAATTGGAACGTCCAAGGGCGAAATAAGGGAACGTAGCAAAATGCCTTCACTGACCTTGAACTAACCTTCAACTTGGCCTGGAGAAGGTTCCTATAAATGCTTTTTCTGGTCAAATCGTGTACTAAGTTCATACTCAGATAAAATCCAAAGCAACTTGATTATTATGTTATAAATATGTCTTATCGTCATGGTAAAAATAATGCATTGGTACTTTTGGTAAAAAAAAATCTCGAAAACTATTAGCTTTGGACACTGCTAACAAGTAAACCTTTTTTGCTGTGAAAATACGAGAAAATAAGATTCTTCGATCACTTCTTGTATACAGGGTAGCACAAAAAAGTTATGATAAGTTATTTACCGAAATAGTGCTGTAAGTGGCGCCCTCTAGCATTGGCCATAAAAAATAACGGACTCTTGTTTCTCATACTAGAAAACCTCCCTATGACGAGTTTTATGCCAAAATCTGACACCCTGTATCTCGCAAGCTATCAACTTTTGGACTGGGGTATGTTTAAGTCAATTCTCATATTTCATTTCGCAGACACACATACATTGAAAAAAATAGTTTCATTTTTTATCAAAATTCTATCGAATTCCGAAGAATTGTTTACTCAATTTTGGGGCTACATGCACGTGGATTCGTTAAAGAGCGTTCTCTTTTGTAATATTATGTAGAAAGCTCTATTCCCTGATGTCACCCTGTTGGGGATTCGTTAGCTACTGTAAAACAAGATTTACATGTCTTTCGACGTATGTTCCTCAACACCTCGAACCAAAACCTCAATATCATGTAGCAAGTCCTTATATGCCTTGACCGTATTCCCTGGATTCTAAACCTCTTTTTTCTGAAGCGAATAAAGCAATCAGAAGTGCTTAGAACAAAAGAGGCTCTCCGTCCGTGGATGTTCGCCTTAGCTCGGGTGGTAATAATAATGCGGTGGGTGAGCGCGACAATCCCGCCAATATCTTGGTGACCTACTTCTGGCTCGGCCTGCAGGCAAAGCATCGCGTCCCTTCGGCAAATCTAGCTTCTAGCTTGTTCTGGGGTCACGTTATAGTCCAGACGAGATATGATGGATACGAAGCCCTCAACCGGCTATCTAGATGATTTTTAGGCACTTTGAGCTAATTTGATATACCCAGAAAAAATTAAATTTAGGTTAATATAATAATAATTTATTCACAATAATGTAATATAAAGGGTGTCCATTTGAAACCTTCCACGTCAAAAGATAGGGTAAACGTTTTATTCAAAAACTACTTCACCCTCTTTCACCCTCGGCCCCCCAGGGTTATTCCCCTACAAATTTTAAATGACAAAGTAATAGCTTGTTTGAAAGGTCCTTCGACGTCCTTTATTTTGACCTTTGATTTTTTAAAATCAGTCAAAAACAAAAACACACGAAAATATCACTTTCTATTTCAATAAGTGTTCAAAATGTTGCCCATTACGGTTTGGCAAATCTACCTTTCGTTTATAACTTAAAACGGAAACTACCAACATAAACAGCAAATCGGAAGATTAAGCATGGCAACAACCAAATAACAACCCGAATTTCTTCCGCGTTCTTTTCATCAACACAGGTATCCTGGGGGACGAACTGTATTTATTGTTATATCTATTTAGTTATTTGTTGCGAAGGGAAAGACAGAATCTTGGGAGAGTGAAAATTAATTTATTGATTCAGATTTTACTTCCAAAATGGTTTACACACTAGCCGAACGAGTGAAAATGATTCTAATTTATGGTACCCAAAATCAATGTGCTCGGCAAACTGCCGTAATGTTTAACGCCAGGCATCCGGGGAAGATTGCATAGGTATGTTTTGGACCTTGCTACTAAATTTACTCAAACTGGATCTGTTGCAAACAAAAAACGTGATGATCGCTCAAGCATCACTGCTTGTAGAAGGGCATACCCAGTACCCCCAAAAAATTAATGTATGGGCAGGCATTTCAGGAAACAGAGTGGTTGGGGCCAGTGTTTATTAATGGAAATTTGAATGGAGACATTTATTTGGATATGTTGGAAAATATCATCAATCCGCTTATCACTGAAACCATTGAAAACCAAATCGAAGAGGATAGAAACCCGATACTTGATGAGGCTGAAATAGATTTCCAGTAAGACGGCGCTCCTATTCAGTATGTCCTTCCGGTTCGGCATTGGCTAAACGACGAGTTTCCAGATAAATGGTTGGTGGCTGCTACATCTCATGCTTTGACGCCATTAGGCTTTTCTCTATGGAGCCATTTAAAATCTACTGTGTTTACTCCCAAACCTGAAAGTTTGGATGAACATGTTTTTGAAAATGTACGTCAGGAATTTGAACATCGCCTATATCATTGTTTGGCCAATAACAAGCAACATTATGAACACTTATTAGAATAAAAAGTTATATTTTTGCATGTTTTTGTTTTCTATCTGAACACATTAAGATAAATAAAGATTTTTATAATTTTCTTGAAAACGAATCGACCGATCTTAAAAAATAAAACGTTAAATAAAGGAATTCAAACGGCATTCCAAGCAAGCTATTACTCAATACCCCTTGTGATTTGAAATTTTCAAGTGGATGACCCTGTGGGGAGAGGCTGAAAGGGGATGAAGTACTTTTTGGTTAAAAAGTTGTCCCCCTTGACAAATCTCTTGACATGTCTTGGCGTCAAGTCATCGTTGGTTGTCAGAGCGGTCCGTGAGACCTTAGCTCTTGAGTCACAGTGTCAGTTTGTAAGTCTTTCAGGTCTGGTAACCCAAAACCAGACAATTTTAACGAAAAAAGGGAAGGAAAGGAGAGAAGGAAGAACGAGGGCAAACGGGAAGAAGAGAATCTTTTAGGATAGGCAGCATTTAGGCATTGTTGAAATCACTTCACAGATTTTGATATGGTCCAAAAATATTCGATTTTTTCTAAAGATTTTGTCAAAATGCTCCAATTTTGGTAGTTCAAAGTTTACAAATTAATTTTGATTACAGTGCGAGCCGCGGCCGTTTGTGCTTGCGAACTTGCTCGACTGTGGAGTCCACTGACTCACGCAACAGATGCTTGAGGTGCGATTTCGCTAGGCTACAGCGCCGCTGCGCCTGTTACCTAATGTAGTCCTTTAGGTAAGGGACATCGAGGTCTTTATGTAGAGTTTCGTTAGAGACATACCCTGGGTCGTCAGCAATAGTGCGCAACGTCCTGCTTTGCAGAACCTGCAGATTTCGCATGTGTGTTTTAGCAATGAAACACCAAGCCGCACATGCATAAGTCATTGCTGGTCTTATGACCACCTTATAGAGTCGAATCTTGTTAATCAAACTTAATTTTGAACGTTTACATAATAATGGGTAAAGCTGTCGAAATGTAATTTGGAATTTAGTTTTTAGCGCTTCTATATAGATTCGCCAAGTCATCCCTTTGTCCAGAATGACACCGAGATACTTAGCGGAGGATTTCCATGGTATACGAAGTCCATCGAACAAAAAAAAAAATTAACCATTCGAAAGCGCAGGCAATCTATGTCTTGGCGTTTTCTCGTTCAATCAGTGGTTTTTGATAAATCCGTGCTGCGAAGTTCTCAAATGAACACCTTGTATCATTAACTTCAATTCACAGGGTATTGTAGGTACGTAGATTCAGTGTTTGTCTAAACGCCAGATTGATTCACCAATACCACTTTCGGAATTTCAAGTTCAAACTAAAACTACCTTTCATGGTGGCTGCCGGTACCTACTAGTAAGGTGTAAACTCTGAAAGAGTGTGGATAATACGAAAGAAATGTATGTGGATAGATGTGCAGAATTCATACAGATAGATACATCCTCCTGTTAATGACCTCTGAGGTCATTGGTTGAGGTCATTGGTTAGGTTATATTGGAGGTCACCAACAAATTGCTTTTTTTGATATCCCAAAGCATGACAGATTTTGCCCCTTTTTAAGCGGAATTTTTCATATTTTAACACATATCCGGATAGATACTTTCAAACGAAGAAGATTGATGTCACATACCTGGTTGGTTGTTGAGTTTTAAGCGACTCAATGTACATAAGTGCTCAACTTTGACAGCTTCTATTATTTTGAATGCTAGTGATCCTATATTCCAGAATTATATAATATGAGGAGCTTACTATTCAATTTGAAAAATCTACTAAGAATGTGTCCAGCTGTCATCTTCAAATTTTCAGTTGCCACCAAATATAATATTCGTATCAATTTAATCGCCCCGGGTTCCATCTTGACTTCAAAAATAAGTAACAAGGTAAGAAAAGTAGTGTATGTAAGTACTTGCTCCTGCAACCCTCCGTAATAAGTAAATTTTCCGTTAGCAGAGCTGGAGAAGTAACTATCTCCTGGAATATGCTTATCTGAGAGTGAAAATATTGTCAACAGTTCTAACTAGATGTTCTGGAATTGACACTCAACATCGTTACATTAGTAACTAGTGTCATTGTCTCTTATCGCTTCATCGCCAGGTAAAGGTCTTTGATTATCTTGAACCATCGCGTCGCCGATACCTTATTGAACAGAGTTTTGTACTTCAGTGGCAAAAATTAAGGATCTCATTTGACTAGCCTATAATATTTAGTCAAAGAGTAGTTACGTCAAGGGAAGGCACTTTTGGAATGTTTTTATAATCCACCGGTCGACTTCACGGCTTTGGGTTTTTATAGCATGACAGTATGGGAGCCTACCGCAAACTTTTGGTTACATCATCGCGCACTGATTTACGTTAAAAACTAGTCAAGCATTACTGCGAGAAGCAAGTTCACTGTTTAGCATCAAAATTCGTAGGATTTCACTAGTATTTAATATAACATCAGCACGATATGTAACCAAAACTTTAGGGTTGGCTCTTAGGGCCGTATCGTCAGTCGTTCCTACAATTGTGGGTCACCTTTTCACAGTTATCTACTCTTCCGTGTCAGCGCTTTAATTTAAGATTATGTTACTAATACCTACTTGCATCGAGTTGTTCACACTTTTGATTTATATCATCTTTTAAAGTCTGAAATATCATACAATTAATAAAAAAACATAGCCTGACAATAGGAGAGCGCTGACACTGTCACGGAACAGTAGACGATACGGCACTAAGACTACAAGAACAGCGATCTACGAGTGGAGCGCCTTTGGTTTGACAATTCGCTCATGGATCGTGCCGCATTCTGCCAAGAATCTACGCATTTCGCTCATAGATGACCATGCATTTACAGCGGCGATGTTGCCGAACAGACATAAAATGTGCAGAATCTATACTGAGATGAATGTAGCTTAGTTCTTTTCACGGTGGTTACGGAATAAGTAAACATAGCGTTTTGAGTTCTGAGACTGCCTAGATTTCTGGCAACCATGTCAAATACACTGAGGATTGGCGAAATAAGCAATTTGAGGTTACTTAAGCAAATCGTGTAATATTCCGCATACGGTCCTAAAAGTTAAATATATAGAGATATATCAGATGATAACTTACAAGCTTTGAGAATAACTGTTATTTACATGTCGCGGCGAGGAACCCGCAAAAAAGCGATTTATTTCTTTATTGAATGTAAAATATATTTCTGAGCCTTTTCACTCAAATTTTTGTTAGGTGTTGCGTTTCAACACACTCATACACTTCTTTCCAATTCCTCAACGAAATTTTGACACCACTGGTTCGAAACTGTTCAAGATTTCATTCATACATTCAATTGCAGTTGCAGTTTTTATATTTTGATTTCAGTGTATCAGTCACACCATCGGTGAACCAGAACTAGAAAGCACATCACTATTTCAAGTAATCCAAGGAGGGATAAATTGTCATTTCATCGCACTAGTGATGGGAGAATCGAAAGCCTGAGATTCGCTTTGCTCCTGTGACTCAGAGATATAGTGTTTTTTTTCTGATAAATTTAGCACAGTTTTTGTGTTTACAATACTCTACCTTAGTTAATACCTTTGATCCTAAGGTTGCTCCCAAAACAACATTAAACAACTCTCATGTCGTGTCGCGTGCAGTAATCTGTGAATGAAGCTTATTTTTCGTTTCTTTTTCCTTTTTCGTGTTGCTATGAGTAATCATCGAAAAAAATAATAGTAAACCACGAGCAAAATCGAAACAGACAGTAGACAACACCAGCCCGAGTTGCTTCAAGTTCGGTATGTTTCTACACTGAGTGAAACACAAATTCAAAATGCGCACCAAAAAAACATGAATATATAAATTGACTCTGTTATAAGAATTTGGAATATGCACCAGTCCAGCACTGGCTTCACTGAAATAAAACGCGACTGAATAGCTTGGTAATATGTAACGGTTTAGACCACACACGGCTGATTTCAGTAGCTTCTATTTTGGCCACTTTCTCAGTTATAATCTCATCTCACTTCAAGTTGCGTCACTTGTCAGAGAATTTCCACTTTCCCCCGCGCCCCTGGAGCCTGTGGAATTCGATTCTTGCTTCCGAAAGATTTTTGACTCGCTTGACTGTTGGCTACGTTTATATATTTTCTGGAGATTTTTAAATCTTTCAAAGATTTTTCTGACCTTTGGATGTTCTATAAATTCATCGATGTCAATAAAATATTTTCATACAACACTTAAACCTGATTTCGACAGATGTTTCATGTGTGTCAGATGGAATTCTTATTTGACTGTTCCTTAGTTCCTTCTGGTACCTAAGAAAAATCACTTTCCGCACTTGCAGTGTGCTGAGTCATTCAGTTATTTTCGTGCACCGAATCAGTATGAATAAAATGTCCCATCACTATCCTAGTCGCGACTGAGTGGCGTGTCATCTGGATAAAACAACACTGTTGCCAGGCTTAGCGACTTTCTGTGCTTTAGCGAATTTTTTCTCCACTTGTCCGCTGGCGATTTCCAGCAACATTTTTGGCTACATTGGTAATTCCATCAAAGTTCGCCTTTTCTACACATAAACCCTTTTCAAGTGCCGAACCCAACTAGTGATTATGCTGCGCTATCTCCCCAGCCAACATATAATGGAAGTAGGGAGCATTTACTGTAGTCATTTTATTTTTGTACCGAAGCAGCCTGGTCTGTATGCCCGTCGGTGTAGCGGTAGAAGAGAACTTGATCGCCGTCGGCCGCAGGTGTAAAAGAGTCCGAGACTGTTTGTTAGAGAAGAGTCATCGATCAGTCGGGCAGCCCTTCTCTGGACAACATCGAGCATAGATAATATATTCGGGGCGGCGGTACCCCAAACATCTGAGGAATACTCGAGTCTAGGCCTTTTCTGGACGCTGAATATAGTGAGAAGATCATGCGGTAGTACTTCTTAGCCTGAAACAAATACCCTAGCTTTTTTCCAGTAGCTGCCGCTACTGACAAGATGTGTTCGTACCAGATCAAGTCCTCAGTGATCTGGACTACGACGAGCCTAAATCAACGGCCCTTTGGCAGAACCCGGCCATCCATCGGAACCGTATGAGCGCTAGGACGCTTTTTGTTCGTCACAGTACAGTACTGTGTTTTGGAAGCATTACATTGTACAAGATTGTTGCGTCGCTAATCTTCTTTTTTCCAGCTCAGCTGCAGAGATCGCCTTGTCACTCTGAATTCCTGCATGTAGAGTGCTGTCATCAGCGAAGCTGTGGTTTGGGTTGATCGTACAGGAAAGGAGGTCGTTGATATGCAAGAAGAACCGTGTCGGAGCCAAGGCCAATCCCTTGGGAACACCCGCGTTGACCTTGCGGGATGAAGAGGAGATTCCGATTGCATAAGAGGACAGCGTGCCACAGCTGATTGAATGCTTTCGTGATATCAAGACCAACGACATAAGCCTTACCGTAATACTGGATTCGCTTGCTCCACAATTGCGTGACGTAAGCTAGGAGGATCGCTGGTTTCGGAAACCATACTGACTGTCGCTAATCAAGCCGAGACGTTCGAGGTAGTCCAGAAGCTCACGATTTATGCACCTCTAATCACCTTACTTATAACAGAAAGCAGAGCTATAGGCCTGTAGTTGTAAGAGTCGGTTTGAGATCCTTTTTTTTGGGATGAGTTTGGCATGAGCAAATTTACAGTTTTCTGGATTCATCAGATATCTGGAAGAGACGCGAAAGAACTGGAGCCAGCTCCGCTGCAGACCTCTTCAGTACAATCAAGTCCAGATCAGAAGCTTTGTTGGGGGGCGTCCATGGTGGAGTTGGCAGCAAAGATCTTGGCAACCACTTCAGCATTGGCCTTCGAGTCAGTTACAATCGTTCCATCCTGACACGTAAGTATGGAAGGCTAGTGTGAGAAGTTTTTTCAATCTGCTTGGCCAGCATCCAGAAAGACCGACTGTCATTTGGCTGCGACATTACCTTGCCAAATCAGACGTATCTTTCGTCATTTTCAAAGAAATTGTACAAAATCTTCATCCCGACCACTGCATCCCCACGGCTAGGCGACCTGTATGTTAAATTTGTGTTGATAGGGCAGCGGGTTATGCTATAAATCATATGCCATAGTTTTTGTGCACTGATTGCAACGGTTAAATGATACCAAAAATATTTTCATAAATAGGAGATCATTCCCATTCCGGATCGAACAATCTACCAAAGACGCTTATAATCATGACACCTAGTAAATTTTCATGAAAAATCTGCTGTATGTAGGTATACAAGAGCTTTCTTATATTGGTTCATCAATTTGATGATACAACACATTTGCCAAAGATGATCATAATCAGGATAGTAAACTATGACGAAGGTCCACTGTATGTAAGAATTTTCAGATACTTTGTAATTTGACAACAGGTGATGGTGTTCACATTTTTCAAATATTCTCCTAGAAGTGTTATCAGTCTAGCTCCAACTATCATAAGTACTATGTTTGTGTTCCTACTTTAAATTCAAAACTAGCAAATGTAAAAGCTTCATGTCGCACCCTCCACCATGGGAAGTGATCGTCGTTAGACTTGGCAACCCTGCGAGTAACAGATAAAACCCGCCAGTCAAAAAGACAATCAAACAATAAACATTACCAGTTTTTATGATTTTTGGACTTAAAAGACATTATCTGTGAGACATTTTTCATAATTTTTTGTCTATGTCCATAGTAATTGCATTACGCATCAGGGAGATGTAGGAATTGACACGTCTTGCACATATTATCTGTGTTTTAGGATGGAGAGGACATGTTTTTATTGCTTTGCTAACCCATAAATTAATAAAGAATTATTTTATATTCTATTTTCTTGCAAAATACAGACAAATCCACAATATTCAACAGGTAGGTATGATAACACTCAGTATATTGAACTTAACAAATCCGAGATTGCCATGAATTAACAAACGTCCAAGCCTGCCGCCAAATTTAACAGCTAGAAAAAAGACCTATTATTTCTCCCATTCCCATTCGCTGAGGGGATAACGGATTGTCAAATGTAAACTTATATCATAAATCAAAATACATGAAAGTTGTTGATTTTATTCAATATTGCAATAGAAATCACTGATATTCAGATACCTTTGATAGCTTCTGTCAAATTGCATTTCGATAAGGTATTTTCCCATTGGTCCATAATATTGATGTTGGTGAAATTTTCATACAAAATTGAGGATAGTGTCAGACAGAATTTAATACATAATTTTATATAAACGAATTGAGTGCTAAATTTTTTAGAACCTGTTCTAAATAATATCATGCTAAAAGTAAGCAGACACCTGTTGTGCATTTGGAGAGCAGTGCAATGACTGGTAGAAGTACGACGTGACAAGGAGTTTAAGTATTGTGTTAACTTCCTGCTATTCTCTCCATGCTCTGTGATCATTAGATAAGATGATAATTGGCTAACAAGCCTAACCTCAAGCACTTGCATCAGTTGTCGGGATCAGTTGTGTTCATCAGTTTTGCGAAACTCCGCTGCTCTTGACTTTAAGGATTTTTTCGCGAGTCCACAGTGCACAGTGCAGTACCGGCACGGGTATCACGTATCTTGAAAAGTGACATTATGCCGATTTTTTTGACATTATACTGTTTTTTTTTTCTGACATTACGTAGGTTTTTCTACAAGATGTTATCGTAGCACTTAGTTGTACGTGTTGTCTAAACGTCATGAGGCTTGTCATCAATCTTTGGCTCTGATGAGATGTAAAATCTGCTTCTGAGATGGCATTACTGGACGTTTAAGCTGTAAGTTGTATGTGTTGATGATAATTACATTGGGTTCTTGTCTCAAATACACTTAATTGAGATTCAAAGCTAGAAATTAGATGCGCATCCACTTTTTCTTATTCATTCTGGAAATTCCATATACAAATTCGCTGAATTTAAAAAATGAGAGAGATAAGAAATAATTATATTCACTGTACATTGTCAAATTACAAGCCATATACATGCTAACAGTAATTGCACACAACGCGGGCGCGGTGATGATTTCCCGTAATTCCCCTCAGTTTTTCGTAATTTATAACTTTGAACTCTCTTCAGAAAGCACAACATAAAATTAACCCGTCGGGCACAGCCAACAGATATTCTTCATTGGCAGCATATGCAGTAATGATTTTCTCACACAGCAAATATCTACTGACTTTATACACATTCAGACCAACACACATAAATCATCCAGATGCGATCTTGCTATTCAACCAACTTTCTTCTCAGAGATAAAAACTACAGACAAGGACCTTTTGACCTCACAAAACATATGCAACCAATAATGCGTGTAGTTTAGTTGAGTGATTCCTCCTTAGATGGACGTTCACAATGATCCCAGTGAGCAAACATGGAATGACTGTTTGCGTCCTAAAAACTATCTAGTTTGCAAGATGACATCTTATAGGTTTTTTTATAATTTTTTTAGATGATACCCATGCGGAAACTGATACTAAAATTTTCGCGAAGGACGGGAATAGGGGAAGACGGATGTGACGTCATCCAAATCTCAAAAAATCATGAGGTACGGTTACGCCTAACGTCAGTGAGATACTAGCAGGTGACAGGTATTATGTCAATTTCATTTGAAAAACAGACATCTCAATTGAAAATTTGTCTTTGCAGTGCCGAAACTTGAGTTAAATTATTGAATCATGAATGGAGGAGCAGGTCCACCAGATTTTAAATGACGAGAGAGAAGGTCATGGAAGATATAGGAACCGCACTTGTCATATCAAACCGTTGATTTTATTGATATATATGTATATATATATACCTATATTGCACAAACAACGATCAGTCTTTTTATTTCAGATTCAAAGAAAGCAGCTAAGTTGATCAAGGAACTCAAAGCAAACATTCTGCGAACATGCGCCATCCACCCACTCCCGGTGTAACTTGAAGCTGTACAAATTTCGAGAAGAAGGGGAAATTTCATCTGTTTCCGCTCCATTCACTACGGGATCTCGCGAAAAAATCACTATTGTCGTGATAAATGGCAGTTGGAAGTTGACAGTAATAGTTTTATTCTACCGACTGCGCATGAATTCGTACGAAATTTATTAGAAAGACCTTTTTCTTTGACAGACAGAATTTTAATTTGTAAACAAATTGGTAACTTAATTCAGTAACGCATTTTCTCACAAACTTTGGTACCAAATTATGACCAAAATTTTCTATCGTGACAGACGGTCTTAGACTGCATACGAATGATGAATAAACCCAATATAAATAAATATCCAAACAGCAAAAAATACTTTCACTACAAGTTATGTTCAATAAATTCATCCAAAAAGGACCATCTATCTGGAAACACCGCATTTATCTCTGATCAAAGAAGAATGGAACGTGTGTTGAGTTACATCTCTTATTTCTATCTAATTTAGTCGGCTTGTCTAGTTGTCGTCTCTTGGTATAACTTCTCTTTGCTCTAGTGATATGATTGAATGAGTTCCTGGATTCCGCACATCCAAGCATCGCATTAGAACGGCCACGTTAACAAGAAAATCTATCACCCTCACTAATATTTTCCAGCAGTGCAACAGTCAACAAATTGCTGGATAAAGCTCCATTATTCCTAGTACCAACAGCATCAACACACATCAAACGGTTTTCCGTCTTGTGCTGAGGAAACGGCTGACTCAAGCACTGACGAAGGTCTTGATAACAGTGATATTGTATCAGTAATTATTGCAACAAGGTGTCCATTATGCGTGCAAAGGAGTTAATTCCTCAAAAATAGCTTTAAGCAATTTAGAGTAAGACGGAAGAAGTACTACGTAGTTACAGATTCTAAACTTAAGTCTGAGGCAAAGACAAATAGAAAAGCAACCCTCATTAAAAGTTTCTGATTTATAAAACCAGTAGCAAACGCCTCCGCAATCAAGACTAAGGACAATGTTAATTGCTTTGTGGATAGTTTTTAAATGAATGACTTTCTTTTAATGTATCAATTATCTTTTCCTATTCTTAATCGATCTCACATTATCGGAGACCTATAAGCGGGTGACAATGTATACCTTCAAGTTAATAGTAGGAGGGTTTTGACCGAGGAAAAACATGCGTTCTATAAAAAGATGCAAGGGCAAAGTATGTTGAAAGGACGACTCTATTTGATAAATAGGAGGAAAGATGGGAGACAGCTATATATGGAGTATCAACTAGAGAGCTGGTTTCAGCTGGTTTGCTGGGGTCAAATGCTACCCACCAAAGCAATTACTGCAAGGTATTGCCATCATGGCGGCAGACAGGCATTTTAGTAGGTGTACCGTTCTCTCAGAAAATCTCACGCGTCAGGCATGAAAGCATGATAAAACAAAACCTATAAAGCTTCTTGGCTTCGGAAACCCGATATATGCCTTCATCTATCGTTACGAGACACACACATCACCCTGCAGGAGCTGGTTTCATACTTTCAGAGCCGATGCATGAGTCTGTTGGAAACGTGCATAATCCCGAGACATGATTGATACACATAGGCTGTCTAGTAGATCGAGGACTATCCAATGTTAATACTCGAAACAGGAGGCCTTGTAAATGATGGGACAATCCAATTTAAGGATTTCACCCTTAAGACCTCAACAGGGAGGGTAACCAAAATTAGTTAATCCCTGTGGCTCTGAGTCTCCCTTCTCACTTACGATGGAGTGCGAACGGCTGTATACTCCAAGTTATTCCCCCATGTGGTGCGTTTGATAATTTTAACAAGGTCTTTAACTCTTGCGAAATCTGATTTTAGGTATCCTTCATTAAGGGAGATCATTATGTCGTGCGCAAGGAGCTCTGACAAGCGCCACCTACATCTTCAGCCTATACCTTCAAAATGACATCAAGGATTTGAGGTATTCCCAAAGCCACCAGCAAAGGCAGCAAAACTGTATGCATAAATAGACACAGGCTGAACTGTATCACCTTGCTTGCTGTCACCGTAGCAGTAACTAACCACAGACAACGCTGTATCATGCTTATTTGACTCATCAGTACGGTGTAGTTTTAGTCGTTTGAGACGGACAAACTGTACACGAGTTTGCATTACCATCCGGGATACCACCGTTGCCGCTAGCTGCCATCGATTCTGGCGCTATAGTAGTTACGGTCTACTCGCCAGTGAACAAAATAGTAATATAACTTTCGCTCGCTCGACTACAGGCGACCAACCATGGACAGCTATTTCATGCTATTCGGAAACTCTTTAGAATGGGATAGGCTTGGTCTCGGTGGACAACGAGCAAAAGCTGAGCAGCTCTATTGTCTAACAGAACAGCTTCTATAAAATACGTATATGAACTTGTTTGCTTTCAATTTTCGTTTATTTTGTAGAGAGCCGCCCGTGGTCACAGTGGTGACCAGACTGGCAATGCTTAACTGGTATACAGGTACAACGTCGTGGTCGATTCTGGTAATAGATGGCAAACAGATTTATTCCGGGGAAGAAAGATCCATGCATCGTGGACCTATAGACAATATAAACTACAAAAGGCCATAACAGCTACCGACTTCATCAAGGATTGGTGACCTATATAATGTCAAAACAACCTAACAAATGGTTGATTCCGCCCTTGCTCTCTCTGAGAGCTGCGAGGGTCATCTATAGCGTCACCTATGGAGGAATGGCTCAACGACATCATCAACGACCATGATGCAAATCAGTTCGCCAGTATGCTTTGTTAGTTGCAAAATACCGAGACACTCTGTAGAGAGTATATCTTTGAGACGATGTTTCAGAAAGAAAATTGGTTAAGTAGCAGAGTAGCAAGATCGGATCTGGATGATTGTTTGTATTGGTCTGCATGTGAATAAAATCAGTGACATTTTCTATGTGAGAAAATTATTACTGAGTATGTTGTCTATCAGCTGTACCGTACTGGCCATTCGTGCTGTCCCTTTTGAAGGGAGGTTAGGTGCAAAGCTATAAATTATGATTATCCCCTGTTTTTTACCAGGCCTGCGTTGTGTGTAATTAAGCCACATCACAGATAGTTAAGAATGACGCATCACACACAAAACATTATCGAAGTGCCTCACATTTAGGCGCTGATTTGTACTTTCTACTTGACATCGAACATTTTCTATAAAATTTAAATGACTGGAAATAAAAAATAATGTAAAATGAATAAATATTCGTAGATATTCCTGCCTGTAGCCTACTTCCCAACCTGTTATTTGAAATATACCTCACCAACCAGGGATTTTCTCTTTTTATCCCTCTCATTTTTTAAATACAATAAATTTGCAAGTAATACTTCCAGGATGAAACATACATCTCAAGTAAGTGTATTTGAGACAGGAATGGTGTCAACAAAGACTATTAGCACACAACTCCTTATTAAGCACCTATGAACTGCCGTTTCGCCCAATTCTTTCCAGCTATAGCATATAACTTACAGCTTAGACCTCCAATAATGCTATCTCTGTGGCAGATGTTACATCACATCAGTGTCAAACTATGATAGCTCAAGCATCAGGGCATTTAAGCAACACGTACAGCTAGACAACGAGTGCACATCAATAACAGTTCCAAGTTGACATATTATCGAAGAACCTACATAATGTCGCAAAAACCTATTTACTATCAAAAAAAGGCCGATATACTCATGTAACACGTCTCAAGATACGTAATACCTCTGCGGGAGTCAACACATCACCATATAGTGAATTGTTTTATCGAGATGTACTGTACGAGGCAATATAGATCTTATCCGTTTAACCTATTCTGATAGACGCCTTATACAGGCTTCAGTATATACTAGTTCTATCATCAGATTCTGCCTTATTGATCGCAATTGATTACGCATTCCGCCATGTGACGCGGCGCTGCCATAGAAATCGCTTCAATCATTCCCGCCGGCCAAATCCATAACTGTCGCACATCACCATCTAAATTTAATTAATCGATTCCATCTTTTTGTATTGCGTTGTGTGAAAGGACATGAGGCCCGTTTTGATAAAAGCTAAATTCAGTTTGCATTGCATTGGCGTCCGTGTTTTGATTTGACTGCTTGACAGCAGGATTCATGTCTCCTACTTTGTAGCGCTAGCACTACTAGCACAGATATGTGGCGAATGGTAGGCGGTACGATACGGGTATTACGTATGTTGAAAAGCGATATGTCGATTTTTTTTGACATTATATTGTTTTTTGTGACATTATGTAGGTTTTTCTATAAGATGTTAACTTAGCACCAGCTGATGGACACGTTGTGAACTTGTTTTGTAGATGTACGTGTTGCCTAAACGTCATGAGGCTGCAGTTATCAATGTTTGGTTCTGGTGTGATGTAAAATCTGCTTCAGAGATAGCATTACTGGAGGTAACGGCAATGCATACACTAAGATGCATAGTGAGGATTTGTGTGGTAGTAATATGTGTTGATGGTAATTCCATTGGATTCTGGTCTCAAATACACTTACTTGAGGTTCAAATGTAGAAATTACTTGCGCAAACTACATATGCAAATTTGATGAATTTCAAAAATGAGAGAAATGAGTAATAATTATATTCACTGTACACTGTTGAAATACAAGTCATGTACATGCTAACAGTAATTACACACAACGCAGGCGCGGTGGTGATTTCCCGTAATTCTCCTCAAAGTTTTTGGAAACACAAAAAAAATGTAAAATATCGTAGTTTATAACTTTGAGCATAACCGGCCTTCTGAAAGGACAACATATAGATAACCCGTCGGTCACAGCTAATAGATATACTTCATTGGCAGCATATTCAGTAATGATTTTCTCACACAGCAAATATCACTGATTTTATACACATGCAGACCAACACACACAATCATCCAGATGCGATCTTGCTATTCAACCAACTTTCTTCTCGGAGATGAAAGCTATAGACTACTCGGCTTCACAAAACATAGGCAACCAACTATGCGTGTAGTTGAGCCACACACTAAGAACTACCTAGTCTGCAAGATGACATTATATACCTAGGTTTATTTTTGACGTTTTATGGGTTTTTTGACATAATACCCGTGCCGGTAGGTAGACAAGTGGATATCCAGATCAGATAATCACGTCTCAATCAGGTACGCGCGGCAAACTGATGTTGACGGCACATCAATATCCGAACGGAATGTCCAACAAAAGTTGGAGCTTACCCGTTAGCTCAAATACGTTTTAATTGTCGATGCACTTTACTCAAAATACCGCTGTTTGGACATTCGCTTGACATCCTCAGTGCTACAAAATGGAAAATCTAGATTTTGACAAAATACAAAAGATCTGAATAAAGTTAGCTGTTAAGATATACATGTTAAAAACAGTAGTTGTAGACCAACAGAAGAAAAAGATATGAAGATATATACCTACATGTACGACTGTCCGTATTAAAAAACTTATCCCATTGAGTCAGCCAACGTGTGAACTAACGACATAAGATATGAAATAAGTTTTCTGAAGTTAGTGATTAAAATTTGATCAAAATCAAAAACAGTAGGAACTGGATAAAAACAGTAAATATACTGGGTGATCCAATTACATATGTCCCACGATTGACCACGGTTACTGGGTTATCGCTATTTTTAGGAATTTGTAGAAAATCGCAACTTTTGAGACTGTGTGCTTTTTTCTGATGTTAAGTTTTGTTATTCCTCAACCGGCTGCACAGGACATGTTCCCAAATGACGAGTCGTTGGAAAAAAAACTATCAATAATACATTAGTCCAGTACAAGGTGGCCAACTAAGAAGGCGAGCTACTGTATCTGGGAAGCTATGCATACTAGAAGGTTGTGACAAAAAAAGTTCTTACTAGAGCGGCAAAGAGAAAAACCTTGAAAATAAAATTTTCTGAAATAGCTGCTAGGGGACGTAACTGCAATCTTGAATTTAAAAAAGTGATGTTTCTGTGAAAGTTACGCGAAACTATTTTTATTCATGTTTTGATTGGGTATTTGTTTTATTGTATCCATCCTATTAAAGATCTTTTTCGTATATAGCCATAGCAAATATGTATTTAGGCAAAAATATGCCTCTTATTATTGACTTTATTTACTTACCTTTTAGCGATATTTTGTAACATTTTAAAAAAGGGTAAAATCACCCTTTTTGATGAATAAAAAAGAATTCCAGAGAAATTAGCTTAAAAAATAGAAACATTAGGGATTTCCGTATAAAATCTTCTTTGGCCTAAATTTTAGTCTAGGAACGAGATATCGGGATGCAGATTTCGCGAGCTTGTCTAGACATCATTTAGATACTTGTTCTTCAAAAAAAAATCATACCAATGCATTTAATTTTTTTGAGAAAAT
Source organism: Acanthoscelides obtectus (assembly GCA_963669975.1). Taxonomy (NCBI): domain Eukaryota; kingdom Metazoa; phylum Arthropoda; class Insecta; order Coleoptera; family Chrysomelidae; genus Acanthoscelides; species Acanthoscelides obtectus. The sequence goes on from CAVLJG010000003.1 coordinate 48,149,206, forward strand.
TAATTATTTCTGTCGGAATGTCTCTGGCGGCCACATGTGAAACTAACAAAACTTCATATTTCATTCTAAATATCATAGATTTGTAGCCCAAGAATAGCTACTTTCAACTAGCCCAAGTTTGTTAAAATCCGTTCAGTCGCTTCCAAGATACATGGTGTCCTTTACGGAATCCTTTGAATAACCCCCACAACTTTATTTTTAGAGATACAATAAAAATTGTCAAAAAAAAAACATTATCCTCGACTTTTAATATCAGGACTTTTTTCATAGGATAATATAGCAAATTCACAGAAAAAGCCTAAAGGCCACTTCAGAAACTTGAATATATTTTCCAGACTTTTTTTCTCGTTTTAGTGATAACCATTTGAGGCGCAAGCCTCTACGATAGATGGGTTCCCAGATACAGTACTTCGGATTCTTAGTTGACCACCCTGTACATCAGTCGGATAAACTGCAATTTTATCTGTGAAAAATACTAATGGGCTAGATGTTATGGCCTACCAAAATACCTTTGTGATAACAAAATATTCTAAACAGCTTTTGCTTAGACAAAATGCTGCAGATATCCTAAATCTCAAAAATTTGACCTGAATCATTTTACTGGAATTTTCGACCTTCAACCAATTCTGGGTCTAAACAATCCAAGAAGTGACGTTTGATATAATTTTGGGTATTACAAGTATTACAGACACAGTGTCGTGTTACTGGATATTTCTAATACAAGTGAATTGTTGAATCGCTCTTCTGCAAAACTGGACTCTCTTTGGGTGGTCTTCAGGAAGAAGTGCCTGCACACATTGAATAAGGAACGAGCGTGGAAGCTTGATACGTACAATTCAACGTTATATCAACCTAGTTGCGACAACACTCTGTGCAATATGCTGCAACTACCACAAAGCTCCGTCGATTAACTGTAGTATTTCCTCCTTAGTATCTACGTCGATTGTTTGCGTTGCTATTCTTTCGAATATCCCAGGCATGTCTCTGTACCATAATCTGTAAAACTTAGGATACTGCGATATCAATTGCGATACTCTTCAGCAAAAAATCGAGCACTTTCATTGCACAGTCCAAAAATGAACATGTTTGCGTATTATTGTGACCATTACGACATCTTGCATCAAAATCGCATTAATAGACTGGCACAAATGGAATAAGTAGGACATTGCGTCTGCGACCCTTTTATAGTCCTGACGTACTTATTATCCCATACATATAAAATTATCCTATTTGGAATACAAAATGCGGTTGTCGGGTTAGGTAACACTGCGCAATTTCCGTAACACATGTATCACCCAAAATATTTTATTGACTAATTATCCCTTAATCGCTTTAAGACTCTATCCAGAATTAAGAAATTTGATAATGGCAGTTATAGGATAAGTTCATAAAATATGAATTTTCAGGATTAATGATACAGCATTTTGCTTGTCTTGGAAATAAAGTATTCAGGATAACTGATACAAGTCTACTCCAATATGCGATAATATTTTTGATTATCGATTAAATTACGGTTTTCTCTTTCTCTTTCAGGGGCAAACTATTTTATAAAATTTATTCTCTATTTGGGCACAAAAAAAAATTTTTTTTATTACTTGTTTTTCACATAAAATGCTATTTGAGGATATAAATAATACTCAAAGCTTTTCATATTTTTTATTTTTACATGTAATTTTTCATATATTTGGCAAAAAATAAGTGGTGCTATATATGTACCACCGCTCTATTTCTATTTATTTCTGTGAAAGTCCTGGAAACAGGTTTTATTTTTATTTAAACAAAGAGGCATATTGCAAACGCTGCATACCCAGTCCGTTCTTACTTGTTTTTTTTAGTGCTACAGTAAGCACACCGACGTCGAGTACCGCGTTCAGGTTGATGAGATGAACCTTCAAATCGAATTTCTTCAGAAACATATGGTTTGTTTTTTTTTTATGGCAACAGTTTCAAAGGTTGACAAAGAAGATCTTTTTCTATCTACCAGTTGTTGTACAACAAGACCTTGTATTATACTTCTTCGGAAATCTTTCATAGAAAGTGTGGGTAGCTGTAACTCCTTATATAATACAAATGCATTAACAACAGCAGCATCCAGGAAAAAAAAGAAAATGCGATGCCACCATTTATGACTTTTTCGATCTATTTTGTAGGAAGTAAGATTTTGGTCGAACTTGTCGACAACATTCATATTGGCATTGTAATCAGAAAGGGCTTTTGGACAAGGCACTTTGGTAATTGATCCATTCTTTTCTTTTCGGTTCACTTCAAGAGTATCACGTGGGTCATGGAAGTTAGACAGGAGAAAAACGGAACGCTTGTCCTTCCATTTAATAACAGACAAATCACTATTGCTTGTAAACCACTCGATATCACCTCTTTTCATGTTCTTATCTGATTTGAACTTCGGAATATTCCGCCTAGAAGAATTAACAGTACCACAGGCATGTATCTGCATATTTTTTAGATCTTCCATTAGCTCGACTCCGTTGAAAAAATTGTCAAAATAGACCAAGTGATTTTTATTTTCGAGACCCTCGCATAGCTGTTTCACAATTCTTGAGCCCAAGTTTTTCTCGACATCACCACTAGGTTTTCCTGTATAAATATCAAATTTTAGACAGTACCCATTTTTATCAGCCAGCATCCACACTTTGTATCCCCTTTTAGTAGGTTTTTTTGGCATATATTGTTTGAGAGAACTTCTCCCTTTGAATTTTATCATGGATTCATCTATGGCAACTTCACGACTTGGCAGCATACATTTTCCAAATGCCTCTGACATACGGTTCAACAATGGCCTTACTTTGTACAGCTTGTCGTAATTGGCTTCGCCTTTTTTTGCCATCAATGAATTGTCATTCAAGTGAATATTTCCAAGCAACCAACTAAATCGCTTTACCGACATTAGATTACTGACATAAGAGTCATGTAGATCTGGCGCGCGAGACCAATGGTCCCTATAACTTGGAAGGCGCTTTATGCCCATAAGTAAATTTAACCCCAAAAATGTTTTAATTTCACGAACATCAGTTGGTTTATGCTTGCTGAACTGTTGTTGAGCATACAGGTTCGTTTCAAAAACAATACTTTCTATCAAGGAGTCAGAAAAAAATAATTGAAATAATTTGTACGGTGTTGGATCTGTCATATTCGTTACACAATCTGCTAGACCAGAATGCGCAGTAAAATCTGGAGGTGGTGTAGGAGTTTTCACATTAGACCAAACTGGAGACTTTCTTCCAACTGATGAGGCAGATGAAGCTAGCTGCAGTTTTCCAGCGATAGTTGACAAAGGTATATCATCTTCTGAGTCACTATATGAACATATCAACACGTTGCTTCTAATAGTAGTTTCTGTATCACTTTCTTGGTCGTCTCTGCTACTGGCTAACGATTCACAATCAGATGGAATTTCTTCACCGTTTATACGACTTTGTTCCATTTCTGAATAAATGTTTTCGAGTTCGGCGTATAATTCACCTTCCGTCATATCGACTAGTTTAAATGGCAAGTCAGACATGTTGTAAGTCTGAAAATAAAAAAAAAATAGGGTGTAAAATAAAAACGTAATGTGTGCGGTGGTACGCAATGGGTACCAGTAAATATAAAACGATAGAGGTTTTTTTTCAAATAAATATAGGATAAAATCATAACAAAACAACTTTAATAAGATAATTACATCGAAATCATACAATGTTACTTACTTTTTTAGTGTTTCTCCACTCACAGCTGGTATATATTCTTGACTAATGAATCATAACCTTAATTTGCTTTTGCATGCGGTATTCCGAACTCCCGCGCTATTGTCGGTGCATGCGCTCTTTTATAGACACGTGAACAACTTACTTTGAGCGGTGGTTCATGGAATGAACCGCTGCTCGCTCTGTAAATGAAATTTTTAGCAGTGGTGCTAAATATGTACCACCGCCTCATTAAAGCATGCTTTGAGGTGGTTTATTTTATATACCATCGCCCTTGAAAGAGTTAAGCCGATTGCTGTACCTACATAACTAGACTTATTATTATCAGATGTCGTTTTTCAATCACACATTATCGTATAACATATTCTGATTGAGAAATAAGAAAGATAAGTTCATAAAAAATTGTACAGTATCAAAGGTCTATAAATTTTAAAAATTGCGATTACTCAAAATCCGTGTACCATTGGATAAGAATATATATGAAAAAGGGAAAAGCATCATTACTAACTGAGAATTCCAGCACCTTGAGTGCTATATCCCAAAAAATCCGAAGACTACGACTAGTATCGCCCATCATAATTATTGAAGGCGGTGCAGGAGTGTCATGATCTTCAAAACGTTTTTCTCCAATTTATGAATAGGCGATGTGGGGCTCCTCCTGGCAACCCAAGTGCCGATAGATGGCACGTTGTATGCGTCGTCCTATATCTGCCTCTGTTTCAGAAAATAAAAATTTTCTGATTCAACATGGAAGGGGGGAGGAAATTGTAGAGTTATTAATCTTTATAGTATGTCTGAACAGATTAAAAATGGCGAATGGAGAAAAGTTAGGTATGCATACTTACTACATGGAAATTGAACAAATTAAGTCAGTCAGAAAGGCTCATAAAATCAGTCCATAATCATTTACTGCCCTACAGTGTATCATTGTCAATCTGGCAACGTTGCAAGTTCCCATATCTCATCGCACCATGCGTCAGACGCTACAGCGCCCACCGCGCCACCTTTGCAGTAAGGACTGAATAGTAAACCAAACCGGCACACGCCTATCGGCTTGAAATGGCAATGTCGGAAAAATTTGTGATGTGTGAAATATAAATCTAATAACATCAAAAATTTTAAATATACCACCCCCTTATAACTCTCAACCGCCCATTCTTAACCCCTATAAAAACTTAGAAAAATCTTTATTTATCTTAATTTATTCTGATAGGAAACAAAAACACACGAAAATATCGCTTTTTATTTCAATAAGTGTTCAAAATTTTAGGATTTGATAAATCTACAATTTATAATTTAAAACGGAAACGACCAATATAAACCGCAATTCGGAAGATTAGACGTGGCAACAACTAAGTAAGAACCCGATTTTTTTTTCGCATAATTTTCATCAACATAGATATCCTGGGCGAACTGTATTTATTGTTATATCTGTTTAGCTATTTCTTGCTAAGGGAAAGGAATAATTTAGTCTGCTGTCAGTTACCTCTGTGACAATCTTGGGATAGTGAAAATTAGTTTATTGATTCAGATTCTACTTCCAAAATGGTTTACACACTAGCCGAAAGAGTGGAAATGATTCTATTATATGGTGCCCACAATCAATGTACTCGGCAAACTGCTGTCACATTTACGAGTAACGCCAGACATCCGAGGAAGATAACTTCGCATAGGTATGTTTTGGACCTTGTTACTAAATTTACTCAAACAGTATCTGTTGCAAATAAAAAACGTGATCATCGGAGAGTTTTGGATGAAGCCGCCCTAGTTGAAGGATTGGGTCATTTTGGAATAAATCCTAATACTTCATTACTCAAAATTGTTGCTGCGACTGGTATTTCATTAGGCTCTGTACACACGGTTACTAAACTCCATAAATTTCGATAGGCGAGTTGAGTTTTGTGAACAAATGACTGCAGCGATTAATGATAATAACATTCATGTAAAGAATATCGCTTCAGTGATTTATGCACATTTAATCTAAATGGATTTGTTAATAAGCAGAACTGCAGATACTTTAGCAATGAAAATCCTCATGCTTTAGTAGAAGGGCATACCCAGTACCCCAAAAAATTAGTGTATGGGCAGGCATTTTGGAAACAATGTGTTTGGGGCCATTGCTTATTAATTGAAATTTGGATAAGTTGGAAAATACCATCACCCTGTATATTCAATACTATGTATGTATTAGCCGTGCGATCTGGTATACCATTATTAAGCAAGTCGTCTCTCAAAACACGAAATGCCGTAACGGAGGGTCCCCCTTTACGAGCCCAAGCTAAACCACTATAACAGAAATCTTGTTAATACTATCTACCCCAATAAACCCAATCATGTTCAAATGTAGTTTATATCAAAGTTTGGAGATAGGGAGAGACGTATGTTAGACTAGGGTCGACTGTCGGCAGCCTGACACAGATATGGTTACTTCCAGCTCAAGTATTGTACTTTCGCAAAAACTTCTATTAATATTTCGGCTAGTAATATCTGTTGAAGGCTTTAAAGTGTATTTTTCCTAGCAGTTAGTTGCCCACCTCATCGTGGAGCTTTCAGCGCAGCTAAAATGAAGTTCCAACTATAGGCATGCTTCACTCTCAAGGGGTTGTTTCTAGAATAGTGGCCAACAAAATGTCAACAAGAACCTCTACCATTTCCAAGTATTTTGTGGATAATTATGAAATCTCAAACGTATATGTTATGTTCGAAAAAACTTTCAATGAAACGTATTTGCGGTAGGTTTCCGATAAGTAGCCCGAGTTCTTACATTGACCTGACATACGAATAAATTATGTGTTTGTCGACGTAACATAGTTTAAAATATTATCATCCATTCATCATTGTTGATGTTGAGTTCTCTGTTTGAACAAATCCTTTTTTTTTCTTTTCTAAAGCAAAGACATAGTGAAAGTGTGATTAGGTCTTGGGTCAGAAAGCTCGAGCCTACCGGTTCGACACTGAACTGGAATCCTGCGGGGCGTCCAAGGTTGATACGAACAGAGGAAACTGTAAGTGAAGTTGCGACGTCCATACGGCGCGATCCACAGTTATCAGCCTGAAAGAGATCAGCTGAGCTCACCATATCAAGAACATCTGCAAGGCGTATTTTGGTAAAGGCCTTAAATTGCACCCATATAAACTTCAATTAGTGAAGGAATTGAAACGGCAGGATAGTGGATTTGCCCACAAGCAAAATTACCGATATTGGGCCCCAGAAAATTCCAAATTAAAATACTGACAAGCTTTGCATTCGCGTTATGTTGCAGTTTGGGCGACTACGAATTTGAAGGCGAGTTCAAGGAGTCCGTACGTCTCGATGGATCACATCTCGATAATGTTATTTTAAAGTCATAAAATTCTCATGTGTCTACTTTATTAAAAACTAGCTGACCCGACAGACGTTGTCCCGTCTTTGCTATGAACTGGGATAAATAATGGATAATTAAAGGGTAAATATATGGAATATGGGTAATTTTATATCCAAGTGTTTGTACCGTCATGTGGCTAAATACGATGGCAGCACCTTTGTTGCGCAAAATGACGTCATTTGAAAGCAATTATTGTGTTTCTGGACATGAGTCAAAAAATGATACAATCGGGCCCATTTTCGGAAACCAATGAATGTGGTGGTGGTACCAATGGAGTCAATTTGACTATTCCACTGGCGCAACATAATCCAGGGGCTTAATTTTTAGACTTGGAAGCCTTGCAATGTGGACACACAACGTTCATTGGTTCAATAGCAATGATTTGTTGTGAACTATAATCGATTGCCACGTCATAATTGAATGCAGCTCGATTGGGATTAAATGCGAAACTTCTATATTATTGAATTTCAGTCTTTCAATCCGTTCAGCTTCATTTCTCGCCTCTCGTTGCTCGTCAGTTTGACTTCTTCGTATATATCTTTGACTTGCAGCATTGCGAGTTCTGCGACCTAGGTTGGAATCACAATTTTAATATAAGGCGTGCGGTGAACTATCTTCCACCCTTGTCAATTATTTGTGAACAAATAATTCTCAAAAAACTCACTGAACAAACTGAAAACCGGTTAAAAGCTCTAATCGAACGGACTGTTCACTACTAATTGAATAAAAAAATATGTTTTCATCGATAACACTGTTAAACGATAATATAAGTTTGCGGCGTGCGAGCTGTCAAGTTCAAAATGATAGAGTAGTGAAAGTCAATTAAGCAAAAGAAACGTATTTTCATCCACCATTTTTATTCGCAGAGTTAACCGACAAAGATAATACTTAAGGTTTCTACAGACACAACTGCAAGCTTGTCCAGCATGCTTGTTCAATGTTTTTGTACAAGCTCGCTTGAATGTCTGTAGGGAAATGTGGTGCAAGCTTTGTAACTGTACAAGCAGCTTGAGGATTGAATTGATTCTAATCATGCATGCTTGAATTAGGCGCGCTTGCGCAAGCAAAACGGTACGTGTGTACCCAAGATTTTCAAGCATGCACAAGTTGGGGTCCGTTGATGATCGTATCCTGCTTTCGAATCAAAGGTGATACAAGAGACAAGGTTTTAATACGTATCTTCATCCATTCTAAGATAATTGTGCCATTCACGCGGATATATTTTCAGCTCACTTAGTAAGTTAATGTGAGAATAGGTTTTCCCTTTCATCTACCATTCTTTACACCGCACCGCACGGTTTTTTATTCGGGATTTTCTTTTCTTCACAAGAACAAAAGCGGAAAAGGGGGGCGAATCGTGTGGTGCCAAAGGCAAATTGTGCATCCTTGTACAAAAAGATAGAATAAGCAAGCTGGACAAGCTTGCAGTTGTGTTTGTAGCCACCTTTGGGCAACACTGCAGTTTATTTTGAATGGGTCATCACAAAGCATGGATTGTAAAGAAATGAAAGACAAAAACGGAAGCACTGTGTTTTCAGAAGCAATTTTCTCTTACATAGCTAACTGGCAACAGCTGTTGGAATAAAGATTGCGGGGAGGAGTTCCTGTCTCTTTTGGTATTTGAGATATTTCTTCTGCTGTGCGTGCTTCACTTTCAATCGAGCTGTCAAACGCGCGTAGCTCAAATAATCATTAGGTTTTTAATGATCTCCCAACTTCCTGCGCAATTTTCTTGATTTGCCTTTCCGTAAGAACTTTCTATACAGTATTAGGAAACTTAAAAAAAATATGAATGAAATTGGTAAAGTTGTTCTCAAGTTATGGCGTGACCACGGGCAACATGGATTCATTTATATGTATATAGGGTGTAAACGTTATGATAGTCATTATTTAAATGGGTCATAAAGGGGGTTAAAAGAAGCAAACAGTTTCATATAACATGGGGGTCAAGACGGTAATTTTTTAGAGAAAAGCGAAGTAAAAAGAAAGTAAAATAAAATCTGACAACGCCGCAATGCCCGACGCAAATTACGACGGTACGCTGTGTAAATAAAGATGGAGTTTGCTATTTTTGGCTCTTAGGTATTATTTCATTATTTGATAATGTACTCGTGAAATGCAAACAATTAAAAAAAAACGGACTTATCACTAACTGTCTCAGCGCTTCACCTCGTGTGTGAAAGTTTATTGAACTTATTAAAAAATCCACTTATAAATAGGGAACACAGTTTTGATACAAACAGGGTGGCGCATCGAAAACGAAACAGACGCATTTACTGGCAGCTCAAATTTTTTTTGGAAAAACGCTCAGACCCGTAGATTTTGTTTTCGAGGGGGACAAAGTTTGGCAAAAAGTCACGTTAACACGTGCAGCCCCCGGGGGTGACACCAACCCTAAAATCTTAAATGGAGAGGGGGCTCGAGTGATACCTTATTTTAAAGGTCTTTCAATTCCCTTTATAATGATGTAAAACACATGAGCTTCAGTTCAGTAGTTTTGAAGATTTATTGGTTTAAAGCTTAAAGTAGACTTTAATAGGTACATCAGATTTTTACTACTTTCAGAAGAAGTTTGACTAAAAGAATGTTTTTCTTCACTACGCTCATGGTAGGTTTATCAGTTTGTTGTTGAAAATAGCTATTGGAGCGTATTTTGTGGCAAAACAGTTATTTCTTGAAGAAAGTTAAGGAAATATCTCGTACTTATTTAAAATAGGAATTTATTACATAGTTATAGTATTAGCGATTGATTTTACCAAACTTTGTTGCTAAAATAACTTGTAACGATTAATTACATAAAATAACCATGGTATATTCCACAGCAGAAAGAGTTGAAATTATCGAAATATTGTTCGGAAATAATCAGTGCGCTAATAGAACAGCAGAAATATTTAATGAGCGACATGAGAACAGTAACGTGTATCGAAAATATGTTCTCGAACTTGTAGCTAAATTTTGCGAAACTGGCCAATAAAAATCGCAACATTGAAAATCCCATAAGGAACGAAGCAATAGAAGTGGGGGTTTTAGGGCAAGTTTATGTAGATCCTACGTCAAGTACCCGCAAATTGGAGACTGTGTGTGGTGTTAGTCGACGTAGTGTCCAACGGATTCTAAAGGCTCATAGTTTTCATCCATATAAAATCCACCTGGTACAAGAACTTAATGAAGACGATTTTGATTGGCGATTACAATTTCGTGAAGATATGAGTGAACGAATTATAAACGATGAACATTTTCTATTCAACACTTGCTTTTCCGACGAATGTTCCTTTTTCCTAAATGGCGTAGTAAATCTCATAACTGCCGATATTGATCCGATTCTAATCCCAGAATTTATCATGAGGTTCATACAAGCAGCCACAAAAATTAAATGTTTGGGCTGGTATTTTTTGCGATCATTCAGTTGGTCCTTTTTCCTTACCTGGAAATTTGACCGGTGAAATGTATTTGTAATTACTGGAAGACGCCATAGATCCTGCATTAACAGCCATAATTGAAAATCAGAATGATCGGCGGTACATTGCGAATAGGTTGATGTTCCAACAGGATGGTGTCCCACCACATTACGCATTACGTGTTCGACAGTATTTATATTAGACGTTTCCAGATGGATTGGTAGAAGAGGTGCCATTGAATGGCCCCCAAGATCGCCAGGTTTATCACCTTTGGATTTCTTTATGTGGGGTCATTGAAAAAGAAAAATCTATGCTACTCAGCCAACATCATTAGAAGACCTGCGACAAAGAATTGTGAATGAGTGCCGTCAAATTACTCCTCAAATATTGCAAAATGTGCGGCAACGTTTTGAGCAAAATCTTTAATATTGCATGGAGAGTCATGCTGGCCATTTTCAACATTTACTTGCCTAACGGGTCAGTTCATTCTTCATTTTTAAATTACTTTGCTGCCAAATGTATTGATCTCCACTAATGATGATGTATTAGTTTTATTTAAGCTTTAAATCAATAAATCTTCAAAACTACTGAACTGAAGTACATTAATGTTATATCATTATAAAGGGATATGAAAGACCTTTAAAATAAGGTATCACTCGACCCCCCCCCCTTTCCGTTTAAGATCTTGGGGGTGGTGTCACCCCCCTTAGGGGGCTGCACGTGCTAACGTGATTTTTTGCCAAACTTGTGTCCCCCTCGAAAACAAAATCGACGGGTCTGAGCGTTTTTCAAAAAAAAAACTGAGCTGCCAGCAAATGCGTCTGTTTCGTTTTCGATGCGCCACCATGTATATTGTTTTTCTTTTTAAAACCCACACTGCACTTTTTTTGTATTTAAAGAAGGTGTTCAAAATGTCGTCCTCCACTTTCCACACAAGCTTCATTACGACGAACCCAGTTTCTTCTTACTCTGGGTCCTCGGAGTTGTTCATTTATTATTTCAACCGAATTAAATTTTTATTCGACGTACGCGAACAAAAACGAAACAACATACTAACCGTTTGCGATCGATTGAAGGTCCGATAAGAGTGATAATGACCGACGCGCTGTTGTAACGTGTGTTTTAAATATCCAATTCAATGAAACTTTCTTAGTTACTGACTACAAATTTTGGCTTAACTTAGAAAAAATTAATGCCATTTATTTGTTAATTACCCAATTTAAAAACGTTTTAGATTAGATTATAAAAATTACTAAGATTGTGGTGATTGTGGTCCATATAAAGCACTTAAAGTTGTAAACTGCAAAGCCATTTAGACAAAAATCTATTGGCTTTTGGACCATGGGTCATATGAACTTTTTGACTTTTTTTGCCCGAATGTGATTCCAACCAATCCCGAAACGGTATACTGTTACACACAGTACGACGCAAGTGCAGGTGCTTATACAGGGTGTCCGCAAAGCTGGGGTTTTCCTTTTCAGAAACAACTACCCTTGAAACAAAGGTAATGTGTAGTGAAACGAGGGCGACCAAGTAAGAAAAATAAAGGAAAAAGTACTCACTCTCCAGTTGACGAGAAGGGCTAAGTACGTCTCTGCCCGAAATCATACCGCTCCAACAGAACATAAAATCAGCTGATGCGCTACCGAGCAGACGCACCATGCCAGCCCAAACATTCACCGAAAATGTGCCCGACGGACAGCGTGCGGATTTTTCACTGACCAAACGTGAGTGTTGCGAAAGTTATTCACTCCATTACGCGTGAACGTAGATTCGTCTGTCACCAATATGCACTTCAAAAAGTCCGGATTATTGTCATGTTGATGCAACAACCACTCACAAAACCGCACTCTTGCTGGAAAATCGTCAGGTTGAAGGGCTTGTACACATTGGACGTAAAACGGATTCAGCCCCTCTTCACGCAGCGTTCGCCACACTTTAGTTTTTGATACTTGAACTTCTCTAGCCACGTCTCTAGTGCTTGTTGAGGGATTCTCGTCTACGCGACTACCTCGCGTGACCGTAACCGTCGGTTAAAAGTTGCATACTGACCTGACACACTGACCCCGACCCCCGACCCAGTTCTGTCGTTGAGCCAGTGACATTGTACCACTCTGTGATGTCGCGGCTACAGGACGGTATTCAGACATTTTTGATGTTGCAGAGCCCTTTATCTCGGTTCCCTTAAGACATTGGTGTATATGGTACTAAGAAAAATTGCTTATGTTTTGAACATCTACACGTCGTGTAAAGGAAAACCCCAACTTTGCGGACACCCTGTATATTCTGTTATGCGAATGAAAGGGTTTTAGTTTTTTTATTCCTAATAAGCTTAGTTTTGCAGAACAGTTCTAAAGCAAGTTGCAATACGAGATGGAAAAACAGTAAACATCGGAATTTCGTACAAAATTCGACTCTTGGGCTTCTAAGGTTTGCCGACACGTAGAGGAACGGAAAAAAGCAGAACACATTAATACATTCCGTCTGAGGACACTAACCAATAATTCTGTCAAGGTGAGCGATCCCAAATGCCCTTCTTTTACCAAACTCTCTTACAGCTCGATAGCTCGCTACATTAGGTGAGCTCTCTACAGTTGGCATAGCTTAGACAAAGTCCCTGCTCTCCATGCTTTAGGCTCTCTCTTTAATAAAAATTGCTAACTTCATACGACGCCCATGTTCGGCTTGGTAAAAAGTCCCTAGTATTTTTGTAGGCAAGCAGCAGTGGCAAGCCGGTGATGCATTGCGCTACCTATTCGGAGCAGATATGACTGAATGGAGAATGCATGTTTTATCATCGACCACCGCTGCCGCCGTACCGCGTCACCGCCACACCGAATGCAATGTCGTCAAATCGATATCTGCCTGGATTGAAAACGTAAACGCAACATGTACGGAAGCTGGATGCTATCGTCTCCCTAAAAGGTCCTACAATTTTTGCTGCAGTAACATTTTTGGTGGTGTCGTTAGACTATGGTTTCCTAATGGGCTGGAGCATTTGCCGTCTTTTTGATTAACGCGTTTGACAGAAAATCTCTAAAACCATTATAAAGAAGTAGAAATAATTTTGTAGGAAACTGAATTCTGTATAATATTGCTTCTAAAAGCATTTGCCATACAGTCATTATATTACGACAAATTAAAGGGTAAAGGTACATGTAATAATATCTCCACTTATAATCGATAAGTCTTAAATCTAAGCGTAAAAACGCTACTATTTCTTGTAAAGAATGAAATTTGATTCAAAAGAGGTATTTTACATATTTTTCGGCACCTTGATGGTTCTTGGAGTTTACGGATGGAAAGTTGAATATTCGTATCGAAACAGCAGCGCGACATACTTCCAAAGCTACCTACGCTGTCTACGTTATCCGCATACAACACTATTTCACGTCACAGTTACTATCTATGGCCAAGAATAGCATTTTAAAGTAAATCTACGCTTTTAGCTTAATGTAAAAGTATGTAAAATGTAATATTATTATATAATTTATCGGTAGTCTCGACATTGCTAATTTTGTCACTGAGTAATATCAGTAAAAGTTGCAGCCATTTTAATGGAAGGGGAGATGTATTAGATACTGCTGGTATACGGCATCACACCTTTCCCATTAAAATCGCTGCAACAGTTGCTGAGGCTACGTAGTGATAAAAGGGCCAATTGACAGAATGATGGAAGTGAGTGACATGCATGGTGAAGATATCATGAATTATCCGAAAATATTACATTTTCCATACACAAGCGTGGAGATAAGAAACTGGATTCACTTTTAACTGGTAATCTTGGTACTAAATGACTCATGGAGTTATCTCCATGTGAAAGCATGTTGCATGCTGACACATGGACGAGTCCGGAGTATGGCGCGTGACGGTTTTTATACGAATCTTTAACTATCACTTCTTATGCTTCCAGAACATCAAGATGCCCACAAGACGCGAAAGATCTTTTATGTAAAAAGTGTTATCCTCTATAAAACAGGATATTAGACTCTGTACGCTTATGTTTTTATTTTAGCCATTATAAGCGAAAATATCATTACCTCTAGCTTTGCCCTTAAATTCCTCGTGATGTATTTACTATAGGAAAAATTTTTATAAAAGGAAAATGATAAAGAACTTAATTCCCTAGAAAAAATGCATTTTTTTTTCTCGATCAAACGCGTTTATCAAAATTGCCCTATCAAATATACAACCAAAAGTATTGCTGTTGCCAAAAATTTACAAATAAGGTAGATATTGTCTAGCCTATAGCGTTGCTGTTTGATAATAGGAAGGTAAACTCATGATGTCTCTAAAACGTGATAAACGTTCTTGTGGCGATCCTGTAACTGTACTGGCTACTTGGTTCTTGACGATTTTCGAAAAACCACTCCGCTTAGAAGGTACGAGGTGGAGATGACTTTTGGATAGATATTATTAAAACGTTTTCGCTTGGTACACTAACGAAACAGTTCGAAATGACCTTGGTAGCCGTTGAACGCAAGTTATAGTTATGGACAATCAATATATTCAATCTTTCGTATTCTCCACTACATTCAGCTGCTAACTTTAGACGGTAAATCAGGTAATGAGCGGGCCGCCTTGACATATCCAACAGTCTTTGGCCGAAAACTCACATACAATCTGCCGAATGAAGCTCACGAGGAAACGTCCCTGATATATCCAAAAAGGTTCAGCAATCTGTGACCATGAGCTTCTAGTCAATTCGAAATTATTAGAAAATTATGTTATGCTAGTTTCTTTGGAATACTTTCGGAGTATGGAAAACAACAACCATTTTTTCTTAATGCTTTGGTTATGCACTTATCTGGGTATAAAACCCGTATTGAGATGAGAAACTAATTATAATATACATAATGGATACCTGCCATATTTCCAGCTAACAGACAGCCATTTTTATATTTTTCTTTTTGTAGATTTATTAGCTTCCACGTATTTTTAATTAATCCAGGGCCTATGTTTGATAATGTCCATCTCTGTGTATCTTCTTCTTGTCGAAACACCCGATATATGAGTAAACCTTTTGTAGCCATTCAGACCAAGAAAATAAATAAGTGATGTGCTGAGGACTCCGATATATTTTTCCTATGTTTATTTTTAAAATCTGAAGTCAGAATTCGGGGGTCGTCACACGTGTTCGTCGTACTTCAAGGCCATCTGGTAGGAATTTTTTTCCTTTTTCCACACCTCACAAGTCAATACTAGTTATAGCTACTGAAACACTACGTTGATTCACACACATAACGTAAGTTCGAGATGCAACTAGTGCCATTGTATACATGTACAATATACATTTAGCTAGTATTCAAATATGGAACAACCATCGAAGCTAAATACGTCACAGCTATTCAATTAAATCACAGCATATCGCTTGTGTAACCATAAGTACATCGCGCGAATCAGCTGCAAACATGATTGAAGCAGTTCGACGTAGTCTGCAGCTGACAATTAAGGAAATTCAGTCTAGAGAGTGTCCTCGTAGATGGTACAAGATATTAAAGCATGCCGACGACTACGTCAAATGCATGATGTCGTAATTCAGATTATTTTGAGGGTGTTACTGTTAGGACGCTCTAGATTGTGCAACTGAAGACATAGACGTCTACCTACAACAGGGTTGCAGGTTAGTAGAGGTTCTACTTCCAATGCAAAAATGTTTTACACTACTAATCTGAGCCAGTACTATAACCCGCCCCCCGCTATTGGCCATAAAATAACCTTATCTTTGAGTCTTAAAAGCTCTATCTGAGTTTTTTGAAAATACAGGTATATGGGCCATTGGCCCAAGATCAGAAAAGCTTTGAGGTCCATTCACTTTCAGTAAAGGTTTTGTTGTAGAAAGTTTTCATGCACTTGCAAAATACCCAACTTCTAAACTGCAGTTAACGAGATAAGTGATTGGTAATGCCAAATTGGGAAGCCAAAGCTTGAGTATATCAGCTGAGATGTGTCACTACCAGCTGCATTCGATATAATGGACATTAAAATATCAATGACAACCTGTTCAGATATAGGTTTCGTTATATACCGAGGACCTAAAAGCAGCAACTGCATTAGGACAACTATTTCGTGGAGTAAACAGAGATGAAAAGTAATTATTGATAGCTTTAAGATCCTTCAAATGGTTTGAATTCTTATCCTGGTATTAGAGTTGATATCACCAGAGTTACTGATCTTCCCTAGTATTCGACTGCGAAGCATGAAAGGACAAAAAATCTTCTTTCGCTTGCTTAGATGCTCCAAGAGCAATGTTTCTCAAATAACGGTAACAACACAAGTCTTTTATGTTACGCATCTGTTTATAGGTATAGCATCTCGTTTCTTATTCAATAGTCTGGTATTTGGAGTCAACCACAGAGCATAGGGCTTCGTAACACGTGCCAGTTACATTGAAGCATTTATTTTAAAAAAGTTTATGATGTAGAGTTGTTAGAAAATGTAGTTTGTCCTCTATATTGCTCATATAGTAAACTTGACTTCACTATATCATATTTAGATCGCAAATAAAACCGAGATTAAAATCTATCATTACGATTCTTCCAGTTGGGACAACACAATTAATTGGATTTACAATCTTTACTCTCGTGCTGCTCTGAATATTTTGGACAAACAACTTAATCATTACGAAAAAATTTTTTTCATGTGACCAAAATTATTACCTATAAAACAATGACTGACATTTAAAGGCTCGATTTCATTACATTGGGTCCAGCCGATAAGCACAAAGGACCTAGCAGACAATACGTGGTGTAAACATTATGGTAGTCATTATTGAACTGGGAAATAAGGGGGGTCAAAACAAGTAAAAAGTTCATATGACCCATTGTTCAAAAGTCAATAGATTTTTGTCTAACTGGCTTTATAGTTTACAACTTTAAGTGCTCTATATCGACCACAATCACTACAGTCTTTCTAATTTTTTAACCTGACCTAAAACGTTTTTGAATTGGGTAAATAACAAATAAATGGCATTAAGTTTTTCTAAGTTAAGCCAAAATTTGTAGTCAGTAAGTTTAATTAAATTGAATATTTAAAATACACATGACAACAGCGCGTCGGTCATCATTACTCTTATCGAACTGGCAATCGAACGCAAACGGTAACAGTGGCTAGTATGTTGTTTTGTTTTGTTCGCGTACGTCGCCGTGTTGATTTACAATGTTCTCGAATCAACAGTTCGCCGACATGTTGTTAGTTCACGGTGAAGCTCGTCAGAATTCAAATCTTGCAGTTCATATTTATCGCGACAGAGTTCGCCAGCGGGTGCACCCAGACAGACGGACATTTGTGCAAGTGTACCAAAGACTTCGAGATACAGGAAGTGCTTAGCCCACTAATATTCGCACTCGTGAAAGACAGGTTACTGTAGAGCAGGAGGAACAAATTTTAAATATCGTGGAAATCAATGCAAATATCAGCACTCGGGAATTAGGGCGCCGCGTACGACTATCAAATACCATAGTCCATAGAATACTACGGGAAAATTTGCTTGATCCCTACCATGTACAATGAGTGCAGGCCTTGTTACCAGAAGACTATCCTCGCAGACTAACATTCTGTCAGTGGTTTTTGCACAAAAACATTTAAAATCCGGATTTTTTTAAAAACATTCTGGCAACGGACGAATGTACTTTTACGCGACACGAGATACTAATTTCCATAAAACTCACACGTGGGTACAAGAAAATATTCATACCATTCGTGAAGGTCATTCCCAACAACGTTTTAAAATAAATAATGGGCGGGTATTCTTGACGATCAGGTAATTGGCCCCCAAAGTTGTCAGGAGAAGGATACCTTAGCTTTCTGGCCAATAACCTACCAGAACTTTTGCAACAGACCTTAGACAACATGCCATTAGAACGGAGACAGAATTTGTGGTTTCTTCATGACGGGGCACCACCACATATTTTTAGAGGCGTCCTTCAGTATTTGAATGAACATTATCCAAATCGCTGGATCCGTCGAAATGCTCCTGATCCTCGAAAATGGTCAGCAAGGTATCCTGACCGTAATCCGATGGATTTCTGGTATTGGGGAGAACTTAAAATGATGATTTATGAGGCTGGTCCAATAACAACTGAAGCACAAAATTTTTAATGCGGCTGAAACAATAAATGGACAACTTCGGAGACCTAGAGTAAGAAGAAACTGGGTTCGTCGTAATGAAGCTTGTGTGGAAAGTGCAGGACGACATTTTGAACACCTTCTTTAAATACAAAAGAAGTGCAGTGTGGGTTTTTAAAAGAATAACAAAATTCGATATTTATCAGTGGATTTGTTTAATACGTTCAATAAACTTTCACACACCAGGTGAAGCGCTGAGACAGTTAGTGGTAAGTCCATTTTTTTAATTGTTTGCATTTTACGAGTACATTATCAAATAGTGAAATTATACCTAAGAGCCAAAAATAACAAACTCCATCTTTATTTTCACTGCGCTCCGTCGTAATTTGCGTCTGGCATTGAGGCGTTGTCAGATTTTATTTTACTTTAAAGTCGCTTTTCTCTAAAAAAATGCCGTTTTGGCCCTCATACGTTATATGAAACCTGTGCTTCTTTTAACCGCCACTATCACCCATCTAAATAATGACTATCATAACGTTTACACCCTGTATTTTGAAAGTAGATGGCTCATGCTCCACAACGACGTTTATAGATTCACGCCTGATAAATATTCTACAAACTTTTATGCGACATGATTCACAGCCAAGATTGTTGTCAAATACAAGTGTATCAATGAAACTATCTATTACCGACTACCATATTTTTAACACAATATTTTGGGAACACTTTGTATGACAATTCTACGGCATAACTTATACGATTCATGATTCACATATTTGATTCCTATTTCAGACAGTAAAGTGGAATGAAGGCCATTTTAATCATTAGTGTTCTTACAAGGTGCTTGTCGAGATGCAATGAGGAGTAAGCTGAATGTGTGGTTAAGAACTTCTTTATCGCAGTTGCAGTACTCCGGCATTCAGGCACTGCAATCGTGGCCGCTTCAACATGAAACCGTTTTCTCTCAAACTACATATGGTAATGATTAAAAGAGTATCGATAAATGAAGTACTGCTAAAAAGCATGGCAATAGTTGGAATTAGTTGGAATCAGTCAATGAATTTCATTAGGTTAAAAGGAGCAAAGCCTATATGCTTGCATTGCATTGTTCGTTGCCAAAATTGCTTGGTTTAAGTACATACTTCAGACTTTTTTGACTACCATTGCTTACCAAGTGGCAACGTTGTACCAACATAGTAATAATACTTACCGGTGGAGAGATCTACCTTCATTAGGCTTGTGCCGCTTGCAAATCATGCAAAAAGTACCATAACTTGAAAACTCGCACTTTTAAGAAATAACACTAGAAATAATTTAATGACAGGACTGTAAAAAAATCGACTTATGTCAAGTCCACTTTCGTCCTGACGATAGACTGAGATGTTGGAGACAAACCAAATCGTATCCCGATTAAATTGGAAAACATGTCCTTCCTGGTTGAGTAAATCTATGTCTTAACCCTGAGTTTGACACGTAACCCCATAGTAACTCATCAAGCTACTGGGTAATATGCGTTGCTGTAGAGAGTAATTTTGCAGTGAACTTTACCCACTGCGCTGAAGATGAAAAGAGTTTTCATAATAATCTTTCATAGCTAGCGTAAAAAGCCAACTTGCTATTATGATTTTCCACGTTAAGATTTAGTATGGTGTGGTGGGTTGTAATAATAATGCTCTGCAACCTAGGGTATAAATCAGAAATGCAGCGGCACTCATGAGCGCTCGTAAGGGAATTTTCACTTGAAGCCATTTGGATTGGGGATATCAGGGAAGGTCTTTCGTTTTTATGATAACATGTTGGAGCTATCTATACCAGCCCAGCTCTCCCTGCAGACATTCGTCAGAAAATTTCTGACAAAAGAGCTGCAATTAAGCAAGCGAAGAGGTCTTGTCACCCAGATGACATTCACAGAGCAACGAATCTTGTTCATGAAGTGAGAAATGCTCTTGATGAATTCCGTAATGAGCAATGGAGCGACTTTCTGTCGGGGATGCTTGACTCAAGAATTCCTCTCTGGAAAGTTGCAAAGTCGCTCAGAAACGGAAAGCGAGAACAACTGCCGCACATTCACGGTCCTAGGGGCCTAGTCTGTAGGACAGAGGAAAAGGTCGAGGTTTTCGCTGATGCAATGGAAAGTCAGTTCTCTCCCAACTATTACCCTGATCATGACCTCGACGAGGAGCAACATATTGTAAGATCCGTCAGGAGATATTTTAGGGCCAACGGCGTCAGTGGCAGTAGTCCCTCCCTTAGCGATTTTTCCTCAGAGGAATCTTCAGAAGATTCTCCAATTGAAGAGCTACACGGCACATCAGCAGAATCGCCAGAGACTCCGCATTGCACACCAGCAGAGCTCCAAGGTCATATTAAAGACCTCAAGCACCTGGAGAGGATCGAATCACTAATAAGGCGCTGAAGCTACTTTCGGGGAAGTCCTTAACTTATCTCGTGGCAATAATCAATGCCATGCTAAGGACCCAGCACTTCCCAACGGCGTGGAAGACCGCTGATGTCATAATGATTCCAAAGAAGGTGGGTTCGATATGCCCCCAGGATTACCGCACCATTAGTCTACTGTCAGCTCCTACTAAACTCACTGAAAAGGTGATTCTACGTCACCTTGAAAATTTCTCGGCAGACCACAATGTGATTCCTGACCTGCAATTTGGCTTTCGGTCTGAGCATAGTAAGGAGCTACAGGCCATAAGGCTTGTTGAACGAGTAACCAGGGGGTTCACCCGTAACGAAAGTACTGGATTCTTGCTACTGGATGTCTCAAAGGCATTGGACAAGGTGTGGCACAAGGGCCTTCCCTACAAATTGATCCATAAGGGCTTCCCCTTCTGGCTCCTAAAACTTTTGAAATCCTCTCTCGAGGGTAGGAAATTTCGGATCAAAATTAATAACGTTCTGTCGACAACACGGCCCATCAAAGCCGGTGTCCCTCAGGGTTCGGTTCTTGGACCAGTACTTTATTCACTTTTTATTCATGACGTCCCTTGCCCCAGCAGCTGTGAAACCTATCTCTATGCTGATGACACTGCCCTGGTGGCCCAGTCGTGCTCTGGGGATCGAGTTCACGACAGGCTGCAAAGTACAGTGGACGAGGTATTGGAATGGGGGAATCGGTGGCTGATTAAAATTAATCATTCGAAAACGCAGGCAATCTATTGTACTAAAAAACGTAGCGGCGCCCCGTCTGAGATTTCAGTGAATGGAGCTCGGGTACCATGGGAAAGCTCTGCTAAGTATCTAGGTGTCACTCTTGACAAGGGGATAACCTGGCGGAAGCACACTGAAGCGTTAAAAACTAAATTCCAAATCTCGTTTCGGCAACTCTACCCTATGCTGTGTAGAACATCAAAATTAAGTTTGATCAACAAAGTTCGGCCAGACAAGATGGTTATTAGACCAGCGATCACTTACGCAAGTGCGGCTTGGTGTTTTCTCGCCAAAACGCATTTGCGTAGCCTGCAGGTTTTGCAGAACAGAACCTTGCGTACGATCACCAATGCTCCATGGTATGTTTCCAACGAGACCCTTCGCAGAGACTTTGACATCCCTTACCTAAGGGACTACATCAAACAACAAGCGCAGGTACGTTACAGTCAAGCAGAATCGCATAACAACACTTTGTTGCGTGAGTCAGTAGACTACACAGTCGAGCAAGTTCGCAAGCACACGAGGCCGCGACTCGCACTGTGAACAAAATTTAATCGTGCGACTTTAGGTCCAACCAAAATTATAATTTTTCTTCAAGAACCAATCCCCAAATTAATTTTAGGATCAATTTAAAATTTCCGAATGCTAACTAGCAATGCTAAGGCACCCCTCAAGTTGATGCACTTCTTTTTTCGTTGCTCTCCCTCCTTCCTTCCTTCCTTCCTTTCTTCTTTCCTTCTTTCTCCCTGACTTTGTTTGGTATCTGGGCAATTATTGTTTTCGCCCTGAATGGTATTTTCATAGGAATATCCAACAAGGAATAATTTAAATTCATAAATGCTACGTCTTAAGCTTCTCCGTTAGTCCGGTTATTTTTTGATATGGACATTTTTGGAAATTGTGTGAGAGGTAAGAAGTTGGGGTTGAGAGGAGATTTGTAGGGAATCTATCTATCTCAGTTGTTTGGCATTCATATGTTTATACACTTCTAACCCCGGTAATTCTACGTACGTACGTACTATAAGGCATATGTTATCCACAGATTTCACCTCAATTTAGAATGGAAGAAATCTTTCCAGTCTCCGCGTCGAATCGACTTTGTCCTTCGGTGGTACTCGCCAAGTCGGAGTAACGAAGATAGCATGTAACCCCGTCGTGACCTGGTTTAGTTACCGCAGTTGTGCTTAAATTGCTATGTTGCCAAATGGGTGGTCTTCGGAGACTAATTAGATGAGCCTATTTAAATGGCTTATTCATTCAATTCCTATATTATATATTATGTTTGTAAATTAACTTTCTTTAGACGGGCTAATTCGAGCCGAGCAAAATCCTATATGATGAACGTGTTGCGTGCTCAGCAAACCTGGTTGATGCCCTTTTTAAACAAATACCGATCATTTTGTTAGGATTTATTTTATCTTGTTTTTATAATCACAAGTTGTATTTCGTAAAGAACCTTTTGAAAATGTCCAAGGCTTTTAGTAAACTTTTGGCACAGTTGCGACAACAACAATAACTCGAGAAATGGTTCGCTTCTAGTAATCAACCTTCTGCGGGTTGCTTGAGTCTCCACGATGATTGCCCAGCACAATTTGTAATTACGCTCTCCGCAAACATATGTCATGATGTATTTCATGAAGATTATGAGATCATACCACTGTATGGAATTGGAAGAACTGTCACCGACTTTTCTACCAGGACGCTCATGGCAGAGTTTCATGAAGCGCTGACTACAGACTCTGCTCGTTTACTTAAGGATATTGTACGAAGGAATATGTTGAGCTAGCAGAAATGCACCACGACAGACGAATATTGTCATAATAGTTATTATTTTCGTTCTGTGAATAAAAAATAATACTTGTTGTTCTATAGTGGATCACCTACATTATGTATGATTATAGTTCCAATTGGAAAATTGAGGGGGAATATTATTGTCAATAAAAGTAGAGTTATTGAGGTCACTAGCTCTATTCTAATAAAAGGATTCTATTCAGACATAAAAATAACGGTGTTAGTCATCACTGCAGAGAAAGTAAATAGAGTCCTGACGAAAACAAACAAAGCTTGGTACTTGGTACATTATTGAAAGCGCGTTATGCACAAGGTCGTACACAAAAAGGTATGGTACCGCTATTACGTTAAAAAATCATAACTGCATATTTCACCCACCAGCTTTGTTGCTATTTTCCTAAACAGATTAAGAAACCCACATTTCGTTAGTATGGTTTGTGGGTTGCAAGCTCGTAAGATAGTTCTATAGAGAAAATGATGGAGAAAGTATAATGGACTATGACGATCGCACCTGAATGCTTGCTAGTGTTGGCCTAGATGTGTATAGGCTCACTGCTATAATTAAGATTTGTGACTTTCCAAAAGTACTTTTGACCTTTATCTTCTCATTAGGATATCGTAAGGTACACCTCCATTGCATTTTTAGGCAATTTGAATGTATCCCATTTCGTCATCTGTTAATCGCGGTAGGCATTTCTTCTCACATTTAGCATTTTTTACTTTTAGCTAATTTTTACCATAAGTAATCATCCAGTATAAGTAAAATATCTCATTCTTTGAGATTTCGTGGGTAATAGAGAGTATTGGGAAAATCTTGCATTTTCACTATAATAAGATTTTTAGTTTGCGGTAGTCTGACAAGATCCATAAATCTCTATCCCAAACATAAGATTACCTCTTAATCTCGTGGCTCGTCTGGTATCTGAAATTCTAAACCATAGCATACCCCTGAAATCACTTGCTCAAGCTCCATTACGTAAACAGTAACAGTAGGTTCAGAGACTTTTTATGTTTTCAATCGGACATTATCTATCCCAACAATATGTACTTTCAACAAGTTGGAGCCGAATATACACGATATGTTAGATTGATGTGATTGGGGTCTCCATACCAAAACTGACGGAAAAAGCCGTATGTGTAAATGCGTCAACCAAGGTGAATATTATCCAATTAGCCTATCATGGCAGGTCGTCCCGAATTCGTTACAAATGAAAGAACATTTGTGTGCGAGATTACGTTAACCATGGCCTTCTACGGCAATATGTATACGAATAGTTCAGGTTGCCGAAACTGAATCATCTCTAAGGATACCCCAAAGGGTTATTAACCAGCTTTCATAGTTGACATATGCAATGCAAATAATGATGAAATCAGGTCGGAAGAAATATCATCACAAGAAAACGCATTCAGTCTGGTAGCAAAAGGATGCACTTTATAAAATAATAATAATAATAATATATTTATTTTTCCCAACAGATACATCCATTTGAAGGACAATGTAATTGAATACAATTTGACGTTACAGTATTTTTAACTACAATCATAGCTCGCAGAGTTTCTGAAAAAAAAATGAAAGAAAAAAGTGAATACCTTCACCTACTCACCTATGTAATTACATGTCTTAAATGCTATAAATTGAATAATAGTAGTCGCTGAATACAGCTATTATATCTTTGACTTTATCATGATCAATGTCACAATTATCAGCTATGGTGTTAAAGCTGGAGCACATAATGTATACGGGTGACTTAATCATAACGTAAAAGCTGCTACACACAGTGCCGGCGGCAATGCCGCCGGGTTTATGCCGAGCGGCTATGCCGCCGGCAATACAAGCCGCCGGCACAAGCCGTCAAGCATCATACCGGTTGTGACAGTCACATAGAAAGCTAGTGAAGTGCTGCATTTCTGGGATTCCATAATATAACATTTTCATGAAATTTTTCAATTAAGAGCAGCACAGCTTCGTCGTCCCAATTAAACGACATTTTAATTTGTTTAAACACACAAACCGCACAACACTACCGCTCGAATGTGACGCCGGCAAGCCGCGTAACCCGCCTGCACACCACGGCGGCTTCTTTGCGCGGCAAGGCTTAGCCGGCGGCTTGCCCGGCGGCACTGTGTGTAGCAGCCTTTAGAATTTGGTGTTTTTAAGTAAAAAGCGAGAAATCTTGGGGAACGGGGACGGTACATGGAAATCAATTTTAGCTAATAAAGCTGAAGAATCAACATCACTGTTTACGAGTTCGTAAAGGAATTTTAAATTATTACAAACTCTTCTCAGCTCACGAGGATGCATTTCAAATCTGAAAAACATCGCTGATTGGGATAAACACCATCTAATTTGAAAGTCAAGTATTTAAGAAATCTCCTCTGTACACTTTCAATTTCATTAGTATAGATTTGGTAATATGGATGCCATACACTAGATGCATATTCCAGCTTAGAACGCACCAAGGTGCAGTATAAAGCATTCAGTGCCGTTTCACTACCAAACGATTTACAGTTTCTTATCAAAAAACCGAGACTTTTTATAGCGGATGATACTATTGTACTAATATGACCTGTAAATTCTAATTTGACATCAAACAACACACCTAGATCTCTTACTTGTGAACAACGCATCAAACTGATACCTTCCAGTGCGTAATCAAAAACTATTGGATTCGTTTTTAGGTAAAAGAACAGGTTTTGCATTTGCTATCATTCAAAAATAATTTATTTGTTGAACACCATTCAAATATATGATTCAAGTCAGCTTGCAAGACTAGAGTCATCAATGCTGTTAATCTGAGCATATATTTTTAAATCATCGGCAAACAACAGAGAAGGACAGGTTGAGCAGTTAGGGAGGTCATTGACAAAATAAAGAAAGAGAAGACGGTCTAAATTTGATTCCTGCGGTACACCGGATGAGACGGTGAAGGTGAAGATTTGAAACCATTGTAAGAAACGTACTGATTTCTATCATGCAAGTAAGAAGAAATGAAATCTAATAAATGATTGCTAAAACCAAGAGGCTGAAGTTCACCTATGATTCTTTGGTGACTAATCTTATCGAAGGCCTTTGAGAAATCCATATAGACCACATCCATCTGACCCCTATTATCTAAGACCTCTGCATTTTCCTGGGTGATTTCAGTTAAGTTAGAAATAGCAGAGCGATTGGGCATAAATACATGTTGCGTCTCAGACATCAGATGCGAGGTCAAAGGATAGATATAGTTGTATACAGATATCTCAAGTGCTTTACCAAAATTATCCAATATAGATATAGCTCGGTAATTTTCGATATTACTATGGTCCCCAGGTTTAAAAATAGGGCATACTCTAGCTAGTTTCCATTTTGTACTAAAAGTTGCTGTACTGAGGGAATAATTAACAATTTTCTTTAAAGGCGTGACAAATATGTGCGCCGCATCACGGACTACAAAGCTCGGTACCATATCTTCTGCTGTTAACTTGTTTGGTAATTTACACAGTGCCTTCAGAATCGCCTCATCTGTGAAGTTACCAAGATGAAAACAGCCATGCTGTGTATTAACAACGGGATGTTGGTATAAATCATTATCTATAACATAAACACTTTGGAAATGCTCTGCGAATCAACTTAATAGTCCGATTAGGATTCTCTGAGACTTCATTAGCAAGGGTCATCCTACCTGGTATTCTAGATGAGCCTTTGTTAGACTGGATGAAAGACCAAAAATGATTCAGATTTGTAACCAAATCATTTTCAACTTTTTGCAGATATAGATTGTAACAGTCTTTTATCTGTTGTCTAACAAGTGCATGGACCCTAGAAAATTGTCCATAGATTTCCTGACTTTTAGCACATTTATATTGTTGATGCAGTCTACGTTTCAGTTTTAAATTTCGAATAATATCTGAGCTATACCAACCTGGATAACGATGCTTATGCTTAATATATTTCAGAACGTACAGGTCAAAAACGAAGTATATATATGAACATGACAGAAAGTCAAAATCAGCAATGAAAAAAGGGCTCATCATATGAACTACTTATTCTTTCGTAAATGTCGGAAATAAGAAGAACGTAGATCAAGGCCGTCCATCACTGAAAATGACTTCATTACGTTGTATCTAACCTTTTTTTTTAGCGTATTGATGATGATTTTCCTTCAGACATCGTTACTTAAAGATCTTCCGGTATTTTAAATGTGGACAACTCTTTATAACCCTCCAGATTATCCTTAGATATCCTTTAGTTCTAGTTGTTTGGGTTGTTTGTGTTCGAGGATTTGTGTAATATCGTCCGACATTCTCATTTATAGAAAACTTCAGTCCTCACCATGTGCTATAATCATATTACGTTTCTCCAGATTCTTCTCAAAAAGAGGGAATCCTGGTTTTCATACGTCCTCTAGACTAAAACCTCTTAGAGTACTTGGTAAAACACAGCGAACTCACAGCAGCATTATATTATTGCATTAAGAATACATGCGATACAGTTCCTCTGGTTGCGTTTTTTAGTACGAAGCCGCGCG
Organism: Acanthoscelides obtectus; assembly: GCA_963669975.1. NCBI lineage: Eukaryota > Metazoa > Arthropoda > Insecta > Coleoptera > Chrysomelidae > Acanthoscelides > Acanthoscelides obtectus. The sequence goes on from CAVLJG010000003.1 coordinate 48,177,201, forward strand.
GAGGGTGGTAATTTGCGGGTTTTATTCTAGTATCAAACCATACTGGACAACAGCCGGCATTTTTAATACGATCTACGTGCTTATGATACTGATATTCGAGTGTCAATAGTTAAGCCTCTCATGGTTATTATAATATTTGTTTACAAATTACTATTATATACTTATTCCTATGAATAATCAAGGATATAATACTGGTTCTGTTAAAGTGATTCGAAATGTCTCACAGCTCCACGCTATTTTCTTGGGTTTGCACGTTAACATCTTCCTCAGATCTGCCATCACCCTTTTATACTTCAGAGTTGATAATCGCCAAGAATAACGGTAAATAGCATTAAACACATGCTATTTGCCATCCGACCCCAGCAACGGCAAGATAAGCAGCCGAATAGGGCGATAAATCCGCATAATCAGGGTATTTTCATAACCTTTTCACCACAGGAACATCCGTCCTTAAAGGGATTTCACAAGGAACGTAGGTGCATAATTGTTTTAGTTCTGCGGAGCTAAGTGTTTCAACTTGTAACACCAGGGAGCGCCAGCGGAGTTCAGGTGGCTGGCGAATCCGAATTTAAAGCCGACAACAAGACAATTAGGTCTGAGCGCCACACAGCAATTTTCTCGGATTTGCGCTTCACAAACGGTAATAATATGAGCAGTAAGCGGAACGGGAACGAGAACGGGAACGGAAGCTGCGGTGGAACATTATGCACACGCACAACCTTAAATTACGTCTTGGGAGCAATTTTCATAATCAGCTTTTCTACTATTATTGTAATATATCTTAGGCAAGTTTGGTTAGTTAACATTAGTAAAGGTCGGTCCCATACTTTTTGATCGGCACGGTTATTACGTAAAAAACCTGTATAATGTCAAAAAAAATCGATAAAGTGTCAACTTGTGCTCTAGGTAGCCGCTACTGTGCCGCTAGTTGATTCCGCGCTTACTACAAGAGTGCATGAAGCGTATGTCGGTTAGTTCAAAGACGGAATTTTATAGGACAACCTACATAATGTCATAAAACATCGAATAACGCACATTTCAAGTTACGTATTACGGGAGCTAGTCGAGTGGGCAGGCTAAAAGTTGGAGGTGATAACATTGATGTATCGGTAGTATATTTTATATTTAAAAATGACAGTAGTACTTTATTTCAAAATGACGGCTGATCGCCATTCTGAAAATTCTATTTAAAAGGGCTTGGGGTCAAGTAATTATCTATTTTTAAGCTCCTTGCGAGTACCTTATAACCCTAGAATCACGATCTTTCAAACTGGGGGATTGGCACGTTCTCAAAGCAGAACCTTTCTGTACACTGAATCTAAAAAACTAATAATTGCCCAGTCTCCATCTCGAATTCTTCAACTGGCACATATTTACTTAAATATAAAGATAGTAATCGTGCATTAATTTTATTACCCTGAATCTCCTCTTGCTGACATACCCGTACAAGATGTAAGTGGAGGTGACTTTTCACAGGGTTTTATAAAAAAAAGATTAATAACTCCTGAATGGACCTCTATAATTCATAAAATTTGTCAGCATAGTAATAGGTGTCAATGAAAAACAGTTGGGTAACTGATTCATAGATACAGGGACGAACTAGCCCTGATACGATAATGTTGAAATTTTTTGCATGCGAAAGGTTAAGAAATCTCGAAACTGGAGACACTACAGACCAAATTATATGAGTTTACCGAAACATACCTAGTTCAAAAGTTTGTGAAATACAGAGTGTCAAAGTTACAATTTTATTTTCTATTTTTCCTTATTGCTTGAGAAGTATTTCAGATTTTGACATAAAACTCGGTATCGGGAGGTTTTCTAGCATGAGATTCAAGAATCCGTTATTTCATATGGCCAAATTTCTAGAGGGCGTCACTTACAGCACTATTTCGGTAATTAACCTATCATAACTTTTTTGTGATACCCTGCTTAAAACAACTGACCAGAAAATCTTATTTTCTCGTATTTCCATAACAAAAAAGGTTCACTTGTTAAAAGTGTCTAAAGCTGATAGTTTTCGAGATATTTGTCTTTAAAAGTTCCAATCCATTATTTGTAACATGATGATAAAACATTTTTATAACATTATCAAGTTGCTTTGGATAATATCTGAATAGCGTTGCTATGGTTTCTAATGTTTGTCATAATATTGCTTTAAACTTCATGAATAATTTAAAGTTGACAATAAGTTGTTAAACATCATCGTTTGATAAATATTCTTATATGCATTTAATGTACGGATTGGCAAGAAGCAATGCTTTAAAAGCACGAACATTGTACACTGGCGGATTTCCTAATAGACACCTGCCTAATTCAAAGACTTTCTAACGAATTGATCAGCTGTTACGAGAAACTGGTAAGAAATGATGATATCCTTATTTTGAGTAGTAAAGACCATTTGGGTTTTAGGTAGTCTTGCTCAAAATATGGGCCGACATAGTGAAGCTCCCAGAACTGTACGTACAGCTGAAGTTAAAGAAAATGTTTTAGATGCTGTCTTTGAAAATCCTACAGTTGGGGTTAGGAATGCAGCTCGAAAATTTCAAGAGCAACTGCTCCATCCACATGCAACAAGTACATGGTTTAAGCGCGGAGGATGAACCCGCAAGGGTACAATTTTGTACATGACCCTTAAGGAAGTTTAACCACGACAATGATTTTGCTTCGTTAATATTATTTTCGGACGAAGCAGGATTTGGAAGGGATGGGCCCATTAACTCGCATAATCTTCACATTTATGCAGACGAAAATCCTCATGCAATACAAACCCGCCACAAAGTACAATTTCAAATTAATTTATGAGCAGGAACAATTGGACAATATTTAATAGGACCCGCTGTGTTACCGCCTAGACTAAATGGCCAAAGGTATTTACTATTTCTTGACGAACAATTACCCACTCTGCTAAAAGATCTTCCATTACAAACATGCATGAATATGTGGCTTATGCACGACAGCGCCCCACCTCATTTTAGTATATTAGACAGCACCTAAATAGAGTTTATCCAGACCAGTGGATAGGCCGATCAGGACCTGTATCGTGGCCGGCTAGATCAACAGATTTAAATCCTATGGATTTATTCTTCTGGGGTGATTTAAAACGACGCGTTTACAAAACGCCGGTGGAGACTGTCGATGATCTTCGACAGAGAATTTTGCACCATAGCCAGGAAATGAAAAATAACATCCAAGTGCTTTGGAGAGTGCAGCAAGGATTAGTTCGTCGAGCTCGAGAGTGTGTTAGGCAAGGTAGTGCTCATTTTTAACAATTTTGTAGTTATTGTTTCCGTTTATTAGTTTTTTTGCTATCCTCATTTGTCACTTTTAAGAAGCATAGTAACTCTACTCAAATATTATCCAAAGCAACTTGATGATTATGTTATGAAAACGTTTTATCATCATGGAAATGCATTGGAACTTTTAAAAACAAATATCTCGAAAACTGTTAGCTTGAGAGACTCCTAATAAGTGAATCTTTTTTGTTGTGGAAATACGAGAAAATAAGATTTTTCGGTCATTTGTTGTATACAGGGTAGCACAAAAAATTCATGATACGTTATTTACCGAAATAGTGCTGTCTAGAAGTTTGTCCATAAAAAAAGACGGATTCTTGTTTCTTATACTAGAAAACCTGTCTATACCGAGTTTTATGTCAAAATCTGAAATATTTCCAAGCAATAAGGAAAGACAAGAAAGAAAATTCTAACTTTGACACCCTGTCTCTCGCAGACTATCAACTTTTGGACTAAGGTATGTTTAAGTCACTTCACATATTTTGGTCTGTAGTATCTCAGCGATGACATTTTTGGAAAGTTTTATCCTAAGGCTGAAAAATATACGCTCGTTTGTTATCTATAAGAATTTTATCAATTAATGAGGGATTTGTGAGTAAGATAGACTGATTTCAGTATAGTCGTATTAAGTTTTAAAATACAATAATCGCTTTAATACGCTCGTTATCAGTGGCGCAAAATAACAAACAATATAAATTTTCATACCACTTTGTATTGGGTTTTTGTTCGACCTTTCGAGGACCGGCTGCAGTATTGGAACAAATCTCATTTAATCGAAATTGAACAAGAATACATTTCTCTTTGTTCTATTACGTGCACCAGTCGATGACCAACTGGGTAGATCTTGATTTTCAATATAATGCTCAAATAGAAATTAGAACAGAAAAAGCATTATGTTGCTCTGTTTTGTTATCAGGTTCTTTTTTTAACTTTTTGTTTAACCAAGCCTTTTTATAATTTTTCCCTCTTGTCTACTTTGTTTGCAAGATTATACAACCATTGTTTTCTATTATTCATTCCTTTTTTTCATTGTTTTTTTTTTATTTTGATATATTTTTTACTTTATGCTGATCTATTCTTTTACAATTATTTTCTTGTTTTCATTCATCTTCTCAAACAAACTTATTGTAATTTTCAGCTCACAATGTTACGTTTATTTCCCTTATTTATAAAAGTTCGTAAAGTTCCTGGTTCTCAGAACTGAAAATTGAGTCTAGGTTTAGAAGCAGTTTAGATAAAATTTGATAGAATTCGGCATTCGGCGTGTGGATCATATCCGTATCCACTACTTGATTTATTGTGGGGTCACTTCTTATTCTACACACAGTTCTAATGTAAGGACGACTGGTATTTCCTCGACACCAAGGTCTGTTCCGGAAACAATACATTTCTACATACAAAGGTTCAGGGTATCCAAAACAATAAGTATTGAGCCACTGTGATACAGTAAAAGTGGTTAGCCGGTTCCTATCAAAGCAGATAAGATCATCATATGAGGACCCAAATAGTAACTACATCAAGATTCCGCTGAAGTACACAGGTGTCCGTATCTTCATAGAGAGGTCACATAGGACATTTCTATCATGGAAACCTGTAGTTCTATGTCAGTAGGAGCAAACATTTAAGCAAAAGTAAAAACCATAAGCGCTTTTACTAATTCTGGAGAATATCCGTGAATAAACAATTTTGATGCATGTCGTGAAGCCTGGACAGTAAGAAGTGTGTCAATCAGATGGCACGCCTTCGTTTTAGTTGCAATCTATGATGTACATTTACAAAAATTTCTTGGCATGATTCAGAAACAAAGTGCAACACGTCACTCAGGTTTGTTGATTTAGTGAGTATAAATATCAACTGATATACTTATCTACGTAATTAATAAACATTTTAAATCTCACCGTTATTGCACTTATAGTGCATTTTATAGATAAGATATCGTGCATATCGTGCAAAATGAGGAGGTGATCATGAGGTACATTATCATTTGGGATTTAGAAAACCAATACAATACAAACAAGCTCTAGTACGCTTTGTTATTTGAACATACAGCTGTCTGAGATTTTTCAAGGAACAACACTTTCTCGATATTCACAATTTCAGCCAGAGTCTTAGAGGGCAGAAGAGCAGAAATTAAAGCTGGGCCTAACCGTTCCTTTTGGTGATTCGATTCCATGGTTTTGATTCCGACTCCGTCCTGGGACTCGACTTCATCCATTCATTTAAAAATTTCGATTCCATTCAATGCAACTGAAAGGTTCTGGTACAAGGTTACCTTATTTAGAACAGCGATGCAGACTAAATGCTCGACGGTCTATTTTCTTCTGTTCCTCTAAACCGGTGTTTCTGAGCAATAATAGTTATTTAGTGAAAAGTTGCCAATAGCAGAATGAAACAGATTTGGCTATTGGGTTTTTGGTGATTTGAGAATGGGACCCAATCATTCGCTGTTCCTCATTTGTTCGCTGACTGATCGAAAAAATTATAACGATGACAACACGTCTATTCAAAAGTCTCTCCAAGTAAATGATTTTTCATTTCGTATACATTAGCTAAACAAGATATACTAAGTGACATATAAATCCGAACACCCAGTTTAAATGGTTTTATTTTAATAAAATTTTGTATAAGTACTTAATGAAGCATAATAAGTAAATGATAAAAATTCCAAAATGATTGCACTGCTTTAAAGCCCTTTGACCTTTAATAATGTGTGGATGCACCCCGATGTGCTACGCATTCTCCAACGCGCCTAGGCATGCTTCTGATCAGGTGATCAATGTCCTCCTGTGGTATCTCATTCCAGGCAACCACCAACTCCTCTCGACGTGCTTCTAGAGTCTGAGGAGGACGTTGCAAATTGAGCAATCTCCTACCCATCATATCCCACGCGTGCTCAATTGGGGATAAGTCGGGAGATCTTGGTGGCCATGGTAACAATGTGACATCATTATGTTGAAAGAAGTCTATTGTGACTCTTGCAACATGTGGTCGGGCATTATCTTGTTGGAAAGCTGGATCTGCCAGGGTGTCAAGATAGGGTAAAAGATGGGGTTCTAGAACTTCGTGGATATAACGCTGCGCGTTCATGTTACCTCTGATGAAGATTAAAGGTGACCTGGAACCATAAGCTATAGCACCCCAAACCATAACTCCAACAGTGTGATGAACATGTCTTTCAACAAAAAACTGTGGATTCCTCCTTCCACCACGTCGCCTTCTAACCCTGGCACGACCATCGTGCATGCCTAAACAAAATCGAGACTCGTCACTAAAGACAATACTGTTCCATTCCTGATCCCCGTTGTTTGCACCACTCAAGGCGATTACGTCGGTGTTCTCGAGTTAAAGGGAGGACCCAGTGTGGCCGGTAAGAAAACAAGCCACAACCTCTCATTCGTCGGTAAATACTTCGCATGCCAATAGGTCTTCCGTGTTCTGCAAATCATTCATTTGCAATGGACCTGGCGACCAGTGGAGAAACGGTCCCTTAAGGCCAATAATCTTAGGCGGCGATCTTCACGGTCTGTTGTTCTACGGCGGCGTCCACTGCCCCTTGCTCTTTGCGTACGGCCTTCTCGAAGCCATGCCTGACAACACCTAACCACAGTGTCTACACTTTTTTGCACTCTAACTGCAATTGCCCGAAAAGAAAGTCCAGCTTACCGAAGTCCCACTATACGGCCCCTATCAAACTCACTAAGTTGACGAAATCGTACAGGTCTCCGTACTATAGGCATCGTAACCGATCGTAAAGGATGTCAAGAACCAAAATCCGCCAACGTTGATTCTTTACTGCGGCTGAAATATTCATTTTTAGAGCGTTAGTGAATTAAAAAAAAGCAGTATAAAAACCGGAATGTCCAACTGATAAGGCTGAAAATTTTTTCACTTGTTATTTACAGTAAGATAAATACAGTCACCAACTTTTATTAAAATAAAACCATTTAAACTGGGTGTTCGGATTTATATGTCACTTAGTATACTATTGGAAAATCTGCAAAAAGTGCCCTTTTCACAGCTATTTCCGAATCATAGCTAAATGAGGCAAATTGTATAAAATTCTTTTTTATCTTATACCGTTCCACGGGCTAATGTCCTTTCTAACATTTCTGGTAGACAGGCAACTGAACACAGGAATAGGTTTTCGTTATGTCTATGTCGAAATATCACATACTATATTTCAACCCTGAAAATTTCTCATGTGTAGGAGCAGTATCGTGGAATAACATATCCTCAATAAAATGTAATACTGAAAACATTAAGTGATTGAATTATAGATCTTTACTTATTTGGAGCGGCTGCAATTAGAAGCGACAATTCTTGTTGTGGTAGCAACAATATTAGTATCCGAGCACTAAAGTTCCTTTCAAACAGCTTGACCAAACCTAATCCGATCCTATTTGAGACGGAACCACCGGAATCAAAATCATCGATACCGAAATCACCAGAGTCGGAAACAAATTCGCCGGTTTCCGAAACCACGAAGATCGGAATCGAAATCAGTGGATTGGATTATTTCAATTTCTCCTTCAGAACAATTCGGTCAGGACAGACACGGGATCCAGCGGCTATTCCAGAGAAGCATTATATGAAAGACAATGGTAAAAGATCAAACTTGCAATCCACATCTTTAAACTATACTCATTATTATTCAGACTTCAATATCCTAAGAAAAAGGGCACACCTACCCATTACCATCGTATAGAGCTCGACCGATATAGAATATAGAGAAGAAATCAGGCCGCTCGAAGTGACAGGTACAGTAGTGTTAGGATCTGACAATCAGTGTGATGTGCTGTGCTTGAATGTATATTGGTTGTATGAGGGTGAATTCATTGTAAATCAGTTAATAGGTTACAAACCAGTATCAGGCTTTTGCAGAAAAAATAATAGGCATGGTGGACTAGCAATCTTTATAAAAACCAACGTTGATGTGGCGCCTTTGCCAGCTTCAGTTTTTGCAGAAAAGTAACAACAGACTTTTGAGATAGCAGGCCCTTATATTAACAATATTCAAAGTATTTCGTTACAAAAGCCCTAAGAGCGATTTCGATACAGTCCTTAACAAATTATGCACTACTCTTGATCGTTTAAATTACTAGGAGGCATAACTGTCTGGATAATATATTCACAAACATAGACAGGGCCTCCGGCCCTCGAAATTGAGAAGGTTGACCGGTCATTCATCGAGGGAAATGATCACATCGAGCAAACCTTTGAAACATTCATTAATATAATCAGCAGTAAATTTGAAAAATGCCTTCATATAAATTACGTACCTTTGTTAGGGATAACAACGGGGGAAGAAAAACGAACTGGTGTGACAGTCACTGGCATGCTATGAGAGACCGTTTGAGGCTTTTCATGAATTGGTACAAGGTTAACCCACAGATGGTTACTAAACAAGCTGTTAACGAGTATAGATCACAATATAGGCAGGCTATCAATAATAGCAAAAAACAAGCACACGACTCGTATACAGGGTGACTTCGAAGTTGAGTCATTTATTTTAACAGTGAGTAGATCTGATCAAAAGAAATGTTTTTTTTCTTTACCATTTTTCTGGTAAAATTAAAGTAACAAAGTTATAGCCCTTTGGAAGTTTGAGTACCGCCCTGTCTCAATAATAATATTATGTGCTCGTGTTTGGCGACAACGGATATAATCCGCCTTATCGGTTCATCGCATTGGAAACAGAAAAGCGAAAGAATTTGGAACGATGTTTTTACAATTATTTCATTCAGTTGTATACAGTCAGTGTCAGTCGGTAGTGAATAGTGGTGTCTGTTGCGTGGCTCAAACGAAATAAAAAATGGCACATGTTTATGCGGATCGGTTTCCCAATCGAGTGCAACCAACCCCTCGTGCCTTTGTTAATGTAGTACAACGGGTTCGTGAATCATTTGACTTAAGACCTCACATATGGACGGCATGCCGGTGCTCCAAGACCTCACGATCAAATACAGGTCCGCACTGAAATACTTGTCGGGAGGATACTTTATAAAACAAGGTAAATTTTTTTTTTAATTTTTTTTTATTTTCACACACATATTTTGGTTTATCTTCCTTCTACAATCATTATCTGAAAATTAATGACTCAACTTCAAAGTCACCCTGTATAAACAATTCAAGCAATAAGCAGGTGGCAATAGTCAGGACAAAAGTAACATCTTGAATGCTAACGAATTCAATTCATACTTCTCAAGTATAGCACAGACGCTCATTGACAATATTCTTCCAGCAAATCGGGATGCCCTAGACTACTTGGTTCATATTGACAACATCGACCTTTTCTTGTTCAAAGAAGTATTTTACAAACGGGTCAAATCTGCGATTTTACCACTAAAAAATTCAGAGCACTGATGTACATAATGAAGCTGATTATCGTTCCACTCACTAAACTGTTTAATATTTGTATTCGAAATAGTACTGCTCCTAAAATTCTCAAGATATCCAAAGTCATTCCAATACTTAAAAACGGATCGGGTGATGTGCTCTCTAACCATCGATCAATTTATCTAATCTCATACTTTGTTAAGATTTTTGAAGTTCTGCTAAAGGATCAACTAACCTCTCATCTCGCGTCAAGTCAATTATTTAATGACAAGCAGTTTGGATTTATACGGGACAGATCTACTACTACAGCAATGAATTGTCTTATACATAGATCTTGTTAACGAAGGATTTGATAACCACCTACATATCAAGGCGGACCTTTTCAATTTATCTATGGCTTTTGATTGTCTGCAACATAGCATTTTAATAAGAAAATTTGCTTATTATCACATCCACCCTTTTAGACTCTTACTTATCCGACTGAGAACAACTAGTACGTTTTAATGGTTGTAAGTCTGACATATGCAATTTTGGTCTGAGGACACTCTCCACATATGCAAAAAGTGTTTGGCATGCAAAGGCGTTGTATCTCTGGTTTGAAATACAGAGACATCTGCAAGGCTGAATTCATTAAATTGGCGATACCAACCCTTCCATGCGCGTATATTTTGGGTTGTCTCCTATATATCAAACGCAACATTAGTACCTTCCCCACTCATAGTGACAACCACAATTATGAAAGACGAAATAGAAACAACATTTGTCATAATAACTACCGTCTAGAAAAATGAAGAGTTGGAATAAACTTTTCTGGTATTAAATCTTTTAATCTGCTGCCCAACAATATAAAATCATTGGATATTGATGTTTATCTTCGGAAAACTCAAGTATTATTTAATAAAAAAAACTCATTCTTTAGCACGGGCGAATATTTGGTAAATGACTTTAGTGATATACCTTGAATCATTAATTATTTATCTGACCGTCCAACTTGTATACATTTGTTATGGTTTTGTTTGTCTGTATGTGTATAGTTAATTTATACATATATTTTTTTAAGCGATGTTCTTTTTATCACATGACGACATTTTGTACTGTTTTTTTCTCTTCAATTTGTTGTTAGTAATTATGCATTGCATTGTTTTTAACTGGTTTTGTTCATGTCTGATGTATTTTTTTAGGCGTTCTATTAGTATATATTGACTTTTTTGAACTCTTTCTGTGTACTAACATCAATAAATTATTATTATTATTATTATTATTATTATTATTATTATTATTATTATTCTTAATGCGGCTAAGTCTCGAAGGATCGTACCAGAGTGTTTCCAGGCAGAGCTTTGAGACCATTTATTGAGGATATTTCACCAATCAGTCGAATATTCAAGTATAGACAATGCCACAGCTCCGCTGCCACGTGAACGGTACTCCAGGATAGTTCTTATCTAGACTTTTTAGATAAAAGATTAGACGCTGTTCAATGGAATTTCAATCATCTACTGCAGTGAGGATTTGTCGATTCAAGCACTGATAAGAAACATTATCAGTGGAAACTTTACGGCTCAAATGTTATGTCCAACATAAACCGTTTATCTATAGACGCGAAAAATTTATCTAGTGCTTGTTGAATATCGGCTTCATTTTTGAATGTTCTACCTTACAGAAAACCTCATAACAACAAGAAAAGAACAGGTAATAGTCAGGATGTGTTAGGTTTGAAGAGTATGGTGAATGCCATAGAAGCTCCCGGCTAAGGACTGCAATTTTCTGACGCGTCTCCAAACAAGTATGTGGTTTTATAAAGCAGTAGCGAATTGTTCTTTTACCAAACTTTGCACTTTTCTGTGCTGTCTCAAAATTATCTAATGGCTAACAATACCTCTCCAAACTCTTTTTATTTGGACTTAGCAGCATTTTCTTGCTGAGGTAAAGGGAGCAGGTTTTTCGGGATTACAATATGCCATGTCACTGTTCCTCTACTTGACTACTCGACTCATGCGGCATCCATCTCAAATATTTTCGCGCTAATCCTAATTTTCAAATACGGCTCACGATCCTTGGTGTTATCAGAAAAAGAATTTGCTTCAACATGTTCTTGGCAATGTCGCTCCGAGCATGCTTTGATAGAAACTCACTAAACAATTTATTTCTTGTTGGAATCAATACAAAATATAGTGGCGTCAATGGACCTCGTCAATATTCATGGTACGGTATCTCATCACTCTCGCTTCCATTTGCAAGAGAAGCATGTATATATTCAGTGATAGGAAGAGTGAGCCCGATACTTCTCGCCAAATAAAACTGCAACACACCTGCAGAATATTGCTCATATTAGATTCTTTCGGTAGATCGAATATACCGGGTCTTTCAAATTTGACTCTCACCATTGGGATATCGCAAACGGTAAAAGATTCGAAGTCGGTTAAATGACCAAGAAGATGGTACATAGGAGGTTTTGCAATTCTGAGTATTTCTGGGGACCTACACTGCCAGATTTTTTCTTCTACAAGGTGGTATAATTGGAATGTAAATATAACGCCTCTTGTCCCATTTCATTAACTTTATTTTTTCTTATAGACGCCATGCTGGACTTTTACACAGTTAAACAGAGTTTTCAACTGATTCGAAAAATTTATGACATGTCGTACATTACCAAAAGTTATTTTGAAAAAACTAGTAATGTCATAGTAGGCTTTGAAAATTCCAATTTATATCATGTTGACCCTATTAAATAACCAATGCTAAAGTCTCTGAGATACGCGTTCAAAGGACATCGAGATAATTTGACAATCTGTAGATTATAACAAGCGTTATTTTAGCACGATGGAGGCACCATACAGGACACCCCAGCCGTATATTATTTGTATTCAAGATGTGTGCATCGGTTTAGAAATGAGAGGATACAAAATGTGTTTAGGAAGCTGCAACATGGTCGAGTCCTTTACTTACTCCAAAATGTTTTTATCAGCTTCATAATATAATACTGTTTTTTAATAGTACCCTTAAGTAATACGAATACGATGTAGCATTAGGTCGTTCTGTATTCGAAGAGTTTGGACCAACCACATTAATTTTTTTAAATAGATTTATAATACCAACCAACGTCATAGTATGCACAATGTCACGTCGCAGATATCGGAAATGTTCACCTAGGCTTAGTATATAAAAACTGGGGAATGCTTGGCAGATCATTTTATGAAACATAACTATTTGATAATTCCAAGGTGTACTTATGAAATTATAAACTAAGGCCGGGAAATCTGTACGTAAAACATATCATGCATGTTTAGAGTCAGGATTAAAAACTTTATTCAATTTGTAAAAACCGAATATTGCGTCTATAAAAAAATAAATAGAGATTGAGCACAAGAGAAGAGCCGTCATACTGAAATTTCAGTTATGCCAGGAAAAAACAAAAATGATTTTGAGAAATATCGGTTTAGTTCGTCTCTCTCCAGAAGCACCCAGAAATGCGAAACCCTCCAAGAACCATTTTCTTTCTAAAGTCCAACTTGCCCCCATTTAACCGACTTCTTGTCTGTTACAGTTTCCGAGATCCCAGTGGTAGGAATCGAATTTGAAACACCGAGAATACAAATGCCTGAATCCTCAGACTTCAAAAGCCTGATACCTGATCTCACAATTTCGACGCCATTGTTCTGTTGGGACACTCTCAGTGTATTTATTTTGAATTCAAACAACTCTTTGTTGGATATTTGGAGTTTGAAATTAATATTTTAGGTATAACAATAATATCAGTTTACCTCGAGTGCTGTCAAGTTGTTGTAGGGTATTATCTGGATCCCTGGCATGTATGGTAAAAAAAACTTAGAGGATCTGTCTGACTTCGCCCCTGCCTCTCACCATTTCCAATGATGAGACTCGAATTTGAAATACCCGGTATAAAATAAATGTGCCCTTTGTGTTAAAAACTCCATTTTGTTGATGTACTGTGAGTTCATTCACCTTTTCTACCAATGTCCGCCTTGCCATAGAGTTTTACAAAGATGTCAGCAAAAAGCTTTTTCGACATTCGCCAGATGTCTGACAGAACCACGGGGTAAAGTCTTGAGCGAGCTTTCTTTGATATTTATAGCCCATCCGAGAAAACTTCCTGTATTTTCTCTGTAGTAATTAGTTGTTCAGTTGTTTCTTCCGCGACGTTTAGAAGGCTGTGGGCAAACAACACGTCCGTAAATAATGCGCAGAGGGTATTGGAGGATTAACTTTGATTTTCTGCAGGAAACTCCGCATCGGACTGATGCCCGGATTGGTTGCGTTCTTATATCAAAAAAGATCATAATAAAGGTGTGAGGAAAAGCGGTGAATCAATATATATTAGGTATCAGATACTTTATATTGTTATTGTTGTATATATCTGTATTTTTCACTTTCTCAGGTACCTCGGAAAGTAATTTGAATGTCATTTGGCGCAGTACGTGATAGTAAGACATACAAGTAGGTATTTTATCTCGAAAAATCTAAAGCACTAGCATCCATGCAAACGCATTTACCGACATTTCACAGAGAGGGCAGTAAACCATTTCAACGTGCATTCTTATAAGGACCCTGTCTGCTCTGAAAAGCCTCTTCCAAAAGAATGAGTTTGATATAGCATACTTTGGGGAGTATAGGGTTTACACGACCACTTCTAGAGCTATGAGATATGTTGTCCGAAAAACACCTCATCAGCTTGGCGTTAATCACTTTTGCAGACAAAGTAAATCTTTTGTCAAAATGGGCTTCATAGCCCATAGCTGCTCATTAGACCAGCGCTTTAATAAGTTTCGTGCATTACTACCTTATGTCATGGCGACCCATTTACTAAAAAGCTTACCTTTCCACGCATCATGTGATATTTATCTATTTGAACTATGATTTCTGGAGAACCGCTACTGATTTAAAAATGAAACCTAAAACCTTTATTCCAAAATAGACCTTGCGCAAGATGCAATTCAAAGCTTTAAGAATATGCAGGTTGACAATTTGAATTTTTTCCAGAAAATTATGTTTGCGTTAATAAACTCCGTGTCCAGATATTGAACGAAATTTTGTAAGGGCTTAATTAATGAGTAACTATGAGAAGCTTATTTTGACGAAGAGCTTGTAAAACCACAAAAATTGATTAGGACAAAATGTCCAGAAGCCTATGCCAAACTTCTTTTGATGCGACCTTTCAGATTTTTTTTTAAGACATATATAGAATGTTCTATTGGAAAAATATAAGGGATATTTCTTAATTGATTATCAATATCTAGGAGTTTAAGTTTCCAATAATAAATAATTTGGCGCACCTCTGATTTTTCTTAAAATAAAAAGAAATTTGAAATCTGTGTTCATCTATGAACAGATTAGACCTCTTGGATTTTTCAGCTCAATGCACCTAAAAAGGTCAAGTCTATTTCTCTGCATGGAGATATTGTCATATTCACGTGACTGTTATGACTAGACACAGAAACGGCTTTTTCTTTTTTAATCAAAAACCGTGCATAGGGGTGAAAGATATCAAGAAATCAAATTTGCTTAAAAGTGATTGCGGTTTGTAGAATAACTGTAATTTTAAGAGAAATCAGTGGCGTACGATCACTGAAATTCGGTACGAACGCATTGGTGGAAATTAAAAAATGTGATACAATGAAAATGCATCTTGATACATAGTACATATTAACAGTAAATAGTTTATTTTTGAAAACTCAATCACCCCGTATATCAAACGTCAAGATGGTGAGTTCCAACGAAATCAGACTAGGTGGATTGAGACAGTCAAGAATTTGTTGCAGATAATTGAGACATGATACTTCTTACATAATTTGCAAAGAGTGGAACAAGTCTAATGAAGGTAGACGTTTTGAACTCTAAGTATTATCATTACGATGATACAACTTTGGTAGGCACTGATAGAGAAATGAGTCAAAAAAGTAACACTACGTTGGTTAGGACATATCGTCGCCAATAACATGAACTTGCGTATCTCAGAAAATACGAAAATTGGGTTGAGACGATTTTATTACTTAAAAAAGGCTGCTCTTCAATATCACGAAGTGGCATAAGTTAGTTTCTAATACCTTCAGAGTTATAGAAAAATAATATTAGACTTATCTCATTTAAATAGGAAATTAAATTTCACGAGGGAGCTTAAGTCAAGTTTTTGTGAAACTATAATATATATATATATATATATATATATATATATATACCTATATAAGTGAAAAGTTAAAGCTTCCGCCTTTTGTTGGGTACTTCGACAAAATTTAAGCAAAGAGGACTCTATACTTTTTTAATTCTCTCTAGCTTTCAATGGACTTTGCCATCATCATCAGGAGCTGCAATTACAATGATAACAGTAGCAACAATAGTGTAAAATGAATTTAAATTGACTTAACTTACAGTAGTATGTGAGGATGTTGCTAATTGTTGTTTACGTATAGGATGAGGGAAACGCCCAGTAACATGGTGAAAGCTGGATAGATGGTACAATGGTCAAAATTATATAAAATATGACAAGAACAAGTTAAAAACAGATTAATTTTTTTTTTAAAAACATGAAAGCATTACATCGTGAAGCCACTTGATGATTGCAGAAAATGGTGGTCATGGATTAATGAGTGAGATGAACCCTTTGACAGAAGGCCGAAGGTTGTCAATGTCTGTGTAGAAAGATGGAATGAATTGTGGGCGTGTGCCAACGTTGCCAAATCACTTCAGATGATGTGATTTTCAGAATGTTATGTAAGAAATTGTTAAACCGACCAGAGGCAGTTGAATTAACTATATTTTAATTAATGGGAAATTAAATTAACAATTATTATTAAATCGTGAGAAGAAAATTATTAGAATTTGAGTGGAATGAAGTTTATTGGTGGAATCGACCAAGAAACAGATTCCATTTATGGTAGTGAAGAGTCAAAATTTGGGGAGATATGTAAGTTCTCCAATTTTTCGCAGTTTAGCAAATATGAGTAAATGACACTCAGTTGCCCAACATCTGTCTTTTTGTTGATACAGTTGTTATTAATGAAAATGTGGGACATTTCCAGGATTAAACGTTTGGAAAGGTGTTTTTCTTTATCAAGAACTTTGATACTTGTGTAATTCATAGAATGCCCTGTTGTGTTAACATGAGATGCTAGAGCGCATCTTTCAGGATGAAGCCTAGAATCACTTTTGTGTGATGTAATCCTTCCTTTAAGAGATCTGGAGTTCTGACCTATGTATATTTGGTTGCAGTTGTTGCAATTGATGGAGTAGACCGTGTTGGTTAAGCCAATCAGCGGGACTCTGTCTTTCATTTTTGAAAAAATGCAGTTTATAGTGAGGACGAATTTGCAATATATATATATATATATATATATATATATATATATATATATATATATATCCTTTTAGAGCATATGACTGATATAAGTTGCGCCAGTTCGTAAAATTGTAGTTTTAATTTTACCTCTATACGCACTGTGACGTATCTATCTTTTTGACTACACCTTCAGCACGAATACAGCTTTTTAGATTAAAAAGAAGAAAAGTTTATTCAAAAGATATTCCCGCAAAGTTCTGAGTGCAGGGCCAGAAAAAAATCAATTAAAAAATATATATGGATTTGAAGTCGCTGTGTGGAGGAGATACATCGGTAGTTCGTTTACAAGAATACCAAATAATCGATTTAAATCTTCCTCATGAGTAACTAATAGATGAGATACTAATTATTCTTTTGTTCATGTTATTATATCATTCCCAAGTAGCAAAGTAGTGGTATATGCTTTTGGTAAAAGAACCGTTCAGCCATAAAAGCTCTCTATTGTTGTTGCCTGAACACAAAAATGCTGGTTTAATGTTGTGTGTAATGCAAATTTGCTTTCTGCAACATATTTGCCCTAAAATGAGGTGTTTAAAATATTCTTATAGCATAGATAACAACAACTTATAGGGCAAATTTTTAACTGTTGCATAAACGTTTATACAACTATTTTATACGGCATATTTGCACGTTAGTCAACATGGTTGTGTTGTAGCATCCATGGTAACGTTTATAAAACAAACCCGAGCCTTATTGTTTTGCTGTGCAATTTACTACTTTAGCCAAAAAATTGCTCCCAACGGAAGCACTTATACAGCTCTTGTTTAGTAACTGTTAAAGGCTGTACATATGCTTAATATGTTGGTAAACAACTTCACCATAACCTAACTTTCTGTTGTCATATTTTTGTAAAATGCCATAACCAATGTTTTAAGACAAACAACGCATGCATATTGGTTCAAAAGGTTTTATCAACCAATCAAACAGAAGATTTAGATCTGGTACAAATTCTGGGTAAATCATTCGACTCTGTCGGTATTTCATTTCAGACATTAGTCAAATTGTTGTATAACACCTGCAGGCAACACCAAAATATTCTAATAACTTAAAGACAACATGGACGATGCCATGATTGTACACAACCACCCGCCATATTGGGCAAACATTTATTCCTCTATTTAATATTAAATATATTATGTTTCAGTTCGAAATTACAGATATAAAGAGATAAACATTAGTGTAATTGTGTCTAAATATAGGATTTGTGGAAGATTTAACGCAGATAAGTTCAGTTATCCATCTTCAAAATCTAGACATACTGTTGATCATTGTCAAAATATGAATCAAATACGAAGCCCGTAGAAATTGGGTAACTAATTTGCACGATAATCACAATAAAATTTGTTGCGCAAGTATTTCAATAGCCCTATATCACAGTGTAGAAGTTTATCATATACCTGTGTATGAAATTCACAATGGCCGATATGTAAGTAAACAAGATGGCTGAAATAGTTTGGTTGCAATACAGTAGAATCACGTAACAGAATAGTTGTATAGTTGACAAAAACTGAATCTTGCACTGACGCAAATCTCCTAGAGCGGCTGCAAGAGGCTTACACTTTTGTTTTATAACTGTTACCTGCAGCCCTTATACAACCTCTTAAATGACTGAAGTGTCCTATTAGGTGTACCCATTCCGCTTGTATAGCTGTTCTAAGAGGGTTTTGCCAATGTTCTTACAGTATACAATGCTGTTTAAGGAATACTGTATAGGAGTGATAATTGTTAGTTGGGTTATTGTTAGAGTGACTCTTTTGTTTCTGCTGCCATATTTAACTTGTATAGGGAGTTAAATAGTTTTAGATACTGCGGGTACTTATTTCGCCATAATATTCACTGTTCTCCTTTTTGTAACCACTTTGTCTTGAAATTAAACATTTTGTTTCTTTAAATTTCATGTGTTTTGATTTTTCATCACTTAATATAACACGGACGTAACTAAGTCTTTGTTCTATGAATTACGACCCTTCAATTTCATAAAATGACGTATCTACTTCTTTGGAAATCTTGGATACATAAAATGAACAATGGGCTTAATCGTTGCTGATTTTTTGAAAGCTTGTAAACACGAGCAGATATACCGACAAATTCAATTATTCAGCAATAACACCTTTTTGTCTACAACAACTCAAAGCTCGTGAAAATATTTAAAACGCTCACCTGTAAAATTGGAAAGAATGAGATACGCCACTTCGTGTTATGGAGACGGTATGTTCGTATGAAGTTTTCTTCTTAAAACGGACTAGAGCACCGCCCCTCAAAAATTGACATTCAATTAGGAAACAGCCTGCATGTTGGTGTTTACACACATTTATTAACCACCTTGTAAGGAGCGCATATTTACCTACAAACATTGTGATTAACTTTCTTAGATATATTTTAAAATAATCGAGCTATCGACCGATGGCACACTAAAAGATATATTGATCTTTACTTCTTGCAACCACCTTAATCGTCAAAAATTGAAAATTTAACGCAATACAAAACACCCTGTAAAAATACTGTGGTCTGGGATAATAAAATTAGCGATTGATCTACATATGATGCGCCCGAAACTGATAAAATTAATACGAATAACCCTAAAATTTACATCAAAGTTAAAATTAAGGTCAGAATTGGTGGTGGCTTTGAAGTTTACGAAGGTTCGCAGGATACCCGATAGCAACTCGTCTATACAGTCCTACATTTGGAGAGTTACAATCTATTTAGCGGCAACCTATGAAGATGTTTTCGGGAATGTCGCTCTTCTAGCTATAAATCAATGATAACACAATATTTGAATTTAGCGCCATTTTGGTAGTCATAGTGTTGTAATGATTGTGACATGACAGATCGATAGTACACAGGCGGGAGTTTATGAAAATGCATCATTACACAATAGAATAGCGTATTTGACAATAATTATTATCAAAGTGGTGAGAGTTTAATTGTCACGATTCGAAAAGTGTAGCTAATATTCGGTGGGAATAATGTTCCGTCCTCATCCACTGTGAAAACAATAATCCAAAAATTTGAAAGTACTGGTTCTCTTAATGATGTGAAACATACGAGACGAGCTCGCAGCGGTTGTTCAGATGAAAATGTCAGAGCAGTTCGCGAAAATGTAGCCGAGAGTCGAGGGACGTCGATTCGTCAACGCGCTCAAGAATTGGACATTAAAACAGCCACTCTCCAGCGTATTATATCAAAAGACTTACACCTGCATGCCTACAAAGTCAACAGTATGTGAATGGTGATTTTGCAGACAAAATCATTTTTAGCGATGAGGCTCATTTTCATCTCGATGGCTTCGTCAATAGACACTGCCTCATTTGGGGCACAGAGACTCCAAGAGTAATTCATGAGAAAGCTATGCATCTAAAACGTGTCACTGTTTGACATGCACTATGGTCTGGAGGAATTATTGGACCGTTTTTCTTGGAGAGACGAGGCGGGTAATCCACTAACAGTGCAATGATTACTCAGTTTTTTGTGCCACAATTAGAAGTCATGGCTCTTGACATATGGTTTCAGCAGGACGGTGGCAGTCTTACACGAGTTTGCTCCTGGTCGAGTCATCTCCCGGTTTGGTGACCGGAATTGGCTGCCACGCGCTTGCGATTTAACACCCTTGGACTTTCGGCTTTGGGGTTATCTGAAGTCACAAGCTTATGCCAACAAGCCTGCAACCACCGAAGCACTGACAGCTGAAATCAAACGCTGTATCACCACATGTGTTCAAAAATGTTACCACAAATTTTACTAAAAGAGTATGCATGCGCCAGTGAGTGCAGCCATTTACCTGATGTGTTGTTTCATACATAATTCCATGATCCAATAAGTATTCCAGTTGCTTGTTACGAAATCCCATGTTTAAAAGAACGTTGAAATATTGCGTCCTCATTGAAACACCCTTTAGTAATGAGGTTAGCTTTTTACCTTGGCCTCTTGATCTATACTATCTATAGACTATTTGCACATTGAACGTGTGTGGCATATGGTAGGAGAAATAATGACATGACATGTACAGTTAGCTTACGATGACATAACCCATCTCTTCAGAAGCATGCCACGGAGGAATGTACAGTCCGCAAGAATCAAACGTTCGCCTCTTGTCATTCTAAGCAAGAATAACAGGACCAACAAGCCTGAGACTGTTCTGGATCTTGTACAGTAAGGTTTCAGCTTCAGTTTACTAATATCAAAGGTAATAATTTTCAAATCAGTTGTCATGGCTATTTCTTGAAATCGACGAGACCCTTGAATGACAAATCATTTTCCCAAATTTCCATAAGTTTCCAGGTAGGAAATTTTGTCGCTCCGGACAAAATGTCCCTATCCCAGATAACGCCTGTCTACAGTTTATCGTTTACGAGTTATAAACGGTTCAATGTCTGGAAGATCCTACAAATAGGCATCCTTAATGATCGAAATTTCGGTTAAAATCATTACATTCGTGAATGTCAAGAGTCTAAATTAAAGTTTAAACGATCCCCTACATCCGAAAAGTATTTTAACGCATTTTGAATGTTACGCGGTGAGCTAATAAGAGGTGGACAGTAGATGGCATCGAGGTGGCACAACACATTATTAAAGAAATCCAGCAATGTAGCAAATATTTTTACTTCAAAACATAATCACAATTTCTTCTTACCTAGGTTTGACTGTATATAAAATTTCATTTAAATAACACTATTACTTTCCACGTTTACTGGTGGGATGCATTGTAATCGCGAAAATGTATTTTTGATGATATATGCATGTACATCACGAAAAACCATGTCTGATGGTCTGTACGCTAATCATTGGACCGCTCATTACCTTAAAAGTACTGCTCGGATTTGGATGAAATTCTCACACTAGTTTTTGAAAATCGGCCCAGTGGTAATGGAGAAAAGTGCCAAAAATCAAAATAAACAAATCTCTCAAATTTTGTTTTAGCATACGAGGTAGCCTTGGAGTGTATTCCAATGATGGTATTTGATTCCGCGACGTAATACTATATAAGCATTTATCAAGAGCTTTCACAATCAGTTCCTTCTATCATAGTAATGCGGTATGGCAGCAATACATTCATAGTCGTTACGTCAACTACCAACTGAATCTGATACCGGCATGTGCTTCTTCAGAGCGCAACATACATGGCATGACATGCGGTGTATGTGTTATAAGCTAAACCGCATATCTGAATGATATATAGGCGCACAGACAATTGGGTACATCCGATTCCTATTGAAATATGCAAATTTGGTTGATTATCTTGGAGCGTTTGATGCTAAACCGCTCTGATCCTGTTTAGATTTTATATTATACCATATCGTATGCGCGATTGGCGAACCAGTTTCGAAATGGTATCCTGGAAAGGATATTATTCTACCGTACGGAGCTAAAAGATACATTGTATTGTGTATGAGAGAGCCAGATTTACTCTCATTTTCTGCTGCTAAATCTGTAGCTATGGCAGCAGAGAATAACTAAACGGTGAACTTTTCAGAGCAGTTCCTAAATTCATTTCTGCTTAGAATGACCCCAGAAACCAGACAAGTTTTTTCCCCAGCTAAATATAATTTTTTGTATGACGCTCAAAAACAAGTTGAACCGGCAACCTCTTGACTAATGTAAACGGGAATCCTACAAAAGTCATTATGAAAAAAAATTCTGCCACGATTGCGAGATTTTTACCGCGCCTTATATCCCAGCACCTCATCTGTTCGAAAATTAACACTAGGTAACGTGAAGTTTTTGATCGCTATATTTGGATCAAATGATTACAGCTGACAAGCAAATTTATGTTAATGTTAATGTTTTAAGTAAATTTTCTTTTGAAACTATAGGTATACCATATTATAACGCCGTCATAAACCAGAGCGCAGTAAGTTTAAAAAATGCGAAAATCAGATATCATCGTTATGTGTGTAATATGAAAAGCACGTAGAACAAGCATATTGTGATGATAAAAAACAGTGTGATGTCATGATAAATACAGAAAATCTAAAATAATTCTTTTATAGTTTCTGGTATTCGTACGATCATCTCAAAGAAGAATACAGTATCTGCTCAACAATAAATCATAGTAAATGACTCGTACTTAACTCCATTCGTGCTTAGAAACTATAACGATATTGTGTTTTAATATACAACATACTAGAATCACTTAATCACAGCTAATTCATAATATTTTTCCGACTTTTCGTCGGTCGTTTAGTGTATTTATGAGGATACTGTAAAATTTTCTTGTATGTTTCATATACTAAATATTGTATACGCCGAGTGTGCGATAAAAAACAGGAGGTAGTACTTACTGTGTTATTAATTAAGAAAAAAAATGCAGGTAACAGTATATGCTGAGGTATTCTGAGGTAGCTGTATAAGCTGTTTTGTTTATAGATAGGCATCCTCGGTAAAACTAACGAATTCGTTAGAAAGTATTATCAATTTTACAGGGGTTCAAGTCAAAAGCATTCTTGTTCCTTAAAACGTTACAATTTAAGAAGTGCTATATAATGTGAAATTAGCAGATACTATGGTCCAAATATAATCATGAAGAATGACCAAACACTAAACTATCGCGAATATATTTTCCAATTCAACTATCCCAACCACTGTCGCCGATGACCGCGATCTTAGCGAAAGTTCTTGGTAATGTAATTCCCGTTCGCTGTAGTTTTCTCAACAGTCATCAGGGCTATTCCTGGGAGGTGGTTCAAGGTATAAACAATTTTAGTATTTCAGTTAAGTCGCGGTACTCCCGTGTTACCACATCTGGGAAAATCCAAGGTTCACAACGTCAACCTGTCCTACACTTATAAATTCTTCCGCCACAATTTGGCAACTTTGCACTACTATTTGTGAGTTTTATTATCATTATGATCGAAAAATGTCCTTAGTAGCTATTCTCTGAAGCTGAATTTTCTCGAGTTATGAGCGATATAATGCATGACAATGCCTAAAAATGGCTATTTCCCACGTTTAAAGGCTCTGTTGAAAATTGTATTTTTGAGGTTACCGAACGTCTAAATTAAAACACAAACGTCAGTCTAGAAGACCACTATAAGAGCCCTAGTGTTAATTTATTTTACAAACATTTTTAACTCAGCTTGGTAGACCAGGAAAACGACCCATTGATTTACGCAGACTGTTCTACGTTATACCGGGTGTTCCGGAATGTTTGGGTGCACAATTCGCATAAAACATAGAGACTACTTCTTGAAAAATAACTTTTAAGTAACACCGCATAATTTCACACTATACTAAATAATTGAGCCCCAAATGACCAGATATATACTAGCCTCAAGAATTCCACTATCTGAACATCCTGAAAAACTATATTTCTGTCCGATTCATTAAAATGAAAAAATGTCTTTACTGACATCGACAACGACATCGACAGAAGTAGATCACTTAATCACAGCTAATTCATAATATTTTTCCGACTTTTCGTCGGTCGTTTAGTGTATTTATGAGGATACTGTAAAATTTTCTTGTATGTTTCATATACTAAATATTGTATACGCCGAGTGTGCGATAAAAAACAGGAGGTAGTACTTACTGTGTTATTAATTAAGAAAAAAATGCAGGTAACAGTATATGCTGAGGTATTCTGAGGTAGCTGTATAAGCTGTTTTGTTTATAGATAGGCATCCTCGGTAAAACTAACGAATTCGTTAGAAAGTATTATCAATTTTACAGGGGTTCAAGTCAAAAGCATTCTTGTTCCTTAAAACGTTACAATTTAAGAAGTGCTATATAATGTGAAATTAGCAGATACTATGGTCCAAATATAATCATGAAGAATGACCAAACACTAAACTATCGCGAATATATTTTCCAATTCAACTATCCCAACCACTGTCGCCGATGACCGCGATCTTAGCGAAAGTTCTTTGTAATGTAATTCCCGTTCGCTGTAGTTTTCTCAACAGTCATCAGGGCTATTCCTGGGAGGTGGTTCAAGGTATAAGCAATTTTAGTATTTCAGTTAAGTCGCGGTACTCCCGTGTTACCACATCTGGGAAAATCCAAGGTTCACAACGTCAACCTGTCCTACACTTATAAATTCTTCCGCCACAATTTGGCAACTTTGCACTACTATTTGTGAGTTTTATTATCATTATGATCGAAAAATGTCCTTAGTAGCTATTCTCTGAAGCTGAATTTTCTCGAGTTATGAGCGACATAATGCATGAAAATGCCTAAAAATGGCTATTTCCCACGTTTAAAGGCTGTGTTGAAAACTTTATTTTTGAGGTTAGCGAACGTCTAAATTAAAACACAAACGTCAGTCTAGAAGACCACTATAAGAGCCCTAGTGTTAATTTATTTTACAAACATTTTTAACTCAGCTTGGTAGACCAGGAAAACGACCCATTGATTTACGCAGACTGTTCTACGTTATACGGGGTGTTCCGGAATGTTTGGGTGCACAATTCGCATAAAACATAGAGACTACTTCTTGAAAAATAACTTTTAAGTAACACCGCATAATTTCACACTATACTAAATAATTGAGCCCCAAATGACCAGATATATACTAGCCTCAAGAATTCCACTATCTGAACATCCTGAAAAACTATATTTCTGTCCGATTCATTAAAATGTAAAAATGTCTTTACTGACATCGACAACGACATCGACAGAATCAGCGGTTTTATCGACTATAATACTTGATCCAATATACTGACTCTATAATTTTCGAAATGTGGTAATTCTGATAAAAGGTTCGAAATCAGCGGCTAGAGAATCCCAAGGATATAAATTCTTGAGTCAATCAACTTTTGGAGGTGGCAAAATGTTGAAACGGAACTGTTTTTCTCAAAAAATTTCCCATACCATCGAAATCCAACAAAATATATTTCTTCTAGCTAAAACATTTTTGAAAAACATCATTTTTGAGCCAGTACTATTCGAGATGCAAAATATTGCAATATTGCGATAGGCCCAATGCGTTCCTGGCACACTAAATGGAGTGTTGATCAAAAATTATTTAGAGAAAGCGGATTGTCAGCTGCGCCAGGGGGTTAGTGTTTGTATTTCTCCTTTTGTAGGTACGTACATGTAATACATAGAACCAGAAGTGATGTAATTCTAAAAGCAGAAAAAAATAACCTGCTTTCGGGTTTTGCATGGGTAGGATAGAACATTAAGTTTATATGTGTGAAAGTTACAAACCCCACCTAGAAACGTTTCTACTGCAAGATAACAGAAAAGTGAAAATAAATCTTTCAGGTAGGATTATTCTGCTATACAATTTTTTGCCATATTCATGTGCATTTCGCAATGCGCGCCTTAAATGCTATAATACAATCTTATCGAAACGCTTTGTGACCTGAGTGCGTATGATTAAAACGTAATCTCAGGAAATATATATTTTTTTTTTCAAAGATACTTCTTATCACATACCTACTACATAATATTTTAATCTTTGAAAGGACCATCATGTTCCACTTTCATTTTAATCCGTTTGCTTTTGAGATGTAAGCAGTTTGGATTTGATCAATTATCTACAGTTTTCCTCCAGTTACTATTTTGTACTATTTTGCTAACTTATTGAATGACGTCAGCTTGATACCAGCAGCTCTGCAATAAAAAGCTATACAACTTTCGTACAAAGCTCACTTTGATAAATGAGATAAAAAGCAGCTTTTAACATCTTTGATCACCTTTAGAAAAATCGCAAGAAGTAAGCCGTATCATTTTAATGTATTTGAACAACCGTATGTAGTCGCTTCCGTCCCATAATTTTGGCATAAATGTCAGTCGGAATAATATCCGAAATAACAAATGTTTAACACTTGGTTATTTTACATTGTTTTTGATACTGTCTGAGGAGGCAAGGGCTTGATGAAATGTGGGAGTTGAAGACTGGGTGTTTTGATCATCATTCACCTGTGTTAGTTAGGGCCTTTAGAATGTGAAAAGGACTGTATTAAAGTTGATACCGGGTGTTTTTTGCCAATGAGGTTATCGTTAATTTTGTGTTGTCTAATATTTATGTCGATAAATACCTGCACTTATGATCGGCGTGATTTCCACTTTATATTGCGTTTAGATATCAACTCTATTTCAAGCACCAATGTTATTGATTAGATTATATTGGCGATATAACAATTTAATCTATCAGGTAAGTTTAAAGCTATCAAAACGCACACCAGTTCAGTTTATCGGGAAGGCAGAAAATGCTAGCTAGAATTTTGTTGGTTGCAGCGGCACTGACGGTGCTGCATGCAGAGGTAGTGCGTGTGAGGAGTTCAGGAAGGGATGTTTTGATTCAAACTGATGAGAAGAAGAAAGATTGGTGGCAAACTGCGACATTCTATCAGATCTACCCCAAATCATTCAAAGACAGCGACGGGGATGGTATTGGAGACTTGCAAGGGATACGCCAGAAGCTTGACTATATCCAGAGCCTGGGTGTTAGCGCTATTTGGCTGTCGCCTATCTACAAGTCACCTTTAAAAGATGGAGGGTATGACATCAGCGATTTCAGGGATGTTCATCCTCAGTTTGGAACTTTGGCAGATTTTAAGGAGCTGTTGGAGGACGCTCATCAGAGAGGTATCAAGGTGCGTTTCAAGTTGTTGACAAAAGTATGACAATTAGAGAATATCAATGCTAGAGGTGCAATTCAAAGTATCATTGAAAATAATACGCGCAGTGTATATTGAATGAATGAATATATCCATCGTTAAAAGTTGGTGTTTCTGACCCCCGGCGTGAAATTACATACCATGGGGTAGGATCGGTTTTTACGCCAAAGATACATACAAAAAACTTCTAGAGTAAGTAAATCTGTAAATAACTGTATCGCAAGGCGAATTTTATGATAGCCAGCGCTTAAGCTTCTTTGTCGCCTTGACGCTGCTTAATAACATTTGAAGGTAAAGAGTTAACAAACATATTAATTTATTTAGAGGTTCCCTGGCAAAACTAAAAGAGCCGTTCAGGTAAACGTTACATCACTATCTGTATATATATACCATTTTATTTTATACCCCAAATTCATTAAAAATCACAAATGTATGCCGATAAACTCTTCTATTGCAATAATTGTGTCTTTACTATACGATTTTTAACGGTAATAGCCAGTTAATCCTCAGTTGGTCACGTAGGCAGACGTAAAAGAATATGCAAAAATATTAAAAACGCTTTGCTGACGTAATACTTCCCTCCATTATGAGGAGGAAAGTGCACAATTAGTTCCGGTTCAGTGCTGACTAATTCAATAATTCAATGTTTCAGTTCACCCGAAACTGATTGAGGTTGTGTCAAATATTAGCTAATACCATCTATGAAAAATTCTTATATTTTTGCCGCCTAATGTATTAGTGCTATTATTTTTATTACCAAGTTTCTGTTTCTATAGTAAAGCACCGATCATTTCAAGGTTATACTGGACTTCGTACCGAACCATACAAGTGACCAACATGTTTGGTTTCAATTATCAGCAAACAGAGTCGCAGGATATGAAGACTATTACATCTGGGCAGATCCAAAAGGGAGTGGTGCAGTACAGGTCGTACCTAACAATTGGGTATGTATCTTCAGAACACACATGGTGCCAGTGAGTTTTAATAGTTTGAACCTAGCTTTACTACCTTTAGTTCATATAGCCTTTTTAGCCCTACTGAGCGAGGGCCGTGGCAAATGCTTGTTCCGGAAGTTGTTGTATCCAGTATACAACTTCTTCCCGTCCAAGTGATTGTGCACGCGTTAAGTCGCGTACACATCTGGCCAACGCATGTGGCCGAAGCCTTTCGACCGAACGCCGTCGGTAAATGTGTACGACCTAACAAACGCATGTGTTTGCCTTCGCGAGAGTTCGGTCACTGGGCGGTACATCAAAAGAAAATTGAAGAACGAATTCGTTTGGCTGCGTTTAGTGTGTACGCTTTTCAGTTTTTAAGTGTCTCATCGTGGTCATTTTGTTTTGAGTTTCTATTTAGCGATAATGGAGTGGACTAATTCCTCTTGTTTAAAACTTATTGGTTTATATCGAGAACGGGAAGTTTTATGGAATCCAGTGCATAATGATTACAAAAATAAAATAAAGAAAATGGATGCCTGGAACGACATCAGCAAAACTATGAAAGGCGATACAGGGGAGGTCAAAAAGAAAATGGAATCTTTATTAACATCATTCCGACGTGAGAGACAAAAACAAGATAGCTCGTTTAAAACTGGCTCAGGAACCGACACAATTTTTAAATCTAGATGGTTCGCTTTCAAAGAAATGCTTTTCTTGATGGACAAGTTTATACCAAAAAACACTAAACTTTCTACAAAAATTTACAAAAAGTCCGTATTCCATTTCAGCTTTTAGATCACTAATTAAGTCCATCCCTCTATACCGACTTCTGCTTTTGAACAATGATGTCCACCAGCGCCGTTTTCGTCGTTTCTTGGGGGCTCTTTCAATGCTTCGGTCTCCGCCTCACTAATAATAATATACAACGCACTTGCAATAATTATATCCTCATCATCGGACGCCATTTTTTACCATTTACAAAAATACCCGCGAACCTCGACGAATGACTGCAAACGAATTCGTTCACCGTAATGTGGACGGCAGAGCAAATTTTCCATCGAACGTCGAAATCATCGAATGAATTCGATCGAAGAGCTTCGGCCACATGCGTTCGCCAGATGTGTACGCGCCTTAAAGGAATACCTCAGTACCGATTGCCGGGTGGCGGTACAAGTCCGCCAACGGGCCACTTTAGGTCTATTTAACATCACTAACACGTAAAAAGAAGGTGGTAGACAAGGACCAGTCGACCGAGGCAGTACCACCCGCTAGCTTTTCCCAGGGTGTCTTATAAATGTCCGCATGTGTCCACACCTTAGCTATGCAGTTGGTTATCTACCAAAACAAAGAAATTAATGACGATGGATCCCTCGAGCACTAAGAACTCCGGACGTAAACTCACTTCACTCTCGGAATGTCCGGGTGGAGGGTGGGCTCGAGGGAACAACATCGAAGATAAAATTTGTTTTTCGAACATCTGCGGGATCAACAGCAACATTGATGCTGTTCATCACTACCTGCAATCCAATCGTCCCGCCGTGCTTTTCTTGGCGGAGACAAAAATCTCAGAGACTGCACCGATTAATCATCTCAACTTCCCAAACTACGAGGTGCACTCCAATCTGAGAAAGAACGGGAGAGTTGTGACTTTTGTCCGCAGCAGTCTTTCCTGCTCCAGGGATCTTTCTTTGGAATCAGACCGGAAGGACATTCTGTGGCTTCGCCTCAACTCCAAAACATCACCCAAATTTATTTGCTGCCTTTATCGCCCTCCCTCGAACCATAACTGGGATGACCTACTCGAATACCTCACCGTCCAGATCGACTTCCTGAACATCAATCACCCCGCTTCAGAGGTAGTTCTTCTCGGTGATTTCAATGCCCATAATGAGCTTTGGTTGGGCTCAGATAAGACCGATGCAGCAGGTCGTGCAGTCGCGTTCGCTCTTACTCAAGGGCTGACCCAGCTGGTGACGAGCCCTACTTTTTTCCCCCGCGTCTCGTCACACGCCAGTAGCTTGCTGGATCTCTTTCTGACCACGCATCCTGCCCCTTACAGCACTGCTGTCCTGTCCCCCCTGGGTAACTCAGATCACGGTGTTGTGGAGGTTAGGTTTCGGTCAGAAGCCGCCGTGGCAGCAGAAACTCGCACAGGCCGCAAAACTTGGCATTATGGACATGCCGACTGGGAGGGGCTCAGAGACTTCTTCTCTAGCTTTCCTTGGAGAGATGTCTGTTTCACTGACGCGTATGCGTCGACTGTTTGTTCTTCAATAACCGAAATTATCCACGTCGGAATGGAGGAATACATCCCTCACACAGTGAAAGTTCCTAAACCAGGGTCCAACGGCTGGTTCAACAAATCGTGTGACACTGCTCGCCAGCAGAAGATCAAGGCCCACAGAACCTACTTACAAAACCCCACTGTAGAGAACAGACAAGCCAACGTCGAGTCCAGAAACAAATATAACGACGCGGTTCGCAATGCCAAAAACCAGCATGATATAAAAGTTAGGCAGAGGGTAATGTCGCAGCGCAATGGCAGTCGGTCTTTTTGGACGCTGGCCAAGCAGATTGAAAAGAACTTCTCACACAGTAGCCTTCCACCACTTACGTGTCAGGATGGAACTATTGTATTCGACTCAAAGGCCAAGGCGGAAGTGCTAGCCAAGATTTTTGCTGCCAACTCCACCATGGAGGTCCCCACCAACGCCCAAGTGCCGTCAATCCAAAGGGTTCCCCACACTATGCGGGAGGTAAAATTCAGGCATAAGACCGTAAGACGAGTGCTCTTGTCGCTCGACATCAACAAATCTTCTGGTCCGGACTTGATTCCTGTCATTGTACTGAATAGATGTGCAGCGGAGCTTGCTCCAGTTCTTTCGCGTCTCTTCCAGATATCTTATGAATCCGGCACCTTCCCAGAAAACTGGAAATTTGCTCGTGTACAGCCCATCCCAAAAAAAGGATCTAAGACCGACCCTTACAACTACAGGCCTATAGCTCTGCTTTCTGTTATAAGTAGAGTGATCGAGAGGTGCATAAATCGCGAGCTTCTGGACTACCTCGAACGTCACAGCTTGATTAGCGACAGGCAGTACGGTTTCCGGCAAGAACGATCCACAGGGGACCTCCAGCTTACGTCACGCAACTGTGGAGTAAACTCATCCAGTCTCATGGTGAGGCTCATGTCGTTGCTCTTGATATCACGAAAGCGTTCGATCAGCTGTAGCACGCTGCCCTCTTAAGCAAATTTCCATCCTACGGCCTCCCAGAAAAGCTTTGCAGATGGGTGGCTGACTTTATTTCTGGCCGCAAGATATCCGTCGTAATTGACGGATTCTCCTCTTCATCCCACAACGTCAACGCGGGTTTTCCCCAGGGATCGGTCTTGGCTCCAACACTGTTTCTCTTACATATCAACAACCTCCTTTCCTGCACGATCAACCTAATCCACAGCTTCGCTGATGACAGCACTCTACATGCAGGAATTCAGAGTGACAAGCCGATCTCTGCCGCTGAGCTGGAAAAAAGAAGACTAGCGACGACTTCTTCTCTGACAAGAGACCTGGAGGCTATCACTGCTTGGGGACGCAACAATCTTGTACAGTTCAATGCTTCCAAAACACAGTACTGTACTTTGACGAACAAAAAGCGTCCTAGCGCTCATACAGTTTCGATGGACGGTCGAATTCTACCAAAGAGCCATTCTTTTCGGTCCAGATCACCGAGGACCTGATCTGGCATGAACACATCTCTTCAATAGCTGCAGCTGCTGGGAAAAAGCTAGGCTATTTGTTTAGGGCTAAGAAGTACTTTTCTCCGCATGACCTTCTCACTCTATACAAGGCCCAGATAAGGCCTAGCCTCGAGTATTGCTCACACATTTGGGGTGCTGCCGCCCCGACTACATTGTCCATGCTCGATGCTGTCCAGAGGAGGGCGGTCCGACTGATCGATGACTCTTCTCTAACAGGCAGTCTCGGGACTCTTTCGCACCGGTGGGTCGTCGGCGATCTAGCTCTTTTCTATCGCTACACCAACGAGCTTTGCTCCTCAGAGCTCTCTTCTATGATGCCGCCGCGCGATGTGCCTGCCAGATAGACCCGCCTGACTTCGGCGTCCCATCCTAACCGTGTCAAACTTCGTACATCCAGAACTGGCCGATGCGACCGCTCCTTTGTCCCGAGGGTGTCTAGATTGTGGAACAATCTACGGGAGGAAGCTTTTCCCAGTTCTACTAATCTTAGGCAGTTCAAAAATCGTATTAATAAAATTTCTTTGGGATCATCATAGCAGCCGCGGTGTTCCGGCATTTAGGCTTCTGCCTGCGCGGCTGTTTCGATATAAAAAAAAACTATTTCATCTGGGCAGATCCAAAAGGGAGTGGTGCAGTACAGGTCGTGCCTAACAATTGGGTATGTATCTTCAGAACACACATGGTGCCAGTGAGTTTTAATAGGTTGAACCTTTACTACCTTTAGTTCATATAGCCTTCACAAAAAAAAACGGCCGACAAAGCTAAGTTGCCAGCTTAGTCTTTCCAAAATTTTGGTGCACTTGGTATAACTCTTCAGCTTCCACTTCTTTATATTGTCACTAAGAATAACCTTTAAGTTATGCGGAAACGGAATTTATTTCTTCGCGAACAGAAAGTAAACGCTGCAGCTGTTGCATGCAGTTTCCTTAAGTATGTGATACCGATACCGTTACCCATATTTACTCACTAATAAACAAAGACAACCAAGGCTTCACAAGGTAGCGCTTAGTAACGACAAGTAAAAGGTCCTTGATGAAGAGTTTGTAAGCAACACCTTCGGGCTTTATGTGGACATTGACCCATAAATGATGACTCATAAAGCTTTCAATCCCCTAACATACTTCAAGTACAACCAAAACATTCCAAAGCTCCTTTGTTAAAATAAGCTTGACTTTTTCAATACCAGGTCTCAAAAATATTGGCGACTGACACCCTCAAATAAATTAAAAGCACTAAAAATATAAACCTCTCAAATTTTCAAATTGGGACGACAGTAAAAGGTGAATCGCATCCCTGAAGCTGGTTCAGTTATCAGTAGATTGCTTGCGAAGTAGTACAGTGTTGGTACTATGGGGTGGGCAAAAAGGGTCAAAATTGCTAGGCTTCGCCTCCTCACTGCTACCAGTACTATCACTATCACAAGCTTTGTCCATGTCATTTTGAAATCGCCTTATGTGATAATGCCAATTTGATATTTTCAGCTCAGTGTATTCAAAGGTTCTGCATGGACGTTTCATCCAGTTAGGCAGCAATTCTATTACCACCAATTCTTGAAAGAGCAGCCAGATCTGAATTTCAGAAACGATAGGGTGAGACAAGAAATGAAAGTAAGTAGTAGGCTGGCAACGTACTTTTAGTTAATATCAGCGATCGCCTTTCTGAGTTCTCAACTAAGGACCATAATCATTACAAACAGTATTATAGATTGCCAGAGGACTTACAGCTTGAAATTTTAATACAGTTCACAAAAAAAAGCAGTGTACAGTGTCTGCTTACTATTTTTTTCAATAAGAATGTTTCAGATTCTTTCTTAAAACTAATTTCATCACTAGTTATCACTGGGATGAGAGTCTGACATAGTTGTAGGTTAATAAGTTTCCAAATAAGAAAGTCCTATAATGGAAATACGCGACAACTATCGACATCTTTGTTAATGTAACGTGTAAAGCTGTCATTGCAATTTCAAGATGGCACGTCATAAGACCAGGAACGCTCGAGATAGGCATTCCTGCTCCCGACAACCGCATGAGGTTAACTGTTGTGTTGGATGTAGCAGACTTGGCTCATCGCCCAAAAAACGCCACCGAAACTGAGAGCCTCATTTGAGCTACTCGGAATAACTCGATGCTTCCCATTACCTGTCAATACGGTTCCAGAGCTCTAGAGTTGCCATGCACCTGAGCTACTCATTTGTAAAACCCGTACCCCCACATGCACCAGCCTTTTATTCGGTATTAGACGCTCCGAAATATGGGAATAACGAAAATGCCAATGTCATATTGTCTTGTTATGTTTTTTCATAGTTTTTGTTTTTTTGCATTAAACTCGATATAAACCGATACCAGACCATGGAGGATGGTAAAAAACTGATAATGTTATGACCCAAAGTCACAACGTACATATGTGAATAATAAAGCTATCAAGAGAGTGCAAGAATGCAGGTTCATAGCAGCTTGTAGTTGGCTTCATCTATAACTAGCCACTATCAAATAATTTTGAATGTCTACACTAAAATATGAATTCGACACATTTATCCAGAAACTTTGCAATGACGTGTTACGCCATCATTCTAAAAGCATCATCAGACATCAATTGGATAGTCTGATAATGCTTCTGATAATAAAGGCAGGTGCACACAACTCTCAATTGAAAAGCGCTGGGAAGAAGTTCTGATGCAGCAACACAGGTGCTGACTACTATGCAGGCTTGAACTTCTAGCGCTGTAACTACATTGTTCATGGATACAAAATTCGAGAAATAGTACATCAACACCTCAAGGGCACCATGTTATTGGATTCCAGTATGTCCAAATGTGCAGATGTTAAGACGTTAAGAGAAAAATGTTGTGTCCTATATTGTCCTATATTATTTGCTCAGAACATTGTGACTATACGTCAGCTAAGAATTCAGTTTCAATCAGTATTTGGTGAAAGTAGTTCTGACTTCCGCTTCTGAATTTCAGCACATTCACTATATTCGCAACAGTACAATACTAACACGAGAAGGTACTCTGATAGATGTCAAAACATGTTGAAGTATGGGGCGATAGGTTTGCAGCCATGTAAGATCGTGTTAGTAGTTAATAAAAACACTTTGTCAGCAAATCTGGGTCGTCAGTAAATTGGGCGGAATCCAAATGTGAAATTTAAACTTCTAAAAGGATTGACACCTCAAACGTGTTTTATATGAGCAGAAAGTGAGAGGTTAACTTTTCATGCTTCCTGTACGTTCAACGCGCCTACGTTGTATTAAAAATATTTCTTGTTACTGTTTTAAGAGACCATTGGGTCGCGAGTTTCATTTTTATGGGACATTCAAACGGCGTAATTTTTGCGAGTCATTACTGCCATTCAGGAAATCACATCGTGTGGGTTCAGTTTCCACGCAAAGCAACCAGTGCCTGGAAGATTATGCTTTCCTCTTATAAAACGAACAATGAAGACATAGTCAAAGAGGTCCAAGTCCTCACAATTTTGTTTGTCCTACAGATCGCCTGACAACGCTGCAATCATAATTGAGATCCCGTTACGATGAGTATACCTTGCCAGCGGCCAGCTGTTCGCAGTTCAACTTCCATTTCCGTTGCGCTCGACGCAGAGATTGGGAATATTTCCACTATTCTGTCATACGGCAAAATCCAAGCGAAGGGTATACTAAGGCCAAGCAATTGAGATAATTATGCTCTCTCCAACTCAAAATATGTTACGCTGAAAACAGTTTGCAAAGATGTGAAGGGATCTTGGCATCTTCGATAGAAGTTCAGTGACTTCAGTTGGTTTTTTGTCCTTTTTGCTCATAAATAATAAATTATGTCAGTGAAGCCACTCCTGTTATAACAATATGCTGGAGGTTAAGGCCAACTATGGTAGCAAAATCATCTACGCAGGAAATTAGCAGCTGCACGATGGTGATGGCAGATTGTACACATAAGAGTGACATAATTGTAACTGCGTGATCGTTTTCGTATGTAAATTTAAACTGTTAGATTAGAACATCATTTTTTCTCATTATTTAAATGTTACCACATAATATACTGTCTATTCGGTATGGAATCGTTGAGAAGGAACAAAAAAACTACACTGATGTCTGTTCCTATCTACCCTTTTTTCTCCGGAAAATGAGCTGCTTTTGACACTTAGGTATGACGCTAATAAGCAGGAAGTAAGCGATAAGTTCGACGGATGACAGCAGTATTTATGAGAAATGGCCACACATGTTTTTTATCTAACTTGAAACGCATTCGCATAAGGGAAGATACCCGTAGAGAACCAGCGGTCTCCTGCTTCATTATATCACATACCATTTGGATGGGTGCTACCCATTTAATTTTACAATTTACACTTCCTTTGATATTCTGTCTATTAACCATTGTGTAAATTTGAGAGACTTTCCACATAAAACTTTCCTCCATATGCGGATACGCAACCCCTGCCGTTAGATCTCAATCATTACTGAAGTATGTTTTTAGTGGTTTACATGAAGCAACTGATCAATAAGACGATCTTCTTCTAAATCCAATAACGTCTAGAGCATTGTATTCTGAAAAGAATAAAAACCTCTGCTCAAAGTTAAGAGTTGAGTGGCTAAACCTCGACCCTAAAGACCAACTATTATTGTTATTATTATTATTATAAATAAAA
Source organism: Acanthoscelides obtectus (assembly GCA_963669975.1). Classification (NCBI taxonomy): domain Eukaryota; kingdom Metazoa; phylum Arthropoda; class Insecta; order Coleoptera; family Chrysomelidae; genus Acanthoscelides; species Acanthoscelides obtectus. The sequence goes on from CAVLJG010000003.1 coordinate 48,214,090, forward strand.
AAAGTGGACCACTAGTATAAAGCTTCTGTGCTTTTTTTAAAATATGAATGAAATTTGTGAGTTCCAATAAACTGAGTGATGCCTTTAAGTAAGGCGGTTTTATCAGCTTTTATCTAGTCCGAAACTGTATTTCTTTTCCAGTTGGCGTCACAGTTGATATGATAGTAAGCGTAGTAAGTATGATAAAAATGCAACGGATAATTAAAAAGTTGTGCGGGTATAACGAAATGGCCAGAGTCGATCTCGGCCATAAGAGGATACAGATTGCTTTACCTTAGGCTATTTATCTATAATCACATTAGTGACCTCCGGTTGAAATATTTCCGTCCCCCAATGAAACGCCCTGTATATTAGTTGACTCCTCCTTATCACTCACAGGATGTGCTTACCTATTGGCTAGACGCGATGGATGTAGATGGTGTGAGAATAGATGCTGTTCCACACTTGATAGAAGATAATGATCTGAGTGATGAACCTAAATCTGCCAACGCTGCAAACTATAAGCCTACTGACTTTGAATACTTAGAACATACTCGCACTGTGAACCAGAATGGATCTTTTGAACTTGTGTATGAGTGGAGATCACATTTAGATGAAATTTCCAAGAAAAAAATAGTACCAGGTAGGGTATTGTTGAGGCAGTACTTATATTTACATACAGGGTGTGGTGGTCAAGAGTGGATAACGTTTAACCTGCAGTTAGAGGACATCATAACGATTAAAAAAATTGAAAATTGTGTCTAGTAAAGGTTCCACAGTTTTCAATTTTTGTGACTTTTTCAAACTTGGAGGAAATGGGCACATCCACTCACAGTTTTAAATCTCGTGCTAACACAGAAGGTATTTTCTCATTCTGTTTTTTAACATAGAATTCTTGGATATACATGTCATAAAATATGAACTGCCATTTTTGTGCTACAGGTTTAATTGCTTTTTTAAAAATCATTAAATCTCGGAAAAAAATTATTTGAAGCCTGTATCAGAGCTCGTTGTGGTCATTTTGAGCACTTAGTGTAACTTCTAATAATATATGTTTATATCTAGAGAGTTTTCTGTTCTATTTTCTTATTTTAATGAATTCTTACACCTCAAAACTAGTTAGCATCTTGTGGTAAATTCTTATCCATCTGGTAGGTTTAAACTGCAACGTTACTAATACGTTTTGTAAACTTTGTAATAGACTTGAATATTTTGTGATCGTAATTTTGATACGCTCTTTTGTTATGCATCAATATCGTGTGATAAATCAGCAACAACAATGGACTTGAGTTCAACTTCTCTTTAGAAAAGTAGGGGTCTCAGCTACCTCAATAGGAGTATCCTTTGAATTGACAGCAGGAAATACGGTGTATTGTATCATTTTGCCATCTCAATGAATTAAGCAAATTATTCACGTCTTGTTTCACTTGATTACCGCGATATTATTGACAGCACACGTGGTCAAACTTAATCTATATTTAATGACACATGTATCCAAGAATACTTATGTTTAAAACAGTGAGTGAGGGAACCAGGTTCCTCCAAAAAATTTTTAGTTTCTTGAATCGTTATGATGTCCTCTAACTGCAGGTTACAGGTTATCCACTGTTTACGCCTCACCCTGGATACGCTTACGCTTATGTTTAGTCAATGGACTAAGCATATCATTGCTGTTACTTCTTATTTCCTTTGTATCGTTCTCAAGAATTCCATTTAACCAATATTGTTTTAATATTCATGAGGACGAAATGTGTGGAAATGTTCTTAGGCAAGATTGTCCATGGTCCCGTTTTTCAAATACTAATAATTTTATGAACCACAAGTTCTCGTCGTAATAGCGTTTTCTATATTAGACCAGAATATCTAAAAATTTTTATAAAAGAAATTGTAATAAGCTGTCTTATACATTAACGGTTAACCTTACAAAAAAAAACAAATGTCTGGAACAGTAAATTTCTACATTTGCTTTTTACTGGCACATCTAAAATATTTGTCAATTGTTGAAGCCTTCGTGGTGCTTAATATCCAGAAAAAAGTTCATTAAAAAATGCTTTGGAATAATCAAATGGCCTCATATTGGACTTATTTTCTTGCTAAAACTTAGTTTAATTTATTGTTAGAAAAGACACTAGATTTCTTTATATTGAAAAGCGTCGAGGTACATCTATTTTTGTCTTATAAACAATTAAAATGAGTTGTTTTCACAGCCGCAATTAAGTTGCTCACCACTGAAAAGCTGATGAAAGATTACAGACTAGGTCGAAAAAAAATCTTTTTCGGACCTTTGGGGGTCGAAATACCATTCTCAATAACGCCACCGAAACGTGAGCTATCAACATTAAGTCCTGTTTCCTTTAAAGTGAGAATTTTTCATCCGCTTTCCAGTAGTGGACATCCCATCTGCGACTGTCAAAAAACAACGGGCTTGTCACAGCAATCTATAAGGCGACGCTTTTTACGTATATAGGTAAATGATAGCTAGTGCCAGAGCCACAATTGTAGCACTCAGACACTAAGAACGCTAGCCCTGTCATTTTGATTTTACGTAGTAATGGTACGTGTCAAATTGGCAAGCTTAAGTTCAAAGTGATGAAATTGATGCATAAAAATGGCAGTTGAAAGTTTCATGTTGGAGGATTTAAGCTCTTATAACTCGAAAGTATAAGGCCCCTATCTTTCAAAATGATGGAGTGACGGGCTGTCAAAACTTAACGGCTTTGACATAACTCAACAACCAATGATAAAAGCGCCAATATGTTAAATCAGTATCCCTGTGTTAGAAGTATCATTCCGAATATGTGACAGAATATGGGACATTCCATTAAACAAATGACAAAACCATTTTTTAGCGTATCATCTTAATTCTATTGCACATTCAGAAATACCATTCCAAAATAAGGAGATTAATACTGTAGATGCTGATTAGATGTTGAGTCATAAGCTGCTCAATGTACCAAAATGTGTATTTTCAACAGCTAGCTGATCTTCCATTTTGAAACATAGTAACTTTTTTTGAGTTATAAAGCTCAGACGAGGAGCTTCAACATGTGGCATCACCTAACGCTCCATCCTGTTTGACAAAATATTCCAGGATGGCGCGCAGCCTCAATCTTGAAACTTTAATCACCACGAATTGTAGCTTGCTAGCTTTATCTTATCAAAGAAATAAGTGAAGTGAAGCGGAAATGATTGAAAAGCATTCTTGCCTACTTGACTACACTTTTAGGGTAATGATGACAGAGGCAGCTACTGATATTGACCAGGTTATTCGATATTATGGTGAAAACGACACGAATGGAGCACATTTTTCGTTTAACTTTTGGTTGGAGGATCTAACCGACAAAAATATCAATGCAGATAAGCTAGAAGGTATAATTTCCATATGGATGCAAAAATTGTCGGAGCATGGTTACACACCGAACTGGGTGGTAAGGAATACCGACATATAATAATTATTCTGCCTAAGTAATACTATTTCTCACTACTAACCTGATAAATCGAATTTATTAAGCGCATTCGTCCGAGGAGAACAATTCTGCCCTAGATCACTGAAAAAAATAATAAAGTGTAGCTCTTATAACTTAGGCAGTCTCCATAATATAGACTATTTATACGTATTATATTACTGAAATTGTTGTAAATTATATTGCTGCACTAGACTGATTTGTCAGCTTAAAAGTCGCAGGTTACTTGATTACGAGTACTTGCGATATGTGAAAACGACTGGGCAACAAATGATGTGTTGACGTTAGTACCATCTTCTGTCGGACAGTATCATGTAGCATCAACCGTCTTTATCTATGTACTGCTCATCTGAGCTCATAGTGTTGCCGGACATTAAGTAAATTATTCAGATAGCAATATTACAGAATCGACTCAGATAAAGTATGGTAACATATAACAAATAATTGCATGCTTCTTCACCAAGGTATATAATGTACTATTTATGTTACTTTTTAGTTAGGTAATCATGATAACCACAGGATAGCAACAAAAGTTGGAGTAAACATAGCAGATGGTCTTAACATGCTCACAGGTTTCTTGCCAGGTGTACAAGTGACGTATGCTGGAGAAGAAATAGGTTCGTACTATCCAACCACAGATACGACGTATTGTAAGCTGCTTAAGACTTGCTTGTGGAAAGTTCTACTATAGAAACGGTGATTTAAAGTGACGCCTGACGATGCTTCAATAAAAGCAATGAGTATTAATATTTGCTATTTAGGTGACGTTATTTTCACCACTGCGCATATCACTGACTTGGAATAGAGTTATTTTAGAGTAGGTAGGTTACGAGTAGAGTTTGAATAAAGTAGAAGTTGAGTCTGAACATCTTATTGCCATAAATTAATAAATCCGTAGTATGGAGTAATGGGAAGTTTATGATCAGAAGCCGAGCATTTTTGATAACTTGCGTATTTCGTACTTAAAATTGGAAATTTCGGTTCATGGATTGTCGAAAAGTAAAGCAAGTTTTAGGATTTACCATTTTTCTCCTGCAAAAGAATCAACAAACACGACTTCACTTGAAAAGGAATTTGATGCTGATGGTAATGCTTGTCGCGCAGCTCGATCTTCCATCCTCTACTATATCACAAAGACCTGAACGACCAGCGATGAGTCAGGGTTGCCATTTGTACTAATTTACATTCCATATCATGCAAGAGTTGTGAAGTATTAAAGGTAACATAGATACTGTATAAAAATAGTGCTATTTAGGCCCGTATCGTCAGTCGTCCCTACAATTGTAGGGCGCATTTATGGCTTCCTTGATTATCATCCTCATTTCTCTCCTTCAAAAATTTCTAGATTACACTTGTCCCGTGTCAGCGTCAGCGCTCTCCTATTGTGAAGATATGTTTTCTTTTTAAATTGTAGGAAACTTCGGGCTGATGAAACATGATATAACTCAAAAGCAAGCACAATTTGATGCAAATAGATGTTTGTGACATAACCTCAAAAGAGTTCTGACACGGAGAAGCAGAAAACTATGATAATCAAGGAGGCCATAAAGGCGCCCTACAATTGTAGGGACGACTGACGATACGGGCCTAAATATTAAATTATGACAGAATTTATCCAAGTACGTTACATAATCAAACGTACTCGTCTCAAAAAAATTTATTTGTAAAGAGCTATACATCGCTGGACATTTACTACTGCTGTGTCCACCCTTTGCCAAGTGGCAATACGAGCTGATTAGCGTGTCTCCACATTTTCAGGAATGGAAGATGGAGAAGTTGACTGCGAGCATGGCGATGACTTTCACGAAGATTGCAGTATGTATAAACGTATGTCCAGGGACTTCGAGAGGACTCCTTTCCAGTGGGATGACTCCACGACGGCCGGGTTTTCAACAAACAACGAAACATGGTTACCCGTCAGTCCTAAAAAGGACAAGTGCAATGTGAAAGCGCAACAAGATAGCGAACGTAGCCACCTCAAGACTTATATGAACATAGAGAAACTCAGGAAGCAGTTTGGAAAACTCTCTGATGATGTCTACACCTTCAAAATTGGAGATGATAATGCTGTGCTAGATTTGGTTAGGTATGTACAAACCTATGATAGTCAAATACCAAAAATGAGGAGAGTGCCACAACACATCGTACGCCACTGTTAACATGGTGATTCTGAGAACATTGCAGTAAAAGTCTTAAGCTGATCCCATACATAAAACAGAGTCCTATAGAGTTTAATATTTGGGCCTTGTAGTCCAGATACGTATTATAGTCGGAAAGTGTTTCAGATGTCTTCCAACTTCTTCGATACAGACGCACTTCAAAAAAATACTATTTTCCATGTACGATTATCAATGACGACGAAAACATCAGGGTCTACAGGTGGGGTCTTCGGTCCTGTAAATACGAGTAACTTTAATCTTAAGTTTGTCGCAACCTTGAAATTTGTGCATATAAATATTCCTACATATAAATATTACCAAGCACATAAGCTTTCTCCAATATTTTTCGATCCAGTCTGATACTTGATTGTTCTTTAAAAGCCCAAAGTCCGCAATGATGACCTTTTTGTTCAAAATTCACCCATTTTCGGATACTTAGCACTAGTTTGTATGTGTCCGTGTCGCAACACTTCACATCTACGAATAATATTAAAACATTCCCAAGCACAAACGTGTGAGGCAAATAATTGCATATAAAAAACTATTTCCGGGTTAACGCTAATGGTATCTAGGTCACATCTATAAAATACTCATAACTTTGACCCACAAAGTTGATTTCTTTAAATATTTGTTATTACATGTCTGGATAGGCCCTTCTAATAGAACAATATTGCTTATTATAGCTTTTGAGCTATTGGCTGTTTTATCTAAAACATACTGCTAAAGTTGGACAGCCTGCACGCTGGAATCTTGACAGGTGGAGTAGTGAATTCTCCGTCAAGACGTTCTCATTATCTTGAGTTTCAATCTTTTCTATCATATTTGCACACCCTATCCAATTTAACTTTTTTGCATTCCACCTTTTACAAGTTTTCCTGATATAAAGCTCAACAGAGTTGATTTATGAACTTTTTGAGTTATTTCAAAATCTGTATATACGAGTATATATAACAAAAAGTAGGAAAATAATGGGCAAAATCCGCAAAAAGGAGGAAAGAGGATTCGAGCAGAAAATAGGATAGGTAACCTGAGTTATACTTATTTCTGCTGGTTGGCTTCATCAGGCCCGAAATCAATGCACATATGAAACTACAAAAGTAGATACACATGCCCACACTTCCGGATACGGGTGTAACCTGAAGAAACGAAGATGGAGAGGGGAAAAACGACACACGAAGTCCACAACAAGAGCCAACCTGTATTATAAAATGGCTAGAAGACCTCGAATTTTCAAGGAGACATCTAACCACAACCACGCGACCGGTTGTAGCCACTTGCTGTGGTACTTCATATTTAGCGGTTTTATTGCACCATCTTGAAAATTCCTTGCCCAACTTTAGTGTTGAAAAATTTAATATATGACTGTTTTAGAGTTAACAGTAGGTCCATACCCTTATCGATAGAATAATTTGATGAAAAAAAAAATCAATAAGATTTTTATCCCTATTTTCCGCAGATAAAAAATCTACTTGATAACCCTTTCCGCACATTTTTATCAATTAATTTGTCTACTTATAATTTCCTTTAGAACTTCATACGGTACTCGCTAGATTGTCTGGATTATAAGTTTTAACTCTTTCCTTGACAATGTAACAAAGGATCAAGTTTCTCTAAAAAAACTATTTTAAATGCTTTGTCGATTGATCCGTTATTCTTGTTCAATACCAATCAATCAATACCAGATATTTCTTAGAGTACTTATATAACTTTATTTGACAGGTACGTTGAGAACGATGTAAAGAATGTAGGCCTGTGTGCCTATCACTTCCTTTTCAACTTGAAAAATGGGTACAACAGCTTCGATTTCACCGACAGTGTTAAGGAGAAGAGATATGTAGTTCTGGCGACAAGCAGTAATGGCACACACGCTGTTGGGTGAGTACGCAACTGACGGGACCCATGGTCAACATACTTCACCAGAAAGTGTCCAATCCAATAAAAAAAAATATACGTACAGTGGCGTCGCGCCGCCAACCACCTAAGCTTAAGGCCGATTTATAAACTAAGTGCCATACCGTTGCCGAAATGCAGAACTTCAATCATGCGTTTGACGTGCTACTGTTTATAAACAGGAATCCCACAACGTTTGTCGGCAACGCTGACGCTAAACTTGACTTGACTCACATGTTTGTTTTGCTTTTGTAACCGGCGTGGCTTTCTTTGAGAATAATATGAATTATTAAGAGATGTTTGTTACAAGTGATGAAGACACTGCACCTGATCTGTAGATAAGTTTGGTTTTCAAATACGTGAACAAGAATGCAATTATATGTAACGTTATGCGACACGAACCATAGCGTCAGCAAGTCGTAAAAGATGAGAAACGCATTGTGATAGTTTCTACTTAGCAGTCAAGATGCAGCTCATTTGCGATTTAAAATCTGGTCCTGAGTGCCACAGTCTGTCAAATGCGAACTGGAGTACAGTTCCAAAAGACAGCTTGCTATTTTCAACCTCGCAGTGGTCAATTCTGGTAATAGATAAGGATTTTTCCATAAAATGGTATTTTCTGTTAATGCATGTGAAACAAAAGCAGGGACACCGTACGAGATGTATCGGTTGCTTTTCAGTAATAATGGGTGATTTTTTTGCTAGTATCTTTTTGGCAACACTGTTTTTGACAGATGACGCGTGAATCGTGTATTGTGTAATTGTCAAACTTGTTCAGTTTGGTCTATAATTTAACCATGAATCGACTTACGAACGAACAACGCTTGCAAATTATTGAATTTTACTATCAAAATTCATGCTCGGTTAAGAGAGTGCATCGAGCACTGCTTCCAATTTATGGGCAATTTGGTCGGTCTACTGAGGAAACTATTCGGAAGCCTGTGACTAAATTTCGAACCCAGATTACATTATTGGACATTAAACCACCAACACGCAGACGTAGAGTGAGGACTGAAGAAAATATTGCGGCTGTATCCGCCAGTGTTAGTGATGACCGTGAAATGTCGATTCGCCACCGTTCGCAGTAATTGGGCCTCTGTTACTCCACTACGTGGAAAATTTTGCGACAGGATTTGGGTGTAAAACCTTATAAGATACAGCTGGTGAATGAATTGAAGCCACACGACCTCCCACAACGTTTCCAATTTGGTGAATGGGCGCTGGCAAAGTTGGAGGAAGATCCACATTTTTATCGAAAAATTGTGTTCAGCGACGAAGCTCATTTCTGGTTGAATGGGTACGTTAACAAGCAAAATTGCCGCATCTGGAGTGAAGACCAGCCAGAAGCATTGCAAGAGCTACCAATGCATCCCGAAAAAAACACTGTTTGGTGTGGATTATGGGCCGGTGGTATCATCGGGCCGTACTTCTTCAAAGACGACAATGGCCGGAACGTAACTGTGAATGGCGAGCGCTACCGTGCGATGATAACAAACTTTTTTTTGCTCAAAATGGCAGAGTTGGACTTGGCTGACATGTGGTTTCAACAAGACGGTGCCACATGCCACACCGCACACGAAACAATCGCCCTGTTGGGAGGCGAGTTCGGTGAACAGTTTATCTCACGTTTGGGGCCCGTCAATTGGCCGCCTAGATCGTGTGATTTAACGCCGTTGGACTATTTCTTGTGGGGCCATGTTAAGGCTAATGTCTACAGGGATAAACCAGCAAAAATTGACGCACTGGAAGCCAATATTGAAGCATTTATTCGTGAGATACGGGCCGATATTTTGGAGAGAGTGTCCCAAAATTGGACCTTGCGCATGGGCCATCTAAAGCGGAGCCGCGGCCAACATTTACATGGAATAATCTTTAAACATTAAATTATATCGACCGTTCTATCGACTCAAATAAAGATTTAATCGTTTTTTCAAATTTTTTGTGTTTTTTTTTTGAAAATCAAATCCTATACCTCTTAAAAAATCACCCGTTAGTACACGATGCACCTCTCATTGCAAACATTTGTAATCCTTTTTTTTTCAGTGACATAATCGAAGATTCTCACCTAGGACTAGATCCATTTGAAGCTGTGATCCTGAAGACTAACAAGGCAACTGCTCTGGTCGGAGGAATTCTAATGCCTTTAGCAGTGATGGTTCATTTTTATAGACTCGTTCAAGCATTTTGATTATTGATACTAAAATATTCAGATAACTACACCGGGGTAGGGCTTAATGTCTGTATCGCATTGATATAAATAGACACTAATATAAACACTTCCATTAGATTATAGTATGTTACAAATTGTAGGCGATGGTCAAGAAAATAAATTGATGGCACTGGACTTTTTGAGATTACCTGTATTTTTGTTCCATACAGATGTAACATAATCATACGTAACAAATAACGTAACATAAATTACAGTCGATCCGCTTAACGTTGCCAACCCTAGAGGTAGTTTTTGGACTCAGGGGTGAACTCTAGGGGTGTAGGGATCTTTTCGACCAAAAATTCGGACTCACAATCGTAAAAACACATGGGAATAACATGCTCCAGAGTCTAGCTTCGAAACTCAGTTTTCACCACTCTGAGGTGGTATTCGCTGAGGAATTAGTTGTGTACGCAACAGGATTTTTTAGGAATTACGGTGAATTAACAGAAATTGCATTGAATTATGAGGAATTACGCGAATCATGCGAGGCATTTAAGGCATGTTTAAGTCTCTTCAGTGATAACGACATGAAAATACACCAAAGTGTGGGTTCACAGGGTATCCGGCTATGAGTAGACCCCCCTCTATCTTTTTTAATGGTCTTCTAGATGAAAAAGTTGTATACAAAGGTTACAAAGTTCTTCAGGTAATATTTTTTCTGTATACCGGGTGTATCAGAAAAGCGCTACCTAATAAAATGGTATTTTTTTAAGAGGCGTACCCAGTCATCAGTGAGAATGATGGTCCTTACTTGGTTACATATGAGTAACTGAGACAAAAACTTCAGGTTTTTGGCCAAATGAAAATAAGTATGAGAAAAAAATGTTATATTTATTCGATAGGACTGTTCCGAGAAATTTCCGAAAAATATTAAATGTGATAAATTTCGTATTAGACTCTACAACCTTTATAAACAGCTGCTTTCTTCAGGTAGGACATATAAAAAAGTTCGAACATTTCCTAACAGCGACATTTTTCGTAGAATTAAGCACCGCATCTAAAAATGTGGTAGATGTTTCACAAAAGCCAGTGGAGTAGAAAATATATTTCTTTTTATGTAGAGGGCCAAATATCCAGCTGCTGTGCCACTGGTGTAGTTAGGACCAATTCCACCATTGACTGTCAGGAATCAAAATTTGACCCTCGGCTAATTCGGCTAATCGATAGTCGTTTTAGAAGTCAAGGATCTAGTCAATATAGTATATACGATAAGCCTACAATCCCCATATCAAATGAAGAAATTTTACGTGAATCACCAGGTTTAGTTACAAAAAACTATTTTTCCATTTGCAATAGGAGCAAAATTTGCTTTTGCAAAACACATTCGACAAGCCAGAAACAAGAATCATATAAATATGAATAATAGAATCAAATTTAATACCAAATTAATTATCTGAGAAACTTTAAGAGAAAGATACATGGGTTAACCGAATTTTTCTGTTTTCAAGTTCAGTCAAATTAGATCGTTCTTGTCGATACGGCACACATGAGTAGATCTACAAAATGCTTATTTTTTTAACAAACTGTCTAATTATTCAAATTAGTTTACTACTATGCGTTATGATGCTTATTTTCTGTTAATGTGCTGAATACCTGTACGCATCTAATTTTCCTGGTTCATAATGGTCGCACGATCCCGCTATTTATTTTCAACAGATGGCGCTGTCACTGTTGTACTTTAGATTATGCCACCACACATAAATACAACAGCCCTCTCAGCTTCATAGTGTAGGACAAAATAATGATGAATATAAATGGTATAGGATCAACATCAAGACGAATTTTTAAAATACACCTTGTATCTCGCAAACTATCAGCTTTTGGACAAAGGTACGTTTAGCTCAGTTCACATATTTTGGTCTGTTGTATCTCCAGCTTCGAGATCTCCCAACCTTTCGTAGATTGTCAATGGAAACAAAACTGTTTCTACAGAAATGATATTTTCTTTGACCGTAATAGCAGTAACTGATCTCTTAAAAAATGGACTATTATATTTGTTTTCTCGTCACGTAAATTATGTATCATATTATTAATTACGTATATCTAGAAATCTTTTTTCAACGAACCCACAAAGTTGAATTTGCATCCAGGGACTGCGACAACTGTTTGTCTCAAAAACCACGGATACAGAGCGCAACCAACACCTTATAGCGCTTAAAAACAGGTCAATTACAAATAAAATACAGTAAGGGTGGTCAGGCCTAGTGCCGAACAGGTATACTGATAGGACAACCACAACGTTGCCAAGTTTAGTATGTCATGGTTTGTTAGGCGGCTATGGCTTTGGTAAAGAAGGAAACGGGATGCCAGGTCGCTCAAACAGGTTGACTGCCAATAAAAATCGTAGTAAATGTCTCTGGTGCTAGCTTCAAAAAAGTGAAGCTTCTTGTATCAGATGATATACTGAATAATTACTTTTATTTATATGTTTTTATTAGCATACATATTGGCAAAAATAAGTCAGCGACATAACTGAAATTATCATTCCCTAAGTGCCAAGCGGTCGACCTAGCGGTCGTCTTTTGCGGGTCAGAAATGTCATGAAATAAAAATGCTTTTCAATTAGGCTAGTTTGTTTTTTTTGTCTATCGTAGCGTTCAGAGGAATTCGAGATAACAGAGTTCCGGGAGAAACTGGTATTATCACTTCCGAATTACGATAACACCAATCTACCGGAATCCCGACCACATCATACCTCAATAGCCTCAAAAAGACATAATTCTATATCGAAGAAAATGGGCGCATCCGATAAAGTTAAAGAAAAAGGAGGGTGAAAAAAGTCGTTACCTAATGTGCATCATACGAAGGGGAACCTCACTTTTGTTTAGAGTTTCCACCTAAACTTATTCAAATAATATTCAGTCGCTTTATGTAAATCGAGATATTCAATAGCCTTGTTTTGTACTAAATTCCCCGGGGTTCCACCTAGCATATGTTATATATATATATATATACAGGGTGACTTGAAGTTGAGTCATTAATTTTCAGATAATGATTGTAGAAGGAAGATAAACCAAAATATGTGTGTAAAAATAAAAAAAAAATAAAAAAAAACTTTTACCTTGTTTTATAAAGTATCCTCCCGACAAGTATTTCAGTGCGGACCTGTATTTGATCGTGAGGTCCCCTGTGAGGTCTTAAGTCACCTGATTCACAAGCCCGTTGTACTACATTAACAAAGGCACGAGGGTTGGTTGCACTCGATTGGGAAACCGATCCGCATAAACATGTGCCATTTTTTATTTCGTTTGAGCCACGCAACACATACCACTATTCACTGACACTAACTGTATACAAATGAATGAGATACCTGTAAAAACATCGTTCCAAATTCTTTCGCTTTTTGTTTCCGATGCGATGAACCGATACGGCGGATTATATCCATTGTCGCCAAACACGACCACATAATATTGTTATTGAGACAGGGCGGTACTCAAACTTCCAAAGGGCTATAACTTTGTTACTTTAATTTTACCAGGAAAATGGTAAAGGAAAAAAACATTTCTTTTGATCAGATCTACTCACTGTTAAAATAAATGACTCAACTTCGAAGTCACCCTGTATATACTATATATATTGTTCAATAAAAGTTAAAAAACGACTTCACTCATATTTTTCACTTACCCTTGTAAGCTACACCGAAAACCGCCAACTTAAGCTAGGCATGCATGTCATAGCGGTCTTTGACCATAATAATTATATGCCTATCAACGACCGCTGGCACAACATAAATGAATTTTGAAGGCAAGGGTGGAGCCGTCGCCCATAGCATGGTGGGATTATTTGCAGGCGGTCGTATGCGACCGCCATGGCATTCAACTAGTTAAGTATATATATACGAGTCTACTCCAGCTAGATAGTACCGAGGCAGTTCCGAGCTAGCAACCGTCGCGAGTGTACACTTGTGCGACTGCGACCCACGCGGACTTACTTTGCGATCTTATGGCGATTTTCATCGCGATACGATTGCTATCTACGATGGCGAGAATCGAAAAGCTGACAAGCCAGCTAAAGTAGAAGGAAGATGATTTCGCCATGCTTGCGGAGCAGATGAAAAATCTGCAAGAAGCTTTCAAGCAGGCAAGGTAGGAGATAGAGGAAGTGAAGGGGAAGCTCCTCAAGGCGAAGAGGAAGGCAATGAAGACCCCAACCGAAGAAGACGAGGACCAGAAGACCACATCGGACAATGAGATGGATGCCCAAGAAGTGGACAGCCAGCAACTGGACCACACAGAAGAAGAGAAGAGGACAGCCGACAAGAGCGACACGGACTACAGTGTCGTCACCAGGCGGAAGAAAAGAGTGAGGGTTTCCTCCTCCTCCTCCTCCGACGATGCACCCAGGCAGCCAAAGAAGCCAGCTGCCACCCAGAAGAAGAGTCCTAGAGCAGCAGGACCATCGAGGCCCCCATGGCAGGAACAGGAGTTCCTCCAACCAACATCGAGGGCACCGCTGATTGGTCATCCTTAAGCAGGATGATCAACAATAAGAGAATCCAATTCTCTAACGCGAGGACTGCAGGGAACAGTGTGAAGGTGTTTACCAACACACCGGCAGACTACCGTCAGCTAGTAGCCCTGCTAGACTCAATGAAGAGGTCCTTCTTCACTTACCAACTGAAGGAGGAAAGGATGGACCAGAGGGTAATTCGAGGACTACCTAGGGAGATGTCAATTGATGACATCAAAGAGGATCTAGGAGCCAAGGTATCCTAGACGCCGAGGTTCAACAGATGAAGACCAGGAACACCAAGCAGCCGCTACCGCTCTTCCTCGTGAAAACGAGGATGGCGAAAAAGCTGCAGGAGGTCCAGAAGCTAGCCATGCTCACGGTTAGCTTAGAGAAGAAAAAGAGATCGACCGAGCCCAGCCAATGCTACCGCTGCCAGCGGTATGGACACACGGAGCGAAACTGCCATCTCGCTGAACGGTGCGTCAAGTGTGGTGAGGGCCTCAGCAGCACCAACTGCAGTCTGCCGACGCCGCCAACAGGACAACGAAATGCCAAGTGCTGCCTTTGCGGAGAAGGACACCCAGCAAACTACAACGGATGTAGTAAGGCCCCGAGGAAAGCTGCTGCTGCCCCAAAGCAGCCTCCACCTCAAATAGGACATCTTACGCTGAAAAAGCGAAGAAATCTAAGTCTACTTCTGCCCCAGCAGCCGCCACTGCTACTGGAACTACTGCGCAGAAGCAACACGGCGATGACAGACTGCTAGCTATGATGCAAGCCATCATAACTCGCCTGGATGCACTCGAGGCCAAGATGCAAGACAAGCATTAGACTAGCAATGACTACAGGGAAAAACGCAGAATCTCTACGCATAATCTCCTGGAATATCAACGGATTCAGGACACGGAAATCAGAAATCCAGGAGATACTAGACCAGTACCAACCAGAGGTGATGGCCATCCAAGAAACGAAATTGGACACTGCCCATAGTCTGACGTTCCCGTGGTACGAGACGTACCGCTACGACAGATGAGTCCGAGGTGGAGGAGTCGCACTACTCGTCAAACGTACTCTGACGAGTCATGTCCTCGACGATGCCGCAGACATCAATGGGGACGGAATCATGGTCCAGGTCCATCACAACCACCGTCCCTACAGAATCACCTCCCTATATGTGCCACCAGGGGAGGCCCTAGACGAAGATGACATCGCTGACCTCCCGAGAGGCCCAAGAGCACGCATAGTCATCGGAGATCTAAACTGCAAGTCTCCGTTATGGAACAACAACGTCGAAGACAGGAATGCAAGGCAGCTCCAAGAACACGTCGATGCCCTGGCGGGGGTCATCCTCCGCAACATCAGAGAGGAGTTCGAGATAGAGACTCTGGTGGAAGGATCGTCGGACCACAATCCGATCCTACTAACACTTGGCACAGGGTCTACAACTCGAGATAGCTTGAGCACCAAACGGACGAACTGGAACCAACGTCCAAAGGAATATCACTCAAATTCCAACCATCCGATCAGCGGAGGAACTGGACAATGCAGTAGAGGAGCTGGAGAATGCTGTCCTGCGAGCGCACGAGGACAGCACCCACTCCGAGACTACGGCAGTTCCTAGACACCTAAATGGCCAGCACCGCACCATATTAGGCACCTGATCGATGCAAACATGTGCCAACTGATCCAGAGCTATCTAACACAAAGATGGTTCACGGTGAAGATTGGTACATGCCACTCAACAAGATGACAGCTGGAAGCAGGCATGCCCCAGGGGTCAGCCTTAGCCCCCCCCCTACAACATCTACACTCAAGACGTACCGAAGACAGCTGACACAATGCTGGCCCTATATGCAGACGACACTGCTATAGCCGCCAAGCATCGACGACCCGAGATCATCCGTAGGATACCACAGGATGAACTGGACCACATCCAGGACTGGTGCGTGAAATGGAAAATCCGCATCAACGTCGAGAAGACGCAGGCAATCTTCATCCAACGAAGAAGGATTGCATGACCTCTCGAAGCAAACATCTTCGACGAAGATATCCAGTGGAGCGACAGAGCCAAATATCTGGGGATCGTATTTGACTAGTCCCTCACCTGGAAAGACCACATAGAAGCTGTCATCGCAAAGACCAGAGCAGCCATGGCCCAACTCTACCCATTACTGGGTAGACCTCAGCTCGCTTACGCCTCCGCGGTCTGGGGGTACGCTGCTCCCAGCTACCGCAAGCGACTTGCTGCTCTAGAGATGAAGCTACTCCGGATCGCCATCAGTGCACCATCCTACGTAAGAAACTCAACCTTGCGTAGAGACCTGCATTGGGACACCATTCACGAGTACATGAGGAAAAAAGCGGAGAAGACCTTCCAGAAAGCTCAGGACCACCCAAACGAGCAGCTACGACTCCTCATGGACTACGATTCGGACGAGAAGCCTCGCAACCGTAGAGCCAGGTACCCTAGACCAAGGTCCCAGTTGGCACCCGCTAACTGGAACCTTGACTAGGAGACTAGGAGAACCCGCGGTTGCTCCCCCCCCCCCCCCCCACGGCCTTGAGCAGAGGACGAGGACCAGGACGACCACGACCAGATCCCATCAGGACCAGGAACCACCAGGACCACGACCCATCAGGACCAGGACCAGGACCAACCAGAACCAGGACCCATCAGCACCAGGTAACATACTAGTAGTAGAGGACTTGAAACTCTTGATTTTTCGAAAACAAGAGTTTCAAGAGAACATAGCAAACCTATATCGATGCTCGCTTAACGACATCGATAGAACTATGCGAGGTAAAGGGAACCAACCCGGCGTTCCCAGAGACTGAAACACATGAGGAGACGTTGTAGCAGACCGCAGGTCACGCACAACACATGGCCTACCGAGACGCTGATGAGTCGGGCCAGGCGGAGGTTATTGTTTAGTGGATATTAGGTGGTCTCCTCAAGACAACCTGGAGTCCCACACACGCCGTAGCTCGGGCTATGGTATGGTGTATGCACGCATTCCCCCCTCACCAAAAAAACAAAAAAAAACAAAGTACCGAGGCAGTATCACTGCCTCTCACGCCTTCTTCCTGTGATGATCGAGCTGTTTAGTAACACGGAGGTAATACACTGTATGCGATAAGACCTACAAAACGGTAGTATACTAGCTATTATATTATATATTAATTTCTGTTTTATATACATTATGATACATTCAATTTTTATACTGGTTTATTTCATAAATGCACAGTTCTCTATATTATTTCATTTTATTGAATCGAGCAGCCTCGGTGGTGGTTAATGAGGCTAAATTTAGAGAGCGGATATATAGTATATTTCAAATTAATGTTTGAGAAAGTTAATCGATCAACAAGGTAAATTTATTTCGTACACACAATTTTGTATATTTTTAATATTCATCACTGACTATGCCGTAAAGTGTAACTTATTAAAAGGCTTAACAAATAGCAGGCGACCCACACTAGAAAAGTTAATGGAGTTACTTTACGGCTAGTCCGTCTTTGCCAATCACAACAGGTTCACTGTTTTGGATGGACACTATCGAATGTTGTTCTAATTATCTACAATGCTATCAATAATTCGTTAGATTAGACAGTGTAGTCAGAAAATTATTTATTTAACAGAAGTAATACTTCCAGTAGCATATGTAGTATCTGAATTTCTACAAGACAGTGTCTTCCTTTGATCTTGGTGTCACCAACTATCTGACAAATGTCAGCACAAGCACATGTATGTTCTCTCAAAACTGTTTGAAGAAGAAAAAAATGGGAATAGTATTCGCTCCCTAAATATTTTAAAGATCGGGACGACGAAAATTTAACCCGGGCGGTCAAATCTTAAATATCAAGGCGATCATGATATGATATGTTACATTGAGCAATATCCTATTTACTCCACATGACCTCTTGAAGAAAACATCTCTGAAACACACAGCACACATGTTTTTATTGCGTGATACGAGTATACTAAACCCAACGTACTCGTTGTTTGCTAGGCGTTCGTCTTTGTGTGAATGATCGTAGTCCTCTTTGTATTAGTTTGATGAAAATTAAAAAAAATTCTCCTAGGTACATAGTTTATCTCTATCTTACATACATGCATGTATATAATTTTAAGATATAATATAATAGAATTTAAAAGAATATCACCTCCAGAAAGCTTTTTCAAAGAAAGTGAGCAGATACATGTTCCTGCTTTATAACACTCTTTTGTATCCATTTTTGTTTTTTTGCGGATCAAGATAATAGTCTCCCGAGAACGAGCCGAATATGAATGAATTGGAGACATCGTGCATCACACGGTGGAAGAGGGATATCCCTCAGCATGACAGTTATCCAGTCGTACGAGGCATTCCTGCTAAATCAACATGTTCATACATGTTTGTACGGTATCCTGAGCACCAAAGAAGCTGACAAGAGGATTAATATATCCCGTCCTGGACAGCACAATTTAACTACCAAGTAAAGGGGATTCTGCGTAATTACTCGAGCTTGTTCCTAAGCCTCCCAATTAACTTCCATGGAAGCAATAAAAGTTGGCTGTTGAGCTACAACATTGCCGAATAGAGTATTTTTAGCGGATGTGGAAGTTAATCTAGAATATGTTTTAATCCAGCAGTATTCGATAATATAGTTGTGTCGACAGCGACCAATTTTGGAAATCAGAGTAAAGAATCCAAGGTTCGGGATTTTTTTTATTATGAACGACACGCATATTGTGTTCCTTTACTATACCAACAAAATTAGAAGAACAAGTAGGTCATATTATTTTTCTGACATCAGCAAGTCTGCAGTACATGGTTAGTTTACATAATGACCATAGTGCAAAATCAAAATATCCTTTTTTTTATACTCCAACTACCGCGAAGGCCTACACACCCATGGGTACCGTGGGGCTATAGGGAAAAGGAGGGGGGGACAGCACACGGACTCTAGCGACAGAACACGTGTGCATGCAGCATGCACACATTCTGGCCCCGCCTTCGAGATCCGCCAAGTAGTACCTCCGCGTTCGACAGTCGGAGACCGTGTACCACATGACTGAGTCAAATCACAAAGCGCCTGTTTATGCTTCCCAGTCCAAGCATCTATCTATCTTTAGGGTAGGTATAGCAGGTAAAGACGGTCGTACCATCCAGAGCGGCAATCAGGGTAACAGAATATGATAAATTAATGGAAATACTTTATTTGTGGGGGTTTTTGTTTCTTTACAGACAAATGGCTTGACGTTTTTTTTATACAAAACTATGATCAAAATTGGTGAAATGCGATCTTTTAGGACATAAGTGTCATGCCTTGCCAATCATAGGTTTTTATGCAGATTTTTGAGTATTATTACTCAATTCGACCTTCTCTGGTACTTCGCAAAAGTATAAACAAGCAATACTATTTATGTCTCAGATTACCTATAAATGTGTCCCATGGATAATGCGTCGTCACTGGTGAAAAGCTTCACACATTCACGGCATGCTGTCAATGTCAAGTAGGATTTACCTTCATTGATTTCAGTGTCTTCATCACAAAGTATTATAAGATGACACTTGGTGATAATTGTGAGGCTGGAAGGATGTCGTTCAGTTGCGCTTCGCGTGAAAAATAAATAGGTCAAAACAGAAAATCGATATTCCTCGGGTATTTTGCTTTAGTACTTGTTACGAAGTTCGCGACACGATAAATCGCTATATAGAATTTATTCAGGCTGAAGATAATTCGATAAATGCTGGCTACAGATTGGTATCTCTATTGGAGCAGAAGTGCGAAAAGCTTGTCTCAAGAGAACAGAAATATAGTAAAATCGTTGGAAGAGATTGTGTGAGAACAACATATTTGGTAAAAATGTTCAAAAAAGATGATCGAATCACATGGATTATGTCATAAAAAAATGTTTTGGGTACTATTTTGTAGTTTTGACGTAGTTATCTTATTGCTGAGCCAACGTTTTTTTACACTAAAATACCTACAAAATAAATTTTAGAACACTTGGAATGAGCTAAAAAATGAAATCCCATAGCTAACCATAACCTCAATTGTACATATTATACATACGTCAAGACTGGCCAAAAATTCCTTATAAATGATATTTCTGCAATATTCAGAAGCTGACCTAGTGTATTTTTTGAAGGGTAAGGTAAGGTCACCTTTGTAGTTCCTGTCATACAGAACTGGGAATACTTTTGTCATATAACAAATTCCTAATAAATCGGCATAGAGGATTCAGTCTGAAAACGTATTTTAATTTCTACTAAAGCATAACCAAAAAGTCTCTACCATAGTGATAACTAGCTAACTGCTGCAAGATCTATCAACAAAATTACAGCAGCTCCGTGGTGAAGTGATTTACTATCCTTATCTATATAGCATTATGGTAATAAGATTGCATCCTTTGACAGCTTACAAAGGCCCAGTTATTTATATATAAAATGGGGTAAAGAGGCGAACCCGGACTCACTGACCCACATACGTTACGCTAGCTCGCGAAAAACAAAACGAAATAGAAGGCTCTGCAGCGGTTATAGCCACAGAGCTGCACTTAATCTGTATGCTTTGAATATCAATGGATGTTATATGACATGTACCTCGGAAAACCGTCTAACTTCCGTCGTTCTGTCTGTGTCCGCTAATTCTTGGCTCGTATATAACTTGGAAAGTAATGGTCGGATGTTGATGAATTTTTCACAGAAAGTTACTACTATTCCAAGAACCAAAAAGCGTTGTAGTTTTTTCAAATCGGTCTATTGTCGGCAGTGGGAAAGGTGAAAAAACTTGCTCATCACATCGTTTTTTGACGAGTCAGGGTCCTTATCATTTTCAAAAAGAAACTAGTAGGGCTTAAAGATTTGGGGCTTGCGGGTTCTAATGAGTGGGGTGGGGGTACACCTTAATATTTTTGATAAGTAGTATTAGTATATTCATGCGCCCCAAACCCCGGTAATTCTTGGCACATATTAGGTATATTTCATACACCACAGTATTTTCTCTATACATTTGCCTGAGACTGGTAGAAACATGCTTTCGATACGCTTCTATGTTTCTGCTCTCTGGGTTCACCGGTGGGTGTGTAGAGTCAGTCTAGTTGCGGTTTACTATTTTCTGGTCCTTTCAGGGAATAGTTATAGGAGCCGGAGTTGTTCAAGAACTCTGAAATCAGGCATCACTTTTATAGTTGATAACCCTAACAAAATGTGTTTGTGTACATGCTTAGGTAAAATGCCGCTGAGCCGCATTTGATCAGTTTAAGTGTAGTAAGTTTGCAAAATTTGATTCTCTTAACTTCATGTGAACACTGTACATGTAAATATAGGTACTAATGTGTGGAAGCTTAATCTATGTATTGACTCTATCTTCCCATATGATTGGAAAAAGTTAAAATTCAATCATTTCTGTAAATACTTGAAGTTAGTGGAAATCATAGCATTACTGAAGTGTTAATTAGTCAGTTATCTATTCGTGTTTATTTCTTATGGAAATAATGAGCGTGTGAGACTATACGCAAGTAAGTTATCAGTGTAATGTAGAACGGCGTGATACCTATGCAACTTTGTAAAAATCTTTATACGAACGACAAGAGAATTACATAGTGAGCATATGTCTATGTGCACTATGTATAATCTTGCTGATGAACTGTGAAAATTGGTTTAGTTTTGACATGCGGGTAGCAAGTCGATGAATAATTCTACAAAATTGTTATAATATAAATCTGACGGCGTCGACTTACCGTGATGGAGAATAGGCTAAATTTGAAAAAATACTGAATGATCTCTATATGAGCAAAAAAATTTTTTTACCAAAAAAGAACAAACTTTTACATCATTGTTTTTGCGTTTTGAAGAATCAGTCTGGATATACCTACCTCAAAAATGCCCCAAATTCAGCGTTTTCAGGCAAAACGAACCTCACTACAAAACTTGTCATTGTGTACAAGCAGTAATTAGTTTTGTTCGTTTTCTTTAATGAAAAATGAATCCTTCGTAATATAAGTGCTGTGTACCCCAACTATAAAAACACCAAGCAAATTATTCGTATTATGTTCCAAATGACAAAAAAGCTCAGCGAAAAGGGATACAACTTGTAGGATGGCTATTATTATATTCCAAACTATTCACAATAGATTTATAAATGTGGTTTAAAGTGTAATATGTTTTTGAAATAGCCAAACTTGATTCCAATGAATATTCAATGTAAGTACAACCAAGATTTTTACTGTTTTTGTTTGCCACAAATCGTATTTTTAAGTAAAAGTTTATTTGCTACTTAACTGAAACGATACGATTAGGGCATAAAACGTAAATTTCCGACTTGTGTATACTTACATTGAAGTGTTAACATTACGGATTTCCGATGAACAAAAATCATTCTTGGATGCGAAAAATTTTCGCTGCGTCGATTTTGAGTCAATTCGTGCTATTTGCTTTGATGAATTCTGATTCCATAGCGAACTAAACTTGTTTTCAATGTATATTCTATATTCTAGACAAAAACAGCTAAACATTAAAATATTCTGTTGACGTGATAGACTGTTCTCCGTATAAAAATGTCAACAATGTGTTCGACACGGCATGACGATTCACGATTGGTGATTTATATCACGTGTCTAAATGCCTAGTTCTTTCAATTTTAACTCAAAAAATAACAATAATCTGTAGCCCTTATAATAAATGAGATTATTTTCTATTATGTATTAATCATTATTAATAGTTAGAAACTATTCCCCTTCTAATGACATTATTTGCTATTGGTTTGACTGCACACCCAATGTTTGAAATCTGTAGTGCCATGTTTCCCGAACTATATAATTATACCTTGGGTTTAGTAGGATTTTCGTCACTGTTTCTATGATATATTCTGACAATAAAATATACGCTATACCATACCATTATAACATGCGTGCTTTGTTTCTCAGAACTATTTTCCTCGAGAAATCATCGGGAATAAATTAATACCATTTAATATAACATATATGGGAAAGTACCGTTTTTTAAGTCCGAACTTAACCTAAAGGAAAACTTTTCTTTACCCGATCTTCAAAAAGTTTCTTACTTCCCACGATGTCCTCTTTGGCAGCAGTTTTTTTTTAAAGAATATTGAGGCGCATTCGTATGCTTTCGCTGACTCTCCTACGGAAAATTTCTACGGACACCCGTGGTGATTGATAGGGTAGTTTTAAAATACATGGTGTCACCAAGATCAAAGGGACCGACAATCACTGTTGCAACTGTATGTATGACACCTGCGTTTTGTATAAAGCATATTACGGGTTAATTAATTAGGTACCGAGGTATCCTATCAACAAAACATCCTGTACAGAAACCACCTGAAAGTCAGAGCTCAAATGCGAGTGTTACAATTCTCTTTAGCAATACACAGGTATTAAAACACCATATGGAAGTATCCTCCACAGTACTATCGCTTAGGCTATAATGTCATTGTCCCACGAGCTTCACTCCAGAGATACGGAAGGAGGATAACGATTTTATTCAGACCCCTTGAGGGTGGTTATTTTCTATACCACTGTGTTGCTTTCTGCCCCGGCTAAGCATCTAGGGGTGTAGGACTAATTAATTAGAGTGAGCAGTTCAGCCGGCAATGCAGATCGCTAGTTTGTTCGTTCATTTAGTGTAAGTGGTGGCCTTTTCACTCATTCGGCAAAAGAAAGTTATTAGATGCGTCCTATTTGTCTAAGGTCACGTGTGCACGAGAATAGTAGTAACATTAGTAGCCATTGGCGTCACTGGGTGACTGTGAATTCTGCTTTGTGGCTTCCTCAATAGAGTTTTTAGTGTAACAAAATACTGAATCGTTATGAATTCCGTTCCGTTACTTTCCACAGCGACAGCAAATGTCAATTATCGACAAATAAAGAGCTTTTATTACCATCCCAGCGAACCGTGGTAATTTCACAGTAGTGACTGCTGACAGTTATGACAGGTTGCCTATTTTTCTTACGATTTTAACCCCAAAATTCTAACACCTTAATGTTTTCATCGAAAGCCGTGAGCCTATATAGCAGGAGAAGATATGGCAATGCTGTAAAAACTAGACCAAAACTTGACGCCTGACTGAGGGCGCAGTGGCAGAAGCGAGTAAGTACCAGCTATAGCGCATGCGCGTGGTATCTGAAGTTATAGTACGAGATCAGACATTTTGAATCTTTTGAATCTGACACCTGTTTTCCTATATACTCAATTTTTATTAATGATAATAGTAGAACAGGTCAAGTAATATATATATATATATACAGGGTGACTTTGAAGTTGAGTCATTAATTTTCAGATAATGATTGTAGAAGGAAGATAAACCAAAATATGTGTGTAAAAATAAAAAAAAAAATAAAAAAAAATTTTTACCTTGTTTTATAAAGTATCCTCCCGACAAGTATTTCAGTGCGGACCTGTATTTGATCGTGAGGTCCCCCGTGAGGTCTGAAGTCACCTGATTCACGAGCCCGTCGTACTACATTAACAAAGACACGAGGGGTTGGTTGCACTCGATTGGGAAACCGATCCGCATAAACATGTGCCATTTTTTATTTCGTTTGAGCCACGCAACAGACACTATTCACACGCGACTGTTTGTATAACTGAACTGAATAAAATAAACATCGTTCCAAATTCTTTCGCTTTTTTGTTTCCGATGCGATGAACCGATAAGGTGGACTATATCCGTTGTTGCCAAACACGAGTACATGATATTATTGAGACAGGGCGGTACTCAAACTTCCAAAGGGCTATAACTTTGTTACTTTAATTTTACCAGATAAATGGTAAAGGAAAAAAACATTTCTTTTGATCAGATCTACTCACTGTTAAAATAAATGACTCAACTTCGAAGTATAATACATATAATATCAAGCTTTGGTGTCATTTTTCTTGATTCTTCCCCATCTCCTGGTATAGGAGGCTCCATTATAGATAGGTTTCGGTAATACTTGTGTCCAAACTGGACAATACATGAAAAGATTCAGATTCGTAGAACCACTGGACAAGTGACCACAAAACTATCAGAGCTACGATAAAGGGCTAGCTTGCTACATCTCATACATATATAACAAACATCAACAATTCAGTTTATTTAGAGCCTATTTCTAATAATTATTTTTAGTTGTGATCAGAAACACCACAGACTATGAGCCAAACGACTCATTGACTGACTCTTTCTACCTAGTCCGAATTAGTTGTCTAAAGCCTATATTTCTATTATATTTTAACCAATATACTATTATAACTTGAAATAACTCTAATCAAGCTTATCCAGCTTGCAAAGTGAGTCCTCCCCTGTTATTCTAAGTAACGGAGCTGTCTTATTTCGATACCGAATACCGGAGGATTGCCTAGCTACTGCGCAGAATCAAAATAAAGAAGATCATAACGCAGCAGCCAAACAAGAGATTATTTTGTTTTCAGTTGGGTAGGATTTTAGGAATGATCCTTTAGAATCATGCGGCGACGCTAGAAATTGATTTTTCAAAAATGTATTTTTTTGAAAACAATACGTTGGCACATAATAGCCAGCTGAATTTCCACATGATCATATCCACGGGAAAGAATTAACGCATCTGAATTGCCTGTGACTAACAGCCTAAAACTTGGATGAGCGATCTGATAAAGGAAATATTTAAGAGTATTTTTCGGGTCGCTGCTTATGAATCGGATAATGAAACATTTTCAAACTGCTAGCACCATCATATAAAAATTAATCAATAGCAAGAAAAAAAATGAGGAACATTTTCTGAAACTGGAGTGATTTAGGGCGAAAAACATATCAAAATTGTGTTAAGGGTTAGTTAGTCTTTGGCAATCTAAATGGAATAATTGTTTTACATGAATACGACGTATGAGACTTTAAATGGTTATTATGCTGTCAAAATTTTGTTGAATTACACATACCAGGTGATTCAAACTCAAATCTCACCATTGAGAAGCGGTAAGTCGCTTAAACAGGAGAAAAGTTGTTTATTTGGGTAACTAAGAAAATGGCACTTAGAAAGTTTTGCAATTCCGATTTTTCCTGCTTGTATTTGGAATGCGATTTCTAAATGAAAGTTACATTGGCATTGCCACTTTTTCTCCTCGACAAGATGGCGTAGTTAGAATTTCATGATGTCGTTTCATCTCTTGTTTTCAATCGTCAATTTTATTTTTTCTTATGGTCGTCATACTGGATTTTTACGCAAATGAATAGAGCTCTCAATTCTGATTCCAAAAATGTATAATGCATACATTCACTTCATCAGACCAGTTATTTCGAGAAAACATATTTGCCTTTGAAAGTGATACTTCATCACATGCTTATACGATTGAATTACCAATGCCTTAGTTTTTTTAGAAGCGTCTTCAAAGGAGACATTGAGCTAATTTGCCCATTCATCGACTATAGCAAGTGTCATTTTGTCACGATGCAGGCGTTCTATATTCCACCTGAGCCGTAGATTGATACTATTTTAATGCAGGGTGTGTACGTCTGTTTAGATATAGAGGGTATGTGTTGAGGACTCCGCAAAATCGTCCAGGCTTTCATTTACTCTAGAATATTACACAGCAGCTATATAAAGTAGTCTTCGATGTTTTCAATACTACCCTCAAATGGTATGAAAAAGTCTTAGTATTATGTTGTTCTCTATCCGGTGAGTTAAAACCAAGGAAGATCACTTCTTTAGACATTTGAAGTTCTATAATACTAATCTATGTTACCTTTTGTACAATATCACATCAATGAATAGGTACTGTTGACCTATGCCTAGTTCATAAAAACTGGAGGGATGCTGGGCTGATGATATGAAACAAATGACTATCTAATAACTTCAAAACCTACTCAGAAAATCCCATTTTTTTCCAATAAATGAAGTTTGGCAGCGTCAATATATCAGATACGAGATACGAGTATTACATATTTTCTTGAATCAAAATTAGAAACACCTGTTCAAAAATCCAATATGATTTCGATAAGAAAAACTGTGGTTAATGTTTGAGGATAAGAGAATAAGAAACGTCATGTTGTAAAACTAATCATGCTATCTTGCAGAGGAGAAAAACTGGCAATGTCAACGTGCTTTTTATTTTGTAGTCTCATCACAAATAAGACCAGGAAGAAATAAAAACGATTTTGGGAAAATCCAGATTTTCCTTCCCTCTCCGGAAACATTCGCTCAAATGGACAACTTCGTCACCATTTAAGCAATTTCGTATCTCTTTAGTCGCGTACAGACCGATATTCCAACGCAAGACAAGGCACATGTGGTTACAGATTTGGATGTATTCGAATCGGTGTGTACGGCGCGAGCCCACATAAGCTAACGGTACGATTGCGTTCGCTCCTTGATCGGTACATCGGTTTGATTTGGTATGGACAGGATTTGTTGCGCTTCTAGTATTTAGTCGTTTGTCTGCATTCCATGAAAGGAGACTCGTCGCTCGACATTAACACCGAACTTGACCCGACGCCATCCAACTCGAACCCAAATTCAGGTGTAGACGATGTGTAGACGAACGCATTCCAATACCGTCCAACAACAGACGCCAATGTCACATGTGCTTGCATTCGTTTGCTCGGCGTTGGGTTTTCGGTCTGTACGCGGCTTTACCATATTCGACATCCCAATGATGTTAGTCGAATATGAAATATCCGGTAGAGTGACCATATTTACAACGTGCACCAATGCTACTTTGGGCTAAGAAATGATGCAATACTGGTTCATTTACACCGTGTGTGTGCACGCTATGCAAGGACTTAGGGTAGCAGTAGCGATTATTAGGAGTCTGTATCTCCGAAACGGAGCTGTACTTCTCTAATAGCCACATCACTGGCTCAGTTATGCGGTGTCGGTAAAAATTTGTTTAAGAAGCACCTAGCATCCTTCAAGGACCTGTGTCTACGTATGGGAGCCCTCCCTCCCCATGACATGTATTTTGTAGTAGCTTGTTGCATTACTTACTAATCTTATATACTTACAGAATATTACTTTAGGACACCCTACATCCGTTTCCGTCTGTCATGCTTGTTTATATTTAGAACGGGAGGTAGGTATTAATTAAAATTTCATGCATGTTAAAGCCTCAACACCGAGGCAATCCACCTACTTCAAGCCCCATCGGAATATTTCATCAAGGGTACTCTAAATGAAACAAGATCGATGATGGAAATAGGATCACTGAGCTTTTATAAGCCGTTTATCCAACCACGCGGCTTCCTAATTGATGCTCCCCCTCTTTATGTTTGTCTGTCTGTTACACAAACAGCTCCATTTTGACGCTCATCCACCCACTCGTTCTGAAGGGGTATCACAGGCACTAACGTATCCAATGTGAATTAACCGAATGCATGTTTGCTGTTCTCGTTCCGAGAATGATACTATTTACCTGGGAAGGTGTACAAACTGCGACAGGCGAAGTTGTTTCTGGAACTGTTAAAGTTGCTATCGATTAGTACAATGGTTACCAAACGTCCTTCACTTCGAGTGGAGAGAGAGAGAGAGGGAGAGGAAGAGTTTGCTGGAAAAAGGTTTGCCAATCGTGAAACATATAGTGCTACTCTTTAATGTCCCCTTCCCCTTTGATTTTTTGAACGGATCAATTCAAAAAACTCAAATTTGAGATCATGAAATTGATGCGTGGATAAAATTGACAGATGAAAATAATTTCGTGTCGAACATTCTCAAACATCGATATTTCTACAAATATTTTTTATTCTCAGCCGTATATCCAATATTGAAGCAGGTTCAGTTTCGTACACATTTTGCTTTAAATAGACCCATAAAAAAAGTCTAAAGATGTCAAATCTGGCGAGCGAGCTGGCCATTCCACAGGACCTCGACGGCCAATCCAACGACTGGAGAAATTGTTATCTAAATAGTTCCTAACTTGTCTGTAGTAGTGCAGTATAGCATCATCTTGCTGGAATACAATATCAGTAACGAATTCATTAGCATTCGCTTCGACGATTTCGGTGACTAGATTGTCAATAGTATTTTCCAGCATATCCAAATACAGTTCCCTGGTTAAAGTCTGTTCGATTAATAGAGGCCCCACAATATGATTTCCCAATATCCCAGCCCAAACATTGATTTTTTGTGGATATTGAGTATGAGTTTCCCGGAAGACGTGATGATTGGTGTCTCTCCAATATCGACAATTTTGTCTATGCATATTACCGTTGAGAAAAAATGTACATTCATCTCCAAAACACATATTTTGGATATAGGTAGGATGCCGCGCAATAGCTTCTGTCATAGTCTCGCAGAGTTCTGTTCTTCGATCAGGGTCATCTTCAGTTCGCTGATGTACCATTTGAATTTTGTATGGGTGATACTTATTCTTTTTCAAAAGTCTCCATACAGTAGAAGGAGAAACCTCACATACATTCACGATGGAGGAAGTAGACTTTTGGGGATTTACTTTGATCTCACTAATTATTTGAACTTGATTTTCTTCCGGGATGGTCGGATGACCTGGGAGCTTTTAGTTGTTTACAATACCAGTAGCTGTAAAGTTAAATACAGGTTCCCTTAAATATCTTCTACAGATAGGACGATTCGGAAAGCGATCATTATAAATCCTTTCGGTCTCGTGAAAGTTACGCGTCGCACCATAAATAAAATTCGCCTCGACTTTTTCTTCCAAGGGATGGGAATTGACCATTTTAAAAATAGTTCAAACAGTATCTAGAACTAAAACCGAATGCTAAATAAGAATATTTTAACTGTACAAAGATGTTTGTTTTCGTACTGATATTCTTGTCACTGTCAACAAAAAATAACAAAACAAGTTTTTATCGCTGTTGCTGTGGATACGGCAGGGAATTACAATTATTTGTAGGGATATACAGTAGATGTACCTGTTAGTGGGCTTGTGTTCAAGTAATTATTAAATGTACCACCATTTTGTAGTAAGTAAATGTATTGACTTTATATTCTAGCATTATAAAGTACTCATCAGGAGCTCCAAAATGATGTGCCACACGACACCCGTTTTCGTATAATTTTGTTTCCAAGATGGCTCCTCCACCTTTAAGATGAAGTTTTGGAAACAAAACTGCCTGCCTCTGGGATTGAATTTCGATTTCGTCTAAGTGCTGGACTATTCTTGATCCTTTTCTTCTCTGGTAATACCTTTCCACGAAAATGCACGCAATTTCAATTAACATAATTGCATACAGGGGTTGACTCCATTTGTAGGGGTGCTTCACTGTTTCGGGAAGATCTATTTGGATTTCTTCGGCTCGTTCTTGTGAGTGGTGAAGTTTGTCTAAGTAAATATGTACTAACTTGATTTCTGTTGGATTTTCTGTTTTTGGTGAAATGTGGACCACTGGAAGCAACAGCAGCTTTTCCATGGTTGCTCCTTTTAGATTCTTGTAAATGTAGTTCTTCGTTTGGATACTGCACTGTTAGGGCACTTCAAGTAGGTACATGCCTTTTAACTCTATGGCGTCATCTTGTTCACACTTGATCATTATCAGCTTTTCAGGTTTCGGAAAAATAGCAATGTATTTGGAATAATAGTAGTTTGGTTAACAGTAGGAATGGAATAAAGATGATGATGCTTAAATTTGTGTACGTGCAAAAGTGTAACAGGTAAGGCAAAAACTTATCGATTTTGGTAAAAATATGCTTCTACTGAAATTATGTCGTAAAGCTTATAAATATCTTTGATATCTAAATACACCAAATGAGCTTTATTACGAATTTTGACTAATATTTGAAATATTGATTTTAATTCATCTATAGAAATAATACTGTGGTGCAATGACCCAATTTTGGCAGATCCGATGGCATTTTACAAATTATTAATTATGGCGAACAGTGTATCTAAGTTGGACTTTATTTGTAATAGTGTATCCAAAATGTATTGTTCCTTTGCATCTCTACCAAGGTTTGTTCTATTACAGCTTGATTGTGAACCATAAGGCTAAATTGTCTTATTGCTATTTTTGAGAACCTGGTGGGTCAAGGAAATTTGCTCATTAAGTGTCCCAGTTACTTGATTCTGATTTTTCTGTAATTTTTCAATAGCCTGGTCATATTTTTTGGCATCATCACCATCTAGGTTCCCTGAAATCATTTTGATAATTGATCCTAAACCATTTATTAAGCCTCGTTATGGGCGATATTGCGTTTTCCAGAATGGATATATGGACTTTATTTTATTTTTCAAATTCGACATGGAGTAAACTACATGCTGTTCTATATCTGCCAAATGTGTATTTGGAATGAATCCTAAATTATATTTATTATTTTCTGTTTGGTCCTTGATTTCTTGAAATACTGTACTTAGCGATTTTACTTCCTTAATTATCGGTTCAAAATCTATATAGTGTAAAAATGTATGTGTTCCTATTTTTGCTTTAGCATCACCTAATCTGAAGGGCAGGATACCAGGATTTGTTTTAACGCAAATTTTGAGTTACTTTTTTCTGCATTTTTTGAAAATACTTTTATGATAAATATGTCTATTAGTTTTTAGCTTTAAACCTTTTTCAGTCAAAATCTGCTCTTTTATATAGGGCGGTTTCAGCTTTTTTCCTCGGGACCTCGCGTCACGTTGGTACGCTACTATTTCTCTAGAATAGTCGGTCCGTTTCGGCGATTTTTATTAGCTTTTCGAATAACCTTTCCCTTTTGGGTTTTCCACATGTCATAGATAAGGCTATAAATTCATTTTGTCCTATTCTTGTGTTCTTGAAGGTAATTGTTCATTAATTCTCGATCAACGTCTAGATCAAAATGATCTCTAACGTCTACATGTCCATTAATAATTTCAATTGGTTTTCGTTTTGTCACTGAATGTATGGACTGATTGTAGCTAAGAATTGCATAGGGCATCAAAGAATGAACATCCTTTTTTGAAATTGCAAAGCAAGAGCTCTTAAATGTTCGGTTATAGTGGAGTGGAATCGTTCAATAGGTGAATTACTATTTGAATTTTTGGAAGTTGTGAAATGTAGCTTTATCTTATGGAATTTTGCAAACTCTTTTGTTAAGAAGTTGTTGAACTTAGTACTAGAATCTGCAACAATTTTATCAAATTGTCTACAACAGAGATATCATCAGCTGATTCGATTGGGAAGGTTTGCGCATATTTTGAAAAATTGTCCATTGTTGTTAAGAATTTCTAATTGCTAGCTTGATATACATCTAAGTGAACAATATGGAATGGCATTTTGACGCTTTTTACACGTTTCTCTAGACGTTCTCGTTTGATATATAGTTATGTCTCAACATTGCATGATATAGCTATACTCGTACATTCTTTTTTCATATTATCTATTAATCCTATTCATAGTTTCTTTCCTCTCTACTTAAAGCTTTCCCATTTTTGTGTTTATTTTTCACTTTTTTAACTTGTACCTACTGTTGGGCAATAATATGTTCACCTACTGTGACGGTTGATTCTGATAGAAAAATTTATTATACAAAGGTAAAGTTTTGAATAAAATTTTTTAAAAAAAATACTGTTTTCAAACAAAATACACCCATCTGTGATGAAACTATACGATACGAAAATCAAATTGCCTGTGCAATTTTAAGCCACTTGCGGCTGAATCACACAACTCTTTTTTACTCGACGGAATCTTTTC
This sequence comes from Acanthoscelides obtectus, assembly GCA_963669975.1. Classification (NCBI taxonomy): domain Eukaryota; kingdom Metazoa; phylum Arthropoda; class Insecta; order Coleoptera; family Chrysomelidae; genus Acanthoscelides; species Acanthoscelides obtectus. The sequence goes on from CAVLJG010000003.1 coordinate 48,246,828, forward strand.
TTACATTTTTGATGTAAAATAAACCTCAGTTCATCATTTTTGTTTGTAGATTTAGCACATCTGACCATAATCGTCTTTATGGGTCACTACTATTTCGACGTTTGTGAGACGCATTTTCATATCACAACTGAGGTAAGTTATTGACTGCACTTCCATGGAACGCTGCTCTTTTCAACCACTACCATTTTCTTCAAATCCGAAATATCAAAAATCGAATTTAGTGCGATTTTTAACTGTTTTTCCGTTCTTACTACGCCTACTGACGAGGAAGTATTGTAAACACGAAAGTGATATATGTGTTTCAGATGTTAAATGACATGCACACCACAAAAAATCAGTCACTCATTTCTGACGGTCTGTCAGTTTGTCTGTTTGTCAGTCTGTCTTTCCGCTAATCCTTGGCCCGTATATAATTTGGAAAGTACCGTTCTGATTTTGTTGAAATTTTCACACAAGGTTACTACTATGCCAAAGTCAAAAAAGCTTTATAGTTTATGGAAATCGGTCCAGTTCCGTCAGAGTAAGGGGTCAAAAACGAAAATAATAAAAATCGATCAAGACTCGTCTTTTTCGATAGGGACTAACTTGCGCTGAACAATAGTCCTTTATGCACTAATGATGACGTTGCGTTGGAAGTGTAGAGTTAACCTACTTAACGCCATTGTTTGCATCCAACCCCCTAACCTTGTGAGATAATTTCACCAAAATCATAGCGGTAATTTCCAACTTACTATATAAGCCAAACGTTAGCAAACAGGTGGTGTCCGTCCGACAGGCAAATAGACCGACGAAAATGAATAACATGTATTCCCGTGATGCTCATGTTATACAACATATAATTAAACATAATACCTTATTTTCGCGATTAAAATTCTACAGTACTTCCTCTCCAGTGGCGTGAAACGTATAAGGACAAATTTCCATTTTGGCACCCTATCGTAGTCTATAGAACGGAATAAACTAATAATTTGCCTCTCAAAATAACTTTCATTGAAGATTTATACACTTACTACTATAAAAAAGATACATTTATATATAAACCAAAGAACGAGCGAACGCGTATAATGATTCATCTGGAGTTGGAGATAAGCGGGAATTATCTCCGGCACGTATCTCTCATTTGAGAAATGCTCTTTTTCAGCACCTAAGCACTGCAGTGGTTCCGCTTTTAATTAATTAAGACATTTATCTGGAGAATTAATCGACGTAGTTTCTTCCTGGTTAGCTATTATTCCGCTTCATTTTTCACCTCCGTTTTTCCCTTTACAAATAATTGTTTCGTCGTTTTTGCTGAGGTTTTCTTTTTCTTTCACAGATACCGCACGCCCGCTTCCCTTTTGTTAACCGACAGTCTTCGTTTCTCATTATTGTAAATATTTTTGGTCTTGAAGGCCTGTGGATAACTGTGTGATAGTAAAAGGATATCGTTGGTTAGCGTATGTGCAATATGAGAGCTGCTATTCGCTGAGTAATGCAGCTATAATACATGTCTAAGCAGGGAGCAGATTCCATTTATCCAGTGCAAGATCTTACAAAACCAAAAGAATTTGCGTGATCATTTTTGTACCTCTCATGGCTTACCATAACGTGTGACGCTAAGAAGACAAGCTCAGCTCACCTGTAAAGAAGATAAACATGGATTAATGACAAAGCAATTGGAATAAATGTCATTAAATGAAGTTTGTCTCGAACGATTGTATTGGTTTTAGTTCTTAGTGATATCAACGATCGTTATTGTGCAAGTAGGATACCTGGTGGTTTAAATTCGATCTTCGCCATAAGGATCTCGGAAACGGTAAGAGATAGGGAATCGCTTAAATAGCGGCGAAGTAGCGTAATTAAAAAAATGCCTCATAGATCGTTTCGATATTCAAAATACTTCCAGAGAGAGACAAAATACTTAATTCTCACAAATCCGTTCCATTTTTTCCTGACTTTATTTTTAGAGGTACTTCAAAATAACTGCACATTAACATTGCCACTTTCTCCCTTCTACAACATGTTATTATTAGAATTTCAATAGAACGTTACATCTCTTGTCCTACAGCATCAACTTTATTATTTATTATAGCCTCCATGTTGGATGTTTGCACAGATGAATAGGGTCCCTTAGGCCCGTATCGTCAGTCGTTCCTACATATGTAGGGCGCGTTTATGGCCTCCTTGATTGTCATACTCCTTTCTCTCCTTCAAAAATTTCTAGATTACACTTGTCCCGTGTCAGCGTCAGCGCTCTCCTATTGTGAAGATATGTTTTCTTTTTAAATTGTAGGAAATTTCAGGCTGATAAAACATGATATAACTCAAAAGCAAGCACAATTTGATGCAAATAGATGTTTGTGACATCACCTCAAAATAGAGTTCCGACACGAAGACGTAGAAAACTATGACAATCAAGGAGGCCATAAAGGCGCCCTACAATTGTAGGGACGACTGACGATATGGGCCTTAGCCCATAGCGCATTTGTATGACTGCGAGGCATTAATGTAGAGTTATTATTTGTTCGTGTCTCATCTTTGTTGTTACTATAGGACCTGTTCACGGTTTTTCGTAGGTCACACTGAAGCTATTGGCATCACTTTTATATATCCGTCTCGCTCACATATACATACATATGCAATGTAGCTCTGTGGGCAAACATTTGCTAGTGTAGGCTCAGACATACGTTCTCAAGCTTTGTCTCCTCAAGTCGAGAGCTCCTTTGCATATTTATGAATCCTTAATCACTGTTAGTGTCACAACCCACTCGACACGGGCGCCCCATTTTGAGTTTATTTTTTATTGATCTTCGTAATATAAGTCGCAGCAGTGCCTAAAAATATAGCAAGCACACGGTATCGATAGTTTTTGCCAAAATTATTGAAGTATTACGACAAAATAAGTTAATGTAATGGTCCTTAACTAATCAATCCATGAGTACAAGAGAGCACTTTCCTATGAAGCTTCAGCTCCGCACATGGTTCAGTTAGTATATCTGCTTACTCATTTCGTAGGGCATTGATGACGTAACCGTCAAAAATCGCGAAAAGAACTATTTTACGGCTCCCGCTTAAGGAGCCCCAACTCAAGCACCATAAAAGCTGTAATTTGTATTACACGAGTTCCCCAAGCCCAGAGCGCTAATGAGAAAATCTAAAATCTACACATTTTTGCTGGAAATATAAGGTCAGGCCTTTAGCTTTTTCGACATTTTTATAAATGCGCTTGAGCAGAGCAACAGTTCATTTCTCATTATGAGGTGTGCTGTTGTTGCTTTGTAGCTTTTCAGTAAAGCCTGAAAGGCTACACGGAATTCGGCTCCGCTCCGCAAAGAACACATTTAAGCCTAGCAGAGAATTTCAGTTCTATTTACAGTCTGTGTACTAGAAAAATGCAGATAGTGTAATTGCCTGCAGTTCTTTGAAGAGCATAAAAAGCTTCCTTGCACTGCTTGCTTTTAGTTAACTTTGTTTATACCTGCATGTAACTCGTTAACGTTTTAAGAATAGAAAGATAGATAGATGGATATTTTATAAAGTGAAAGCGCAAACTGTACAGTAATTAATTCAGTATACATTTCCTGCACGTACATGTATACATGTAAGCAAAAACAAACACATCTCTCCATCTAAATAACAAACGTCGAAATTTACGAGTCCTTAAGATATATACGAGCCCCTTCCCACTTTAGTTGGCCCACTTCAAGATTTCTACCAAAATATGCCTTTATAAACTAAACATGAAACTATTTACTTCTAAATCAATTTATTTTCTCAAAAAAATTTTATATACACTCTAGTCGTAAAAAATACATATTTGAAATCACTTAGACCTATAACTAATAGAGCATCTGAACAAATAAACAATGTGCGAATAAATGTGCGAAGTTAACAAAGCAACAATTGAAAGACTACCATTGGGTACCATCACCTTTATTTTTATTACGGCTGAAATTCTTTCGAGCATAGTGCTTACCAAGTTTTGGCAAAAATTTGGTGTAAAACAATCCCATATTTCTTGAAGCTTTTGTCTCAGCTCGGTGATTGTACGAGCAGGATGTTGTCGTAGAACCTTTTTCATCTCGTGCCACAAAGCTTCAATAGGTGACAGATCTGGACTGCTAGAAACCCATTTCAAAAGTGGTACATTATTTTCTTCCATACATTTTATAGCCTTTTTTGTGGTATGGCACGCTGCACCATCTTGCTGAAACACAAAATCTTTTGCCGGATGTCAAACATTCTTCCATCACTGGTAAAAGCGATTCTTCTAAAATTGCCAAATATTTGTTTGTATCCACATTTCCATCAATAAAATGAAGTTTTCCTACTCCTTTTGATGACATACTGCCCCAGACCATAATGGATGCTGGAAATTTCACTTTTTTCTTCAGAGAGTCAACATGGAATGCTTAATTTTTTTGCGGATAACTCTACTGCGACTGTCACCAACACAAACTTCGAATCGGGCCTCATCACTCCATTGTATTGCAGACCATTGTTGAGGTGTCAATTTTCTATGTTCTTTAGCCCAGCTAAGCCGATTTTTCTTTTGCAGTGGAGTTAATAGTGGTTTTTCTTTGGCCTATAAGCAAATTGTGCAACTTTAGGGTTTTTACTTCACTTTTTTTATAAGAAAACTTACCTTGCAGGTGCTAAATCCCAGTTTGTGGCCCTCTCTATGAGTTGTGGACCTCGAAATTATCCTTAAAACAGCGTCACTCCACATAGAACTTAATTGTAAATAATTGGCACGCCTGTTTTTCACGATTATTCTTCTTAATGCTCTTCGATCGGCATTTGTGATATTACTTTTTTCACATATCGTTGCTTAATATTAACTGAACCAGTTACGTTATATCTTCTAACAATATTTCTCACACTGTACCGCGATAAGTCTAACAAGTTTCAATTTCTGAGTTTGATTTCCCAGAATTAAAAAATTAATTATCAGCAACCGAATTTTCTCACTAATAACCTTTCCTCTACCCATTTTGAAAACCTTAACTACCCAAAACTATTTTAAACGTATTCTGACAGCTGTGATTAATAAACACAATTGTCATGGCTTTTATTTTTCACAGACACCTATGCGTTATAGACGTATTTTGCATTGAAATGAAAATAGGTTGATATGCTGTAATTGCAACATGTGTTATTTTTATGCTGCAAATTTGATTAGGGAGTGATAAAGTTGGTGTTTTCTACTATATTTTATCAAAATATTCATTGTTAATATTTTAAACCTATAACACCCTGCTACATTTTTATTATTTGTGTTTGATAAGAAAAAAAAACTAAGATTTCAATAGTTGGGCCAACTGAAGTTGGAATGGGCTCGTACATTCAATGAGCATTTGTAGTCTTATTATATCAGACAAAAATACCCCTGGTTTGCGAAATAATTGTAAAGTCCTGTTTTATTGCTGCAAGTTTTTCAGGGGGTATCAAAAACATGGTCGCATAAATTGGGTACACCAATTTTTGTGGGAAAACAACAAACTTAATCGACAAGAAAGGATGAGAAAACGTGTATTTTTGGATTTAACGGAAAGTGCTGACAGGAACGAAACGACTTTTCATATAAGATTTTTTGGTATTTATGAGACCTGCAAAATGAGACCACACGTAAAAAGATCCGACTAATAGCAAAAAAGTGATGGGCGAAAACCAAAGCAAACTACGAGTTAGCTTGACAAGTATATCGGATTTCGACTGTAATGAGTGTTCTGGTATGGAATCACACACAGCAGCATAGTGTTTTCTATACGCTGACCGAACTGCCACGTTGCCACGTCTGCCTGGGATACATATCGGGGGGAGGCGACGTTTCAAGATGTACTGCCTGTGCAGGGGAAGAATGTATATGGATTAATTGTATGGACCTGTTTGATTGACTTTTTTCTCAGAGGGTCTAATTTGTGTTGAAAATATTTCTATATGAACTGATAAGGGTATTGCGTTGGAAATGCAGAGTACACCTACTTCACGCCATTTTTTGATACCTACAGGAGTGAAAAAAGATAAGGAAATACTGCATTATAACCTAAAGTTAATTTTGTCAAGGAATATAAAATTCTGTCCAGTCGTCTGGTGGGGAAAGGTGTAGAAAGTAATATGATACAATTTCATTCTCCTAAAGCTCATACACAATATTTTGAATAATACTCAAACGCACATCCGATTTTGTCGTTTTGTTTTGGTTTGTCGATGCTCAGACTGACCTGAACACATCAGTCTATTGCTAAACAAATGGGTTATTTGGTTAGAGCTAGGAAACGCTTCTCTCCAGTTCTCATTCAGAAATATACTTTCTTAAAAGACATCTGACTCTCACATCCTAAGTCTACTACTCTTCACAAACCAGATCAAAAAGATTTCCTTAAGTTCTAGCAGTCGCAGCACCTTAGTAGTTAGGCTCTGCTGTTCCAGCTGCTCCAATATAAAAAACTTTTACTCCGGTACGTTGGAAGCACCTGACGATCGGACCTGACAGATTACATGATCGAGGGCAACAAAAATTCCTAGCATATCCGAAAAATAAAGAAATCCCCCTAAATCCATCATCCGTGTACCCACCAAATTACCTATAAGAGGGTAGGAAATCTATATCCCGATACCTTTACTCCACCTTGCAAGCAGAGGCGCAGGAAATTTTTTTCGTATTGTGTTTCCAGCGTGTAGCAGATTTACTCATTTTGTTAAGTTGGAAAATATTATGCTATCTGCTATTCTGCTTCAAGACAACGCTTGGCCTCACGTTGCGGCAACTGAACAAATTTAGTTGGGAATTTCTGGATCGCTGACTCAGTACAATCAGACTTTTCTCTCTTCCCACAAGTTTTGAATTTCTTGGCGGATACCGCTTGGAAAATGATGACATGTTGGAAGAAACCGTTACTGATTGGTTAAACGGTCAGGCGTCAACGTTCTTTCACTTTGAGTTTAATAATAATAATAATAATAATAATCGTCTTTACTTAAACTGTACTTCATACAGAAAAACAAGAGTTGCATATGGTGGCGAAGTTTAGCAACATGCTACTCTTACACTTAACCACCCATGCAAAAAAAGAACAAGTTGTTAAGTAGCAGATATCAAACAAAATATACATATATACATACACATGTACATACATACATACATATACACACATTACATACGTACATGTTGCACCAAGGTTTGCTACATGTACACAAGGGAAATGAATCATTTAACAATATATATATAGCAATCTAATTAAGACTATGGATCCAAGTAAATATGAGATTTGACAGATTTCTTGAAGCAATTTAAGGACATGGTTTTGAATTCAGGACTCAAGGCATTGTATAACACTGAAGCCCTGTACGTGAAAGAACGCTGGAATAAAGTAGTGGAGTGAATAGGTGTAGTTATCAAATCTGGAAATCTAATAAGTCTATGATGAATATTACGCCTAAAGATCAGCTTTTCTCTTAAGTATATAGGTTTTGACATAAGGATTAGCTTATGAATAAAAACAAGGTAATGATATTTGACAATATTTTTTGTTATCATCCAGTTTAATTCAATAAGACTACCAGAAACAAGGTCAAAGCGCCTTAAACCGCAGATGAACCTAGCACAATTGTTTTGCACAATTTGAATCCGATTTCTAGTAACAACATTGAGACACGGATAATATAAAATATCACAGTAGTTGAAAATCGGCATAACCAAAGATGAACACAGTTTTTTCCTTAGCTTATAATTGAAAATTGCTTTATTGGCATATAGTGATCTCAGTCTCAAGTGGTTTCTGATGACTATTTTGAAAAATGCAAAGATGTTCATATTATAGTTGGTGAGGCAATTTACGTTTGTAAACAAAATTTTTCCGGCTAGATTACAGAACGATTCTTACTAATTTGATTGGTCTTTGACGTATAACATATCTGAGAAACTTCTGATCGTCCGGCAACACCGTCACAATAAATCGCGTGAAGTATGTGCATCACAGAACGGTACGTAAGAGGGACGGTGAGAGTCTGACAAGGATAGAAGATGCTAAGTATGTCTACAAATCCCTTTTGACCACTAATTCTCAGATACTCAAATTAATAAAGTAACTTGTTAGTTTCAGGTTGTCAAAATAATGAGATAATTAATACAATTGACAATAATAATTCCGGTTATAAAAAAACTTTGTACGGACTTTTAGTGAACAAGAATTTCATCAAGAATGTTGAAAGATAGATCAATGGCTTAATAACAATGGCAATTATTTATCTGCCCAACATGGCAAAGTAACTCCTCTTTTCTTATCTAGGGATACTATCATTATTATCCGATTTTTCAGCAAAACAAGGCCAGACCGCATGTTGCCAGAGCATCGTTAGACTTCATGGATCAGCATCGCATCAACCGTTTACCTTGGCCACCACGATCGCCTGACCTATCTCCAATTGAACATGTCTGAAATATGATATGTCGCAGGCCTTTGAACTTGCAACACCCTCCACAGACTTTAGCAGCTCTTACTTACGAAGTTGCAGTAGACTGGAATGAGACATCCCAACAGGATATCGACCACCTTATCAGCACGATGCCTAGGCGTGTTAATGAGTGTATAAGAAATCGTGGATCCTCAACACATTATTGAACCAGCTTCTGCTGTCAGTTGACGAATCAAGCTGAAAATTTCATTTCATTTTACTAGTAAGGGACACTGAACATATATGCCAAAAATTATTAAAATCGGATCAAATAGAAATGTAGTTTTTTGTAGCTAAAGTATGCGGTTTATCAAATATTTCTTGATTAACTATAGGAGCTAGCGGCCCATCTTATACAAATCGTATAATGATTCTGTAGTTTGAAATACATTTTACAAGAAATTGACGAAATTCGGTCCTTAACATTGGTCTCCGATGACTTGAGGAATGATGTAGCAAGAAATAACTATCAAGTTTCTTCTCAACGAAATCATGAGATAAAGGAGGTTTAAGCGGGTGTTACCTACGCTTTGGTGTATTCGACCCGCCTTATTATATATACGAAAACAACAGCTGAAAGTAGAACGTTTGGGTTTCTAGAAGCTGCATGGTATCCGCATAAATGTATGCCATTTCCGTTTGTAGACGCTCAAAGGAAGGGTCGAAAAAGAAAATAATGCTTTATAGTATTATACTATGTTTACGGCCATTATAGTGAGATAGAAATTTCCATTACCAGTTTATGGGCAAATGGTAGATAACTTTCTGGTTTTCAAGTTCTCAAATCTACATAAACTGATCAAGGTCACCACTTGTTGTGACGACCATCAAGTATTAGATACCAAAGACTTAATTCTCCTCCACACATGGAGGAGGATTAAGTCCCGGAATCGTATATTCCATATGTTAGATGTTTTTTGACTTACCCACCAAACTTTGAGTCTTTATGTTGAAAGCCACTATGAATTTTACTGGAATTATGACAGTAAGCGATGGGTCTAGTATAGTGGAAAGACTGCTTCAATCTATGACAATAGATTGGAGCTCTGCGCCATAACTAGTCACCTAATAAGTTTCAAGAACGAACTTTGGTGATAACTATTATTTGAGAAATTTCGTATCGGCATGTATCTTTGAACCGAAGAGGTACTTTGAAAATCGTCAAAAGACAAGTTCTCACAGAGGTATATAAATCATCAATTCAAATAGGTCGTCAATTGTTACAACTTGTGACTTTGTACTGGTCATTATAAAGGCCAGGTTTTTCATTTGCAAGTTAACTGGAACTTGTCTGTTAACCAGAAGTTTTTCATTGACAAATATGTCTTAAAGCCATAGGACCATATATGGGATAACTATTATGTTGTGATAAAATCTTATGTCAATGTCTAACCTAATATGTTTGACAGTGACATAAGTTCTCATGGATGACACAAAACACAAATATCGAATATCAGGAGACGCATAAGACACTATAATTCTGGCATAAAATTAGCATTGTCATATCTACGGTTTATGGATTATTAACCAGAACAAGAGAAACTAATTCACAGGCAATTCATAGTTAACTTCCAAGTCATAGTTATCTGACTTGAAAGATAACCCAGCAAATGAAAAACCTGGCCTAAATGACGTGTTTGCATAATCTGTTAGCCTAAGGGTGTTAGCAACTCCAATCTATGACGTAAGATTAGATCTGATCATGAAAAGTCCGCTCTTTTATCAGCTGATCAAATTAGGTAACTAAACTTGGTAATTAATTATTAGTCGCATGTGAATACGTCTTCCAGATTCTGGTTAACAATTCATAAACCGTTGTTGCGGCATCTCTGATTTTATGTTGGTTGATAGTGTCTCGTATAATTCGGCTCCGAAATTAAATCCGTATTACGGACAGTTTCGAGTCATTATATTTATTGAAAGCACATGTTAAGCGAGAATTGGTTAAACTGTGACTCGTTGTGAGGGGTAAGTGACAATTGCACCTAAAATAAGAAATCTCGGTAACATTTTTTCTGCGAGGGATCGACCTGGAAATCGGTACGTTCGGCACCTTGCGTGGATCAGCATCTATAATAGAAGACAAAAAGCATAGACGGAGGTCATAGGGCATAGATGTCGGCATATTGTATCAGCTGTAATCAGAGAGAAAATAGCGCAACCGAAGAGTCAACAGACGAGGGAAGCAAAAGAAACAGGATTGACGAGTAATAGGCAGAAATATTAAAAAAAATTTAAACGATAGTAAGAACACCGAAAAAACATAGAAGTGAAAGAGTTGCTAACAAGGAGACGGAAGAAATAAACGATATGATGAAAAGACCCATGGAGGAGTTTAAAGGGTTTCGGAAGGAAAATCGTGAGGGACTGAGGTGACTTTAAGAACGTAATGCAATTTTTAATCAAAGAAGAGAACCTCTATGTGGCAGAGTTGAAGAGTGTTCATGCTAAAATGGAGATAATAAAAGCCAAAGGTAAGGTGTTGTATCTGAAGACACATAAAATCTACATAAATAGTGATTTGACAAAAATGAGATGATAATTCAAAAACATATAAATAAGAGATATATGCTAATACGGAGAAAGCATAATGAAATACAGTCAGTATAGCTCATATGAACTTGCTGTTTTATGGAGAAAATGGAGATGGGATGAAAAAGACCAGGTGTTAAAACCAGACACACTGGTACAAAAAAAACTATTAACGTATAGAGAAAAGGACAGCTTGGATACGACAGAAAATGTGACGTTGTCAATCGTTGAGGCAAGTAACAGGAATGAAGCTAAAAATAAGGAAATAAATAAGAAATCAGAAGAGCAAATAAGAATTACAGCTTGGGAAGCAGGTACACTGAAAAACTTAGTCAAAGTAATGAACGTATATACAGTACACCTTCTAGCTCTTTAAGTAGTGGAATTTGAAAAAACAGGAATATCACAGTGCGATAATTTCGTATTTTTTAGTACGGCTGGTGGATAGACCGACTTTTTGGGACATGATTTCTAGTTCTAATAGTAGAGTTTAAACCTATATCGGAAAAATTATGTTGGCTACGCCTGAGAGGAAAGCACATGAAAGTACGAATGGTCAGTGTACATGCCCCAGGTGAAGACAAGCAGGTGGATATCAAAACAGATTTTTTTGGTTGATGTGATAAGTAGTCTATCAAAATACGATATCAAAATAATATTAGGAGACTGCAATGCAAAAGGTGGACGTGAAAGCGTTTATCGAAACTGGAGGAAAAAGCAGACATGAACTGTCAAATGCAAATGGCATACTCCTGACTAACTTTGCGATTGAACAAAATTTCAAGATAATGAGCACTTATTTTGACAGGAAAGATATAATCAAAACAACATAGATTTCACCAGATGGTAATCTTGCCAATAAAATTGACCATGTACTAATCGAAACCAAGCACGCCTGCAATGTACACAATGCTAGAAGTTGCCATGGTACGGTTCACTTTATGGTAGTAGCTTCTATAAAACAAGAAATCCCGAGGCAACAGATAGAGAGACAGAAGATAATTAAAAGTTACAAAAGTAGTATAAGATACAACAGTTAGACAGCAACTTGAACAAGCGATAACGAAAGGGTTGCAGAACACATCACTGGTGCAAGATGTTATTCAGGAATGGAGTCATATCCGATCAATAATCACTAATGGAGCAGAACAGATGATGAGAAAAACGAGTACTAGAAAAAACAAAGAGTGGTTTAAATACGACTGTAATCAGGAATTGGAAGAAAGGCAGAAAGTTAATATGTAAATGAATGTATTTGGAACAACAGAGTCTAGGAAGATATATAAGCAAGGCAGGCGAAAAGTGAAAGAGTTGTGTAGAGAGAAAAAGCGTGAATACTGATAAACGAATTTACAAATGATAGACGATCACAGGACCAACAAACACACTAAGAACTTTTACCAAGATGTAAGAAGAATCAAAACTGATAGGTAGTCAAAGGACTTCTTGCTTCTATAAAAACAAAGATGTATCATTAACTGGTGATACACCAGGAGAATTAGAAAGGTAGGCCGAATATTTTGAGGAACTGTTAAAGGTATCAGATAGTGTAAACGAAGAGGAAAGGAACACGAAAGCATCACCACTAGCCGAAGATGATGACCAGATACAAATAGACGAAAACAATAGGAAGGCTAAAACACAATAAGAGTCTAGGGGAAAATGGAATCACAGCAGAAATAATGAAAGCGGGTGGTCAATTCTTACACAAGCGACTTGAAAGTCTGATCAGGTATATATGAGATCAAGAGAGTCTACCAGATGAATGGAAAAACGCCGTGGTCTGCCCAATACACAAAAAAGGTGTTAAAAGTTAATGTGAAAACTACAGGGGCATTGTCCTACTAGACACTGCATATAGGACACTAGCATTTCAACTAAGGAAGAGACTGAGTATATATGAAGTTGAGGTCATAGATGAATATCAAGGAGCTTTTAGAAGGAGTAGATACACAATAGACCAAATATTTACGATGAAACAGCTGTTCTACAACAGCTATGAACAAAATCTTTGGTTTTTACTTATTGATTTCAAGCAAGCGTAAGATTCCATTGACAGAGAAAAATTATTTGAAGTTATGAGACTGCGAGAAGTATACAATAAACTGATAAGGTTGGTCAAAATGACAATGAACGAGACAATGAACAAAGTCACATTGGAAGGGATGACATCTAGAGCTTTTGCCGAAAGAGGCCTGAATGAAGGGGACTCACTTTCTACAACGTTGTTTAACTTTACACTGGAAGCTATTTATATTTTACGTGATTGTGGTAGACAAGCAGACGGAGTTGTTTACTATAGAAAACATCAGATGATTGCCTATGCAATAACGAGACACAAAGCAGAACTTGAAAATACCTTTGGAAGGTTGGAAGAAACTACCAACCGTATTGTGCTCCATATGAATGAAAACAGAACGAAATACCTAGAAATGAGAGGAAGCGACGAAATAAAGTTAACAATAACAAGTAGTTTGAGATAGTACTGGCCTGTTTTCCCAAATCAGCATTTTGAATGTTAGGTTTGTAATACCGGAACATCCCTTATTTCGCGTTGTCAAGAAAGTGCGACCAACTTCCTTTATAAAAAACTTTCCGCTATGGGTATGCGACATATTTGCGACATAATTTTAAAATATGTCCAAAGCGATTTTTTAGAGCTTTCCGAACTCTGGAAGTTTTTAAATTAAATTCGCGACCCCACTTTTTCCTAACTTACAGAAAAGTGAAGGTGAGGCAGAAAACAGGCTCTACCAATCGCATATTTTCTTTGTGAGAGAAGATCTTACGTAGATTTACGAAAAATAGGTAATACGCTTCGATGTGTAGCTCGTGATACTTGTCCTGTTGTTTTTCATGTTCAAAGGGCTCCATTGTCTGGCCGAATCAAACCATATCATATGTTTCAATTTCTGTTTATTGCAAAATTAACAGGGACTAAGATCTTGGTGTAACATTTTCCTGCAGGTTGTACTTTTCTGTTCATATAGCACGCCTCACTTCTAAAGCGACCCGGACTCTAGGATTTATAATAATAATGCGTAAATGTTGAGTGATTCCTCTTACATCGAATGAAAGCTTGTACTCTCTTTATTATGATCCATGTCCAGATGTTTACACAGGTAATACAGCACCTCTTATTCCGGTTGATTGACAGATCATGCTTTTAATGAAAGTGAGCGACAACTGTCATTGGGTGTAGGTCGTATGGACCTTTAGCATCTTCAGTGTATGGGCTGAAGATCAAACACCGACGGTGAACAGTTCCAGTTCAGCATGTGTCTATGCAGTTTTGCGTTCCACCATATTGCTAATAGGTTTGAGAACTGCCTCGTATTCCGGCTGACTGACAGGGTCGCCCTTTTAGTATTGGTGGACAAACAGTAACTGTCATTCTGTGTAGACCAGAGTCGTAGGGACTTTGCATTTTCAGGATATAGTCTGGCACGGATATTACGTATCCTGAAAAGGGACATTATGTCGATTTTTTTTGTCGTTGTATTGGTTTTTTGTGCTATTATGCAAGTTTTTCTACAAGATGTTAACTAAGCACAAGCTGATGGACACTTTGTGAACTCGTTTTGTAGTACCACGTGTTGCCTAAATGTCATGAGACTTTGGTTATCAATGTTTGGCTCCGATGAGATGTAAAATCTGCTTCAGAGATGGCATTACCGGAGGTCGAAGCTGTAAGTTGTATACTATAGCTGGAAGGAAACGGCAATGCATAAATGTATAGTGAGGATTTGTTTGATAATAATATTTGTTGATGTTAATTACATTGGATTCTTCTCTCAAATACACGTACTTGAGGTTCAAAGCTTGAAATAAGTTGCGCACACGCCTCTTCTTATCCATTATGGAAATTACATAATGCTGTTTGCACCATAAAAACTATCTAGTCTGCAAGATCACATTTTATAGGTTTTTTATTGACGTTTCATAGGTTGCTTACATAATACCCGTACGGCGATGTATCAAATTTTGGCAGACTATTTCTAGGTAGCAATTGTCAGTGTTTCCACCTGTTTGCGTATATTTCATTTATTGAATATTGGGTGTAATCATCGAATCAGAGAAATGTGTCAGTTCCTCGGCAAACACTAACATTGAATAAAATGTACTGTACTTAACCGAACCTCATCCAGCATAGCTCTCCCAAATGATTTTAATCCCTATATTTTGGCCAATATGCCGGCTGGGGTAATAGTAACATTCGCACGCAGGCATTAAAATGTCAGTGTATACAACAACTGAATGGAATATCACACTGGTATATTAAATTCTATTTATCTTTATGACGGAAACAACACTTATTTTTATTAGGCCTTTAATTTATTTTACTGTGAGATTAATTGAATAAAACAGCAGCTATATGGATATTCTGCTCGAGTAATAAATCTGCTTTTGCAGTATAATAATTGGGGATGTGCTTCTCTTACCTCAATAGGGCAGTGCTTTTATAGCATTTAAATATCTTTTGCTAAAATAACTACATAGTTCTGTCAAACTTTAAAAAATCGCCCTAATATCATAACGTCTTTAGAAAAATGTTATTTAACAACGACCTAACCAATAATTTTGGAACGAAATTCCCCAACAACCTTCAAAATAATAGTAACCGATACAGATACATTGCCAGAATGCTTGAATATAAGAACCTTAATAGTTCCTTAGGAATGAATACTTGGATCATGTCCCTTTGTTTTGTATAATACAGATTAAGAAATGTAATTTCCAATTTTCTGTTGAGAATTCGAATTTGAATATTGAGACTGAATTTATAATAATTTATAATACAAAATCATTTGGAAATCAAAAATCTCGCATTCAAAATTACTTGAACATAGCATCAAAGGATCGTGTCATTCAGGTGAAAGAATAAATCAAAGGCTTGGGTCCCGTTTTAATGAAAAACTTCAGGGATGCTTGAACATACATAATCCGAGAATGTCTCTTATGGAGGCTGCATCCACTAGCGATGTCAAAGCAATTGTATGCTGCCGAATAATAATGTTCGACGGAAACCTGTTAATTGATCGAAAGGGTACAAATGTGCTGTGTGGGAACGATATACCAAAACAAACGATGGTTAGATTTTTTCGAAGGACCAGTTTAAGTTTTACAGAGATAGAGAGAGAAACTTCTATAGGGTATTGAGATCTTCTCAGAGAGGTTTAAAGCGTTTTCACAAAGTTTGTTCTCAAGAGTGAATTAGAGAGTTTTCTGGCACATTTCTGGAGTGGTATGGAGTGAGGTTAGACATTTCTTAGTCGAATGAGTGGAATGCGTAACTAAAGACGGGTGAACAATTTAATTTTGTTCGATCTACATTGAGCCTCCAACAGATGCCTTTAAATGAGAGCAAATAACTATTGATATGCATCAATATCACAAGCCAGATCTAACCAATAATTGAGAAAAAAAATGAATTCAGGGGGCGAGCAGCCAGATGTGTTACAGAATCAAGCTTCTAGCACATCGGCTCAAAGACTTGAGAGCTAGAGTCCCTGCTTCAAAGGTTACAGTTCGAGATGAGGATGTTGTGTTTGTCTATATATACACGCAACAGATGGGTGCAGGGTCAAATTCAGTTTGGATTGACTACTTCTAGCTGACAAAGAAATTCCCCACATCTTTTTATTATTTTTTTAAAGCTACAAATTACGTCATTTATAAGCTCGCTGGCCACAATCTGCTAACATCGCACTATTCTCAAAGTTATAGAGAACCGGTGATATTCCAAAAGCCGACCTTATACCTTTGGTTTCTTCGCGTACTGAGACGATTTTATAGAAACTAGCCAATATTATGTATTTTGACAAACACATGCAAACTCGACAGGTGGAATTTTGATTTCATTTGATTTCCGAATATCTATAGAATGAACCTACTTAACGCCATTCCGGCATGGAGCAAGTACTCATCTACTCATCCCTAAGGAACTACTGACTTTCTTATATTCAGGTATTCGGGCAATGTATCTGTATCAGTTACTAATATTCTGTACGTCGTTGGAAGATTTTGTTCTAAAATTAATAGTAAATTAATCAAACAACATTGATTCAAGACTCGAAGCAAATGTCTACCGAGTTGTTAAACTTTGACAGAACTATGTAGATATCTTAGCGATAGAAGATGTTAAATGCCGGAAAAACATTGCCCTATAGTAAGAGAAGAAACCACAACAAACTATTATACTGCAAAAGCAGATTTATTGCTCGAGCAGGATATCCATATGGCAGCTGTTTTATTCAATTAATCCCACAGTGAAATAAATTAAAGGCCTAATAAAAATAAGTGTTGTTTCCGTCATAAAGATAAATAGAATTTAATATACCAGTGTGATATTCCATTCAGTTGTTGTATATTCCGACATTTTAATGCCTGCGTGCGAATGCTACTATTACCCCAGCCGGCATATTGTCTGTTTACGCCAAAATGTAGGGATTAAAATCATTTCGGAGAGCTATGCTGGATGAGGTTCGGTTAAGTACAGTACATTTTATTCAATGTTGGTGTTTGCCGAGGAACTGACATATTTCTTTGGATCGGTAATTACACCCACAATATTGAATAAATGAAATATACGCAAACAGGTGGAAACAGTGACATGTGCTACCTACAAGTGGTTTGCCAAAATTTTATACATCTCCGCACGGGTATAATTTAAACAATCTATAAAACGTAAAAAAAATATAAAATGTCATCTTGCAGACTAGGTAGTTCATCTATGGAGGGCTGGCTCAACTACACGTCAACCCGCATTTCTGGATGCATACGTTTTGTGAAGCCGACTAGTCTATAGCTTTCATCTCTGAGAAGAAAGTTGGTTGATTAGCAAGATCGCATCTGGATGGATGTGTGTATTGGTCTGCATGTGTATAAAATCAGTGGTATTTATTGTGCGAGAAAATTATTACTGAACATGCTGCCAATGAAATATATCGATTAGATGTGCCCGACGGATTATGTATATGTTGTTCTTTCTGAAGTCATAAATTCGAAGTTATAAATTACAATATTTTATGTTTTCAAAAACTTTGAGGAGAATTACGGGAAATCACCACCGCACCCGCGTTGTGTCTAGTTACTGTTAGCATGTACATGACTTGTAATTCGACAGTGTACAATGAATATAAGTAATTATTTCTTATCTCTCTCGTTTTTGAAATTCAGCAAGTTTGCATATGTAACTTCCAGAATGGGTAAGAAAAAGTGGATGCGCAACTGATTTCTAGCTTTGAATCTCAAGTAAGTATATTTGAGACAAGAATGCAATGGAATTATCATCAACACATATACTCGTGTATTATTAGCACACAAATCCTCACTATGCAGCTATGTATTGCCGTTACCCCCAGTAATGGCATATCTGATGCAGATTTTACAACACATCAGAGCCAAAAATTGATAACTGAAGTCTCATGACGTTTAGGCAACACGTACAACTACAAAACGAGTTCACGACGTGTCCATCAGCTAGTGCTGAGTTTACATTTTGTAGAAACACCAATATAATGTCAAAAAAAATCAGCGTAATGTCACTTTTCAAGATACCTTCGTAATATCCGTGCTGCTGATCTTGATTCCATCAGCACTTTCACTACTCATGTCACGCTTCCAGTTGCTGATGACACACATCTGACCGTTTTTCTTTTATGGATTTGGCTTTCTAAGAAAATGTTTTTTTACTGAGTTTTAATGTAACCTTTCCAACAGAAAAAATATAACGACACACACGCTGCGATATAGGCTTCAGTTTACCACTTAGACAATTATAAAGCCTAAAAAATTAAAATTTAAAAAAAAAACATTGCTGCACATGGGTTACTCTGCATCATAGGAGCTAGCAGCGAAAGTGTTAACATTACTATCAGATAACTAGCCTCATTCACGGAATGGACTTGAACTTCTAAAGTAACTAGGGTAAGAAAACCCGGGCAGTATCCAACTTCCCATCCGTGAAATAATAAAACCGGCAAAATAGCAAAAAGAGGTGCCCGGCGTGCTGGGACAAATACTGAACCCCAATAAATCTGCTTAACACCTCGCAAAGCGAAAACAAATGAGTGTTGTTAGTTCCAAGGACTCTAAGTATTCCTTAAGGAGAAGTGCGTTATCCCGGGAGACAAAGAAAACGGCACCGCAGTGAAAAACGGAAAGGGAGCGTATTTTACTTTGCAGAACTTTGGGAGAACTGCTTGAGAAATGTTTGTTAATTGGTGTGAAGCAAGCGGTTGAATACGAAGTGCAGTAGGATTAAGTATTCAATGAAAAGCAACTTAACTAGTCAACATATGAACAAAAGCTGCCAAAAGTAAAATAAATATACAGCTGGGCTAATTTGATCACGTTTACAGGGAAGAGCCAAAAGATTTTTTGTGGAATATGAAGCTCAATTTTTATGCAAATTCACTACCCGAAACTATATTTTCTTGTAAGGTCAATATAATAATACAATTTTGAAGGGGGGAAACAGAGATTCATGATTTATCGCATTACGGTACTCACGACCGTTAACGTTTACGTTATCTGATATTTACCACACAAAATTTCTATGACGGTTAACATCTACGTAAGCCATGATATAGTTACCTGTAATAGCCTAAGGCTTAACAACTTCTAGTACCACTCATAAACGTTATAGGATGCGGAACTGTGCTGATTCTAACAACTAAAGGAACATAATATCTTTATCACATTACAAAGAATTTAAATCTTCCGCATCTCCTTAAAATATTCGCTGTGTGCGCGATCACAGCGACTCCTAGTGATCATCATCATTCAGCACAGGTATTATGTAAAAAACCTACGAAACGTCAAAAAAACCTATAAAATGTCACCTTGCAGACTAGGTAGCTGTTAGGGTGCAAACAGTCATTCCACATTTACTAACTAGTATCGTTGTGAGCGTCCATCTATGGAGGAATGGCTCGACTGCACCACTACACGCATTGTTGGTTGCATGTGTTTTGTGAAGCCGAATAGTCTACAGTTTTCAGCTCTGAGAAGAAAGTTGGTTGAATAACAAGATCTCATCTGGATGATTGCTTATATTGGTCCGCATGTGTATAAAATCAGTGATATTTGCTGTGTGACAAAATCATTACTGAATATGCTGCCAATGAAGTATATCTATTAGCTGTGCCCGACAGGTTATTTATATGTTGTTGTTTCTGACAGCTTATGTTCGACGTTGTAAATTACGATTTTTTTGGTTTTTGTGTTTTCAAAAACTGAGGAAAATTACGGGAAATCACCGCGCCCGCGTTGTGTGTAATTACTCTTAGCATGTATATGACTTGTATAACGACAGTGTACAGTGAATATAATTATTTCTTATCTCTCTCCTTTTTGAAATTCAGCAAATTTGCATATGTAATTTCCAGAATGGATAAGGAAAAGTGGATGCGCAACTAATTTCTAGCTTTGAATCTCAAGTAAGTGTATTTGAGACAAGAATCCAATGGAGTTGTCAACACATATTATGGTATTAACACACAAATCCTCACTATGCACCTACGCATTGCCACTACCTTCAGGTAATGCCATCTCTGAGGCAGATTGTACATCACTTCAGAGCTAAACATTGTTAACTGAAACCTCATGACGTTTAGGCAACACGTACAACTACAAAACGAATTCACAGCGTGTCCATCAGCTAGTGCTAAGTTAACATCTTGTAGAAAGACCTACACAATGTCACAAAGAAATAGTAAAAATAAAATATATTCACTAAGAGCCCTGATCATAAGACGTCTGTAATGAAAACTCCATATAAAACATCATTAAATGTACGTCTTAATTATTTTCTTGTAATTTTTACACACAGTATAGTTAAAATAAATATCTTCACTAATATCATACTAGGACACTACCTGGCTTCCTTTAGACGTCAAAGTACTATTATTTAGAGGACAACCCATTCAAGGTTATTTACAATTCAAAGAACTTAGAGCTATGATTAATAATCAAGTTATAGTCTCCTATTTAGCTTACATTCAAAATGCTGAGGATAGGATCATCAAGGATCCCACTAATTTTTGGTAATTCGTAAATGCAAAAAAAACTCTAGAATTCCAGGGAACATGACGTTTAATGAAAACACTTGTACCTCGCCACAGGACATAGTCGATGCTTTTGCAAAATTTTTTTCAACTGTGTCAATATATTCTGATTCTTCTAGTTCTGAGTTCATGACTTCAAATTTGACTAGTATGAATATATCTCTGAACACTGTAAGTGAAGCGAATATAATTCATGCTTCCAGAAAGTTAAAGAATTAAATGACTTCAGGGTATGATAGTTAGTGTGCGTAGTTTTTTAATAAAGGATTGCATTCATGTATTGGTGACACCGCTTTGCATGATCTACAATATGATATTGTTAACATGCTCTTACCCTCGTATCTGGAAAATGACCAAGGTATGTCCTGTCTTTAAAAGTGGCGATATAAGTAATATTTGTAACTATATGCGATACTTTGCAATTTTGGTAAGATTTTTGAGCTTATTATTTATAATACCATTTTCAACTCTGTCAAATGTACTTTTTCTCCTAACCAGCATGGTCTTATTGCTGGCAGATTAACAGTTGCATATCTGACCAGCCAGACTCAAACTATCGCTGAGGTATTAGATGATCAGGTTCAGTTGGATGTAATTTATAACGACATTCAAAAGGCCTTTGATCAGATAGACCATTACTAGCTTCTTGCTAAGCTTGAAATAATTGGGTTGTCTTTATTGAAGCTTATCAGATCATGCTTATTTGATAGAAATTTTTACGTTGAGTTTGGTGGTTTTAAATCTAATTCTTATACAGCAACACCTGGAGTGCCCCAAAGATCCAATTTGGCTGCTTTGATTTTTGTGTTGTTTATCAGTGACCTGTCGCTGGAATTGCCTGGTATGCATTTACTTTATGCTGATGACTTAAAAATGTATACTGCTATTCAGAGCTACCACGACTGTATCTCTCTTCAAAACAGTTTATACTGCTATTCAGAGCTAACACGAGTGTATCTCTCTTCAAAACAGCTTGAACTTGGTGCAGCCTTGGTGTTCCAGAAACTCTCCCACGATTAATGTATTAAACTGTAAAGTTCTGTCTTTTAGTAGGAAGCAAATTGTCATAATACATTATGATATAGTATCAATGATCACTTACACGAACGAACAGAAACGTTCAATGGTTTGGGTGTTGTATTCGATGCCAAGCTGACATTCCAGGATCACATCACTCAAATGGTGAATTCAGCGTTTAAGATGCTAGGCTTTTTTGTAAGGAATTGGTTAGGGTTTTCAAGCATATCAACTCTAAAGCTTTTATATTTTACATTTATTAGAAGTAAGCTGGAATACGCTTCATTAATTTCCAATCGCCAACAATTCAAGGGTTAGTATTGGATATGTGCAGCGTAAGGCTTTAAAGTATTTGTATTACAAATGCTATGGCAATTATCCTGAAAGAGGTTTCGACCACTCTATTTTATTAAACATTTGTGATATAAAGTCATTGCGCTATATCAGCGCTACATCTTTTGTACAAAATCATACACAATCAAGTTGATTGTTCATTCATATTAAGTAAGCTTAATTTTCGTGTGCCTAGGTTGGGAAATCGTGTTGAAATCCTATCCTATCCAATCCTTTCTATCCGGTTATTGGTAATACTAATTTAATGTCTAGATCTCCGCTAAAAATGATTTGTACATGTTTCAATTCTGTTTACAGTTCCTGTGACTCATTTTTTTATAGTGAGAACTTTGTTATGAAGTGCTACAGAGACTGGTACCTTTGTCAGTGGGAGTTTGTTTTTTCTTTTTTTAAGTTGTTTTTTTTTGTCTTTGGCGTTACCGCTGTTGCTAATTATGTAACTTTTTCTTGTATTTTTCCTGTTGGGAATAGAAAAGAAATAAATAAATAGACACTTGCCCCATGGAGCATTTGGTCGACTATTGCATAACAATTAATGACTCTACTGAAACAGTTGTGGGTGGGTTTTCGACTTTTCGAAGACGTTTGGCATTTTCCAAAACAAATAAAGCTAAGTTCCAAGATAGGCACAGTTTTATATAATCCAATTTTGGTCTGCACATAATTTACATTTTTGGGAGGTCATGGGTCATTTTTAGAGCCGTTTGTATAAATTACTTATTTGTTCTGATTAAGCATGCATTACAGACCCCAATCACGTTCATTTTTGGTTTTTATCGTTTAAAAGGATCTTGATAATTTTTGAAAAAGGAAATACAGGTTAACACACGTATCTCTGTCGAGTCACAGCATAGTGTTGTCTCTGCTCTGACCGCGCTGCCGCGTCTGACCGACTGTATCTGGGAGAGGCGACATTTCCTGATGCACTACTAGTAGGGCAGGGAGATCACGTCTATGGAATAATTGTATAGACCTGTTTGATTGACTATTTTCTCCGAGGGTCTAGCTTGTGCTGAGTATAATTATGAGCTGATAAGGGCGTTCCGTGGCAAGTGCAGAGGCAACCTAATTGACGGCATTTTTTACAAAAGCAAAATGACTAAAAATTTAATTCTCTACAAAATTGTGCCTATTGGTCTTTTACATAAGATCCGTAGTTTTCGAGATTCTCGATCGGACGCTCTTATCAAAATGACGGCAAATGCCCTAGCCCTATGATGACGCCAATTTAAACCTATCATTAGGAAACAATAACCTAACGATTTCGCAAAAAAAAATGCTGCCACCAAAATTGTAGGATTTCTTATTACAAAATCTACCTGTCTCTTGGTCTATCTAGAGGGCTTGGATTTCTGTTGGTTTGCCTGACACCAATATCCATTTTAACGTTGGGCTCTCGGCGTTCGGACTGTTATTGGAACCTACTGTGTAGTGTCTTTGCTTTTAAGTTTCGTACTTTCAAAAAGTTCACCGAGGTGGCCGAAACATCAGTAAGTCTTGAGTTCTACATGTAAGGTTTATTTGGCGGTCAGCGAAACATGGACATTGAATATGAAAGGTTATTTGCGTACTCAGGGAAGCTATGTATATTACTAGGCTTTCGATAACCTCTCTGAAAAAAAAATGGCACAAGTATGCTAGTTAGATTCGCCAGGCTTCTACGTATTCTGTACGTTGAGTACTACCAGGTGCTCATGCGTTGTCGAGATCTGTATGAACATTCTGCGTAGGGAGGATTTCCGTTAGATATTCCAAAACCAAATTCATAGATACCTTTAACCCTTTATAGAAGTTGTGGCATCTCGGCAGTAGGTCCCGCTTTCACAGCTGTTTCAGCTTAAAAAGCCTACTTTCCACACCATCCTACGTAAGCAAATCGTCGACCGATCTGGAAATTTCATTCCACCAAATTGACGCATACTACTACTGACCGGTGCAAATTGACGAGTGTATCGCACAAACGGGCCACTTCCATCTGATAGCCCATTGGATCCACTGTAAATCCTTTTTGACACACACTGAATAAGAAATAAATCGGAAAAAGTGCGAGGGCGTCACGTTTAATCACCGCCATCAATCATATCTCCATAAAAGGAAACATCTAATTCGTCAGGGCAGCGGGCTTTTCAGGAAAAAACCACCGTAGGCATAAACAAAAGGGCCGGGCGGTCCGCTATACCGCAGCGTTTGAACGTTTTTCCAACATTTGTGAACGTCTACCATTCGCAAACGTCATTTGTATCGTTTCTGATGCTACCCATAGGCGGAAGAAGCTGCTGAATCAATAGAAGACCTAGTTTTCCAGTTATGTATAAGAATCAATAGTTGTTTAAACAGTTTTATTTAAGCGATGTTCAAAAATGTTGTTTGCGTCGTTCAAAGTGTTTGGGTATCATTCTGAACAGAAGAGGTGCTTTGAAGGCAGCAGTCTTCGAGATATAATCAACTTGCTATTTTGAACACGCAGAATGTCTTTTTCACCCCTGTAAAACCTACATTTTAATGTTTCCAATGTTCCTAAGTATTATTCGATGTTTCGTTAACAAAATCCCAAAGCATTTTATTGCACATCATTTTCTATTTTTTTACAGGGGCATCTGCCTGCTACATCTCTCACGTACAATACAAACAATACCCCAAAAAATGCTCTAAGATTTTCTTAGTGGATATTTTAAGAATGTTTATTGATATTGGCGTGAATCAACGTTATTTCATATTCTTTTTCTTGATTGGAGATACCTCATTTTGCACTTATTCAAATATTAAAGGGCTTATATCTCGAACACTATTAACTTTAGGTAGAAGTTCTAAGGACTTTTTTATGCAGGATATCCTAAAAAACTTTAACGGGGGCAGAAAAATGACAAGCTCTCGGATTTGTTTAAAAGCTTTAAGGAATCTTAAACGCATATGCAACATGCAGATTTTTGGAATAAAATTGATGCAGCATGCAAAAAATCGAAATCAGAATATTTTTCTGAGCAGATACAAAGGTGCTACCTGGACTAGAGTAGTGATGATTTCCTATGGGTTAGCTGACTTAGCTGCATAACCCACAAATTCTATCAAATTCTATGTCAAGATTCCTTGTGGCTCGTTAGCTCCAACTGCATCGTTCACTGGAAGTTAACCCTCGATTTTTCAATAGTAGCATTCATCAGAACGCAGCGCTATTACGAGTAACTCTGGTACTTCTACTTTACTTGCCTGAAAGCGTTAAAACTTATTCGTAAATTCCATGCATAAACAGTGTGATCCAAGCGGTCCACGCGGTCAGCAATACCGTAGGGTTCAAGCCCTTTCCAACTTTCTCTATCGTTCTCAAACGCCATTACTATCGTTTTTGATGCTAGGCACAGTGACCGGAAAGGATACGTAATCAAATTCAAGTCTTCTCTGGAATAAAACGCTGGATAGAAAAGATATGATCACAGTCCAACTATCGTGAATGTAGCTGAACGGAGAGATTTATCCACACATCGGATTTGAAAAAAAAGAAAATGATGTCCTCCTAAAATAGTAAAGGATGATAAAGATGATGCTAGTGTCCAGGATATTACTGAAGCTTCCCGAGTGCAATTCAGATCATTTTCCTGGACGGCCCACATTACATACTGCGTTCGCCCATTTACGATGTCAGAGAAAGAAAGTCACAGGCCATTACACTTTTTGAAGAAATGTGGAAGTCGGATTTTTTTTTATACCGAAGTAGCCGCGCAGGCAGAAGCCGAAATGCTGGGACACCGCGGCAGCTATGAGGATCCCAAAGAAATTTTGTTAATCCGATGTTTGAACTGCCTAAGGTTAGTTAGTTCTGGATGTACGACGTTCGACAGGGTTAGGATGGGAGGCCAAAGGCAGTCTGGCTGGCAGGCACATTGCACGGCCGCATCATGGAAGAGAGCTCTGAGGAGCAATGCCCGTTGGTGTAGCGGTAGAAGAGAACTAGATCGCCGACAAACCGCCGGTGCGAAAGGGTTAGAAAAGAGTCGTCGATCAGTTGGACAGCCTCTGGACAAACGTGTGAGCAATACTATAGCCTTATCTGGGCCTTGTACAGAGTGAGAAGGTCATGCGGAGAAAAATACTTCTAAGCCCTGATCAAATAGCCTAGCTTTTTCCCAGCAGCTGCTTGACGAGATGTGTTCGCGCCAGATCAAGTCCTCGGTGAACTGGACTCCGACCAGCCGAAGTGAACGGCTCTTTGACAGAACTCGGCCATCCATCGAAATGGGATGAGCGCTAGGACGCTTTTTGTTTACTGCCATTGCGCTGGGATATAAAAGCTAGGCACAGGGAGAGGTGCCTAGCTTGTATATTGTGCTGGCATTGCGAACTGCTTCGTTATATTTGCTTCTGGACTTGATGTCGGCTTGTTTGTTCTCTACAGTGGGTTTTTGTAACGGGGTCCTGTGTGCCTTGAGCTTCTGCTGGCGAGCAGTGTCACACGATTTGTTGAACCAGTCGTTGGGCCTTGGTTCAGGCACTTTCACTGTATGAGGGATGTATTCCTTCATCCTGACGTGGATAATTTCGGTTTACGGAAAACAGGCAGCCGACGCATCCACGTCAGCGAAACAAACATGACTCGAAGGAAAGGTAGAGAAGAAATTTTGGGGCCTGGAGTCGTTTCTGCTGCCACAGCGGGTTCTGACCGAAACCTAACCTCCACAGCACCGTGGTCCGATTTGCCTACGAGGGACAGGACAGCAGTGATGTAGGGGACAGAATGCGTGGTCAGAAAGAGATCCAGCAGGCTACTGAGATGCGACGAGACGCGGGAGAAAAAGGTAGGGCTCGTCACCAGCTGCGTCAGCCCCTGAGTTAGCTCATTATGGACATTGAAATACCCGAGGTAAAGTACTTCTGAAGCGGGGTGATTGATGTTCAGGAAGTCGATCTTAACGGCGAAGTATTCAAGTTTGTCATCCCAGTTTTGGTCCGAGGGAGAGCTATAAAGGCAACAAATAAATTTGGGGGATGTTTTGGAGTGGAGGCGAAGCCACAGAATGGCTTTCGGATCTGACTCTGAAAGACTGCTGCGGACAAAAGCCACAACTCCCTCGTTCTTTCTCAGATTGGAGTGAACCTCGTAATTTGGGACGCTAAGATTGTTAGTCGGTGCAGACTCTGAGATTTTTGTCTCCACCAAGAAGAGTATGGCGGGACGATTGGATTGCAAGTAGTGATGAACAGCATCAATGTTGCCGTTAATCCCGCAGATGTTCCTGAAACAAATTTTATCTTCGATGTAGTTCATGATTTAGACATCCTCGAATGTTAAAATCATCGAATACCACGGCCTAAATTTAGCCCCAATAAAGCCTGAATTATTATTATCATCATTAATTTGGACTAAGTAAATGGAAAAACCGCACAGTTTGTTTGTAACCAGAATTACGTAGTCAGTAGTCAGGTTATAAGCTCATAATACAAGTCGAACAGGCTTAAGCCGCCAGCTTGACAGTTGAAACAAAACTTTTTGATGGATACTGAAAAAGGTCAACCGAAGATTTCTCCATCAGTCTAGGTTTAAAGCGTACATATTAGGAGAAACATATAATGTGTGAAATATGTCTAATGGATGCGCAGAATTACAGAGATTGGATATAATATGAGATAAAAAATTGAGATACACCATCCCCCACCGCCTTACAACTCCAGCCCCCCAATTTTCCACCTCTAAAAATGTTTCAACAATGATAAGGGTCCGCAAAAAAAGAAGCAATATAATGTTTTTCTTTGCCGCCATTGGACCGATTTTTCAAAATTACAAAGCTTGATCGTCCCTGGCATCGTTCCCATTAAAATACAACACGCTATTATCTGGAAATTTGCCACCAAGGAGCTTCGGACCGCCAACATCTACACAAACCGGCTAAATATTAACCAGAATAAGGCTACTTTTTACTTTTTATTTCTCTTATATTGACAGTTAATCGAAGCTTGTATTCAAAAAACCTTTTGTTTATTAACTAATTTCTGCTGAGGAGTCCAACGATCCGCTCATTCTGATAAAACTATTGATCATAGATTTCCACATCATTTCAGTACAAGCTCATTCCGATCGGTTAAAGAACAATCCTGAAATCAAGTCTTGATATACTTTTCTCACAAGCGATATGAAATTAAAACACAAAGTTGCAGCTAACCTCCCCGTTAAACTTTTTCCAACACACTGGAGTGTTGCCCCTGGAAAACACACAAAGCATGTTTAATAATACTCTGATACTTCCTGAACATCCCGACGATATAGAGCATGCCTCGATTCAGAACAAAAAAACGTTGGTAGAATTATATAGGTAAAAGGTGAGGGTGGTAGCCGATAAGGTATTTGTATACTCTGGTCCTTTACTCATATAATCACTGAAGCTGTGCTAACGGTCTCTTGATGAGATTCTCTTTTATGTGGCTCCACCGGGATTTTACAAAGGGAATCTTCGTACAGAGTGCTGTAATAAAAATCCAAAGAAAATCTCCATGCGAGTTCATCGGTGGGCATGAAAGGTGCTTTAGCATTACAACAAACAATTTATCTGCGAGTGTATCACCTGCTAAATAATTAAGAGTGTACTTACTGTCTGTGAAAAAGAAATGGTTGCCAATTTTGGCCTAACAGACTAGGCTAAGCATCGCTTTGAAATAAAGTGATGTAACGTGAAAAAATCAAGTAACCCCTTTTTTTACTATTTTGATCACTTACTAGTAACTTGAATTTCTCTTTATTAATAGTAGAGTGCCCATTCCTAGGCTAAACCCTTTATAATGATTTAATTTTGGTAAATTTCATAGTTTATTGATTGTATAATTTCACTCGTATTATACCAGTACCTATCTTTCTTTCTCAGTGATTCAGTATTGCTTTGGGAAAAAATCTCTGCGGTTTTTCTACGTTACTTGGTTTTCTGTTGAACGTATCTTCAGCTGTTTTGCGGCTGAAATTGCGGGAATTCACCCCTTCTCCTTTGCAAAACACCCTGATGTGAACAGGTAAAACATCAGTTTAATTAACTATTTTTTTATAGATATTATTCATATATTGATTATTGCAGCCTAAAATTCTTAGAGTGTACTTGATTTTGTTTGACATTTTGCGTGTTTAAAGATGGGGCAGTGCCTACACGGCAGCTTCTATTACGTAGATCATGATTTTGATTTTTGAGTTGCCATAACTTTATTTTGGAACAAGGGATACATTTCTGAGGGTATATCACTTTAGTACGTTTTTATATTTTTTTTACCTTTGCTATACTTTTCTTGCAATTAGTAGTTTTGTTTCAGACAGAGAGTAGAGAGTAGATTTTTTTTAACAGTCTTTCTCTCTTTAGGGTTGTTTTATGTTCATAACATAAATTTTTAAGACCGAGGCAAGCAACCTTGTGATCTGCCCAGTACTGGCTTTTTTCCTCTCAACCTGAGCACTCGTGGGCTACATACATCTCGGCTGCGCCTAGCCGTAGCTAGGAGAACCCAGATAAGTTTAGTTAGGGCGCTACAATAACTGTCAAGCGTGTACCATTGTAAACGTTGCGGTCAAATAATTTTATTGTGTGATAGTTTTTTTTTTGTGATATCCTTTATTTTCAACTCGCACTCCAATAGCGAAGCATCAATTTGTGGTGTTTGCTGAGGCAATATATTGTGATTTTTTTAAATACCTTGTTTTATTTCGCTCTCCATGTACTGTTAATTAGGTTATGTCAGTACTGTTTGATTTCTTTTTTTTTGTGTGAGTGGTCAAGCAAAACAAGTCCCAACTTACATCTCGACGATTTGTGGCTTAGTCTGCCATAAGTCACTGGCGCTCTTAATCACCCCCTACTCCCCGTTTTATTGAGCTAGGGCTTAAATTTGCAATTGACAGCTGTTTTACATTGCCCCACCATTTGATTTTATTTATGGTACTTTATTCATTTATCAAATAATTTAAACAGAAAAAAGGAAAAGAGGAATTCCTCATATTTGTAAAAAAACATGGCAGTGATATCAAAATTACCACTGGGATCCTGTGAAGCAAGGTTTAAAATTTAATTTAGATCCTTGGCGACCACCTAAAAAATGATGACTTTTAACAGAGTTTGTAAATAGTAAATACACCCATTGTTAGGGCTTTACACACATTAAATCGCTTGTAATTCGAAAATAGTCAACATTCGAAAAACGGTAATTAGAGCGTTTTTCATTTGGAAATAAAAAACAATTAATTTTATCTGAAAGAAAATGCTTCAATGCTTAGAAATTTGGTTGAGAATAATAATTTTTGAGGTCACCAAGCATCTAAATTAAGGTTAAAACCTTGCTCTACAATACCTTGATTACTATTTTGGGATCAGCCTATTTTAAAGCGATTTCAACCTATTTCAGACCAAAATTGTCGAAATTTTGGTTTTTACAGACAATACTACACTTTAGACTATATCAGGAAGAAAAAGGACGTTATGTATTGAATATACGCGAAAAAGTGTTAAATACCATAAAAACGGAATTGCAGTCTTCATGATCAAAACTCCGATAAGTAGCAGTGACGTCGCCTCTATGGTAAAAATAAAATTATATTTATACAAAGGAAGTGATAAATCTTATTTTCGTACAAGGAAGCATTTATTCCTTCTTACACCATCATTTAGATTTAGACATAATGAAATTGCCAAGTTAACTCCCGTAAAATTCATACTATCAAGAAAGATGTAGTTTAACTGTGGGATAAGATGGAAATAAATAACACCACTTGGACATGTACACAATTTGTTCTGTACGATTTCTTCAAAACTCATACCGCAGACAAAAATTGTATTACCAATAGGAAGACGGCCAAGAAGGAAATGAATGCAGTAGCGCGATTTTTCCAGTGTGTCTGTATGTACATGAATCTTTCGACCGACTGCCCTTGTTTGCCGATATTATTCATGCAGAGCCAGATAAGCTCTAACAGGCGCATTAATTTGAACCGCTGCCAGAAGAGTGTTTCCTAACCTCCTCCAAGCTATAATGATCACTCGCCTCTGAAGCTTGCCGTAGCTGGTTAGAACCTTCGACTTCTTTATTTCACGCAAATAATCTCTTTCCTACTTTACAGGGTACGATGTAATACATCCTTGTTACTTATGTCGGATAGTTAAACTGTGAGCTTTTACTTCCCCCTCTAGACCAAGAGATACTAGTGCTGACGCTAACCATGATGGGACGGAATATTGTTTATAAACAGAAAATTTCACAAAAAAAACTATCTATGGGCTGCTGACTATACGTGATATCTGGGATAAATTTAAGAGGTACTCAATAAGGGTGTCCCAATTTTAACTCACATATCAAAGTTGATATTTTTCCAAATGGACTGCCATATGTTTTATTACATACTAGGAACCCTTTAATTTGATTACTCAGGCCTGCGGAGGCCTCCTTCACAAAACTAGTAACCAATTTAGGTATTAGGCACTAAGCTAAAAAAATTTAAGAATCGGTCACGTATATTTTCTGATGAATGATTTTCCTAGTATTTGCTCCTGTTCAACTATATAACGGAACCATATAAAGTGTGACATCATGTATAAAGGGTGGCATAAATATATGGAATGTCCATGTGAAATTGGCAGCTCCAAAAACTCCGGGATACCCTGGTCAACATATCTGTTATGTTTTGCATAATTATACTTCTTAAATACGACTAAACATCAAACTATACTCAGGGGTAAGGAGTTCAAATGTGATAAGTTAGATTAAATAGCCACTCAATCAGAAGTTAATGTGGTAGTTTATTAAATAAGTATAAATTTGAACAGGACAAATCTCGTGGAGGGCATGTTAAAAAGCAAAAGGTATATCCAGGATCGAGTGTGGGGGAGCGCTGCGGAACTGTGATTGATCCGTTTTCTGCAAACCCGATTTATTATTGCTGGTAGGCATTTGTGATTTTCTTACCAAAAAAGTGAAAATAAAGAATAGATTACAAACCGTCCAAATCGACTCCCATTCTAACTAACTGTTTATGCAAGTATTGTGGATACTGTAATCAATGATTTAAATGAGCTGGGTTGCTATGAGTGGTTATATTATTTGCATTCTCATATTGTGTTCTTTCCTTGGTGCCATAAGTTAAGGTCGAGGTGAGCGTTTTCACCAAGATATTGACGTTATATGGAGGAGGCACCAATGAAGGTGGGACGCAAAAATAATGGTAGACTATAGCTGGTTGTTGAAGAGGGGAGAGCTGAAGGGAAAAGCATAAAATAAAGACTGTATGGGATCCAGGAGAAAAAAGTACCGTCAGTCTGTTTGACTATGTACACGTTAGCGTTTATCGCACTTTCGAAGGGTTCCACCAGATACTACAGTCAGTCCGTCTTTTATGCAGTTCTTTGTGGTATTTAAAATTGTGAATAGCACATATAACTTAGCAAACAAAATATCACACGAAAAATAATCGTTTTTGACATCTACTAGATATATAAACATATACGATTTCTAAAAACCTCAACCTGTTTGGTTGGCCGCTTCACATGAAATGTCATATAGTAGGAAAGTTTGTGTGTCAGACTATTTTTCCGTCAACGAATCAAGTTAAAAAGTGAAGTTGAAGATTTCAGAATGGTGGCAAGGCGCCATTTCGGAACAGGTTTTTAAATGAAACGGGAGTAGTGTTGTGGTCACCGTCCTTGGCGGGTCAAAGTAAGACTACCAGTATCCATTTATATATAATATGTATCTCCATCTCCCTCATACATACACAAGCAGTCTGCCCCTGTCTGTGAACGTTTGTTCGGTTAGCTCAGAGACATACGTTTTTAAATTGTTTAATTTTCAATCATATTTGTCAGAGTGACAACTTACTTGACATTGACGTGCAATTTAAGTTGTCGTTATCAAATTGTACAATGACATGGAATACGATCAATGGCGAGAGCCGACAGCATGTGCTACATACATTTATTAGAGTATTTCCAGGACGAGAATGAAAACAGGTGCCCCCTGTTACTCACAAAGGACAACATATCACGACCACTGCTGTGAAGATCCGCCCATGGTACGGATACACGATCTGTTTACTCGTTTCATATGGCGTTGATGACGTAACCGTCATGAACGCTGACTACAGCTATACCACAATTTTATTGTAGTTAAGCGCTTTATAACCCTAGAATGTGAAATCACTTTTTTTTACAAATGACGATCCAAAAGGCTGTCAAAGATGAGCGTTTTTGTACACTGAGCCGCCTATAACTCAACAATGAATCATCAAAATGTAGTGTGCTATATCTACCTTTTTCTCTTGGATGGGCCTATCTCAATATGTAATAAGATATGTAATTTTTAAGCTGTTTGTCCCATATTGTATTGCATATTCATATACACCCTTTTAAAGAAGACGATTGATATAGAATTTTTTGAGAAAACTCATTTTGAAGATCCATATAAGTACTTTATAGTCCTAGAATATAAAGTCGCTTCTTCTTCTTCCAAAAGTTAATATCCTGTAGATTGTTAAAGTTGAGCGTTTCTGTAGATTGAGTTATTTATAACTTCTCTTAAAAGGCTCTATCCTAATATATATATAGGTATGAGTCATTTCATTTAAAAACAATTCAAACTCTTTTTCTTTAACTGAATATGTTATACTTCATTGCACACCCAGATATGTCTCTCCAAAAGAAAAAGGTTGATATAGCATACTACAATTAGTTGACATTAAGCAGTTCCGTGTAAAGAAGGCTCAACTTTGTCAGCCTACCAGTGCCCCATTTTGAAAGGAAGTGATTTCATGTTATATGATTATTAAGTATGAAGGGGCTTCGAAATAACGTGCCACGTGTCCTTCGCTTCATTTGAGAGATAGTTTCAAGATGACGCCCCGCCGCCATCTTGAAATTTTCAACTGTAATCTTTATGTTGAAGTCTAGTCAATTATAGTGATGAGTCAATCTCATTATTCCGAATTTTAGCTAGCGAATTTTGTCCGTTCAAAAAAAGTTGGAGGATACCTTTCTGAAAGGCGCTGTACATCATGTAACTTTTCTCTGTTACTAACACTTTCACTCAAATCAACTTTATTTTGTTCAAATATCAGCTTATGAATTGTTAATACAGCTTTCGACCATTTGGCCACAAACGACCAGCCATGGACAGCTGTTTGGTGCTACTTGGCAACTATTCAGCACAGTGTCGTTGGACAACGGACGAAAGCTGAGAAACTATCCTCTATCCACAGAAAAAGGTCTATCGAAACAAGACAGCACAATGCACCAGCTATTACCATCTACTTGTCGTTGAACAAACTAGTAACATAGCTTTCGCTTGTCCAACCACAGATGGATAACCATGGACTGATGACCTTATACTCTGAATAGTTTTCCAGGTTCCGTTTGTTGTCCAACGAGACCAAGCTTGCACCTTGCTGAAGAGTGCAAAATAGCACGAAACAGCTGTCCATGGTTGGCCGTCTGTGTGGGTGATTGAAATTTAAGTGCCGATTCTATCAACGGCGGCGTCTTCATTTCGAGTCGGAACCGATAGAAAATCTCCATTTTATTAATTTGGGCCGGGATTAGGTATTGCGTTTCAGAGCGTTTCCTGTCAGGGAAGGAATTACGTGCTAGCAGATTCTTTTCCTTTTATATCCATCCTTCAAAATCGGAAATTAAATTAAAGTCGGAATGGCGGCATGGCAGCCTCGAGACCGTTTGTCGCCTGTTTAGTATGCTAACGGGCCTCGCAGGATAATCAGCAGGAAAATCCTGCAAGACGAACGGTAAACGTTATGAGAGCCTTAATTAAATTGAACAGGTAAATTATTAAGGTTTGCGATAAAGCGCACTAATGGATAACACATGGCGCGCTCGGATTAGGCTACGGACCAACCTGCAGCGCACCGCGTAACGTATTACCGACAGACCTGCTGGAACGGAGCACCTACTATTAATGGATGAATGTTACTGCTGCAAAGATTATAGTCTGAGTCGTAGCTTTTTTGCTCTATAAGTTTTATAAATGAACCAATGGGGCAACAACAGTGTAAACTCTAAGCAGCAGTTCACCAAAGTAGCATTTCGAATACCAAATGAAATAGCAAAAAACCCAGGGCTGTGAAAAAGGTGTAAAATCCGATAAGAACTGCCGAATCTCTTGTCATGAGCGTACATAAGAAATGCCACCAGGGATATTGCCACGATAATTGTATTTTTCCAGTAAAACAGTGAAATGGGTATTTTTAGAGCCCACTATATACTTGGACTCTCCACGTGTGTATCTGCCATCAGTCGTCATTACCAGCATTGGAAATAGTGGTGTCCTCAAGGGTTGAGTAAGTATTGCGAATTTGATCATCAAGGCAGGTGTCTTAAGCTGTGCAAATACGTCGAGACGGTGTTGCAGAAGATCTAGAACCACCTGGCAGTCGGTATTTCTGGACACTGGCCAAGCAGATTGAAAAGAACTTATCACATAGTAGCCTTCCACCACTTACGTGTCAGGATGTAACTATTGTATTGGACTCAAAGGCCAAGGCGGAACTACTAGCCAAGATCTTTGCTGCAAAGTCCACCATGGACGTCCCCTCCAACGCCCAAGTGCCGTTCAATTCAAAGGGTTCCCTACACTATGCGGGAGGCAACATTCAGACCGTAAGACGAGTGCTCTTGTTGCTCGATATCAACAAAGCTTCTGGTCCGGACTTGATTCCTGCCATTGTACTGAATGGGTGTGCAGCGGAACTTGCTCCAGTTGTTTCGCGTCTCTTCCAGATATCTGGAAATTTGCTCATGTCCAACCCACCCCCAAAAAAGGATCTGAGACCGACCCTTACAACTACAGGCCTACATCTCTGCTTTCTGTTAAAGTAAGGTGATGGAGAGGTGCATAAATCGCGAGCTTCTGGACTACCTCGAACGTCACAGCTTGATTAGCGACAGGCAGTATGGTTTCCGGCACCAACGATACCACAGGGGACGACTTAGCTTACTTACTGTGGAGTAAACTCATCCAGTCTTATGGTGAGGCTCATGTCGTTGCTCTTGACATCACGAAAGCGTTCGATCAGCTGTGGCACGCTGACCTCTTAAGCAAACTTCCATCCTATGGCCTCCAAGAAAAGCTTTGCAGACGGCTGGCTGACTTTATTTCTGGCCGCAAGATATCCGTCGTAATTGACGGGTTCTCCTCTTCATCCCACAACGTCAACGCGGGTGTTCCCAAGGGTCGGTCTTGACTCCAACACTGTTCTCTTACATATCAACGACCTCCTTTCCTGCACGATCAACCCAACCCACAGCATCGCTGATGACAGCACTCTAGTTGCAGGAATTCAGAGTGACAAGCCGAACTCTGCCGCTGAGCTGGAAAAAAGAAGACTAGCGACGACTTCCTCTCTGACAAGAGACCTGGATGCTATCACTGCTTGGGGACGCAACAT
The DNA here is from genome assembly GCA_963669975.1 of Acanthoscelides obtectus. Taxonomy (NCBI): domain Eukaryota; kingdom Metazoa; phylum Arthropoda; class Insecta; order Coleoptera; family Chrysomelidae; genus Acanthoscelides; species Acanthoscelides obtectus. The sequence goes on from CAVLJG010000003.1 coordinate 48,283,638, forward strand.
CTTGTACAGTTCAATGCTTCCAAAACACAGTACTGTACTTTGACGAACAAAAAGCGTCCTAGCGCTCATCCAGTTTCGACGGACGGCCGAGTTCTGCCAAAGAGCCATGCATTTCGGCTGGTCGGCGTCCAGATCACTGAGGACCTGATCGGGCACGAACACATCTCGTCAATGGCTGCAGCTGCTGGGAAAAAGCTGGGCTACTTGTTTAGATCTAAGAAGTACTTTTCTGCCGCATGACCTATATGCAAGGCCTAGATAAGGCCTAGCCTCGAGTATTGCTCACACGTTTGGGGTGCTGGCGCCCCGACTACATTATCCATGCTCGATGCTGTCCAGAGGAGGGCGGTCCGCATGATCGATAACTCTTCTCTAGCAGACAGTCTCGGGAGTCTTTCGCACCAAAGGGTCGTCGGCGATCTAGCTCTTTTCTATCGCTACACCAGCGAGCTTTGCTTCTCAGAGCTCTCTTCCATGATGCCACCGCGCGGTGTGCCTGCCAGACAGACCCGCCAGACTTTGGCGTCCCATCCTAACCGTGTTGAACTTCGTACATCCAGAACTGGCAGATACGACCGCTCCTTTATCCCGAGGGTGTCGAGATTTTGGAACAATCTACAAGTGGAAGTTTTTCTCAGTTCTACTAGCCTTAGGTAGTTCAAAAATCGTATTAACATAATTTCTTTGGGATCATCATAGCAGCCACGGTGTTCCGGCATTTAGGCTTCTGCCTGCGCGGATGCTTCGATATAAAAAAACCTTCTGACGATTGAATGGAAAAACAATGGAAAATATAGTGCAATAGCTATTATTTCAAATATACAGTGACCATTGAAATTTTCAAGCTAATCCTTAATGTGACTGCTACGTGCTGTTGACATACACACTCAAACACATGAAATGGTGAAAGAGGACCATTGTTTTCATTCACCTTCTGAAAGCACTCCAATCAACTCGACACGATATACAGTAATGCGCAAAAGTATATAAACAAATTAATATTGTGCTGTATTTATTTTTTATTTTGTTTTATTGATATACCAACCTGTATACATAATTCCTTATAGCATAATACTCACTTATACATAAATAAAATTAATATAATAAGAATTCCTTCAGTAAAAAATTAATTGAAAGAAACTGGAACTATGATGGACAAAAATATATAGACAAAGCAAAACAATTGTAGAAAAAAGAAGCAAAGTTCATTGAATTATAGAAAACCAACCATGTTTGTGTTAATATTTTGTAGCATAACCATTATTATCAATCACCGCCTGGCATCCTCTCGGCATAGATTGTAGAAGATTCTTGATATAAGATTCATCAATCTGTCTCCACTTTTGCTTTAAAGCGGCAAAAAGTTCATCCTTGTTTGAATAATGTTTATCTCGTATTTGCTTATCTATGTATTCCCATAGATTTTCAATGGCGTTTATATCGGGAGACTGTAAAGACCATTTGAGAACTGGTATTTTTTTCATCCAGAAAGAATTTCATTGCGAGATTTGAAGTGTGCTTCGGGTCATTATCTTGCTGGAAGATTGATTTTAAGGGCATATTGTTTTCCATATAGGGTAACATGACATACATTAGTATGTCTGTGTATACAAACTCATCCATAATGCCATTATTCTTATATATTACATAAAGGTCTCATCCCACCCCGAAAAGCACCCCCAAACCATAAAAGACCCGCCTCCATGTTTGACAGTGGGCAAAGTGTACTTGGGGTTCAATCTTTGTCCACTAGGACGTCGAATGTAATGAACACCATCTGGTGAAAACATATTGAACTTGGATTCGTCACTGAAACATACCCTCTTCCAGTCACAGATGCTCCAATCAAGATGCAACTGTGCAAATTGTAATCGGCACTTACGGTTTTCCCTCGAGATCAGCGGCTTCTTACTTGGGCGACGTGCAAATAACTTCAAATCATTTAATCATCTACTTATAGTTTTCGTAAAAACACTGGCAATTCCTTTTGTCTCGATTTCGGCTTTTATTTGTCTTGGGGTTTTAAACGGATCTTTGGACGAAATTACTTTTATTAACCTAACTGATCTAGCATTTAGTTTTCTAGGCAGACCAATTCTCTTAGAGGCTTCCAAGATACCTTTTTGTTTATATTTGTTCAATATTGCCCAAACTGCCTTACGCTTCAGCTTCAAATTTTTGGCAATGTCGACTTGACGTCGACCACCTTTGTATAACTCAATAATCTTAGTTTTCACATCGAAAGAAATTTCTGGACCACGGGGCATGGCTTCAAATCACTCGACTTATTCCACAGTACTTGATGAACGCAGACTAATCCTCTTCTGATACGAAACTGTACTAAACTAATCTTGAACAGAATTTATCTACATATTTTTGTCCCTCATAATAAGTGCTTATATTCAGACTTGTATTGTGTTCATTGCAGATAATGTTAAAACAAGGAATTTAGTTTTTCTACTAATAACGTATTTGTTTATGGAGCAACGAGGTATGAATTCGTTTCCTAAATGTATTTAGGTAAGTCTATATACTTTTGTCGATTACTGTATGTATATTGAATATTAACAAGAAGGCAGCAGCGGTGGCATAATGGTAGATGTTATGGGTCTAATAATCGGTCACTGCGGATTTTGTGATTGTCCGTAGATGGTAAACGTTCTGTGGCTGTCGGCCGCGGAGGTACCATCTAGCGGATCTCGTAGGTCGGGTCAGAATGTGTACATGTTGCATGCACCCGTGTTGCCTCACTAGGGTCCCTCCCCCTTTCCCTTGCATCCTTCTATGGTCCCGCGGTACCCTATAAGTGTTTAAGCCTTAGGTCTTTGTGGTGGTTGGAGTATACAAAAATGGGATGGTTGGCCATGAGATACCTTATCCTGAAGCCCTTCATGCCCTAGGATGTGAAGTCACTATAATTCAAAATGACGGACTGCTTTTGTACATTGAAACGCTTGTGACTCAAAAATCAATTATCAAAATGCCAAAGTACCTATATTATACTAATATTCTGCTTATAAGAGATTCTTTCTGAATGTGCAATAAATTACGTAATATTCCATTCCATTACACCAGTCATCTTTTTTAATTGGATATTCCATATTTTGTTGCACATTCATATATACCGTCCTGAAAGAAGAAGTTTCATTGGACATTCTACAGTGTTTCGATGATTTGACACCTCAAATCAATATACAAAAACGCTTAACTCTCGACATACCGCTAGTCCGCCATTTTTAAATTTTATGATTCAAATGTATACTCCAGTATTATAAAGTACTACTAAGGAGCTAAGAAATGAGGTGCTACATGACTCTCATCCTATTAAAGAAATTCCAACAGCGCGCCCATCTAAAGTTTCAAGTGTCATAATCATTTTTCTGTTCATCATCATGTAAGCTATACTACTGCTTTTTGCTCTATAAATGGGATTCGCTGTCGGGCAATGAAGACATTATAATTGCTATTAATATTACCACCCCGAATTTTAGCTTCTTAACTTGCCACTTCAAAAAAATGAGTAGGGGGGCTTTTTGAAAATGAATATGAATATCATAAAAAATTGAATGTGTCGACTTTGGATAGAACAATAACAAACAGAATCGTGAAAGAAATTAACGGAGAAAACAGTTTGTCATATTGTCAAAGGGGACAATATTACTGACTTCGAGGCAACGCGAAAAAGAGAGAATGAAATATTCAAAACGCTACGGGAGGGAGGCAGCCTGACCTGTAGACTACTCGTAGCTTGTTATATTTTAGTATATCTGACAATGTTGAGATTTTTGCTGTTGCTTAGAATAGTTCTTTCTGAGTAACAATATAAAATCAAAGTAAAGACATGTTCTAAAAATCGCGATCACGTTATCTTTTGTACGTTTTCCCTTAATCAATAACTCTTAGTTAGTTAATGATAATCACTTATTCAAATAAATGCACATCATCCTCAATAAATTGAAATCTACAGAAGGATGTCTTTGTGAGTACAGGAAATACTCAAGTTTATATATCTAATCTAAAGAAATACTAGAATATTGAGCTGTGCCAGTGCTAAGTTTCATGCCTATGCCAGTTACCTCATATTTATATAGGATCTCCCATCTTACTTTGGTAACTTCTATCTTTTGTTGTTTCAATTAATAATAATAATAATAATTAACGTCTTTTATTTGTAATATTCTTACAGGAGGCGAGATTTAGATTATATATCTATTCTACCATCTAATCAATTGGTATTAGAACATCTGTAACAGCTCTAAATAGATGATGGATGTGAGCTTGTGAGCTTTATGGTTTCAATGATATGCAGGTCATATAACATAGCAGAACACCTCAAATTCAACCGGTAGCTGTATTTCCAGGGCAAAAAGCAAGCTCCAAGATATCACGAGGAAATCAGTTATAATTCTTAGATCGGAGAGAATTATAGCTCCTGAAGCAATCAAGAGATCGACTCTAATGTTTGCACGTATAGTACAAATAGTGCACCGTAAAGAAATATTCGCCATTCAAATTCCAGCCAGCAGCGTAAAAACTTGAATATATGCCGTGTACAGAAGGAAAAAGGAATACTATCCACACCACTAACGTTTAAAATACATCTTTTGGATTTGTTGAGGACACGTCTACTACGGTTTAGGAGCCTCAAGATATCATCTCAAAAATAACAAGCTTAATGCTCCTTCCTAAATATACACCGCTTTTCAAAAGTGTCTCATCCTCCTGCTTTTTTGGAGCGGGTCAAGCTGTAGTTCAAGGTAATGGAACTGATGTCTGAAAACTGTATTTTATCGTAAATTTGAGGCTTACGCCAGGCTGTCAAAGTTGAGCGATTTTTGTACATTCAGTCACGTTTAACTCAACAGCCTGTGGTCAAAGACAATGTATGTTATGTCAATCGTTTACAATTCAAATCTGAATTATTTCCTTTTGAAAGGAGAAGACTAATATACTGAACATTTTGATTATCAGTTGTTGAGTTACAATAGATTCAATATACAAAAACGCTTAAGTTTGTCAGCCTTGCAATCGGTCACTTCGGAAGGTAATAATTTTATATTTTAGGGTTATAAAACACTCATAAGGAGCTTTGGAATGAGGTATGTCATAATATAGTACTTAGGCAACTATTTCATCATCTTGAATTTTAGTGGGTCAAACAATAGGTAGGAGAGCACTGTGTATCGCCTATAAAGTTAATTAAAATTATGTACAAATAATGTGATAAAAAAATGGCCAAAAGTAAATTAGTTATTGGGTTTCGCCTACCCATCCCATTATATACAAATAATATTCCACCCTCTGTACTAACTTATCTCCCTAGAGCTCATTTTACTGATCAAAATTAACCATTCGAACACGCAGGCTTTTTATTGTACCAAAAAACGTTGCGGCCTCCGCGCCGGAAATCGTATACCATGGAGAAAGATCTGTCAAGTATCTCGATGGCACACTTTATAAAGGCAGAAACATACAGCAGCGCTGCTGAAAACGAAATTCCAAATTGCGTTTCGGAAACTACAATATCCTTTGTTATGTAGATCCTCCAAATTGAGTTTGATAAACAAAGTTCGACTACACAAAAGGATTATTAGACCAACCATTACTTATGCATGTGCGGCTAGGTGTTTTCTTGCCAAACCTTCAAGTACTGCACAGCAACACTCTACGAACAATTTGCAACGCTCCGTGGTATGTCTCAAATGAGACACTACACAGATACCGTGACACTCCTTACTTGAGGGATTATGTCAAGTTTCGACGTTATAGTCAAGTTGACAGCACTGAGTCACGAGAGAGAGAACCCTCTGTTGCGTGATTCAGTAGTCTATACACTGGAACAAGTTTGTGAGCATTCAAGGCCACGGCTCGCACTGTAATGGAACCTGAATCAAAATTTGTTTTTAGTTCACCTCAAAATTAATCCGTAACATCACGTAACGGATGTTATTACTGCCATTAGAATATACATGCACCATCACTTCCCGTTTCATTTAAAAGCATTTGTAAGCTGCTGACGTAAATAGAAATAATGTGCTATATAGATAGATATATGCATGCTTAAGTCGCAGAGGGATGCAAAAGGCGTCGCCACCAACCAAGAAACGGGCTGAATACAAATAAGATGCTGATATTTTTAGGAATACGCCATTGTTTCGGAAAATGTATCCCATACATCGCGATCGAGTAGTGTAATAAAGTCTCTCAGAGGCGACATGGCGGTGTGGTGTGGATAAAATGCAGTTTCAGCAGTCTATACGGCACAGCAAGCTATTGGGAAGGCAAAACGAGGAACAGCCAGATAATCGGATTTAGAATGAGGCTGAGTTTATCCTGGCTGGATTCCTGTACCCAGGCAATACAAGCATCTTGTGGATATTAATACTTTTTTGTACTTTGTGAGAAACTCCCCTCTCAACTATTCTTTGAAGGGCTCGAGTTAGCAAGCTGGATATTGGGGTGGTGGAAGTGATACATAAATGCCACATTTCAACGTAGAAATAAGAGTTGAGAATTTCAAGATTACTGCTGGGTGCTATATAGGGACATTTTTTGAATCTCTTTATCAATGCTTTACAGCCCCAAATTCTAAATTCACTATTTTCCGCAATGGCGACTAACCTATCAGCGCACATACGGGTATATAAATTAAAAATCCGGACAAAAGTCGATCTTGCAGAATAGCTCGTATCGCAAAACTGGTATGTGCCTAAGATGCCGGAACAGATGCTAGAAAAAGCCCCACACTTTTTTGTTTACCCACTGCTATTTCTCGCCAGTAGTCTCGATGCGAATTTGATCATTCTTCATTGCTCACGTATCTCTTCTCAGTCTATTTATTGTGACGACAATACTTCAAAGTTCTTACAAGTTATTACGAATCGTGTATCAGTTTCTCAGCATGGAGGTTTCTGATGCAGATATGTACAACATATTTTGTCGATTTTAATTGTAATATTAGCTGATTTATTAGAAAAAATTACATTTTCGCGAAATCTACGAGTATGTTCCAATCATTTTTACCTTTGATATTAATTAATAATTGATGCATTTCTGGATGTATCCCGATTATGATGTTAGTGATGTATTATACAGTTAGATCTTGGCTAATTATATAGACAGAAAATGTTTCCAACTTCATCCAAATATCAGTATAATCGCCAAATTAAAGACGAACGTTCGCTTAAGCCACTTCTCTTCTTTCTTTATAGGGCCCTCTGGAGTCAAAATCATTAGTCGAAAAAAAAAAATTGCGGCATTATGCAAGGGTATCCCAATAACGACATTCACAAAAAATTTCACTATGCTCAATCCTTTTTGTTGAATTCTCAAAATTATTCAGAAGAACAACGAAAAGAAGTTATACCCAAATTGTCAAATCTAAAATCCGAAATAAAACGTAGATGAAGATCTTTTCCTTAAAAGAAATAATCATTGGATCCAAATAACATTTGAAATACGACAAACAGAATCACGGCCATGGTGCCGACAGAAATCTTTTAGTAATATTAGCGAGCGAAGTAAAAGACGAAAGACAGAAGCATTCCATGGTGAAATAAGCTCTGAAGAGTTGACTTTTGCCACTCATTCAAAGTTACGTTCTGCGGTCAAGACAGATGCTTCAAAGGTGATTAAAGACCTAATGCAATCTCCAACGCGAGCAAAAGAATATCGAAAAGCGTTCATTCAGTCTCAAAATGACGGAAAGCAGCTATCAACTTATGAACTCCAATGAAAGCATTGTCCATGTTCGTCGAAGCTGGCCTGACAAGAAGGCCATAATACAAGTTTAAACAAGAAACTATACCCATGCTATACGATCTTACAAAAGGATAAAAAATACTGTTATCCTGTACACGAATATTATAAAATCTCTACTACTTGCGCTGAACTTGATCTCCAAGATTTATTAAATCATACTGCTTCTCGGCTTTTATTGCATTTGACAGATGTGCTCCAGAATCTAATTAGTGAAGAAAGAAACATGCTGGTTTTGACATATAAATGTAATGCGATGGGTCACAGCAGGCAACAATTAATAAAAAAATTTAATATAACTTCGATTCTGATGCAAATATATTCCAAAGTTCATTTGTTCCGTTACAGTTGTCTTCTAGCGAAGGCAGTAAGATAATATGGCGAAACCCGCTGCCTTCTTCGCCACGATTTTGCCGACCCATTCGCATAAGATTTGTAAAGGAAACAGAAGATATCACAAACGAGGAAATACATATATGTATATCTTATTACACACTCAACATACTATAGCGTTTTGAATTCCTGACTGATACTCCATAGAGCCTCCGTAGTTCGTTGCATTGGAATGTTTTTAATATGACTATGTACTTACATTGTAGCCCCATCTTGTACCACTTGTAAACACAATTTTGTGTATTGACATGAATAAACAAATTTAAATTTGATTTTTTCAGTTTATTTTAGGAAAGCTAGTCATCAATTTTGTTCGGAAATGTTCTTTCTTAGTCAGTACGGACCGTCGCGCCGGTTGCTTTGGCAGCACAAAATTCGTACAAAAACCGATTTGCAAAGGTTTCCGCACTTCGCAACTGGCGGTTCATTTTTTAAATTCCCAAATGGAACTTTTACAGCGTGCTAAGAACAAAGCTTCACAAGGTGTTAACAAATCAACTTTTTCTATTTTATTCATCAGGATCCTTTTAAAAAATTCAGAAATTTAACAAATAGTAAGCACTTAAATACACCATAATTTTGCCCAAAAACAAACCTTTGAAAGGTGCTCTGAGTACCCTAGGCAATTACCTTCTGAACACAATTCATAAACTTCATTCGAAAATATTGAAAACTGAAGCGTCAGCTGTGAAGCACCTGCACCTCAACGAACTAGACTTTGTCTATATTTATATAATTCTCATAGTATCTAGTGAGGATGAAAGTTCGTACTACAAGTGCAATTGACACAAGTGAATTTTTTGACAGCTCCATCATTTGTATTTTCTAACCCTAAATGGCTTGTAATTCACTACATGGCAGCCTCCGCACCTAGTCAATCTATATTTCTTTCTCATTATCACGTCAGTGAGAGTAATGTTCTTATCTACGAAAATTTGGATGTCCCAGCTTATATCCAGAGAAACATTACATACTGCAGAACACAAATTGAATGTTCAGAGAAATGGGTACATTCATGGGTCATGAAATACAGATGAATAAATGTTTGCTGTTGACTCATCACTATGCATATATCCAATGAAACATATTGAACAGAACTGGAATCAACCTAGAGTTCACTCTGAAAAGAAGTGGCGCATTCACTGCAAGATCTGAATAGAAGATCTAGCTGTAAATCTTCATTAAACTTAAGCACAAACGCTATTAAAAGATGAAACATATTTCCTGTTGGATGAGTACTTTCAAAAGAACGGTACATAGTAGGTTTAGGCAACCGAGGGGGGTCCCGTTTGCTCGAATAAAGCTAAAAACTGGTTTATCTAATAACGTTTCAAACAAATAACTGCATGAACCAATTTCACAACAAAGATGAAACTAGGACCTTGCTATTCAAAAGAATATATAGGTATAAAGTCTTACTTATGAGTGCCCGGGAAGAGTAATGAAAATTACAGAATTATGCAGGAACTTATCCTATGTAATATCTGAGACGTATCATTGCGTGGGGTTTATGCCTCTAAGTGTTCATGTTTTTTTCTGGCCGCCAAATAAAACCGCGTATGTGGAATTGATATTTTACTGATGCTACGGCCACAACAATAACGATATGTTTTATATTTGTTTCCGGGTGAGGCTTCATTTTATTTTGTCGCTACTCGATATATTGTTGTGATTTTCATTTGTACTTTGAAAAAGGTCACCGAGAAGACCGAAACGTTAGTAAACAGTCAACCCCACTGGCAAATTACATGTAACACGACGTGCGCTCCACTAGGGCGTGGTAAATACCACACTTGACAATAATCGAGTTTTTGTTAATACAAACTAAAAAATAATTGATATGACAATTTTGACACATGATTATAACTGATTTCTACATCAAAATTAAGTATCGAAACTATCATACGAGTAGTGGATCACATGTGTGACGGCAATTAGCTTCAAGTCCCAGAGGAGCGATTTAGAGAAGGGGTGTTCCGTTAAAGGTACTTTCCCCTATCAAATTGCTTCCAGACGGCTGTGAAAGATCGACCTATTGCTCGCAACTGAGCACGCAACATTAACATTTTCGATGAACGCTACAGCTAACAGTTAATTATAATGAACAGTCCAAATCTCATTTACTCCGCGTCAACGCAAACATGATCATCCGATCGCGGCTTTTATTCACTGGTTGGTGCCCTACCCAGGCATTTTGGCCCACTGGGACTGAACGTCCCGCGCTGATGTCTTGACGAGGCGTAAATGGCATTTCAATGCACTTTATCCTAAGAATCGTAAAAAACCGACAAAATGTCATTATGTAGACTAGGTAGTTTTTAGTGTGCAAATAGTTCATTCCATGTTTGCTCGCTATGATCGATGTTCGCTGACCTGAAGTGTACAACAGCTTGTACTAAGTTAACATCTTGTCGAAAAACTTACATTACGTCACAAAAAACCTAAGAAATGTCAAAAAAAACCGACAAATTGTCACTTTTCGAGGCACGTAATACCCTTGCGGGGGAAGATCTAGTCTATACCCATGACTTTTCATAATGAAGAAGCTGCGATAAAGACAAACTTTCTGGAGTAATTTACTGGCAAACCCCGTCATCGTGACAAGCAACCGCAATACTTCATTTTTAAGTAAAAGTCCTTTAAGTTATTCTAATCCGCGCAAGAAGTGATGAAGTAGAGGGAAAACAGACACTGGCGTATCACATAAAATATGTAAGAAATAACAGCCAAATTTCAGAGGAAGTGCTTAAGCCATAGAATACGTATTAGAGGGGACAATGACGTAGAAAGTGGAGCAAACACGATGCTAGCAGAAGAATAGTGGCATGCCTGAGACGAGGATAACAAGCCAAGGTAGCTATTAAGCTTTATTATACCTCAGCAACTGCGAAGGTAAAGTATTAATACAAGTGTGTAGCTAGCCGTTAACATAGGGGTTAACAGAAAAACTAACATAACAGTCATCTTGATAATTCCCATAATTTTTGAAGAGTTTTTTTTCGACAACGTATCATTTACTTGTATTTACGAGCCAGTAAAAGTTCTGTAACTGTAATATTTACCTTTTAAGTTCTCTTATTATCAGTAAAATGAGCTTTAGGATTAGGAATTGTCCCTGAAATTACCCAGCCAGAATGAATATCTTCATTAATTGTTACAAAATACAACTAATTAAGTCATACATGATATGACTAAGGTTGCGCGAATACTAATATTCGACACTGTTCGACTTCATGACAAATCACAGAGTTAAATTTTGTCATCTGCGCACAAGTTATCTGACGAAAGGATATATACACATTCTGAGTTTATTACTTTTTGGATCTATAATAGTAAGAGCATCTTTAAATGGAATAATATACAACTGTGTACAAAAAAAATATAGTCTAACAACCGTCGTAAAGAATGAAAAGGGTGTGGTATTAGAATATACACAGGATAAATCTTGCCAAACTTCGGGAGGAATATTGAGAAAGCAAGTCCATATAAACACTAAGCGTCAAATCATTTTTGAAAACTCGTTTTATCATAAATATAGTAACCAATTCAACCAATTCTGTTAGGTTAAAATTTGGCAGGTATAAACGTAAATCCAAATATTCAAATAAAATGAGATAAGGAAAACGTTTTATTAGAACCATAAATGCTCGTGGATTGGATTCTATGGAGAATTTTATTTTAACATACATCGTAATCAATATTCAATTTGGATTTTTATCCCCACATCTGTGCACCCGAAAATTCAACATATATCTACGAACAATATCGACGATATATCAATACAGTCAATCATTTGGTACAAGATCAACATATGAATTTATATATTGACAAAAACTCCAATTATTGTAAAAAAACATGGGGTGCTTGATATTAAATGCTAGAATTATTTTTCAGTTGCTAAGAAGTCTAACCAGCTTCAAAATTCGTACGAGAGCCAAGTGCGGCAGAAAAATAATCAAAATTTGAAAGATGAATTTTGAAATTTGGTAAAAATAGATTCTTCAGTTTAAAAAAAGATTGTAAGATTCGGAAAAGTTTGAACAAAATTGGAGAATATACCAAAAATCGAAGCTGTCGGTAGTTTTGTTGCTCTGAAAATTTATAAAATAAATTATAGTATAAAAAACTAAAAAATACGCCTCAATAGCAAATCGGACTAAAACATGGAAAATAATTTTCAAATATAGAAGTTACTACAATTGAATGACCAACAATCAAATAGGACCAACTAATTTGATATAAGGTCAATATCAAAATGAAGATATTAACAAAACATTCTATTATAGTGGCTAACCGCAATTCAGCGTGTGAAAGTGATTCACAGAATCGGGCAGTGGGCCGCAGAATTCCTAGACCAGAGCACCGGAAATAGCACCAGGTCACCTTCAGCTTTCGTATTTACGGTCGACAGAGATTATAAAAAATGACCTCCAACGAGATGGAGAATCGAGTACGATTTTCTGCCACAAAATTATTAGGCCAGGAGAAGTGCTTTACTACTAAAAATACAATCCGATATTCTTAAGAACGGCTATAAAATTAGTATTCTAAATAAGAAAAACGTTGTAACGATTCAATTTATCAACATGTAGATTTTTAGTCGACGTAACGATGAGAAATGTGCGTATCTTATTTCACCCGGATCTTGAACCAATTAATATAGATGAATAAATCTATACCAAAGGAATTCGAAAAATGACTCATGAGTAGGATGATAAATTCAAAAGTCTATGTCCAAATCAATACAATTTTACAGCAGGACAATCTACCACAGATGGTTTACTTAAGGGCCGATTTCACCAACATTAATATTATGGACCAATGGGAAAATACCTTATCGAAATGCAACTTGACGGAAGCTGTCAAAGGTCTCTGAATATTAGTGATTTATATTGAAATATTGAATAAAATCGGGAAAATTCGACTGTATTATAAACTTTTTGATTCCAACATGATGCTTTTGTACAGAAAAAACAGGACAACTTTCATGTATTTTGATATATGTTATAGGTTTACATTTAACAGTCCGTTATCCCCCTCAGCGAATGCGGCAAATAATAGGTCGATTTTCTAGCTGTTAAATTTGGCAGCAGATTTGGACGTTTGTTAATGCATGGCAGTCTCGAATTTACCAACTCCAATATATTGAAAGTTATCATTACATACCTGTTGAATAGTGTGGATTTGTCTGTATTTTGCAAGATAATAGAATATAAAAAACATTCCATCCGATTCATCATCTTCCTTTACCTCATAATAGTAATCATTTATTAATTTATGGGTTAATGAGTTTCTTCAAAGCAATAAAAACATTATGTCCTCTCCATCCTAAAACACAAATAATATGTGTAAGACGTGTAAATCCCTACATCTCCCTGATGCATAATGCAATTACTATGAACACATACAAAAAATTATGAAAAATGTCTCACAGATAATGGCTTTTAACTCCAAAAATCAAAAACCTAGTAATGCTTATTGTTTGTCTATTTTTCTTTTTTGACTGGCGGGGATATCTATCTGACACTCACAGGGATGTCAAGTCTAACGACGGTCACGTCCCGTCTTGGAGGTTGCGAAATGAATCTTTTACATTTGCTGGTTTTGAATTTTTTTCGTGAAAATTTACTAGGTATCACGATTATAAGCATCTTTGGTAGATTGTTCGATCCGGAATTTATGAAAATATTTTTGGTATCATCTAACCGTTGCAATCAGTGCACAAACACTGACATATGGTTTATAGCATAACCCGCTGCCCTATCAATACAAATTTAACATACAGGTCGCCTAGCCGTGGGGATGCAGTGGTCGGGATGAATATCACGGCAGCAACTGATGATTTGGGCATGTCTGGTAACAACGTATGAAGTGAAACTCGCTAACTTCACAAATTTGAAGATTTTGCACAATTTCTCTGATAATGATGAAAGACAAGTCTGATTTGGCAGGGTAATGTCGCAGCCAAATGGCAGTCACTCTTTCTGACACAGTCCGGATCGAAAGATGACGATACTGGTGTAATGTATTGATACTTCTAAATATAGGATCGTATCGAACATCCCTACTATCAAGATGTATAACCCAAGGTACCGACGGAGCTATATTGCGGCGTCATGGAAATAATTTTAAATTTTCATTTGCATTTTTTTAAGTGTTGTGCAATGATTTTGGGAAAAATGTCACGAATAGTCTTATAAAGCATAGTAGAGTATATTTCAACAGTTGGCGGAACTTACTCCACTGGGACCAGGAGGGTGAAACGGGATATTAATGCACCATCCGGCAACCCTGTCGCACCCTAACAAAATGGCCGCTGATAACCACACAAGTCACCGTGTTGTCATTGAATAGCATGGAATTAAACCTTCAGAGTATATGTTTTGTGACTGGTACCAAGAGTTGAGAGATCCCATACATGTGTCACTCCTTGAAATGCAATAATCAGCTGTATTCAAATAATGTCTAATATAAATATAACGTAGAATGTATACTCGTGAAAAAAGAAAAATATGGCAAATTTGTAGTTTTTTTGCAGGTTTTAGGTTTGCTAGTAGCGTTAAGGCATATATTTGGGAATTTCTTAATCACTGTGAATATAGTGTGGATGTTTGTTCAGTTCCTGAACAACGAAAAATATTCAACTTTATTGATGTATGGATATCAAAAAACCTTAATGGTTTTGTGGGAATATCAATCTAAGGTGCCATAATGGTTCTGATGAATGATGAATGAATGAATGTTTGGAAACAAGCAATATCTTTTGGTACAGCCTGTCATCAAGTAGGTACTTAACACGTTCACTGTGAATGACGCTGATCCGCGTCCGACCGATGTTTAACGCAAGGCGGCGGGCGCGGATCCGCGCTTCTGGCTGATACAAACTCACAAGACTGTGGTGTTGTCAGTTTGTACCGCACTCGCTTTCTGTTTGGTCACCTACATATTGAACATCTTTTTGGACTATTTTACGCGTAGGATCAAGTTTCGTTTATTTTTACATTGCGCAATGGCGGATAATGTGGAAGCAGGTTGTTCACGTCCAAAACGAGTGAAAACGTATTGCAACCGTAATAAAGGGCTTACAGAAAAAGAACTGTATAGTATTCTTGCCAATTCGGGTAGTGAAATCGAGAATCTAAGTGACTCAGATAATTATGTTCCCAGTTCAGATGGAAGTGAGCAGTCTGATGCAAATATGTCTGAAACGAGTGATGATTTTTCCAGCCCACAGAAAAATCTTTAATAGGGTTTCAAGTCGTGTTACTGCACGGAAAAAAAACGAGACAGAAGAAGAAAATGTATATATGAAATAGTTTTCAATTACACAACGCACATCCAATAGGCTTACGACGCGAATCCGGGCTTCGCTTGTGCAGCGCCTAAAATCGTTTAGCCGCTACCGTGCGCGCGGCGCGAGGCAGGTCGCAGCGAACGTGTTAATGGCTATCTGCAAGAGGTTCATGTGAAAAAACACCCAGTATCACATGTCAATTGAAGAAAATAATATAAACATGAGTAAAAAATCAACAATAGTAATTAAAACATGAATTTAATTCAAAAATCAAACATTTCTTAAAATTTTGAGTGAATTATATGTAATTTGTTAATATTCAATAAGCTGGTGATGTTTCAATGACAAGTTGTCATCTCATACTTTGACAGTATTTTGTTTTCAACAGTTCCTATTGGTTGCTAAAATTTACTGATTGGAACTTGAAGCTCATTCGCTGTATCTGACGGTCTGGTACCCTGTAGGTGGAGAATAACGGACTGTTGTTGGTAAAGTTGGCCCTAAGTCTAGTGAATTGATGAGAAAATTCCATCTATTTATGTATTTGTCGATCTGAAAAAGGCATTTGATACAATTAATCACAGTTTACGGTTATATTTTAGACAAATTGGGTTTTCATGATAAGATATATTCTTTAATGCAAAGTTATTTATCAAAAGGAAATGTTTGTGAAATGTGAGGCACCTCAGGGTACAGTGTTAGGCTCTCTTTTAATCAATATGTATTTGAATGATATTCAAAACTAACTGTGTAAGGGTAACTCTAGTTTTGTAAATAGCAACTAAAATAGTAATTCTAATATTTGATGTCAAGCACTCCGCGCATGTTTATTATAACTGGATTTTTTGTTAATATCTTACCTTCTATACTGAAAATATTCCAAATAAATTACTCATACTTGATTGTTGGTCTTCCTATTGCAGTACTCAAACTCTGCTATACTTTAAAATTATTTTTTACTCATTAGTTTCCGTTTTATTTTTGTTTTTTAAAATAGAATTTATTTTTTGAATTTTCAATCTCAATAAGATAACAAAAGTACTTATAATCAAGGACTTCGATTTTTGGCATATTTTATATTTGACAATTAATCTTTTATATATATATATATATCTATTTTTTTCTTCAAATCCAAAAATGGCCAATTTTTTTCAAAATTTACAAATCCTAAAATTATTTTCTAAATTTCCGAATTTGATGATTATTTTACAAATCTTTGAATACCATTTTTTCAAAATGATGAAATTCAATTTTCTTTCAAAATTATCATGGACTATTGACCCCTGTGCAAATTTTCATGCTAATCAAACTTCTTGAAATAGGCTATTAAATGCGTGTTATTAACGCTTTTCAACATATCTATATATTCAAAGTAACCTCCTTAGCATAGCAGTAAGCTTCAACACACACATGCCACTTAAGCAAGCAAACCTTGAGAAATATCGTCCATTCCTTGCCCCGTACTGGTATGGATACAGGACGCTGCCTGTAAATATTGATATATAATATCAAAGGCGCCAAAGAAAATGGAGAAAGGGAACTAAGAAGCTGCTTTGCGTTGCAAAGAGATAGGGCGATCGATGAAATCTATTAGCGCGAGAAAAATTTTTGTTGACTCTTTATTATTCCATCCGACGTGTTTGAGCTTCAAGATCGCTACACAGCAAATAGAGTTTATCGATTGAGGCGTCTTGTTTCTTAAATGGCATCTAGGATGGAGCTGTTGACTCGCCGTGACAAGCCCCTATTTAGATCTCAGATTGTTATAGAGTTACCCTTTTGAAATATTGCTGAATCAATGCAATGGAAGTAATGTAAGCTGCTGCGATACGCACAGTTTTGTCGGTCACTGTTGCTCGATTTTGTATTCCTTCTGATAAGACACTCTGACCAAGTATATGTGATACACATTACAAACGGTATTACCAAGATATCGTCGACACATAGCTAATATATCCGAGATATACAGGGGTTTTCCTTTACACGACTTGTAGAGAAAATATGCGGATTATTTTAGTAGCATATCTATCAATGTCCTATCCCTCGATCACGTCCACACTGCCAGCGCCAGCGTACAGTTATACGACGTACGCTATAATGTAAATACGGATCTTACGACAGAGCCGTACTGGGAATTTCGATTTAACTGAACAGTGGGTACTTTTTCATTTATTTTTTTTACTTGTTCGCTCACGTTTCACCACACATAAGTTTTGTTATATCATGCGTAGTTGTCTTAGAAAAACAGAGATATTGGGCTCCGCAAACTTATTTAAATCTGAACCAAACCGAAGCCGATCCTGTCCTATCCCTCGATCCCGTCCACACCGCCAGCGCCAGCGTACAGTTATACGACGTATGCTACGATGTAAATACGGATTTTACGACAGAGCCGTACTTGGAATTTCGATTTAACTGAACAGTGAGTACTTTTTCATTTATTTTTTTTACTTGTACGCTCACGTTTCACCACACATTAGTCTTGTTATATCATGCGTAGTTGTGCCTGGAAAGGAAAATACCTGCACAGCGGTAACAGATGCTATTCTATTCGTCACTATTTGTCAGAGCAGTCCGTAAGACCTTTGCTATTGGTTTAAGAATCGGTAAGTGTGTCCGGTCTAGTTGCCCCGACAAAGTCAGGGGATAACGAAGGGAAGAAGGAAGAAATGAAGGGAGGAGGTAGAGCAAAAAGGGGTGCCTTCGCAGCTTTAACTAGAATTTGGGAATTACAATTGATCCCAAAAATTAAGTTAGAGATTGGCTGTTGAAGAAGAATTATGATTTAGACTTAAGTTGACTCTTTTGACGATAAAATCAAGCTTCCGGCATTCTCTATGGGGCCTTCATCAGGATTCTGAAAACACAATTGTGGTGCTAGCAAAGAAAACAGGACAGATTTTAATTGTCAGACAACTTCCTCGTCGGTGAGGTTGCAGCCACAAGGTGTTCCAAAACTTTTCAAATACCCCCTGATCATGTTATTGCGAGTCTAGATGTAGTTTCACTGTTCAGCAATATATATTTAAAAGCATGCATCAGATCCATCAACAAACATTGGGATCTAATTTGCCAACACAGCAACCTAACTCTGGTTTCTTTCATCAATATCGTAGAGTACCTTTTCCAGAACAATTATTTTACCTTTAATAACAAAGTGTTTTCACAAACACATGGCTGCCCCATGGGCTCTGTTTTATCTCCAATTTTATCAGAATATGTAATGGATGACCTGCTTGATGTTGTTATTCAAGTACTGCCATACAATCTAATTTTCATAAAAAGATATGTGGACGATATAATCGTTTGTCTTCCTTATGATAGAGTGGATGATATTGTTGAGGTTTTTAACAGTTATGATCCCTACATCCAGTTCGCCGTCGAAAAAGAAGATGACAATCAATCTGTTCTCTTTTTGGATGCAAGATTGATTCGTACCAATGACAACATATTACTCGTAGACTGGTACAGGAAACCAATTTCTTCCGGAAGGTTCCTGAACTTCAGGTCTTACCATGAACTCAAAATAAAAATAAACCTGGTGAAACAAATGAAGAAATTCTATGAATTATGGCAGTATTGAGGTTGTAGATAAAGAAAAAAGACTCTCAAAACGTTTATTTTGAGCAATGTCCCACATTTCCATGACAGATCGTTGCATGAATAAAAAGGCTGGTGTTAAACAGCTCAGTGTCATTTATTCCTACCTGTTGAATTGCGAAAAACTAGAATGGCTACATATCCAAATTGAACCAACATCTTCACAAAATTAGAATACATTTTCTCAGTCACATTTTTAATATAAACTCACATAGCCCATCTTTTCAAGGTTGTATCAATATCACACATTCTCACACTCATATGAACTACACACTTTCTTCGAAAACAAGTTAATTCAGCATTTTAGTAATTTTGGGTGGCGGTTTACCGAGCGTCCCTCGTATACTTCATACCCAAAGCTGAACAGGGAGGTTCACAGTTCCACGGTTTGTCGCGTCAATCACTTGTCATCTGTCGACGCTTTATCTTTCCGTACCGTCCCCCTCTCCACGTGTAGCCGAAGTAGAAGGTTAGAGATTGCATTCCGATTGGTACAACAAGATGTCGTCTCACGTGTAATATTTTTAACATGTTCGGGTGGATTGATATTTTTAACATTTAACGAAGGTATCTGTCGTTTTTCAAAAAGCCCAATGTCCCCGTCCTTTTGTTTTTACACTGATTATAAGTTCGATCCTCTCTAGGTTCGTTTTGAAACACCTTGTGGCTGCAACCTCACCGACGAGTAAGTTGTCTGACAATTTAAATCTGTCCTGTCTTCTTTGCTAGCATCACAATTGTGTTTTCAGTATCCTGATGAAGGCTCCATAGAGAATGCCGAAAGCTTGATTTTATCGTCAAAAGAGTCAACTTAAGCCTAAAAGATTTCCCAATTAACAATTGATTGTGTTTTGTGCCCAACTGGTCGTTGGCTTTGGCAATGACCACTGCTCACGTTATATATATATATATATATATATATATAACAAGTAGGAAAATAATGGGCAAAATCCGCAAAAAGGTGGAAAGTGGATTCGAGCAGAAAATAGGATAGGTAACCCGAGCGACACGTATTTCTGCTGGTTGGCTTCATCAGGCCCAAAATGAATGCACATATGAAACTACAAAAGTAGATACACATGCCCACACATCCGGATACGGGTGTAACCTGAGGAAACGAAGTTGGAGGGAAAAAAACGACACACGAAGTCCACAACAAGAGCCAACCTACACATTGTAGTATAAAATGGCTATACGACCTCGAATTTTCAAGGAGACGTCTAACCACCACCACGCGACCGGTTATAGCCACTTGCTGTGGTGCTTCAAGCCCAAAGGATCTACAAAGAGAATATGATCATGCGGAGAAAAGTATATAACAACAAGTAGTAAAATAATGGGCAAAATCCGCAAAAAGGAGGAAAGTCGATTCGAGCAGAAAATAGGATAGGTCACCCGAGCGATACGTATTTCTGCTATATCGCTTGGGTTACCTATCCTATTTTCTGCTCGATAGAAATACACACTGAAGCAATTACTGGAGAGTATCAATGCAGTATCACTAACCAGATTTTTACGTTCCGAGAAATTCAAGCTGAGAGCTATGAATATGGAAAACCGACTGTGCTACTCTTGAGTGACTTCAAGCAGACATTTATTTGATCGAGTAAAAAGGAAAAAGCTATATTAGGCACTCCAAGAACAAAATGTAAGCCCAAAATTGATTAATATGACTAAAATAACGCTGGAAAAAACAGAAAACAGGGTCAAGATAAATACCAGATTTACAGGAAAGATTGAAGTCAAAAAAGGAATCCGTCAGGGAGATCCACTGTCATCGCTGCTATTTAACATTATGCTCGAGAGAACTATACAAGAAGCAAACACAAACAGGGCTGGTTTAGTATATTACGGAAAGCATCAGTGCTGACGACCTGGTTATTTCGGCCAGAAGTAAAGTCAAACTTATAGACACCGTAAAGAGGCTAGAAGAAAAAGCACAAAGCAAAGAACTGTACGAGTTTACTAATGTAGAAGAGATAAAATACATGGAGTGGGCAGATAACGAACTTGATAAAGGACAGCACTTACCAATGACCACAACAAAAGGAGAAATCTACAAGTTTGAAAAAGTATATATGTTTGACTACTTGGGCACAGTATTTACATCAAAGTTGGGCAACGGAGAGGAAATACAAAAAGAATGATGGCCGGAAATCGTGCCATATATGCGCTAAAAGGACTAATGAAAAGCAAAATTGTATCCAGGGGAGCTAAAATCAGGATCTACAAAACGCTAATAAGGCCAGTGGTCACGTATACATGTAAAACATGGACGATAACAAAGGCAGAACAAGCACAGCTGGAGATACGAGAACGGAAGGTGTTAAGGAAGATTTTTGGTGGCAAAATGTAGATAACGGTACGTGGACCCGAAGAACAAATGATGAGTTGAAAGAACTGTTTTGAGAACCCAACATAACGGTCATAAGAGCTCAGAGGCTAAGATGGTTGGGACACGTACAAAGAATGGCGGAACATAGAGTATCAAAGGCACTGCTTATCCATTCAATAAGAGGAAAGAAAAGGTGACGCAGACCTAGGACGAGGTGTGAAACCGAGGTGAAATATAACCTGAGGAAATTAGACATAAGTGATTGGGAAAGAAGGGCGATGAATAGAGAAGAAGGGCGAAGGATCGCCAATTAAGCCATGGGCCTGTAGTTCTAGTTTATACATATATATATATATATATACAGGGTGACTTTGAAGTTGAGTCATTAATTTTCAGATAATGATTGTAGAAGGAAGATAAACCAAAATATGTGTGTAAAAATAAAAAAACAAAAAAAAATGTTACCCTGTTTTATAAAGTATCCTCCCGACAAGTATTTCAGTGCGGACCTGTATTTGATCGTGCGGTCTTGGTGCGCCGGCAGACCCTCCCCTGTAAGGTCTTAAGTCTCCTGATTCACGAGCCCTTTGTACTATATCAACAAAGGCACGAGGGGTTGGTTGCCCTCGATTGGGAAACCGATTCGCACAAATCCGTGATGCCGCGGAAGCATTTTGTAAATAAGAATCATATCCACAAGTTCAGCATTTTCGTAAACATGTGCCATTTTTTATTTCGTTTGACCCACGCAACAAACACCACTATTCACTCACGCGTTACCAACTGACGAAAAACATCGTGATAAACGTTTCAAATTCTTTCGCTTTCTTGTTTCCGATGCGATGAACCGATAACGCGGATTATATCCTTTGTCGCCAAACACGAGCACATAATATTATTATTGAGACAGGGCGGTACTCAAACTTCTAAAGGGCTATAACTTTGTTACTTTAATTTTACCAGAAAAATGTTAAAGGAAAAAACATTTCTTTTGATCAGATCTACTCACTGTTAAAATAAATGACTAAACTTCGAAGTATATATATAGAGAGAGAGAAAATGATCATGCGGAGAAAGGTATATAACAAAAAGTAGGAAAATAATGGGCAAAATCCGCAAAAACGAGGAAGGTGGATTCGAGCAGAAAATAGGATAGGTAACCCGAGCGATACGTATTTTTGCTGGTTGGCTTCGTCAGGCCCGAAATGAATGCACATATGAAACTACAAAAGTAGATACACATGCCCACACATCCGGACACGGGTGTAACCTGACGATACGAAGATTGAGAGGGAAAAAAAACGACACACGAAGTCCACAACAAGAGCCAACCTACACATTGTAGTATAAAATTTTATACTACCTCGAAAAGGAAGGATTTCATCACACAAAAGTGATTCATCCCGAGAGATGTGCTCTGGCATCTCATGTCAATACAACAGGGCACTCTATGAACTACACAAGTATCAAAGTTCTTGATAAAGAAAAACACCAATCCAAACGTTTATTCCTGGAAATGTCCCACATTTTCATGAATGACAACAGTATGAATAAGAGGACAGATGTTAAGCAACTGAGCGTGATTTACTCATATTTGCTAAACTGCGAAAAGTTGGAGCACGTTAACATCTCTCCAAATTTTGACTTTTCACAACCATAATTGGAATCAGGTTTTTTGTTCTATTCCACCCTTTCCCTCCAAAATTTCCATTCCATCCAAATTTGATTAATTGTTTTTTCTCATAATAAAATAATAATTGTTTAATTCAATTGTCTGTCTCATCAACAATATAGTTTGTTCGACTGCCTCTGGTCTGTGACAAGTACTTATTTAACATATCTTTATAAATCACACCATCTGAAGTGATTTGGCAACATAGCGTTTCCACAAATATAAACCTTTTTGGAGAATATTTATCTCACAACACTCAGTATTAGGCATTTCATCCGACTCGATGTTATTTTTTCTCAAATTCGCAAGGAACCCACATTAAAATCGTACCAAATTCAAAGCTTTAATGAAACCCATTCTCACGTTTGAGTTTGACACCCTGCCATGAAGCCAAATGGACAGAAAGATAGATACTTTATTGACCCTGTTGGTCATTTAAAAAGTGATGTACTCGTATTATAGGTCATGGCTTATAGATACATATAATTTACACTTCACTTAGTATAGGAATACGTACCCTCACTATTTTTGTTGTATAGAAAAATGGCAGATGAAGCATATTAGGGGCGATACAGTAAAGTTAATATTGCGAATCAAACTATAAAAAAGAAAGTAGGTGCTACTACATCGCTAAGAACATTAGTCAAAACTTTTGGATGAAAAATTGAATATACCCTTGCGTGCATAGAAATCTAGACATCAAAAATATGCTGTTCGAAAGACATTTTAATATGCTTTAATGTGAGTATGAATTTAACAAGAAGGCTTATCGTTTATATGGGTAGCAACCGATAAACAAATGAAACGCGTGAAAATAACAAATTTGTCAAATATTAAAATTTTATTGCGTTTGCAACTGAAATTTGCATATTAATCGTTTTTCATAATCTCAATAGTGTTCAAGTGTGTTAGTTTAATGCATACTACAACACAAAAAGCCGCCCAGGTTAATGCCTTAATCGAAAATGGACTTGGTCAGCGAGCTGTTGCTAGACAACTGGATATGACACGCGCAGCTGTTCGAAGAGTGTGCCAACGTTATGAGGAGACTGGATCCTTTCATAGGAGACCTGGAATAGGCAGAAGGCGACTTACAGCCGCTCGTGATGACCGCTTTATTGTGTCCACAACATTAAGAAATTGTCACCTTAATGCCATTCAAGTACTACGAAAGCGCCGTGACGTACGGGGAGTGGCTATTTGTCAGTGGACAGTAGGACGAAGGCTGCAGGAAAATAGCCTGACCTCTAAAACACCTGCGATTGGTCCAAAACTTACTCCAGCTCATCGGCCAGCACGCCTGTGTTTTACACGGGATCATCTGAATTGGACGTTGGAACACTGGGGATCTGTTCTGTTTTAAGATGATACAAGAATATGTCTCCATGGTAGCAACCAAAGAAAGAAAGTGTACCGAAGACCAAAAGAGCGATTTGCAGATTGCTGCGTTGAAGAGAGGAGTGCTTATTTAAGTGGTTCCTACATGATCTGGGGTGCAGTGTCTATACGAGCACGAACCGACCCTGAGGGCATCAATGAATCCATGGGCTCAAAGGTACGAATTATTCATACGAAAATATTGTTCATAGTTATAGATAATAGCACATTACTGGCCGATCAATTTTTATATTCTCCAATAATGTCTTTCTCTACCGAAGTACGTATACAATTTTTCACTACTACCGATGATATATTATCATTGATTAAAGTTTGCAATGCAGCATATCTGAGAATTTTCTGACCGTTGCGAAATTCAACTCCCGTAGAAACAATATTTGTCTGTTGGATTACTACTGTACCAACCAATATTTTCAAATAAAAAACAAATTGCGCTCGTTAAATTCGAACAGGTTATTTGATCACCGGAGTTTTACGGAACATATTATTCCAGAACTTTACATTTAATTTGATACGCAGGATTATCTTCTTTTCCATCCTGCTCCAAATTCAATTGAAATTGGTAGATTGTCTAGTCAGTTGAACACACTGTGTAGGAAAGATAATCAGTATTATGAATCAAGGCCCTATGAGCAAATTTGCTATACCTAGGGTTTGTTTCACCCAAAAGCATATCCAAACACGCTGAATATATAAATGTTAATTTTGTTTCAAACACATATTGTACAGAAATAACAGAATGTTAACTAGATAGGGTAACTGCAAACTAACAAGAAGGAACATTTACGGAGCCTCATATCCATGCAGCAATATAGTTAGCTGGTTTATACTCAACATGTCTAGCCGGTGTAAGCAATTTTGCGGTACAGAGATGTTAATCAATAGCGAACGTGATACTTTTTTGTAAAACTGCGTTTCTCCACAACTATCCCGGGAAATCGCCGTTAATATACTAATTAACAGAAGTTTTACTCTTCCTAGGTGAATAGTTATAACAGCAAACCCCAGTTTGATAAATACACTGTAACTCCAAAATTTTTGACGACAAGTGAGAAGTAACTAATACTAGGTATAGCTGGTCATGTTGCGAACCTTCTTAAGTATTTCAATAATTAAAAAAGTGTCATAAAATA
This sequence comes from Acanthoscelides obtectus, assembly GCA_963669975.1. Classification (NCBI taxonomy): domain Eukaryota; kingdom Metazoa; phylum Arthropoda; class Insecta; order Coleoptera; family Chrysomelidae; genus Acanthoscelides; species Acanthoscelides obtectus. The sequence continues at coordinate 48,309,221 of CAVLJG010000003.1, forward strand.
GCTCCTGTGCTAGAATAATGAAACCATAACCAAAAACATTAGGAAATTACTCTCCTCTGAAACTGAAATAGACCACTCTCCAGAAGACTGGAGATAGGAGGTTGAACTTATAGAGTGGGGTTGAAGTTTAAAATGTCGACCATGATGTACGCTGTACACTGCACAGGACATGAATTTCAGGTACTGCGTATAGGGAATATCTCTCGCGTGTACTTTGCGCAAGAAATAAATTTCATGCTCTGCGCATATGGCATCTCCCTATGTTGCTGTCATCACGACTGTAAACAACTAGAATTTTGACAGTTCGGATGAGTTGCAAGCAGAAATATTGGATAATATTAATAAACAACGATATAATAAATGTATAAAGCATGGCAAAGGGGTGAGTGAAATTTACATAAAGATTGCAGCACGTTATATTGACATTTTTCAATCTGCAGACGCTCTACGCTATGTTTTATGACCACTGTAGTTCCGAGACCCACACCATCGTTGACGACGGGATTGGCTCCATTTGATTACTTGTATCTCTTATGCAGTTTAACCTCCTACCTAGTTTGTCATTTTGGTACCAGGCTACTTGATTATTTGAAAATATTTGCAAAATTAGTAGATATGAAATTTATTGTCATCACTTAATAAGTATAAAATCAAATGTGGAGACACATACAGTGTGCCCCCGTTGAACTGAAGCGATCGAACACTCGAAAAGTGGACGATTGGTAATTACAAAACTTGTGTTTATGGTGTGAGAAATTTCAATAAATTATTTTCAAAATGGCGGCACTCATGGCTGTAACGGAAGTAGTAGTCAACTTGCTTATTTTAAATAGAACCCTTCTTGAAAAGTAGTAAATTTTCATGTAAAAAGGGTCCATAAAAGCATTCAATGTTTTCATGTATTTTAGTCTCTGTATGTAAATAGCTGATAATCTGGCGATATCCCCCTACTAATTTTGGTCATTGTAGAACGAATTGTAAGCTGCTTTCTTATAAATGAAGTTCTGCTTTAGCAGTCTCCATCAGTTGAAGATTAAACTGTAAAGAATGCAAAAAGAAATATTCCCAAATGGAGATCTTCTGTTTTTATGATCTTAACATTTTAAGGATAGATTTGTATGAAGTTGTCTACTTAGCAAATTAGTGGTTCAGGTAATATTTGTAAGTACTTGCTTTCTATCCCTTCATACGCCCTAATTCTGCTCATCTCTGCATGTCAGCGTGGAGGGTCAGGGCGCGGTGAATTATTCAAGTCATAATGGTATGACATTTTCATGTGTGATGCATGTACGAGTATAATACATAAGAAAGACAAAAAATAGAAATAATGAAATATTATTTTGCAATTTCCAACCTTGGTCTTCCGCGCAAGTTACTACCACGTCATCGCCTTTTCGACTAAGATATCGCGTGTGTGATCAATTGAGCACATTAATTAATATCCAACACATACAGATAGGAAGGACTAGAATAATAGCTTCAATTCTGCATAGGTGCATACAATACTAAATGGATATTGCACTAGTTGCAGCCTGAAAAACGTTTATAGATTGACCCTGTTGCGGTAATGGAATAACAAATACGAATATCATTAGTATACTCCTACTCCTCCTCCGATAATAAAGATCAAAACGTTTGCTCAACTACTGATTTGGGTAGGAGATAACATCATACAAATCCGCCCCTATTTTCATTGCATAAAGTAATGAGGTCATAAAAACGGCTTCTATTTGAAAAGGTCAGTGGCGAAGAAAATAATTTTCAGTTCCTTCTGAAGTGGCCAAATTTTCTCAATTTCTTTGCAAATGGAACGAACGTTTTTGTTCGTATTGCCTCCAGTATTAAGACTAGATGTACAAAATTCTCATTGTATCTAAATGCATTACGAGTTTTTTCGATTTCGGAATTATAACTTCATCTTTATGTCATAATATATTAATAAAGGTATATATTGAGTTCAATGTTATTCTTTATATTTTTACAAGCGTCAAAAGTTGATAGGTACACGTTGCTCTTTGCTTTTTTAGAAGCGGATTCCAAGCTATTGATATTTTTATGTCTCACGATCTCCACTAACAGTTTTTTTCTTGCTTATCCAGGTAAATGTACTCAGTTATAAAGTTTCTCCTCGCTTGTAGTCTAGACTATCCTCTGATAAGAGCACACTCGTATTCTCCAAGGATAAGCACATACTCTCACTTAGAAACACGTGCGGTGCCTTTTACATGATATACAATTTATAAATTGAAGACGTCTTCAAAGGACAGCCGGAATGGTCTATGTCTCTTCACCCTGGAGATTCATGGCTTTTGGCACTGTCAACACGTTAACGCTCTGCCCCTTTGTCGTCGCCAGCAGCTGTACGGTACTCTAGCCAGTTTTTTACAGAAAATTGTAAAATTTGAGATGTTACATACCTTTGTAGCATAATTTTCGACTAACTCCTGTTTCAGGCACAAAATAGGTTGCTGTTTATCCAAATACTTATTTTCAGTTAGCAGAAATCCTATCCGTTATTTAGTGATAGTTGCAGCTTGTAAGATAAATTTTGTCTGGAGTTAAAATTAGTCCTTAATTTTTTGGACTGCACCTCAAAGTCATTGCAGGCTTGAAAATGACGATTGAAACGAGGTTTTTTGTCTTTATAATAATGTTATTTATTCACTCAATAAATGTCAACAATGCGAGTAAGTAAACGTAAAATGGAAACAAATACATGAGTGACATTGCCGGTGTAGGAACCAATAATTCGATGTTAATTCACCTGATATTCGCAGTTGCTATTATACACTTATGAATTTTAATTGTTGGTGTAGAACATGTCTACTTTATCCTGATATGCAAAAGTTTTAAATTGTTATGTAAAATTTAATAAACGTTTGGTGCTAAATGAAGATAGATGACCGCTGCGTCCTGGATTTATGTGGCTTTGGGACTATTATGCCACCCATCTTGTACCTTATATGGTGACCTTGTCAAATTTTTTGATCAGTGTTGTCAAACTTATGACATTGCTTGTTAGAAACATAATTTGTTTATGGGCTCAAGTTTTGGTCTTTTATATATTATTTTCAGAATACCTTTTTTGAAGTATACTTAAATTATAAACATGTTTTGACCATGAAGCCCCTATGCGTGTGAGATGAGGTTCAATCAGTGTGTAAAGTTGCGAAGATACCTTACCGTTAGAATATTTGCAAGGTACCTTTTTTTATATTAAGCTGAATCAGCCAACTGGCGATATATAACTTGTTGATAGCAGATAGTGAGCTGAGCGAATCTGTTACTATTATCCATTTCTGGGCAGGATTACTTTTGATGTAATTCAGGGCTCCTAGGATTGCATACAGTTCTCCTGTTAAAATTGTAGCAGGATCTGGAACCTTCAGGCGAATGCTGCGCTAGATGCTTCTTGTGTTGCTTGTGAGACGTTGAGAGTTTCTTGTGATTTTGCTTCATCGTTAGGTCGAGATATTGTGAGGGAAGTTGTGGTTTCTTTGGACGCATGTTCGTTGTTTTGGTGGGATTGTTTGGCTAGCGTTTTTTGTTGCTTATCCTGTCTGTTACTGTTACTTGTAGATATTTTGGTGGGTGCAGATGGACAATGTGAAGCGATATGACCAGCTAGTTTCCATTTAAAGCATATCTGGCTGTCCAGTGACAGAAAAATGCGGTATGACAGACCATCGTAGTTGATTTCGATTTACTCAGGTACTTCGTCAGATTCTAGCGGCGCAATATACACTTGCCTCCTGAAGCTCAGTATGTGACTGTATTCTGGTATGGCTGCTCCAATTCTCAAAAATGATATAGGAGATAGTAGTGTGAAACCTAGCTGTTGGATTTGGTCTTTTAAAACTGTATGTGGGATTGTTGGACACACGTTCGATAACACCAACCTATCTGATGGTGTCACCAGTTTTCGAGCCTTAATTGTTTCTCTTAGTACAACAATTTCGCTTGGGTTCTCCAGCAAGCGATTGACGAGATCTTTTATTGATAAGTATATGCAAATCCTATTGTTTGATATCCTAGAGCAGAACAAAATATTCTTCGCATCTACGATAGGACCTAACTGTAGTAAGTAATCCTGTATTTTTGCTCCATCTATGGAGTTAAAAATTATAGCTTGTTCTTTGTGTGGGTGTTTATATGATGATAATATAGTGGAGTAGCGTGTGGGTCGGTTAAGTTCAGTTGATCGGGGAAATCTCATTGCTGAGTACGGACATGTTTTGTTTGGCCTGCCGATTTTGGTGACTTTTATTTGGATGATCGGAATGTATCTTCGCTGATGATGTTAATTCGTCTATGCTATATCTGTGATATATGGAAAATACTTCTACTCACGATGCGTTCTGGATCGTGGTCAATAGTTTGTAGTAGGAGCCACAAACTGATTATACTTCGAAACACTTTAATTGGTTAATTTCGCGAGCTCACTATCTATTCAGCTAACTGACAGGGTAGCAGGACCGGATGCAAGGTACCTTGTTTTATAGGAAATAAATCTAACTTTTTTTGAAAAATGACATGTGGCACTATATTAATTTTCCGATCATTATATTGAGGGAAATATCTGATAAATGTCTAGCGTAAGATACAGATAGCAAAAAATGTGTTTTCGAATAGATAATGCTCAAACCACAATTCTGACAAAATCAATCTTTCAGATAGAACCAATCATAACATATACATAACACCACGGTATCATCTGCGAAACTGGTTAATTTGCCAACACAGCTCATTTGGAAGATATTTAAATCTTTATTTGATAATAGTGGTGGTCTTGGGAGTGGTCTTTAGGACATCACACTTGACATACATTTTCTTGCTAAATGATTTGGGTACCTTAACAGAAAGTGGGCAGTTTGATAGGTAATTTCCGATCAGTCAGTATAATTATCCTCTGAAGCCAATTCTCTGCAACGTGTCTGACGATAATTCATGACTTATTGTGTCGAAAGCTTTCTTTAAGTCAACAACGATATAAATAGAAGGAGTTTCTTTTATCGGATTTCTGATGTACTTGATTCACAATGTCAGTTATGGGGTCCGACGGAGATTTTCCTTTTGTAAGTTCAGGTTAATTTCCACTTCCACAATTTTGTATTTTAAGGACGTACCGTCGTGTATTCTTCATGTTACTTTACCTACCCTAAGATAAACGAATCGACCTTTTTGGAAGATGAATGTTAGGCAAAATTTGTTGTACATTGTTCGCCAAGTTCTCACCTGTGCTAGTAAGAAACCATACAAGTTAATCGCAAGTTTGTTGAGTATTTCCAACTACCTCTTTCGCAGTTGGTTAGTTCAGTGACACACTCGTTATGTTTTGTCTCTCCAGTAATTTCATCAATAGTTATAATATCTTCTATTTGTTTGCCTTGCAAGCTTGGTACATTTATTTATAATCTGTAATCACAGCAGTCGATATTTTCTATAGTTGAGGTGAATTCCATCATTTTGTAGACTCTTTATATTGCCGATGCATTAACCCTTTGGTGATTCTACTTTCGTGTTTTGACTAGTACTAATATATATCAATTTTCTCACTTTGATTCTTGATATCAATCTTGAATTGTCGACAAAACTTTTAAAACTTCTCTGCTGGTTAAGTACGGTAGAATTGTTGAAATCTGTTTCACGTTAACACATTAGTAAAATAGTGGACAATTTTGTTTGATAGGCCTTTCAGAAAGCAGTAATCGATACATGTGCCATATATCGTGAATTTTTACCAGCAGAGACTCAAGAACAACCATTCAGAAATTCTTCGCGTTTCGTTCATAATTCCGCCGATATTTGGGCGAAAGCTTAAGACCTCCTACAGAGCGTTTTGTTCTTTGTATGCCTTGTATAAAAACTCCATTGAAACCCAAACAGTACCTCCAAAACGATGGAAGTGCCAGGTATTGCCGTGCAAATACTAAGATTTTATCAAAAACCGCTCCATGCCTTGAAACGATTGATTTTTCACTTGAAATACCATATTCTGTAAATGAGTTGAGCTTCTTTGATCTTCGAGTATTTATAGTTTGTAACGTATCAACATCACATAACTTTTTTTTTCTACCACTTTCAACACTTACCAGTAATTTGAATTTCTCTTTATTAATGATAGAGTACTGATTCGTAAGCCAAACACTTTTCAATGATTTTCTTTTGGCAAATTTCATAATTTATTGACCTATTGAGCTCGAAGCTACCTAATCCTGAAAGTATAATGTCATACATATTCTTAGCGACTCAGTATCGTGTTGAAATCTTTTGGGCACTAAAATTTCCTTATGAAATGCCGTTGGTCCCTTAATGTTGGTTCCTTGGGGTCCACCCACAGGCAACCAGTGATGTTGTGCATGTGGTTTCGGCATCGAACTTTCCATCTCTGAACGCCTTTGTCAGGTTTTCGGGATTGTTTTGATTTCCTTGGGGAACACTCTGTTTCGTTATGTCTAGAGATAGAATACTAGACAGTTTGGTTTGGAAATCGGAATTTCTGGTCCGTTATTATTATTTTTTGCACGCATTTTGGTTTCGATATATAGTTTTGGTATCGTATCTGTGGTGTATAGAATTCTGGAACCCCCTCCTGCTTTTGACATTGATTGACAGTCAACTGACTGACCGACGGAAGACCTGAAATTTGGTGTCGGACATTTTTCTGCTGAGGCATTGGTTAAGAAGGTGTATCGGCCCTTATTTGGTTTCCAAATTTTGGGATATTGGGCCCGAATCACCAGCTTATGGACTGGTACCATTTTTCGTACCTACCATACCTTAGTTGTTTGTTTTGGTTATTGTTTGGTGCTACTCTGCCTCCATTTTTATGGGATTCTAACCTCTTCAGCGGTAAGTTCTTTTTTCACACCATATGACTACGTGCATCAATGTATGTCCAGAAGAAGTTTCGTTACAATATCTGCTTCCTTCTGGTGAGAAGGCATTGAGGAAAACCACCATCCGCACTCTTCCAGCTTTGTAGCTGTATTGTAACCGGTTGTAGCCGATTTTGCTGGAACCACCCCTTTTTAACATTTGATTTTATTTATCGTGTTTTACTTATTCATTAAAAAAATGAAGGGGAAAACACACCACCATTTCGTTTATTTATAAAAAAGGCGTGAAAACTTCACGCAGTAGTTCTATGTAACTAAAAAGGATGTATAGGTTATGAATATTGAGAATACAACCACATTATGATTCACCTTTTATCGAGTTCAAGTTTATTGTTGTTCTGCCATGGTATCAGAATACCACTGCATACATCTACACTTTTTAAACGCAGTTTTTCTTACAATGTTGCCATTATTTATAATGACCTTCCTGAAGTATATAAAGAATTTTCATTACCTGTCTTTCGACAAAAAGTTAAAACATTATTACTCAACCGTCCAAACATATAATTTACGTAATCATTCATTTCTTTTTTATTCCGTCTTTAATTCAGATTAATAATTGTTTGGTGTACCTGGGTTTGGAAAGTATGACTTTTTCTCTTTTTTAAATTTTACTTTCGATGTTATGAACCAAATCTGTTTGTGGATAGTGTATTCTTTTGAACATCTGCTAGAGACTATATATGGTTAAGTGGCGGCATGCTAAGCTTCGCCGTGTAAGTCTGTCATATGGCTATACTACAATGTAATTGTGGATAAATAAAGACGTCTATTATTATTATTATTATTATCATTATTATCATTATTATTATTATTATTATTATTATTTGTCACACAAATAGGATCATAAATTAGAGGTGGGTGTGAGTAGTACTAGACTTGGTAGAATTCAGCATCTAGTTGTACAGATATAATCACATGAAACTGTGAAGATAAATTTCATTTTGTACGAAACTTTTACTTCTCACGCTAGTCAGTAATGAAAGTACTGAAATCGCGATAAATGTCGAAGTTGATGATGTTTTTTTTGATGTTACATGACATTACGTAAGACCATGTTACTCATTTGCGTCAGTCTGACTGCCGAGGTGTCTGTCGGTCTGTCCGCTGATGCCATGGAGAATTGTTAGCTAAACAATTAAGAACGCAGAGCTATTCGTACATCTGCTAACGGGTCTAACGGATTCAAATCCCGGATTCGGAAGTTACATTTCGGGCCAAGGATATCGTGTTGATTATGTATCTATGTACCAGATCGGTGCAAGATCACATAGGATTGCTGGAGCTGGTTTATTCAATAATCAGTTACCAGTAGAAGGGCATGAGGTATAGTACAGTACTGGTACAACTGGGTAGGTAAAAAGGGCTAAAGGTGGACTGGTTTCCAGGCTTCGCCTACTGATAACACGACTACTACCACTACTATACCCTTGACGTCTCTATAGCTCGGCAACTACCTGTTAGATTTTGACCAGGATTTTGTTGGAAGTTTTATATAATGGTTCCGAGGACAAAAAAGCTTTGTATGTTTCAAAAGTCGATCTCAGAAGGAGGTTTAACATTGGTGATTAGGGGTTGCGGAGGGTTGGGGGAGGGGGTTTGTGCAAACGTGGAAGACGTATTATTGTAAAGCTCATGATCTCGGTGATATTACGTAAGTGTTAGATATGACAGTCACGCCTACATTAAATTGAAATACTGACTGTTCACCACACCAGACTACCCAGCACCACTCGTCCATATCCTCACGGTCCAGGGCCGGCCTCGCTGTTGGGCTTCCTGATGACACGTGTTTTTTTTCAACAAGCCGAACCTAATCCAATTAGTAACAAGTACATGGAACGTTTAGTGTCAAGGTTGGCACCATTCCTTCATATTGTATACGGCTTTATGCCTTAGTCTGATAAATCGGTAATATATTTTTTCAAAATGAAATCTGACATTCATGATCGTCTTCATTTTTATTGCACACTAGCTATCATTCACTTTTAGTGTACGTGTTTGTTGCCTAAGCGACGATGATGTGCCGTCAGTGTGATGTTTGACTCTAATACGTCTGCTTTAAAGAGAGCAGTCGCGGAGGATATTCATTGCTTCGATGGCCTGAGGTGTGAGTTCTGGTATAGCAGGAAGGAAACCAGAAAACTGCACCACCAGGTATCGCAAATATAAATAGCACACAAACGAAGCGCGCTGGTAACAAGCATCGGAAATCGCTCAGCATTTTTTCTCTGGCTGGAACGGAAAGTCATTGTACAATTAACATCGTCAGCGGGCTTTTCAAAATCATCCGAACAGAAAAATACTTTTGCTGAATTCGTTTGAATTTGCAATGGGGAACAATTTCACCGTATATTATCCGATAGCTGTAGCGTTAATATTTTGGTCGAAAGCTTTATGTCTGGCATATTTTCTCATTGAAGCTTTTTGTCCTCATTTTTCCACATCGTTTAGTATAGCGTATATCGGATATAGGTTAAGCTGAATACAGAGCTTGTAACAGTTCACTGTCTTCATACTTGAGTAGCTACAAATGCAAAATCTAAACACAGAAGGGACCCGATTGTTGCAAACCACATGATACCGCTTATACAATTTTTGTATTTATTATAACTACTACAACAGAGAGAATACTCTGGTGGACTCTGGTCCTTATTATTGGTACACTAGAAATGATGGAGTGGCCTTAGTGACTAGTTTTCAACGTAACACACTTGAACTTGTATTGGATAAGTTTATCCCACTCGTATGTTAGTGTTAGTTTTTGAAATAGATGTTTTGAATATTGCGACCTTTGCATATGAGCAAACTTAAAGCCTTTAATGCACTTAGCCTCCAACACTCGAAACATTTAGACCCGATTGTACTATCTGGGACGCATAATTTGCGCCTAAGGCGTAAGTTCGACCAACCAGAAGTGGAATTTTTGGAGCAATGAATCTAATGAGAGATACAACTTGTGAAAGTTTAGCTACAAAACCAATAGTTCGTAAGAATATATTGGTTTCCAAAGCCAATAAATTATAGTGACCCCAAGTACTTACTAAGAAAATAAAAGTGAAAGTGGGCTATTTCATGTCAGGTCACAAAAAAGTCTTATAGTATTGGCGACGATTATTGTCGATCTCACATACAGCTGATTCAAACACACTGACCAGCTTCATGTTACGATAAAAAGAAGTTCTTGCCGATGTAAAAATTACGGATAATCGAGCTCACTTCATGTTGGCCAAATATCAACCAATGTTGAGACGCTAAATACACAGGGCGTCACAGGTTTTGTCATGGCCATATGGTAAAATTTTGTTTTATTAAGGGCCGATTTCACCAACATTATTATTATTTACCAATAGGAAAATACCTTATCAAAATGCAATTTGACGGAAGGTGTCAAAATCGTAAAAATTAGACATTATTATAAACAAGACCTCTTTTGATTCCAACACGATGCTTTTGTACAGAAAAAACAGAACAGCTTTCATGTATTTTGATATATGTTATAGGTTTACATTTAACAATCCGTTATCCCCTCAGCGAATGGGAATGGGAGAAATAATAGGTCGATTTTCTAGCTGTTAAATTTGGCAGCAGATTTGGTCGTTTGTTAATTCATGGCAATCTCGAAATTTGTTAAGTTCAATATACTGTGTGTATATTATGAGATCATTATAGCTACACATACCTGTTGAATTGCGCGGATTTGCAAGAAAATAGAATATAAAATGTAGTCCAACCAATTCCTCATCTCTCTTTACATCTAAATTTGTTATAAATTCATGGGTTAATGAATTTCTTCAAAGCAATCCAAACAGTATGGTCGTCCCCATCCTGAAACACCGATATGTGTAAAACATGTTAATCCCTACATCTCCGAGGTGCATAATCCAATTACTGTAGACATAGACCTAAAATTAATAGTAATTACTGAAAAATAATGTCGGGCTCATGCACGACTTAACGTAACCGAATTTAAGGATCAGCTGTTTCTACACCAGTGTCCTCCTCATGTTACGCCGCCAGATGGTAACTAGCTAGTGATTTCCAGTGGTGGGCAAACGTTTTGGTGACGTCACAGCCATTTTTTGACATGATTCGGGTGGTTTCGGAACTCGTCTTACCCTTGGATAGCCCTTTCTATACTGTTCTATGCTCGTATTGACGTAATTATAATAATTCTGTGGTGTCTCGTGTTCCATGACGATTTACGGTCAAAGCCAGGCGGTGAATCATCTGTTATTTTTGTTTGAGTTGACGAATTTGCGGTAGAGATTTGTTTTGGTGTTCGTCTTTGGGTGTGTTTTTCTGCCTTGGACTTGTTTTTTGTGCGATTAATTGAGGATGGTCATGCCTAGAGCAAAAAAAACGAGAGCCGCGCTGGTATCAACTCCTGACCGTGGTGAAGAGGTACCTGCAGAAGGTACCTGAACACAATCGGACATCGCCAGAGGAGCGCCTAATGATGACGTCGTGTACCCGTTAAATTTGCACGAACCCCTCAATACGTGGTTATGTTGAATGTACCATCACCTGAAATTAAAGAAAAACTGCAACTGCAATTGTATGTAGGAATGTTGAAACTGTTGAACAGTTTCGGATCAGTGGGGTTAAAATATCGTTGAGGAACTGGAAAGAAGTGTATGAATGTGTTGAAATGCAACACCTAACAAAAATTTGAGTGAAAAGGCTTTTTCATGTAAGGGTTTGGAAGTGCAAATTTGCAAATATAGTATAAACTATAAGCACACAGTAGGTGATATAATCACATATGGATTACAAAAGTTGCAGTAAACATGGAAAAACCTTCAGCTAATCTGAAAAAATAGATTTTACTCAGACATCAAGCATTTTTAAAAATTTTGGCTCAGTTTTACATAATCTCATATTTAATAAACTGAAAAGATTTCAATGGCAAGCTGTCACTTCATATTTTACAGTGTTTTGTTTTGAATACTTTGATGCTATTTGCTGCCAAAAATTTGACGGAGAGATCTTGAGGCTGATTGGGTACATTTGACGGACTGTTTGGTACTCGTACCCTATTGGTGCAGAATAATGGTTTGTTAAATTGTGAAATCCACCCTAAAAGTCTTAGTTTTCAAGATTTTCAGCATTCTTTTTTTTTCGAAGAACTGGCTCATATTCAGTTTATTCCGTGCCAATTCTACAAATATGAACTCCTTTGAACCAAGTTTGTTTTAAAACACCCAAAATTAAGCATTTCATTTTGCCCAGTATTATTTTTTATTGAGGGCCGAAAAAACCCCATAAACGTCGTGCCAAAATCAAAATTCTTATTAAAATTACTTCACACATTTGACTTTGATACCCTGTAGAGTGGGAGGATCAAATACGATCACTGTGCCAATTAGTCAAAAAAGTTGGTCAACTATTGGAAATTTTTGAACTGTAGTATTGTTATTCGCCATCTGCTGTTTTTTTTCATTTTATTGCAGCTTTTCGTAAATATCAGAAAATAACAATTTATGATTTGGATACAAAAAAATTGACATAATTGATGTTAGATGATGATTTGCGCATAAGATAGCACCCCTGAAGCAATTCAGTAAAAAAAATAGTGGATTTAGGTCCAACGATGTTGGTGGCAGTTAAGTAAGGCCGCACAGCCTGATCCACTCTTATGAATGCTGCATTTTTGTAATTGAGGTGGTCTCGATCTGAGCGAGTGTGATGTGCTGGAGCATTATTTGGTATTATTAAGTTGCAGCAGCTGTTTTTGCGATATGTCCAGACGTGAGAATGCTGCTAAGGATAAAACACTCGATTATGATAATACTAAACCACATCACTTCACCCAGAACCTGCTTGCCGACAACCATCCAAAGTCTGCCAATGTCACAACTTCTACTGCCAACCTTAGGAAGAAGGAAGGCACTGACGGGGACCTGGTCGTATGTTCGGCTTACCTTCCTTACGATTCAAGAGAACCTCCTCCGTCTAAGGAACTGGGGGACCTTGTCACATTCTGTAGGAATTCTGGTCTCGACCTCGTTACTGGATGCGACAGCAATACCCATCACGTCATGTGGGGCAGCTCGAACACCAACAGACGGGGCGAAGACCTCATGGAGTTCCTAGGGGCATCGAACTTTGAGGTTCTGAATGTCGATAACACGCCTACTTTCAGCAACAGTGTCAGAGAAGAGGTTATCGACGTAACACTGGGCACGCTTAACTTAGCTCAGGATATTAGAAACTGGAAAGTGTCTCTAATATCCTCTCTATCGGACCACAGGTATATACTGTTAAAGACTGATGGAGAGATTCCAGATAAATATGCTTGGAATCCTAGGCATACTAGATGGGGGTCCCTTAGGGCAGATCTTGACAGTAAGCTTGGAGCGGTCTCTTACAGACTTTGTAGTGGCTCTCACTTAGAAGCAGCCGTCGAGTCTCTGAGCAGGTACTTGACGGCTTCATATGAAGGAAACTGCCCGTTACGCAAGGTTCAAGGTAAGGGCAAGGCAACCTTCTGGTCCAAAGAATTAGAGGATAGAAAACGATCGGTGCACAAACTTCTTAGTAGAGTCAAGCACAGGAGAAGTTCTTCTATGGGAAGACTACAAGAAGGCATTGCAGTAATACAAAAAGGAGATTAGAAGGGCCTCCAGAGATTCCTGGAGGAACTTCTGTCAGTCCATAAATGATATTCCTGCTACTGCTAGAATACCATGGAGCCGTACGTACTATCGTCGTGTAGAGCCAGTATACCACTTTGGGTTTAAGCCCCCACCTTACACCGACAACACGTCTACAAGCCCACATCGAATTGCGAGCCTTGCTAACCTTGTCTTCAACATGCTCTCTCCAATTCAGTTTTCAATCCAGGATAATTCCCAGATATTTCACTGACTGGGACAAAACTAATCTAGTCCCAAAGAAGTTCGGCATGACCAGCCCGTCAAGCCTTCTTCTCCTAGTGAATAGCATCAGCTCGGTTTTTTTAGCATTAACAGAAAGATCGACTTCCCTACACCACGATTCCACGGAGTGCCCTGCATAATTTTCGAGACTGTTCTACAAAAACGCCCCCTAACTACTATGCTTACGTCATCAGCATAGGCTTGCACGTATACACCCATACTGCTGAGCCTAACGACGAGTTCGTTCACCACGATACACCACAGTAGGGGTGACAGAACTCCGCCCTGAGGGCAGCCTCTATTAGAGTTACAAGAACATTTATACAGTATTCCTTCAGCTTGTATGTTTCAAGATCATTGGCAAGACGTACCTTTGAACAAATGGAACAGGCACACTCAATAGGACACTTCAGTCACTTAAGAGGTTGTATGTATAACAAAGTATATATACTTTTGCAGCTGCTGAAGAAACTTTACTCCAGTGCAAGATTGGATTTTTGTTAACCATACAACCGTTTTCTTACATTACTCTTGAACCTAACTATCCCTTACTTATTGCACAAGCGAGGTATATGTTCCAATTACCACATTACATTCATCTTGTGTATTGACATATCGGCGTTGGTGAATTGGTGGAATAGTACAGAGATATATAGCAAACCAACTGTTATACTCATATAGCGCTATTGAATGACTTGCGCATCATATTTTACTGTGGTTCGTATTGGATTCATATTTTCTATCTAGACCCTATCTATAGACTTTTAAGGTGAACATATGAACTTATCTGCGTTGCATCCGCCACAGATCCTACATTCGAACACAATTTCGCTGTTTTCATTTTGTCTATATAAAGTCGGATTGCAAGAGAATTATTTGATTTTCATGAGAGGGATATATATTTTATACAATAGGGCAAGTGATAAATCTGAACTTATCTGCGTTTAATCCTAAACAAATCATACATCTGGACACAATTAGACTACTCATCATTTTCTATCTTTCATGTCGGACTCACGCAGACTTATTTGACTATCCAGACAGGGATATATTTTGTGGTTATGTATAAACATGGCTACTCCCATATTGTCTTTGGCCTGAAATGAAAGATGGACATAGCCACATCCCTCAATCAGAGATTGTATCAGGTCTATATCTTCTGTTTGAAAAGGTAATAACACTTCAGAACCAGAGCCAGACCCCCCCAGATTATAGAATTCTTTCTCTACACCAGAGCAAACGGTTACGCCGACGTTCAGCTGTGAGAGGTAGCACCCAACGTGGGCGAATTCTACGCACTCTTAGCATTTTGAGCAATCACATAAAGTCTTCTCAATAAGCTACACTTAATTTAACATTTAACTGACACCCTAAATGTAGGAAAACGGAATGCTTCTTGATCACCAAGCAATACATGCAGCCACAACAAAAACTTAATAGAAAAACCTGACCATTTTATCACTTGTTGTTCATTGCAAGATAAATTGATATGTAAAAAATTCTTGAATACTAATATAAACACGTAGGCGTTTAGTTTTTTTTATCACTCAATATACATAAAACACCAGCAACATTTCGTTATCTGACTTTTCATAGAGTCATGTCGCCGAAGAAATAGCATCCACGATGATTGATTCTTCCAGTATGGTGCTACAGTCGGAAAAGGTACAAGGTAGCAGAGAAAAATTACTCACGTCGAATTCCAAATATACGGACAATATCTTTCAAAAACCTCCGCAAAACTTCCCAGGTAAAACGACCAAATGATTGCACAAGTCAGTATATCGATGCTGTTGTATAACAAACCCTAATTTTGAGCCGGTGTACTCTACATTCATGGTTGTGTGCAATGTGATTTTCTGGTTTGTAACGGTTTCACCGTCCGGTCGTATTTATTAAATCACTTCTCGATTATCATTTCATTAATCCCATCTCTAGCTTTTTTGCTTGGAAAATTTTCCGCTTGGAGCGCTTGATGCGGAGTTCCTGATCTGCGATCTTCCTCGCGCTTTTTTTTCACTTGAGCCGCCGATCGAACAACGGCTAGAAATTTCTTCTCTGTAGCACAAGGTTATACAGCACCATGTGCTAGAATTTTCTAGATTGTGTGTCCGTATAGGACAAAAATGGTGAGTTTTATAATACTATACAGTTTTATTGCTGGATCTGCCTGTAGTTTATAGATAATCGATATGTAAGTGATTTATTTGTTGTACGATTTTAAAATATCCATCGAACGTCATTTTCGACTACTTCGATCATTCGCCATAACTTTAATCAAATCGAGGTGGAAATCGATCCATATCGATTTTACCTCTGTGCGCGTATATAGGTATATTCATAGTTCAGTGAAATTATAAGTACGTTGATTATGAATATTCGATGATTGTGTTTTTATATCAGAAGCATGTGGAGAAATTTTTGATGACCACCATCTTGTTTTACGCTTTTTTTTTGCTATTTCATGATTTTATTTTATGAAAGGCATTTCCAATTTTCGGTTTGATTTTATCAAACTATATAATGTAATTCTAACCTAGAAAATCGTTGGTTCTCTTTTGAGGCAGACTGAGATTGGAAATGCCTTGGCCATTAGGGCACGTTGCTAATGCACACGGTTCTTTTTCAGATTGGGGCCACCCCCTTTCTCTTTCCCTTTCACTTTGCCTAGCCTTGGCCAATATTTTCACCGATGCATGTACCTTGGCAGCGCCATCGCCTTTAACTTCGCCTACAACTGGTCATGAAGCCACTATAGTGAGGTCACCCCTCACAACTGGGACCTCCACTTCAACCATCCTGGCTTCAGTCGAGTCAAAATGGACCAGCGAAAGATAAGTCGATAGCGTTATAGCAGCGCCAAAGATGTAAAACTTATTTTGTTATTTTTGTAAAATTGTAATGTAATGAAAATGCCTTTTTTTTGTTAAATAAAATCTGTTAAATTTTTGTGTTCTGTTTGTTCTTCTATCCTCTAGCCATGCCATGGTCGACACACAGCTACACGCCTGTAGATGTCTTCATGCCACCGACTGAGCTACCGGAAGCTAATGGTAACCCCCTTTCTGTGATTGTGCAGAAAAGTTGGAATCTTCATTGCATTCCATCTTTTCTGGACTTTTTGCGGAAAGGAAGCGTTACATAAATTGGCACCCGCAACGTGAGGCTTCGATAGGTGTTTGGCTTTGTCGACAAGTGGTTTGCTAGTGGAAGATTGGCAAACAGAACATAGTTTTCAAAATTCTTTACAATCTTTGGCAGCATTTCTATTTTTAATTGCTTTTGGTACTCAAATTTCTAATTCCTTAATCATCCTTACTTTTTGCTTAATGTTTAAAATTTTTATCAAAAGATTAAAATTTTTCCACCTGTTTATTTCATAGGCATACTATTAACTTTTAAATTGTCTTGTTTAGTAGTCAGCGAGATCATTGCCAGAATTTTTTTGTCTCACATACTACTACAGTTTTTATTTACTGCTGGGGACAGTTATAACTTTTTTCTCATTGTACTTTTGAGATTGATGATATTTTGATATTTTTTTTTTGTTGTTGAATATTGATAGTCTGGGGACTTTAGGTTTCCCAGCATTTTTGTCGAATATCATCAAACTTTTGATTGAGGTTGTGACTATTGTTGTTGATAGTTTACATATTCTTATATGCTTTTCATTTTTGATCACTAACCTCTTAGTTTTTGAAAGTATTTCTTCATGTGCAGTTTTTTGATTTCTTGAGACTTTTCATGTATGCATATATAGCCTAATTGTTGGATCTCTGGTGTACTGATATAGCTCTCATGATGTTTGGTACGTAGGAAATTTACTTTCAAAATTATTTTTGCCTTCCCCAAATGTATTTACTTTTTGAATTTTTGACTGTACTTGAACTTTTGATCATTTGTTTTCATTCTGATGGCAATAATCTACTGACTAGAGTTATCTGGAGTAAATCATTTTGCGATTTATCCATTTTTCTGAATTATATGAAATTGATATTCATAATTTTTCGTATATTTTGGCGGTTTACTTTTTTTCAAGTATTGACACTTGGACATAGTACTTTGATACTTACCTTTCTTTTTTTTTCAAGAAACAAATGATGTTTTTCTTGACTATATTTTTGCTACTTTTCAATGAGGGGGTGACTCCTAAATCATTTTTACCTATACAAAGACACACATACTCATTTATGATAATTAAATTTCCACTTGTTGTTGAAATAGTATACGTTCCTCAGTAACTATTGTAGTAATTTTGTCTCTTGTTTGGAGCAAAAGTTTTCATAATTTTAATGTTTTATAGTTTTATCTGGCATATTCTTTGGGGGAAATTAGAACATTAGTGTCTGATTTTCCATTGGATTAACAGGACTTGAACGTCTCTGTACTCTTTTAATGTATGTCAGATATAAAATAATTTTTTTAAGATTCGGCTGCTCCTGTTTTTGTATTGAAACTTTTTGTTTGTATTGTTAGTTTTTTATAGTGTTTTAGATCCTTGTCATTTCTTGACGTATTCAGGTTTTTAACTTTAATTTTTTTCTTTCAAGTGTTTCTTTGAGGTTTATTTCTCCATCATGGTTCAGTCTAGACTAAGCCCAAATGACTTATTAAGTCATGAACTCCACTACGAGATTCATATCAGAGGTTTGGAAGTCCCTAATACCGTGGAGGATAAACGTAAAGTTTTACGTGGCTTATTAGCACAGGAATTTCAAGGGCGTAGTTTCTCAGAAACTTCTGTGACTATTCCTTTTGATGAGGATGAGACTGAGATAAGACTCTCATTCAATAAACTCACTGAGATGATCTCTAGATTTACTGGTGCATTTGATTCTGTTGAACATCGCAGAATTTGTGTGCGCTTATTGCATCTATCTGGTAGGATAGATCGAATGTCTCCTACTTGTGATGAGGAGATAAGTACAAAATCTAGATTAAAGACACAGCTTGTTGTGTGTGAATCGGATCTTTTAGAGAAGCTTGAGATGCCATCTGCTCAATCATCTCCTCCATCAGTTTCATCTCGTCCTATTCCATTAGCATCAAATCCGCCTGTGACTGTTGCTAATCCTCAAGTATTTCCTCCAGTACATACACAGCCACTCTCTCCTATAAATTTTGCTCCACATAAAAAGATACCAGTTTTCAAATGGGGAATCAAAAAATTTTCTGGAAATAGCTCAGTTATTGAATTTCTAGAAATTGTCGAATCTCTAATGTCTTCCCGTGGTTGCAATGAGATGGATCTCTTTGCATCTGCAGGTGATCTCTTTGAAGATGTAGCCTGGACATGGTGGCATAATGGCCATCTAAGAAATAGCTTTCATGATTGGCAGGACTTGATTAAACAACTCAAGGATGCTTTCCTACGTGACAATTATGATATGAACCTAATTGATGAGATTCGTAGACGCAAACAAGGTCAGCATGAACATGTTACGATCTTCATTTCGTTCATGGAATCACAATTCAATAGATTAACCTACAATACATTTACAGAAGGGGACATGGTCAATATTGTCCGTAGAAATTTATTGCCTGACTTCATAAAGTCACTTGCTCTTCATGAAATTTCCACTTTTTCTGAACTAACATCACTTTGTAGGAAATTAGAGGATTCCTTCTTGACTTGTCAACCCCACAATAGACTTTCCACTTCCAGCTTGGTTACTTCTGATAGTACTCCATCATCTCACAGAAAAGCTCCTGTATGTTGGAACTGCGAGAAACTAGGACATTCTGTTCGAGACTGTAGAGCTCCTAAGGCTGTTTATTGCTATACCTGTGGTATGAAAAATGTCACACGCTCTAATTGTCCTTCCTGTTCAAAAAAACGTGAGGCAAGAAGTTTCCAATCCGACTCCCGGAACTTCTTTCGCCCAGACTCGAGGAGTCATAGACGTAAAGGGCAAAGCAACTCCAGGTCTCATTCTGAAGTCCAAAAAATAGCCAAGTTAAGACAACCTTCAGCAATTAATCCCGATTTTGACATTAATCATTCACAACTTGCAGGTATGCCATCAAATGATCATTCAGAACCATTTATTCAAAAACCAAATGACAATCGTCCACATCTTTCAATATCCATTGGTGATGAAAACATTTTAGCTTTGCTTGATACTGGAAGCAATGCCAACATTCTAGGTTCATCTGGCTTATACTTATTACGTAAATTAAATCTCAACATCGATTACAGTAGTACCTTGCAAATAACAACTGCTGATGGCCAGATGCAGAATACTTTAGGTTTTGCTTTGCTGCCAGTAGGTTTTAATGGCAAAGTTCATGTTATTAAATTCATAATAGTTCCTTCCATTACACACACATTACTTTTAGGCATGGATTTCATCCTAAAATTCAATTTCAACCTTGATTTTCATACTTTTTCATATCAATCTTGTGCTGTAAATTGTATTCAAGGTATGGAGAAGCTATCTAATATGGAAAAGGAACAATTATTTGAAATTGTTGAACTTTTTAATAGCATTGCACCTACTGATAGTATTGGTTGTACACATTTATATACACATCACATTGACACAGGTGATGCAAAGCCCATCAGGCAAAGACAATATCCGCTTTCTCATGTAATGGAAAAAGCTCTTATTAAGCAAGTTGATGAAATGTTGGACATGGGTATTATAGAACCTTGCAGCAGTGCCTGGTGTTCAGCGCTCTGGCTGGTTTCCAAGAAAGACGGTTCATATAGAGTTTGTTTTGATGGTAGAAAACTAAATTCAGTAACAATTCCTGACGCGTATCCTCCTCCTTTAATAGACTCTGTAATTTCTAAAATCAGAGATGCCAGATATCTATCATCCATTGATTTAAAATCAGCATTTTTCCAGATTCCACTTGATGAAGAATCTAAATTAAAAACAGCTTTCATAGTTCGTGGTAAAGGAATGTATTGCTTTCGAAGACTTCCTTTTGGCCTTTCTAATAGTTCAAGTGCGATGTGTCGATTATTAGACATGGTTATCGGTCCTGATCTGGAACCATATGTTTTTTATTATCTGGATGATATAATTGTGGCAACTCCTGATTTTGAAACTCACCTAAGGATACTGAAAGAAGTTTATAATCGATTGAAAGATGCTAACTTGACTGTAAATTTTGATAAATGTCATTTTGCTCGCTCATCTTTGACTTTCTTAGGCTATGTTGTTGATGAGAAAGGACTTAGAACAAACCCCGAAAAAGTATCTGCACTCTTATCATATCCTCAACCAACTAATACTACTCAGATTCGAAGGTTGATTGGAATGTTTGGATATTATCGTCGTTTCCTTAACAATTTTAGTGGTGTATGTTCTCCAATTTCAGACTTGCTTAAAAATCGGAAGAAGGGTGAACCTATCACTTGGACTCCTGATGCTGACAATGCTTTTAAGGAAATTAAGAATTTGCTAACCAGCGCTCCAATTCTTGCTAGTCCAGACTTCTCCAAGCCCTTCTATATTTGTTGTGACAGCTCAAATACCGGTGTGGGAGGCACTCTTTATCAAGAAGAAAATGGTTTGGAACATCCCATAGCTTATTTCAGTAAATCTCTCAACAAGTGCCAAAGAAAATACTCTACAACTGAAAAAGAACTGCTTGCAGTCATTCTTAGTATTGAACATTTCCGTTGTTACATAGAGCACACACATTTTTTCGTTATTTCTGATCATTCAAGTTTGCAGTGGTTGAGATCTCAAAAAACACCTTCACCTAGACTATGCAGATGGTTATGTCGTCTCTCCCCTTATGATTTTAAAATTATTCATCGTAAAGGCAAAGATATACCTGTAGCAGATGCTCTTTCGCGTTTGCATGAAAATGAGGTTAATGTGTCAGTTTTAGATCTTGCGGAATTATCTCCTGACAAGTGGTATCGTAAAATGATACGTAAGGTTGAAAACAACCCTGAATTGTATCCATCTTTTAAAGTAGAAAATAATATTCTATACAAACATATTCTTTCTGATAATCCACTTGCAGAAACTTATACTGACTGGAAAATCGTTGTTCCAGCTCCAAATAGATCTAAATTGCTCAAAATGTATCATGATGATCCTACTTCTGGTCATTTAGGAGTATTTAAAACACTATCTCGCATATCAGCTATTTATTATTGGCCTAAAATGAAGCAATCTGTTCAGTTCTATGTACACTCTTGCAAAGTTTGCTCACAATGCAAACCTAGTAATTTACCTCAAGCTGGTTTAATGGGTAAATATAGAGACATCAAGTATCCATTTCAAATGATTTCAGCAGATCTTTTAGGACCATATCCTCGTTCTAAAAAAGGAAATCGTTTTCTTTTAGTAGTTTGTGACTGGTTCACTAAACTTGTACTAGTTCATCCAATGCCTAAGGCAACTTCAAGCTCAATTGTAAAATTTTTAGAAAATCAAGTTTTCCTTATATTTGGAGTTCCTCAAATCATCGTTGTAGATAATGGTCCACAGTTCATTTCTAAAGAATTTAAAGCGCTTGCAGATTCATATAAAGTGCAGAAGATCTGGTATTCAGCAAGATACACCCCTCAGGTAAATCCTACTGAGCGAGTTAACAGAACCATCGTTACTGCAATTAGGTCCTATATCAAAGACTCTCATAAAACTTGGGATGAGTCTATTCATCAAATAGCTCAAGCAATCAGACTTGCTAAACATGAAGTCACAGGATACTCGCCCAGCTTTCTAAATTTTTACAGAAATGTACCAGTTGATGGGTCATTCTATGGAAAGATTGCACCTGTTGCCAATAATCCAGTCAATATCGACCAGAACGTCATAGATCCAAATTTTGTTCAGCAAATTCCAGAATTTTACCTTAAAGTCCAGCACAGAATGCGGCGTTCCTACGAACTTAATAGAAATAGGTATAATCTGCGTAGACGACATCTGCAATTTAATAAAGGTGATAGAGTTCTCAAACGCAATTTCTTTCAATCAAGTGCTGCAGACAACTTTTGTGCCAAACTAAGTCCAAAATTCCTTCCTTGTATTATTCATATAGTAAAATCTCCGTTAGTATACACATTGAAAGATCTCCATGGTAATATCTTGGGAGATTTTCATGTTAAAGACTTGAAACCTGATAATACGTTGAATGTTGATCATGGCAATGGTATTGATGTTTTGCGTAATGATGTAATGAGTGAGAGTTCTGATTCGGACAGCGATTAACTTTTGCTTTTGTGTATTATTATGCTTTATATACTCTCATATTCTAAAATTCAGATAAATTATTCTTGCTTAATCATTATCATTTGTAATAATACTCATATTCCGCTCAATCGAAGGGGGCGAGTTTTTCGATCTGTACATTGGAGCGAGTAGGTTTTCCTATATTTATTTCCTAGTACAGATGCGAACGGAGAAGAATTTCCTTTGATAATGAATAAACTTATTTGCTGTAAGAGGCAGCTGAATGTTTACTTTGGACATTTAACATCGTTGATCCTTCAACCTTTTGAAATATTACAATTTGTCCAATACTCATATTACCGCTCAATCGAAGGGGGCGAGTTTTTCGGTCTGTACATTGGAGCGAGTAGGTTTTCCTATATTTATTTCCTAGTACAGATGCGAACGGAGAAGAATTTCCTTTGATAATGAATAAACTTATTTGCTGTAAGAGGCAGCTGAATGTTTACTTTCGACATTTAACATCGTTGATCCTTCAACCTTTTGAAATATTACAATTTGTCCAATACTCATTTTTCCGCTCAATCGAAGGGGGCGAGTTTTTCGATTTGTACATTGGAGCGAGTAGGTTTTCCTATATTTATTTCCTAGTACAGATGCGAACGGAGAAGAATTTCCTTTGATAATGAATAAACTTATTTGCTGTAAGAGGCAGCTGATTGTTTACTTTGGACATTTAACATCGTTGTTCTTTCAACCTTTTGAAATATTACAATCAGTCCAATACTCATTGTTCCGCTCAATCGAAGGGGGCGAGTTTTTCGATCTGTACATTGGAGCGAGTAGGTTTTCCTATGCTTATTTCCTAGTACAGATGCGAACGGACAAGAATTTCCTTTGATAATTGTTAAGCTAATTTACTGTAAAAGGCAGTTGAATGTTTACTTTGGACATTAGTCATCGTTGTTCTTTCAACCTTTTGAACCATTACGTCAGTCCACCATGTACAAAATTTACAAGTAATCATTATTTTTCTGATTCCAATTTAATGTGTACATATATACTTCATATTTTGAATATTTCATTTTTCTGAGTGTACTCAAAATTTAAATTGCATTCCCGATCTAAATCATGTGACAAATACTGTGTATAATATTTTATAATGTTTTTATGCGTATATTTTCTGAATTTCCTTTACATACTTACGTACTTCTATTTTTGAAGTCTATTACTTTTGAAGTTTTTGATAGTATCCTCTTTTTGAATTCATTATAACTTTCTTCGAGAGCACAGACTTACATTGATTTTTGGTTCAAACTTTTGATCTTTGTTTACATATTTTTGAGTGGTTTTGAACTTTGACAGTATTTTGTAGTCTGGATAGTTACATAGATTCGTTGCGATGTATGCCTTTGAGGGTCTTGTACTATCCACAGTTTCTTTAATTGAAAGTGTTTTCTTCATATGCATTTTATTTTCTTCTTGAGACTTGTCATATATGCTTTCCGCCTAGTTGCAAATCTGTGCGTATTGATAAACTCTTGAAACCTCTGGCGTATAAGTAAAACTCACTTTTGATATAGTTATTTATGTCTCAGTTCAATTCAATCAGTTCAATTTGATTTGAAGTAATTGTCAATTCCTTCTTGAGATTTTTCATATATGCTTTCAGCCTTTGTGCACATTTGTGCGTATTGCTAAGTCTTGAGCTTGGTTGCGACATTGCTTTCATGTTTCGCTATAGATTTTGAAATATCTGGTGATTTTGCTTTTGCATTATTGCATTTGTTTTGATAGTCTGCTCTCATAATCTTTCTTCCGGCTTCTTATTTCTTTCAATTTCTGTCTTGACTTGAAGTAATCGCCAATTCTTATAGATTCAGTATAGTAATTCTCTTTTCATACTTTACACTGGTAAATTATTATAGTTTTTCTAATCTTGTAATATTTCATATTTGAACTTAACTTTCATTTTACAATGTTATGGTTATTCTCAGTGTAGACTTTGAAGTGCGCTGATGATATCAGTGATCTACATGAGAATATTCCATAGACTATAGACATTCTTGTCTAGGGCTTTGGAATGCACCTATGGTGACCCTAGAAAGTTGTCTTTCTCTCATATTTTTGCTTTAAATCAAAATTCGAATTCTTACCTATCATATTTATTTCTATTTCTTGTTCACTAGATTGTTTTTTTATAACTCCAATTTTGCACCTACATATATCGTAGACTTTTGCATACAATTTTTGCTTGCGGCATTACTCTCATGTATCATGATTTATTAAAATGTCTTGTGATTTTCGTTTCGCTATTTTGCATTTTACATATGCTTAATATTTTGCTTACTTTTGTATTTTTTTAAGAATCCTTTAGAAAATCATGCTCATATAGCTTTGACATTTCCTTTCACTTTATGATTTTAATACTATTAGATTTACAGTTGCACTTGTGTTGCACTTAGTTTTTTTTGTGGTCTGGTTCTTATGTTGTCACATGACCCGAAAATTTTTATTGAACTTACTCTTGAATTTTAGTTCATTGATTGAACTTTAGCTATATTTTGACTTTGAAAATCTTACTTCAATATTTCATTAATGTCTCTTATATACTTTAATTCTCTGAAACTATTTTGAATTATTTTGTAGTCTTACAGACTGCTGGCGCCCGACAATTTTTTTGTGGAATCAGAACTGCACTTAGTTAACATCTTTTTTGATTAAAATACCTTCTTGATCAAGTTTTCATTGGTTTAGTACTTGTAAATTGTTTTGTTATATGACTTGAATTCCTAATGGAATTTGTTAATTTCTTTTGATTTTCATATTTTGAAAATAGTAATGCACAGTTTTTTTTATATTGGATATTGGTTTAAAATATCACTGTAGATGATATTCTTTTTGGGTTTGGAGTATTGCGAGATAATCTGGCAATTGCTTTGAGAAAGATTATTATTTTTTTTAGTACCTCTTATGGTTTAGGTACTTACTTAGTTTTGAAGTTTTTAGTAGTCAGTCGTGCATTTTGGATGCCATTGTGATTCGTGCTTGGACTACTGCTGAAACTTTTGGTTTATTATTTTTCTCGTCTTAGGTATGACGATGTTTTATGTTTTGGGTTTTTCATCATATGATGATAGTTTTTTTTTAAGTGCAACTTCACTGTACTTTTCAGCGAGTTGGTGCTATAACCATCCCTCTTGTTTGGTAGACTTGAGGCTATCCCTTTTTCTTCCAATTCTCTTCTAACATTTTTGTTTCTACCTTACTTTTGCTACTTGTTATCTGGTCGAATGGTTGTACATTTGTCCTTCCGTGATAACTTTCAATTTCCTAGTAAAAAAAAAAAAAAATTCTTAAATGCTTCTTCGATTTTTTTTTTTTTTGGTTAAGTTGGGGCGAGTGTAACGGTTTCACCGTCCGGTCGTATTTATTAAATCACTTCTCGATTATCATTTCATTAATCCCATCTCTAGCTTTTTTGCTTGGAAAATTTTCCGCTTGGAGCGCTTGATGCGGAGTTCCTGATCTGCGATCTTCCTCGCGCTTTTTTTTCACTTGAGCCGCCGATCGAACAACGGCTAGAAATTTCTTCTCTGTAGCACAAGGTTATACAGCACCATGTGCTAGAATTTTCTAGATTGTGTGTCCGTATAGGACAAAAATGGTGAGTTTTATAATACTATACAGTTTTATTGCTGGATCTGCCTGTAGTTTATAGATAATCGATATGTAAGTGATTTATTTGTTGTACGATTTTAAAATATCCATCGAACGTCATTTTCGACTACTTCGATCATTCGCCATAACTTTAATCAAATCGAGGTGGAAATCGATCCATATCGATTTTACCTCTGTGCGCGTATATAGGTATATTCATAGTTCAGTGAAATTATAAGTACGTTGATTATGAATATTCGATGATTGTGTTTTTATATCAGAAGCATGTGGAGAAATTTTTGATGACCACCATCTTGTTTTACGCTTTTTTTTTGCTATTTCATGATTTTATTTTATGAAAGGCATTTCCAATTTTCGGTTTGATTTTATCAAACTATATAATGTAATTCTAACCTAGAAAATCGTTGGTTCTCTTTTGAGGCAGACTGAGATTGGAAATGCCTTGGCCATTAGGGCACGTTGCTAATGCACACGGTTCTTTTTCAGATTGGGGCCACCCCCTTTCTCTTTCCCTTTCACTTTGCCTAGCCTTGGCCAATATTTTCACCGATGCATGTACCTTGGCAGCGCCATCGCCTTTAACTTCGCCTACAACTGGTCATGAAGCCACTATAGTGAGGTCACCCCTCACAACTGGGACCTCCACTTCAACCATCCTGGCTTCAGTCGAGTCAAAATGGACCAGCGAAAGATAAGTCGATAGCGTTATAGCAGCGCCAAAGATGTAAAACTTATTTTGTTATTTTTGTAAAATTGTAATGTAATGAAAATGCCTTTTTTTTGTTAAATAAAATCTGTTAAATTTTTGTGTTCTGTTTGTTCTTCTATCCTCTAGCCATGCCATGGTCGACACACAGCTACACGCCTGTAGATGTCTTCATGCCACCGACTGAGCTACCGGAAGCTAATGGTAACCCCCTTTCTGTGATTGTGCAGAAAAGTTGGAATCTTCATTGCATTCCATCTTTTCTGGACTTTTTGCGGAAAGGAAGCGTTACAGGTTCAAATACCCGCTTTATTGTTGATGAAAATCACAACAGCATCTGAAATAATTGTGTTAATCTACCATCAAAAGCAACCGTCCAAATACAACGTTTCAGTTTATTTTGTAGTACATCATATTTTCTAGATGTACAATACAAGAAGATTAAAATTGTTTATCTGCTCATTATGTCGACACAACGGACGCTTGCAAGGCAGAAAGAGTGCTTATTATGTTTTGATTGCTTGATTACGACCTATTATGCAAGCTTGAATGGACTTCCATATGAATTGCGAGGGTTTACTGTACGTAAGAGTAATAATACCACTCGAGTTTTATCTTGCTGATCTAATTCGACATAGTTGCGAGCTCATTGTACTTTAAATTTAAACCATTTGCTCATGTCCATTATATTTAACAATTTAAAGCTTTCTCAGTAGCCACAGATTATCTTACAAATAGCATCATTTTTACTGAAATTTTCAGACAGTGGATAAGCTTCTGGAAATCCTCTTACACTTTTAAAATAGGATGCTTTAATCCTATTAACTTCACGGAGCCAAAACCACATATTATTAGTTTTAAGATGCAGAATGTTCGTTTTCTCAAAATACCCTATACAGGGTGTAAACGTTATGGTAGTCATTATTGGAATGAGTAATAGGGGGGATCAAAACAAGTCAAGAAGTTCAAAAGTCAATAGATTTTTGTCTAAATGGCTTTATAGTTTACAACTTTAAGGGCCAATTTCACCAACATTAATATTTGACGGTCCCTTGGACCAATGGGAAAATAGCTTATCGAAATGCAATTTGACGGAAGCTGTCAAAGATCTCTGAATATCAGTGATTTCTATTGAAATGTTGAATAAAGTCGTGAAAAAATGGTTGCCTTATAAATTAGGGTACATTATAGATGTAATATTATGTCTTTGTGCTTTAGAATTAGGATAACTTTCATAGAATTTCCAGTTTCACACATAACGGTCAGTTATGTAAATGGACCAATCAAAATGATAGAAATAATAGGTCGATTTTCTAGCTATTATATTTGGTAGGATGTTTTTACTGTTTTTGACGACTGTTCATGCATGGCAATCTAGTTTTGTCTGTATATCACATACAGGGTTTTGTACGAAATACGTACCTGTCGAAATGTACCGATTTCTGTTATTTTGCAAAATAAGGATATACAACGTATTCCAACTGGTTCAACATCTTTTGTTACATCAAAAACAAGTTTTGCCAATTTATGATCTAGAAATCCAAACCAAATGTAAACACACAGCACATTCTGCATTTCTGGATCGTAAAACATCGATATTTGAAAAAGTATCCGCATCCACCTATTATTCATCGTCTAGATATTATGTCAATCAAAAATACCTATTTATGAATACATATCTCCAAACGTTGTTTTATTTTCTTATTTCTATTATTATAACACGTCTGGGATATAAATTGCTTTCAATTAAAGTGTTGCCGATCCGGCAAAAAAAGGAATCGGCAAGTAGTGTCGTGGAATTCAGTATAAGGTCAAGACCAGTGGTCGATCAAGGACCTTGATCATGAAAAACGTCTGTTATTGTATTGGGCGCGCACACAACATGTTTTTTGAGGGCATAGTTCTATATTACAACTCCTACAATGTGCATACTGGTCGTTCTTTCAAGGTACTTTGCAACCATTCTGGAAACTTCTTTTCGATTCTTGCTTATAGTATTGTATATATTTTTCTGTTTTACCCTTGAACTCATGAACTCACCTCTCGTTTTAATTAAATATTTATTTTGAAAACAGGCAGGTTTCGGTTTGTTTATTGCTTGTCCGGTGGTGAGGTAATGACGGTAATCTACCAGTCTGTACCTTTTGTATGCACAAAAATCAAGTCAGAGCAAGAGGGGTAAGGGATGAAGATGTACGTTCGTAATCATAGGCAACCCAAATCTACCCCTCTCATGTGCCCGACTGCCTGAGTGTGTATGCATATGTATGATTGATATGGAGCATAAAACTATGAAGACTACATAAAATTAACTTGTCCGTGCATAGACATTCTGAAATTTGCAATATGAACTTATATTCTACATTCTATGCATATCCGTTCATATTCGTCAATATTGCATTTGAAGCCTTTCTTTTTCAAGATTTTATCAAAATGTAAGATAGTAAAGGCAACACCGCACCCTGCAGCCCAGTTGACAAGAACGACAAGCTGCCAAGATTAGGGATGTTTAGATCCACGAAAAGTATCGTTATGTATCGATTTCTATCGTTTTAGGAAGTATCGATACTCTAAAATATTGGAATAAAATTATCGATATCCAGCGGAAGAAAAGTAATCTGAAGTTCGTCACTCTTTCTGACACAGTCCGGATCGAAATATGACGATACTCGTGAAATGTATTGATACTTCTAAATATAGGATCGTATCGAACATCCCTACTGTCAAGATGTATGACCCAAGGTACCGACGGAGCTATTTTGCGGCGTCATGGAATTAATTTTAAATTTTCGTATGCATTTTTTCAAGTATTGTGCAACGATTTTGGGAAAAATTCCACGAATAGTCTTATAAAGCATAGTAGAGTATATTTCAACAGTTGGCGGAACTTACTCCGCTGGGACCAGGGGGGTGAAACGGGATATTGATGCACAATCTGGCAAGCATGTCGCACCCTCAAAAAATGACCGCTGACAACCGCTTGTGTGGTGCTGTCATGAAATAGCATGGAATTAAACCTTCTTCAGAGTATAAATATTTTGTGACTGTGACCAAGGGTTGACAGATCCCACACATGTGAATCAGCTGTATTCAAATAATGTCTAATATATGAATGATGATGAACGGCAAGTAAATGAATGAATGTTTGGAAACGAGCAATATCTATAAACTTTTTGGTAGAGCCTGTCATCAAGTAAGTGCTTAATGGCTATCTGCAAGAGGTTTATAGGAAAAGAACACACGGTATGTATGTTGAATCAGTAAAATAGCATATCAATTTAAGAAAATTATATAAACATGAATAAAAAATCAACAGTAATTAAAACATGAGTTTAATTCAAAAATCAAACATTTTCTTTAAATTATGACTGAATTATATGTAATTTCTTAATATTCAATAAGCTGGTGATGTTTCAATGACAAGTTGTCATCTCATACTTTGACAGTATTTTGTTTTCAACATTTCATAGCTATTGGTTGCTAAAATTTGTTGATTGGAACTTGAAGCTCATTCGCTGTATCTGACGGTCAGTTACCCTACTGGTTGAGAATAACGGACTGTTGTTGGTGAAATTGGCCCTAAGTGTTTTATATCGACCACAATCACAACAATCTTACTAATTTTTATAATCTAATCTAATTTTTTTTTAAATTGGGTAATTAACAAATAAATAGCATTAAGTTTTTCTAAGCTAAGCCAAAATGTGTAGTCAGTAAGAAAGTAAGTTTAATTAAATTGAGTATTTAAAACACACATGACAACAGCGCGTCGGTCAACATCTCTTATTGAACCGGCAATCGATCGCAAACGGTAAGAGTTGTTAGTTATCCTTTTGCATAGCTTTGCGGCGTTGTCAGATCTATTTTACTTTAAAGTCGCTTTTTGATCCCCATGTTATATGAAAATTTTGCTTCTTTTAACCCCCTCTACCACCCATTTAAATAATGACTATCATAACGTTTACACCTTCTATATTCTCAGATGTGTCAATTGAACACAATACGTAACCTAGTAACTGCACTGACGCAAAATCCCGAGTACAATAAATTAATAGCATCCGACACATAAACAAGTCTCGCGCACCGCCGTCAAGAGCGGCTCTGGATCGACGCGTACTCCGTACAGATTCAAGGTTATCGGTTCTTTCCAACAATGAATTTCCGAACGGTGACCTGAAGCACACCAAATCAGAGCAGCTCTTAGCAAGGCGACTTCATATCATTAATTTGTATGGATGATTGTACATAGTCATTGATTCTAAGAAATTGCTTGTTGGGAATAAGGAAATAATTTAGTAAAATGCTCAACAACGCTACCAGCGGGAAGAAAGTAATTTATACAACGTTTGAGATACAATCTATCAACGAAGCTTTGAGATATGCTCACTATGTAATCCAATGTTTAAAATAAACTTTTTCGCAGAAGCTCTCCATGTTATACTTTGTATCTACCTCGATGGATAATTATTAACCCGTTTATTGGTCTATGGCTACACAACTTTGCGAAACGACAAAATGTTAACTCTTTTCCGAGAATTCTATGAGAACTGTGGAACCAAGTAGGTTGCCGAGATACGACTACTCTCCACAGTAAGTATTTATACTTAGCTGTACAGACCTTCCATAAACTACTGGTAAGAGAATCAGATTTTGCAAACTTCTTTATACTCAAATTGATGAACTGCGACTCAGAGACATTTTAGCTACAAAGAAGTTCTACACGTTGTGATCGATATACGTAACCCTAGAATATCCGGTTCCAATTACCTACTATGGACCGAAATTAGCAGACAGATTGAGATACGTGAAAAACAATTTTTTTCCATTGTCTTAGTGGTTAGCCCCATGAACTTTTGTACTACGCCAAAAATAATCAGCAACCCAGGAATCATTCAAGGAATTAAGTTTGTTGTTGCTCAAAAATGTTCCCTTTTAACTTTTTCATACGCTTTTATTGGTAAAAGCATCTAAGGTCATTGACATAGCAGTAGCCCTGTGGCAAAATTATATTATAATCCGAGCAGTAACTTTCGAAATATAGGAATAGAGGTCCTCAGAGATTTTTCAAAGAACTTGTTTTACAGACCGTTGTTCTGACTCAAACCAGTCATCCACATACAAAACTCGTTTGATCTGTGCCGTACTTAAGCACTTTAATGCTGAACTATGCGCAGGTCAACGGCGCTGATAAAACAGTACGACTCTGTCACAGTGCTGACTTTCCTGTAGCTGCTTCTGCCTAAAGTGAGCGCGCTAGAAGCTTGGGTTATATGGGTGCTCTATGTGCTGTGAACATGTTCTGCTGTGCATGCTCATAGAGTCCACATGCCTGGCAAATATTAATCAGTGGTATTACTGGCTGTGAAAAATAAAAGCCATGACAATTGTTTTTATTAATCACAGCTGTCAGAATACGTGTAAAATAGTTTTGGGTAGTTAAGGTTTTCAAAATGGGTAGAGGAAAGGTTATTGGTGAGAAAATTCGGTTACCGATAATTAAATTATTCAATTCTGGAAAATCAAACTCAGAAATTGCAACTTTGTTAGACTTATCGCGGTACAGTGTGAGAAATATTGTTAGAAGATATAACGTAACTGGTTCAGTCAATATTAAGCCACGATATGTGAAGAAAGTAATATCACAAATGCCGACCGAAGAGCATTAAGAAGAATAATCGTGAAAAACAGGCGTGCCAATTATTTACAATTAAGTGCTCTGTGGAGTGACGCTGCTGGAAGGAGAATTTCGAGGTCCACAACTCATACAGAGGCCCACAAACTGGGATTTAGCACTTGCAAGGTAAGTTTTCTTATAAAAAAAGTGAAGTAAAAACCCTAAAGTTGCACAACTTGTTTATAGGCCAAAGAAAAGCCACTATTAACTCCACTGCAAAAGAAAAATCGGCTTAGATGGGCTAAAGAACATAGACAATGGACACCTCAACAATGGTGTGCAATACAATGGAGTGATGAGGCCCGATTCGAAGTTTGTGTTGGTCGCACTAGAGTTATTCTTATTCGCAAAAAAATGAAGCATTTCATGTTGACTGTCTGAAGAGAAAAGTGAAATTTCCAGCATCCATTACGGTCTGGGGCAGTATGTCATAAAAAGGAGTAGGAAAACTTCATTTTATTGATGGAAATATGGATACAAACAAATATTTGGCAATTTTAGAAGAATCGCTTTAACCTGTGATGGAAGAATGTTTGACATCTGGCCAAGATATTGTGTTTCAGCAAGATGGTGCAGCGTGCCATACCTCAAAAAAAGGCTATAAAATGGATGGAAGAAAATAATATACCACTTTTGAAATGGGTTTCTAGCAGTCCAGATCTGTCACCTATTGAAACTTTGTGGCACGAGTTGAAAAAGGTTCTACGACAACATCCTGCTCGTACAATCACCGAACTGAGACAACAGCTTCAAGATATCTGGGATTGTTTAACACCAAATTTTTGCCAATACTTGGTTAACACTATGCCCCAAAGAATTTCAGCCATAATAAAAAATAAGCGTGATGTTACTCAATGGTAATCTTTCAATTGTTGCTTTGTTAACTTCGCGCATTTATTCGCAGATTGTTTATTTGTTCAGATGTTCTATTAGTTATAGGTCTAAGTGATTTCAAATATGTATTTTTTACGACTAGGGTGTATCTAAAATGTTTTTATGGAAATAAATTGTTTTAGAAGTAAATAGTTTCGTCATGTTTAGTTTATAAAGGCATATGTTGGTACAAATCTTGAAGTGGTCCAACTGAAGTGGGAAGGGGCTCGTAGAGCATCATAACTTCGAGCACTTTTTGGGTTCGAATTGTTTTCTTCCAAATTTCACTTCTTTGTATATCCAAGTTTAAAGTTAGTAGGTCTCATCAAACAGAACAAAAAGTCCATATAAGCTTATGTATTTTACGTCGTAGTTGCTGCGATACAGGGTATTCAAGTTTATCTATTTTGTTCTATGTATTTTTAACTTCTATTAAATGACTTGTGTGATTTAAGTGAAACTCTGGGATCGTCAATAGTCATTAAGTGACTTATTTTTTATTGGCTTGTATTGGAGCTAATTATCCTAGGAGCGGCGCTATCAAGTTTTAAGAGGGTGTTTCGGTGCTCAACTAAGCATACCACTGAATTATTTGTCAATGCGGCAGCTTATTGGTTTGCACCTCCAAAAGTTCGCCAAATATTGAAACTCTCAACATTGAATAGAATTATGCGAATACCTTGAATTTATTTACCAGGAGATGAAGAAAACAACAAGACTCACAGTTGTTGATTGCAGTGTAGACAAAGTGGCGCATTTAGGTAGCTAAGAAAATTGGACAAAGTTTTGCAATTCCGAGTATTTTCGGAGATGGGGAAACCGTATTTTCTTAAAATGGTTTATTATGAGATTTCAAAAAGAAAGTAACATTGTCCCTATTTCTCCTCTACAGGTGGCATATTTAAAATTTCATCTTCAACTTCATTTTTTCTTATCAACGCCTTATTGGATTTTTGCACAGTTGAATACAGTTTTTGATTCTGATTCCACAAATGTATAATATGGCATATATTGACATTTCCCAAAATTAGTTAGTTATTTGAAAAATACAGAATATCCTAAGTAGGTCTTGAAATTGTCAGATAGTCATTTCTTTCATATCATCAGCCAAGCATTCCTTTGGTCTATACAGGATGTCAGTAGCCGTACAATGGAAGTCAGGCGATAGAGGGAATTAAAACCTATCGAATAAACCCCTGTATGTGTGGTCTGAAATTTTATAGTTCAGGAGATATTTGCAATTTTGTGAAATTTTGAAAAAACGGGATAATGAACTTTCAATCGCAATTACAACTAAACCATTAGGTTTAGGGCTGTGATCTTTTTTCTGGAATGAGCTAAATGGTTATTTTTGGCAGTGGTCATGTCACTTTTTAACAGAGCTTATTAGAAATCAACGCAAAAAATCTTAAATTATCTTTTTGTGAAAAATCTTTTCCATCCCTCAACTTTGGAGAGCGGTAAAAAAATCGAGGTTATATATATTTATTCATTTTATTGCAAAAACTATTTCAATCCATGTAGAATAGACCCTGAAAATTTTATCTTGTTACTAAGTGCCACACCTTAAAAAATCTGTATGTTTGACGTAGGTGGGTATTTATACATGTAAACAAGAAATTCTATCTTACGAGCTACAGTACAAACGACTTGATGGATTTTGACATATAAGGTACTGTTAAATTCATCCTAGCAGTGCGAGTGATTCCGTGTGTATTATCATTTACTAAAATTAAAATGGCGGATTTCTTTACGCAAATAGCCAGATCAGCTTGATAAGCTTGGGCATTCAACTCGGCATTCCAGGTGCGAAAACGTTCATCGTTCATATCAAAGCCCTAAGCCTGATGATATAGTTTTAATTGCGACTGAAAGTTCATTATTCCGTTTTTTTCCAAATTTCACAATTGCTAATATCTCCTGAATTATAAAATTTCGGACCACACATAGGGGTTCATTCGATATGTTTTGAGGCCCTCTATCACCTGACTTCCATTGATCCACTACTAACGTTACACCCTGTATAAACTGGGCATAGGTGAGCAGAACTATTTCCAATTTTAAAAAAAGCAGTCCTAACTCATCGAATGAAGAACAACCTAATACTAAGGGCCGTGTCCTAAGTCGTTCCTACAATGCAGGACCGCCAGATGGCCTCTTTGATTTTCATTGTATTCTCTCTCCTTCAGAAAGGCTGGGGTATTTCTAGATTTGTTCTGTTCCGTGTCAGCGTCAGCGTTTTCCTAGTTATGTTTTCTTTTTGAATTATAGGAAATTTCAGGCTGATAAACAGACGATAAAAACCAAAATCATTAACAATTTGATGCAAATCGGTATTTGTAACATAACCTCAAAACAGAGCGTCTTTCTGAAGGATACGAAAAACAATGAAAGTTAAGGGGGCCAATTGTGGTTAAATATAGCCTTTCCTGTCCTTCAGAAAGTATTCTACTATTCCGCGTTGACGATCTATTTTGAGGTTATGTTACAAATATCAATTTGCATCAAAATGCTTATGCTTTTAATTTTTATCATCTGAATTGAGTGAAAGTTCCTAAATTTCCACGCAACAGTAGAAATCTAGAAATACCCCAGTCTTTCTGAAGGAGCAAAAAGACTATTAAAATCAAAGAGGTCATAAAGGCGTCCTACAATATTGTGGGAGCGACTGACGATACGATGCTAAATCTTTTTCATACTATCTGAGGGTGGCATTGAAAACGTTATAGTTCAAAGTAATTGATAAAAGCATGTTGGAGCAAGTAAATGCCTCGACCATGTTGCAGCATCCTAGAGACGCTTTATATCCCTCATATCTAGACCGATGCACACATCTTGCGTTCAAATACTATTAATCTACGGCTGAGGTGTCACGTAAAGCTCTTCGATCGTGCTAAAATAAAGCGTGGTATAGTCGATAAATGGGCAAATTATCTGAATGTTCTTTAAGCGCGCTTCCCAGGAATTGAAGCTAGAGCAATATGTGAACACTTTATCACCTTTCATTTTATTTCTCTGAGTTTCACATTCAGTTGGGATAGCCCCTTATTTTTTTTTTGGCACCCGACGACAAGTGTTGTGTTTTTATGGGGGCTGGATGATCCGTTTCTTGCAAGTTCATCGGCTCTTGGTTACATGAGCGTTCTAGAACGCACTTCGAGAGTACTAGTTTATGTTCCACCAGTATGTCCATTGGCATTCCCAAATCAGTGGAAATGTCGTTATAGGATACCCTAACGCTTTCTCTTTTTATTTCTTAACGTTAGCTAGAGAGGTATACCTTGTCCAGAATTACGCTTGTTCCCCTACATGACTGCACACCCAAATGGTTTTACATTTGCGACCTTTTACTTCACTCTGTGATTTACGATTTCTAAAATCAAATACAAGCGAATAACCGAGATTTCTGTATTATGTACCGCGACTATAATATGGTTTAGGATGACACACGGGTTGAAGACGTCAGTTACTCGAATCGCTTGAACGCGTTGGTTTTAGCCGCGGTTTTGTTGGAAGTTGTTTATTTTAGAAAAGCGCGTATATAATTTCTGATTATTTTTATTATCACTTAATAATCGGTGCTTTTTCCTCTAGAACAGTGTATGGAAAGTTTAAAAAAGAAACCTATCATAGTATTAATCGGAGAGCTTTTTTCAGAATTTCTTTTTAATGATGGAACCATGGCCTTGTAGCTATGATAACCTTCAATTCTCTAAACTGTTCCACATGTTAAAGAAAACATTTATTGATTTAGCAGAAATTATAGCAAAAAGAGATGAAGAAAGATAATAGCAAAACCGCAAACAACAGGTGGACATTATCGAGAGAGTTTATATGGCCATATTTTAATATTCCTGAGGTATAAGGCACATGATACTTTGTTAAGCATAGGAACTAGATTTTTAGTGTCCCCAACAACAGTAATGAGTATATCTAATAAGGTGCTCTACTTTATGCTACAACTGAAGTCAGCCTGTATCAAGTTTCTCAAAAATGAAGCTGAAGTACAACAAAAATATCCGACACCCGCCAAAATTCTAACTTGTCACATTTCAAATAATAACCAGAAAGATAAAACTACTCTGGAGTTGGGTAAATACCAGAATTTTACGGTGATAACTATGACATATAACAGCTGATTCATGACGTCACGGATATTATAACCAAAGTGACAACCACACTCGCTTGAACGGATCTGGAATTACCAATCCGAAATGGTAAATACCATTTTCATTTGGTTATTCGCTAGAATTTGATTTAAGTGCCAACAGTCTTGTTGGACAAATATTTCTGTACCTCTGAAATTCCGGTTCACTGCTCTAGCATACGTCCTGCCTCGCTTTTGCCAAGTATATATTCGCAGAGCAAATATTTTCTCATGATAATTCCAGCAATGCTACGCAAAACCGTAAAAACTCACCCATGAACGTTAGTCATTACTCAGAGCTCCTACGCAAACACCACCATTCTCCTGGAATTCATCATTCTTACATCTCAATTCAACCAGATTTATGGACCAGTTCTAGTTAACTTTGCGATACTTCAACAATAGATGTTATGACAGCTCTTGAAAGTATGGTTTAAGTGATGGTGTATGATTGAAAAGTTTATATTTCCTTTTGCAACTTGCTGGAATACGAGTGAATTGTGGAAACATGGTCTAGGTCAACTCTGGGTAATGCGACACACATCAAAGGTTACTTTTGGACAAACGCAATAGTATAGCCATATAGGACAGCAAGAACCAAGTATGATCTTATTGATATCCTATTGATATCACTGCTGTGACATATCTAACAGTTGCAGTATTTGGCTGTGATACAACATTAACTGCAACTGGTAGAGACCCAGATAAAAATGTATAACAATCTATTAGTATAGTCTGCTACCAACAATGTAATGGAATGGACACATAAGTGGATATTGATCCGTTCTAGTCAAATAGCCCGCAATTTTATAATCGTCGATATCTATTTATATAGCTGTTTGATCAATCAGGATGTATAAAACATTATTGATGTGCCTTAAGTTCAATGAATAAAAAGTATGAGAGGTCAAATATAAGAAGAAAGAAAACATTTTTAAAATCATAGTACATTGGGGAGAGAGGGAGGGTAATTGTTAACATTTTTTTCTTTGTTTCGATGGAGTCACTAAACTATTGAACATTTTAATTGAAAATGGCTATTAAATAACCGTATAATTGAAAATATATTCCCACAACATTTTTCCTTGATCTGTAATTAATTTGTACTTATAGCACTTTTTGTGGAAACAGTCGCTTGTTACAATTTACCCCGTTATTGGGGCAAGTTTTAACTAGCGTGGGGAGGTATTAGCATCATATCAAAATAACAGTTCGCATTATTCAAGGCTTGTATTATAAGATTAACGTAGATATAAGAAAATTGTATTTCTTACGACCTAATGGGGTGGACATCGTTTTCCTTAAAAACAACAGTCATATTTTGACTGGTATAAGCATATACTCAGGTTTAACTAAAATTATCAATAAACTCAATGATCAGTGGATACATTTTTTATAACTTCCACTTATAATCGACATAAAGTCAAACCTTTTTTAACAATTCCTTATTTTTTGTATTTACTTAACTATCACAATCAATGTAACGTCGAAAGCAACTGTACACTGGCAAGACAGTTTTCTACTTCGGATGGGAGCAATCCAAAGGAGATGTCTGCACATTTCAAGAGGTAAGCCGTAATTTCCTCTGCTTGCCTTGGCTTGGTATCCTCAACAGTAAGGGGCAAATTATTATTTTTCTTTTTTATGTATCCGAACAACGATACATGACAAAGCTCAAACAATGTACCAGCCTAACAAATTTTTTGCCATTGTCTAATTCTTCCTTTGCTGCTTGTTCATAGGCCTCCTGAGACTCTGAAGCCCGTTCTAACTTCCTTTTATAACCCATAATCCTAAAAAGCAACAAAAAACCTGACAAATAACGTATAAACAGATAAAGTAATAGCTAACGCAAAAAAAACATTATTGAGCAGGCTTGTGGCGAGGTGTAAACTTGCCTCCAAAACTTTTTTACCACTAGCCCCAAACCCAAATTACTAATATTTTTTATTTATAAAAAAATATTGGCATGCTTCATGTGAAAATAATACAATACAATAGTTTAATAAATGCATAACAAAAATTAATAGAAACATTTTTCAATTACATATAAAATCGAATTTTACGAATTATTTTTTTTTAGGTTACGTGGCAAAAACGGTACTCCTGCTTACAACCGGTCACGCCACACTCCCGCACTTTACTGGTTGCGCTTATATCGTGCGCCCTTCATAAAGAGCACGTTGAGGTCAAAATTGATACACAATATTTAAAAACGGCTGAGTTATTAAACTGTTACTACTTACCTCTTTTACAACAAGCCCCACTCTCCCCTTCATTCAAGAACTGCAATTACGACACACATGAGTTTACACATATTATTGTACTTAGCGCTAAATATTTAACTTGATATCGTGATGGGGTAGCATTCAGATTGAACTCCCATAAAATTCTATGAACCACTGAGAATCAGTTAACAACATTCTATTACGCTCAGGTAGAGTCTAGGCGGAGATATGCTTTATGCTTTTGGGAAGTATCGACGAATGCACACCTTTCGCTGAATACTGCACCCGCAATAGATCACCTAAAATTTTGAGTCAAAAATATATAATCAGCTGTCGAGGAAACTGCAACTCCATAGATTATGTCAAAATTTTAAATTTAAGTTGGACGTTTTTTTATCAAATGTTGGACTTTTTTAACGTGTAGGTGCACAGTTTGTTTTTTCTTATCAGTCTTCTGTTCATTTATAGGTTTGTTATATATTTTTGTCGAATCCAACATGTACTCATGTCTAGGGGATAATAAACGATTGTTACTGGAAAGGACACACCAAAAAAAGATGGAAAAGCTTAACTCCTGCTACAAACCTCATTATCTCATTATTGGATGTAACTCCAACATTAATTATTCAGATGGTCCAAAATAAAGTTCTGAGGAACATGATGTCAACGTCCCTTGATACGTTCGCGGTAGAGAAAAATATCGTGATTTGAACACCCCTTTGGTTATTGGCGAAAACAAACGCTAAGAGGCCAGGCAATGAAAACCCATCAATATCCGAATGCAAAATATCCTCAGCTCCTATACCCCATTCGTAGTCAATTTACGCCCAGACAAAACACAATAGGTCCGCATTTTCTTCAATGGTCTTGGAATAATATAACAGAATAAATGACTATTTTACTTGAATCATCGACGGAGTGGTTAATATTAATTATTACAGGTTCAATTTGAATATTGGTCATATTGGCCTGATCCCACATCTTTGTTTCGATTGTCTCTTGAGCGTGACGGATGCAATATTTCCAGTGGTTTGCCATCACTCTTTTGATAGCTTCATAAAACAAATTTTTTACGTCAGAAAATTTGAACATACTATTGTTTGAAGCGACACAGTTTTTTATATCTGCCCAAATCATTTCAATGCGATTCAATTTGCAGTGATAAGGGTAGCCTTAAAACGGTCTTATTTTGGTTCTTATCCAATTCGCCAATAACATTAAGATTATATTTATATTTTGCTGCTTGACTAAATGGATAGGGGCCATTGTTGACTTTTTGCCTTTCTTGTGGACATTGTGGGAATTTTTTCTAGTTTTCTAGTGTGGTATGCAGCATTATCAAGTATAATGACGACATTGTAGTCAAGCTTTGGTAGCGTTTCTTCCAACCATCGTTCAAATGAACTCCCGTCCATTTCTTCATGGTAGTCGGTCGTTTTCTTTGACCCAAATCGTTTTTTCCTTTTTTTGGAAATAATAGTATTCAAGAAAACTAATAATATTACAAGCAGCGTAGTTCCTGCCTTCCAAAGAATTGATGGACTTTGCCTCTGGTGGCATTCCAATCAATTTTATCAACGCTGTATCCAACAGCTTCATGTAATGCAGCCTCTTGTGTGGTGGAGACAATTTTTTGTATTTTTTTTTGATATTATTTAACAACCTTAGGACATAAGCATGTTTTGTTCGCTACACGTCTTTCAATATCATGATTTTGTTAACTGTGTTTAACTTAACGATAAATTCTTGCAGTTTTTTTTTTTTTTTTATTTATTTAACCGCATCGACCTACTGGCCATTAGCGGCGATGGTTATAGTGTCACAGTTTGTACAATAAGTTATTTTGTTTCAAGAAGCGAAGTAAGTTGTATACGTTACAATTTGGTCCTAAGATGTTTTCTAGAGTTAAGGATAAAATGTTATAGTCAACTCTATAAAAGTCTAGTAAAGGGCACTGCACCAGTATATGTTTAACACTCAGTGTCACTTCACATATTTCACACATAGGTTCTGCTCCTTGGGTGATGAGGTATTCATGTGTAGCTCTGGTATGTCCTAGACGGAGTCGGGTGATCAGGGTTTGATGTCTTCTGTTTGTTGTCACTGTAGTCCATGGTCCTAATTTAGGTTTCAGTTCGAGTAGCTTCGATGGATGGTTTTGCCAGTTGATATTCCAGTTTTCAATGAATTTATTTCTCAGAAAGACCTTGATGTCTGAAGCTGGAATGGTTACGTGTGATGGATCATTAAGGTTTCCTGCAATTTTTGCGTATTTGTCGGCTTTTTCGTTGCCTTTGATTCCTACGTGGGAAGGCGCCCATATGAAGACTATATTGCTATTCTCCAACTGCAATGCATATAGAATTTCTTTAATTTGATGTGTCAGATGATTGTTTGTGTATATCTTTTCGATAAGCAAAAGGGAGTTGAGCGAATCCGTTATAATCAACGATTTTTGAATGTGCTTATCTCTTATAAGTTTTATTGCTTCTAGTAGTCCGTGCAATTCTCCTGTTAGAATTGTAGCTGCGTCTGGTAGTTTCATTGTTAGGGTGTTGCTAGTTGTCACAACAGCTGAACCTACTTTGCTGTCAATTTTAGATGCATCGGTATATATTTCTTCATATGTTTCATACCTATGAAGTATTTCCTGGAAATGTTGAATGATTACTGGTCCAGGAGTTTCTGTCTTATTTATTTTCAGCAGTTCTTTATTGATATTTGGCTTATCTATAATCCACGGTGGAATGTTTGTGTTAGTTTCCGGTGCTATACCAGCAAGCTGGGAGATTCTAATATCCCTTAAATATCTAATGGTTCTCGTGAAGAATGACTTTCCGTGTACTGTATTGGTGTTGCTTGTACTTATATGTGTATTAGCCTGCATCATGTTCCTGTGGGCCGGTATATTTTTGTTAGATGAAAGTTTGGTGGCGTATGCTAAACTCAATATCTTTCTTCTGTCATTCAATGATAGTTCCCCAGATTCGCAATATAAACTTTGGATAGGTGTTGTCCTGAATGCTCCCAGTATCAAGCGAATTGCTCGGTGGTGTATACTATCCAGCGATTTGAGGGCAGTAGGACTAGCTGAAGCGTAAACTATGCTACCATAATCTAGTTTTGATCGTATTACTGATCGGTATATGCTCAAGAGTGTTTCACCCTCAGCTCCCCAGTGTCTGTTTGATAAGTATTTTAGAACGGTCATCCTTTTCTCGCACGATTTGACTAAGTATGCAATGTGCTTCTTCCATGTCAGCCGCTGGTCAAATATGAGTCCTAGAAATTTTATGCCGCATGCTTGTTCTAGTATTATATTATTTAGTTTTAATGGTGTTCCACCTTCAATTGTTTTTTTCGAGAATATGATGTACTTTGTCTTTTCTGGTGAAAATGTTAATCCGGAGCGTTCGGACCACTGTTCTAGATTTTGTATTGTTTTTTGCATCAGGTGAATATTGGTTGTTAGGTTTCTACCTCTTACAAATATTAACATGTCGTCCGCATATATTCGTACGTGAATTGGTTTTTCTATGTGATTCGATATATCGTTGACAGCAATTAGAAATAACGTTGGACTGATGATCGATCCTTGAGGAATACCGTTATCCTGTGATCTGGGCTTAGACAAAACTCCATTCGACCGGACTTGAAAACTTCGATCTTTCAGAAAATTGGAAATGAAGGCAATCATGTTCCCATCGTATCCCCATGATTGTAGTTTTGCGATTATATCTCTCCTCCATGTAGTATCAAATGCTTTTTCATGTCGAAATATACTGCGAGGCAATGTTGCTTGTTGCTAAAAGCTTCGTGTATATGTGTATCAAGGTCGATGATATTATCTATAGTGGATCTATTTGGTCTGAATCCGGACTGCTCGTTTATTAGACGATTTCCTTTCTCTAAACTCCACAGCAGCCTTTTGTTTATTATTTTTTCTAGTAATTTACACATAGCACATGTTAAGGATATCGGTCGATATGATTCTGGTACGAGAGGTGATTTATTAGGCTTAAGTATAGGTATAGTGAATGCTTGACGCCATATATTTGGGAATAGGTGTTCAGTCCATATTTTATTATATATATTTAGTAGGTGTTGTTTTGCTGTTGCTGGGAGTTTTTTCAGAAATATGGAGGGTATATCATCAGGTCCTGCAGAAGTTTCTTTTAAGTCGTTAAGTGCTTCCTCCATTTCGTGCTCAGAAATTAATTTGTTCATTGGGTCTTGGTTGTTCTGGATTAATATTTGTGTTGCTTCTACGTTGGTCTTATGTATTAGAAATTCTTGATTGTAATTCTGGTTGCTAGAATTTTTATGGTAAGTTTTACTGAGTGCTTCAACTATTCTTCTGCTATCTGTATGTGTTATATTGTTTTCGTTTAAACATCTGATTGGAGAGTATGATGGGGCTCCAGCTACACTTTTTATTTTTTTCCAAACTGTCGCTA
This sequence comes from Acanthoscelides obtectus, assembly GCA_963669975.1. Classification (NCBI taxonomy): domain Eukaryota; kingdom Metazoa; phylum Arthropoda; class Insecta; order Coleoptera; family Chrysomelidae; genus Acanthoscelides; species Acanthoscelides obtectus. The sequence continues at coordinate 48,353,907 of CAVLJG010000003.1, forward strand.
GAGGTGTTGAGCTATTTATACTGCCAACAAAATTCCTCCAGGAGTCTTTTTGATTCTTTTTTGTTGTTAGCTTAGCTTGTGCTCGTTTTTCTTTAAGTTCTATCAAATTTTCGATAGTTCTGTTTCTTTTAAACTTGTTTACTGCTTGCTTAGTTGCCTTGATTGCTGTATTACATTCTTCGTTCCACCATGGAACAGGAATTTTATTCATAACTGGTTTAGTTTTACCAATGCTGGTGTGTGCTGCATTTTTAATAATATTATTGAACTCGTGTATTGTTTCATCAATGTTCTCTTTTATTTGAGTTTTGTGTAAATTGTGTTCTATATATTTCGAGAAGTGTATCCAGTCTGCTTTTTTCAGGTTCCACTTTTCAGGTAGTGTATCACTGTTCAATTCTCCTGGGTTAGATATGACTATAGGAAAATGGTCGCTTCCATACACGTCATCTAATACGCTCCAGTTCAGACGGGTTACAAGCTTTGTCGAGCTTAAGCTCAAATCTATTGCTGATGTTGTTCCAGTTCCTAGATCAAGTCTTGTTTCAGTACCATCGTTTAGCAAATTAAGATCTGTTGTATCCAAAATATCTTTTATTATTTTTCCTCGAGTATTGTTTCTTCTTGATCCCCAAGTGTGATGATGGGCGTTAAAGTCACCTTGGATAATTCGAGGTGATGGTACTTGTCGGAGAAGTGCCTCCAGTTCATTTGTATCTAAGTGATAATTGGGTGGTATGTATATATTGCAAATGCTAATATTTTGAGAGCCTTCTATTGTGACTGCGACTGCCTCTAGCTGAGTGTTAAGGTTTATGGGCTTGGCTACTATGCTACTTTTGATATAAATGGCAACACCTCCACTAGCTATATAATTAGAGCTATCATTGCGGTTCTTAAAGAATCCCCTGTAATGTTTTGGCGTGTGTGTTTTTGTTTCGTGGAATCGAGTTTCTTGTAAACAAATTATGTCAGGGTTTTGATCTGAGATGAGTTTATGTAACATGTTTAAATGGCTGTGGTATCCATTTAGATTCCATTGTAAAAGCGACCTAAGACCAATGAACATGGTATATAATTTAATATGTTGTGGAGTCCATTGAAGAGGTGTCGCTGAGACATTCGTTAATGTTATTGTCAGTATATCGTTCTAGTTTTTTCCGTAGTCTAGTACATCTGTTTTTCACTGCTCTATCTGCTATGTGAGGGTACACCAGTAGTATCATTTCAATGAGCCCTTTAGTGTCATCTGTGTAGTCTTGGATTATGCTCATTATATCATGGGTTCCGTGAGTGTTTTCTAGGAGGCTTTTGAATTGGTCACTATTCAAGGTAAAAGCAGGGGTTTGGGCATCTATGAATGTTTTAACGTCTTCATATGCCTCTTGAGAGATATATGACGGCTGACTATTTGTCTTTTGTTTCTTTATTCTTGTGTTTTTGGGTTTTGGAAATATAGGGGAATTTGTGAGGTCTGATGAGGGATCATGTATTGGTGTGGTCGGCGAAATTGCTTCTGAGAAATTTCGTTTGGAGGATGTGCTGGTTTGTGTATCCGTTTGGTTATTACAGGTTAAATCATGTAATGCAACTGTGTTTTGTTGTTCTGTTTGAATGGGTTTGATATGGCTTTGAACCTCTGCTTCTTGTGTGTTGGTTGTATATTGAGATGTTGCTGGTTCATGACTTGATGCTGTGGTTATTTGTTGCTCGTTTACTTGTTGAGTGTTTGCCGTTTCCAGTTGATTGGTAGACTGTGGTGGTGTTTCTATTATGTTTGTTTGCAGTTGGGTAGAAAATGGGCACTGGGAAGCTATATGTCCTTGTCTATTGCATTTGAAACACTTTTGGCTGTCTAATGATAGAAAAATGCGGTAGGTTATGTTATCATGCGTTATTTCTAGTGACTCTGGGAGATTTGCCGAATTTTGGTTGGGTTCAATATATACTTGTCTTCTAAAACTGAGTATATGGCTATACTCAGGCAATGGAGCTCCAATTCTCAAAAAAGTAAGTGGTGAGACGAGTTTCAGGCCAATTTGTAATAATTTTTCATTTATAACTGTGTGTGGGACTGTAGGACTCACATTCGAAATTACTAGTCGATCGGATGGTGTTATTAGTCTGCGTGCTTTTATGATCTCACCATTGAGTTCTATTTGTCCAGGATTTTCTAGAAATTTATCGACTATATGTTTACTTGCTAAGTATACACAAATTCTGTTATTCGAAATTCTAGAACAAAAAAGTATATTTTTAGGGCTGATTATTGGACCAAGTTTGAGTAAGTAGTCCTGCAGTCTAGTTCCATTACTAGAATTAAATATTATTGCTTGATCTTTATTTGGATATCTGAATGTATTTTGAGTCAGTACGTTGGAGTATGATTGAGCTGTTGTGACATTTTGGGATGCATTTTGGTGTTCAACGGATGCCATTATTGAATTTCTATAATCGCTCCAGGTGGCCGTCGTATCATTTCTCGATACGGACCTGACTCCTCGAGACTATTTGTTTTGGAGAGTTTTTACTATGCTGTGCTGTACGAGTCTGCTGTACGGTTTATTATTTATTTCGATTCCTGATATAATTAATCAGATAAAGGTTGAGTATGTACTTACAGTGTGTCCGTATAGGCTTAAACTGTTGCACTGGTGCTGTTGCAGAAAAATTTCGTTTGATATTCACTACTAAATTGTTAAAATTTGTAGAGGTTCGCTGTATAGCTAACAAGGCGATTTCGGTCAGGGCCGAACTCCATTCTTGCAGTTTGTAATATACGTTTTGACAGAATCTCAAACACCCTAAATTTCGGTCGTTTGAACTTGGACAGAGAAATCACATAAATGGGATATATTTTCCTGATATGTCCAGCATTTAACTTTTATTTTATATGTATTCTAAGTAACACTTTAGATTTTTTTTTTCCTAGAAATGAAACGCATTGATGCTTGACATAATGGCGAAAATAGTACATTATTACGTTTTCTGTAATCTGTAGTTTTTTACTTTTCGTTAATTCATTCATTATATGTATTCTTCTACATCCATTGATTAAATTTTTTTCCATTTAATTTCACTTATTGATGCTTATGTATCATTGTTCTGCAAGTGGGATACTGTTGGTAATTATTATCAATGGCGAGATAGTTTAAATCTCCGAAAACCTCGGCATGTAACTTTTATATATATCCTTTCTATTCTATATCTGCTGATCCACTCTATACATAATACCTTTTTTTCTTCGATCACTTTGCACAATCAAGAAGGTTCAATATTTAGGCTTCTATTCCAAAACTCATTGTCTAAGTACGTAGGCGTAATAATTATTTTCTCCGCTCGTATTTTTCACGCCTCAGTTGACTATTAAAAATTCCATTTTCATTTGGTGCCACTAAGCCTCTAACAAGATTAGAACTTTATAAAAGTCCGCTCCGTTTTTAGAGAAAGAAATTCGTGGATGCAAATTAGTAAGTAGAGCTTTTTTCCACAGGCATCAAAGACGTCCGCAGATCTCGAACAGGCTACACAATATTTGAAGGAATAAATTACTTTAATCTGTATAACTGTTACACACCAACAAGTAAAAAAATTACGAAGCGTTGACATTTCAATTTACTCTTGAGGAATCCTGTTGTAAGATTATGCAGAGTGCTTAATTGCGATTAGTGGGCAATTTAGCTCAAATGGAGCTCACTGAGGATTTTCTGAATATCCATAAATCGATTTTTCAACAACGTTGTGGTTCAAGATGTTTCACTAATTTTACTTATATCACTGAATCATTGAGACTACTGTTTGAAATAGTTGAGCTATAGGCACTTAGACGTGAGCAAGAACAGTCCTTTTAAATGGCAGCAAAATATCTGAGATGAGAAGGAGAATTGGGAAAACATATAATGGAAAATTACTTAGTGAGGCTCGCAATAAAATACTTGGCGCAATTTTTGGGTGATTAGCTATACGTGACAACTACTGAACCTCTTTCAACTGGATGATGTATGCAATTCGATTTAGAGTCAAATGCGCTGGACTTATGTAAGTTTAAGTCTACCGATCTCTTTTATAGTGATTCAGTCTCACATAAATTTACGCAACCCTGTTCCAAATCATCATATACAGGGTATTTTAGAACTAAGGAATCAAACTTCTAGGGGTTATTCAGTGCAACAGTAGAAAACATTTGAGTATAGGGACCCATATCCGGAAAAGAGTCACTACGGCACTACGGGCCTAAGACACGTTAAATTTTAGAAAGACGATGAATTGCCTAAATAGGATTTAATGCATTTAATTTTTACCTTTTGTACATGATATCATCACAACAATTGTTCAAAATGTCTTCCTCCAACCTGAATACACCGACTAAAACGTCGCACATGATTTCGGCGGGCTTGACTAAAAATTTGATACTCGTTTTGAATTATTTCAAATGCTGTTGTAATTCGTCCAATCAAGTCTTGCTCTGTTTCTACTGGAGTTTCGTAAACCAAAGAATTTACATGTCCCCGCAGGAAAAAATCTAGCGACGTTAAATTGGGTGGCCTAGGAGGCCAAGATGCCGTTCCACCTCTGGCAATCCAACGGTGCCCAAACCGCTGAACCAAATACTCACGTACTTGTACAGCAAAGTGAGCCGGCGCTCCATCATGCTAAAACCACATTTGCCGTCGAACGTTCAACGGAAGATTTTCAAGAAGTTCTGGAAACCCCGGTAAATAGGTCCTGTTAACCGTTCCGGTAGAAGGTATGGCCCAAGCAAATAATCATCATCAATGCCTTCCCATAGGTTGACAGACCAACCTTGCTGATGTTTTCTAGGAAAAATTGCATGGGGATTTTCTTTTTCCCAGACGTGCCTATTCCTACTATTAAGAATACCATCTCTTGTGAAAGAGGCTTCATCGGTCCGTAAAACATAGCGTAAAAAATTTGGTTGTGCAGCGATTTGATGAAGAAGCCATTGACAAAACTGAACTCTAGGATGATAATCGGCTGCAGTCAATCCTTGAACTTTCTGAAAGTGGTAGTCAACTTTGTGATGAAGCTTTCAATGGTATGAACAACCTAGGAAGAGATTGTTTTGCAAAAATTGATATGTCCATATGCTTGTTTTACAAATCCCAATAGCGGTCAGAATTTGGGATTATTCCCTAGACAACGTACTATTCGACTTAAGACCTAGTGCCCTAGGGTAGTGCGTACATTGAAGCTCTTTGCTGACTATACTGTATTATACTGTCATGAAACATATGGTACCATCGACAGGCGACATTAGCAAAATGTGGTACGGACTCGTATGGACGACACCTTTTGACAAACTAAGGAGGTTAGAAACAATCAATTTCTCTTAAAAAAAAGAGGGGATGAGGCCATTTTTCTTGATTTTCGTCCAAAATACAGTATCACGTGCTCTTTCAAATATTTGCACAAACAAAATTTTGATGATTCTGCTACAGCAGCACACTTCCCAATTAAGTGTCGAGCGCCTTACATATATGGTAGTATAGAATGCGGTATTCGCTGTTACGTGTCGTGCTGAATCTGATACTAATACGAGTAGGATACATAATATTGGGCAAATACTTTCAAGCTGATCAAACCAATCCTAACAAAGTTTCTAACAAATATAATCCACCCAATCTACACCACTGTGGAAATGCAAAAGTGCAAATTGTAGCAGTCAGTGATAAATGAGCTGAAGATCGCATGTCTCTGAATGGGATAATTTTTCAGCTGTGGAGTCTCCCGCGACGTACGAAAGAGATAATTTCCGCTCTATGCTCTTTGAAATTCAATTAGTGGTGCGTTAGTTTTATTTCTAAAAGTGAAGACGATTTTTCCAAGAGATGAGAACTTCCAGAAGAGCGGTGCAGATTTGATGTAGAGGTAGTAGTTAATCAATGATATAACCTCTAGAAAAGTCTGCGCTCATAGAGTTGTTAACGAGAAAATATAGATTAACGATAATAGCGTGTATCTTAGCCATGCATACTACTATTTCTGAGAAATTAGCGTGATGACGAAGAGTTTTTTGAGTTTAACAGATTTTATTCCAACAAAGTAAAACATCTCCATGTTACTCTGCTTACTTCTTCCAGATAGGATTAGGAACTTAAAGACCTCCATAGTTGTAAATACAGCTATCTGCAGGGATAGTGGTTTTCAAAACTGTCGTGCAAGGACGAAAATATATATACAGGGTGACTTTGAAGTTGAGTCATTAATTTTCAGATAATGATTGTAGAAGGAAGATAAACCAAAATATGTGTGTAAAAATAAAAAAAAATTTTTTACCTTGTATTATAAAGTATCCTCCCGACAAGTATTTCAGTGCGGACCTGTATTTGAGCCTGAGGTCTTGGAGCACCGGCATGTCGTCCCCTGTGAGGTCTTAAGTCACCTGATTCACGAGCCCGTTATACTACATTAACAACGGCACGAGGGGTTGGTTGCACTCGATTGGGAAACCGATCCGCATAAACATGTGCTATTTTTGATTTGAGCCACGCAACAGACACCACTATTCACTCACGCGTTACCGACTGACACTGACTGTATACGTATACAACTGAATAAAATAATTGTAAAAACATCGTTCCAAATTCTTTCGCTTTTTTGTTTCCGATGCGATGAACCGATAAGGCGGATTATATCCGTTGTTGCCAAACACGAGCACATAATATTATTATTGAGACAGGGCGGTACTCAAACTTCCAAAGGGCTATAACTTTGTTACTTTAATTTTACCAGAAAAATGGTAAAAGAAAAAAACATATCTTTTGATCAGATCTACTCACTGTTAAAATAAATGACTCAACTTCGAAGTCACCCTGTATATATATATATACGTAAACTATCAAAACTGTTCATCAATAATGGTTATCCGAAGTGTCTGATTAACAAGATCATTTTTAGTTCACCTTCCAATATTTTGCCGAACTCTGGTGATGCAGGTAATAGTCGCACAACCCCTAATAACGGAACTGATGTAATTCCCAATAATAACATCAATCCTAACAGTACTAGCACCAACCCGGACTCCAGACCTGGTTTTGCTGTCCTGCCCTACATCAAGGAACTGACCCCTAAGCTGATCAGATTGTGCAGTCCTTTGAACTTTCGAATTGCTTGCAAATCCGTCCTCACTATAAACTGCATTTTTTCAAAAATGAAAGACAAAGTCCCGCTGCTTGGCTTAACCAACACAGTCTACTCCATCAATTGCAACAACTGCAACCAAATATACATAGGTCAGACCTCCAGATCTCTTAAAGGAAGGATTACATCACACAAAAGTGATGCTAGGCTTCATCCTGAAAGATGCGCTCTAGCATCTCATGTTAACACAACAGGGCATTCTATGAATTACACAAGTATCAAAGTTCTTGATAAAGAAAAACACCTTTCCAAACGTTTATTCCTGGAAATGTCCCACATTTTCATGAATAACAACTGTATCAACAAAAAGACAGATGTTAAACAACTGAGTGTCATTTACTCATATTTGCTAAACTGCGAAAAATTGGAGAACTTACATATCTCCCCAAATTTCAACTCTTCACAACCATAATTAGAATCTGTGTTTTGGCCGATTCCACCAGTAAATTTCATTCCACTCAAAATATAATAATTCTCTCCTCACGATTTATTAATAATTGTTAATTTAAATTCCCATTAATAATAATATAGTTTATTCAACTGCCTCTGGTCGGTTTAACAAATTCTAACATAAAATTCTGAAAATCTCATCATCTGAAGTGATTTGGCAACGTTTTGGCACACGCCCACAATTCGTTCCATCTTTCAATACTGACATTGACATCCTTCGGCCTTCTGTCAAAGGGTCTCATGTCACTCATCAATTCATCATTCCATGACCACTAATTTGTGCAATCATCAGGTGGTTTCACGATGTAATGCTCTAATTTTTTAAATAATTTTTAATCTGTTTTTAACTTGTTCTTGTCATATTTTATATAAGTTTGACTATTGTACAATCTATCCAGCTCTCACCATGTTACTGGACGTTTCCCTCATCCTATACGTAAACAACAATTAGCAACATCCTCACATACTACTGTAAGTTGAGTCAATTTAAATTCATTTTACACCTTTGTTGCTACTGTTATCATTGTAATTGCAGCTCCTGATGATGATGGCAAAGTCCATTGAAAGCTAGAGAGAATTAAAAAAAGTATAAAGAGTCCTCTTTGCTTAAATCTTGTCGAAGTACCCAACAAAAGGCGGAAGCTTTAATTTTTCACCTAACTGGTCTAGACGACAATGACCACGTCTCAAGTTATATATATATATATATATATATATGTATTTGAATATTAGTATTTCATATAAAAGGATGCTTTAACAATGAAACTGCGACTCGAAAATGTACAGAGAGCGAGGTAATCGTGAATATCCGAAAGAAATGAGTTAGTGCGTCTACGGCACGTCTGACCAGCACCCCCTCCGAGCTCCAAAGCAAAAATGTGGCACGAAAAATTTGTAACAGCTTTACCTATGAAGGTAGTGGTTCTTTGTTCTTTTTATTCAACAAAATATTATCACCATAATACTAGCTCTAAAGCCAAATTTTTAACGATGGTATTATTGAAAAACCTAATTATTAGCTAAAATGAACGCACGTTGGCTGGAAACTGTTTAAGTACTGTTCCTACCGATTTTCACCGTAACCAATCCCCAAAAAGTGACATAAATATTCAAGACATGATTCAATTGGTCTGAAACCTTATATCCAGATGTTTTAGGGATCGTCATATTTCCAAAAGGTGAAAACGTAGTGTAGTGGATAAAACAATACTAAAACGCGAATGTTTTTCTCAAAAATAACTCAATGTGGCAGTGACTGACACAAGTAAATTTTCTGAGCTACTGATCAGATGTAATCCTCACGCCATTCTCATGTATTCGCAGTTACAAAAAAAGGTAGACACCTACGTACGCTTATCCGATTTTAATAATTCTTGGCATATATGTTTAGTATACCTAACTAGTAAAATGATTAGATTTTCAGCATGGTTCGTCAACTGACTGTAGAAGCTGGTTCTATAATATGATGAGGATCTACGATTTCTTATATACCCATTGACACGCCTGGGTATCGTGATGATAGGGTGGTCGGTATCCTGTTGGGGCATCTCATTACAGGTTACTGCAACTTCTTGAGTAAGAGCCGCTGAAGTCTGTGTAGTGAATTGCAAATTCAAGGGCCTGCGCCCTATCATGACCCAGACATGTTCAATTGGAGATAGGTCTGGCGATCGTGGTGGCGATGGCCATTTTTGTCACTCAATATATCTCTTGTTGAATCGTTGAAAATATCTTTAAAAAAGAGCATATATCAATGCTTCCTTCAAGAGCTAGCATCTCCGTAGGGAACGAATGAAGTATATTTCTAAGGGAAGTTGTTGGGTTATTGTGTGTCGTATATGAATTTGGGATACCGATCACCTATTCTTGGATTCCCGGTTTTGCGTTTCTTGTGAACTTGTAGCATTTTCGAACAGCATGTTTGGTTAAGGTTTTAGGACTTATTTTTCAAAGCAAATAGGTATATCACATCTGAAAATGTCACGGCACATTCTCAGCTATATGTATATATTGGATACTGATAAGATGGCGGCATGTGAATATTTTGTGTTACACGTTCCAGAAGAAACCGTCCATTTCACCAGTTTTTCTACGTGAGGGATTAGAGTGGCTCGTTACCTGAAGTATCAGTGCATCGCCTTTTGGATTTTCCATTACCCGCCTGGAAATCTGCATCTGATAAGCTGGTTTAGAAGAAGTTCGTTTTCCTTTGCTTGATGCTGCGTGCATTGTACCAGTTGATTATAGTGGTAAACATGGCAGAATCTAGATTAACAAGTGTTAGTGAGCTAGGAGTCACTGAGCTCTTATTTCATAAGCAATATGTACAATTCTACAAATAAAGAGAAAAATGGTCAAACAATTTGAACCATAACAAGTTATCCAATTTATCGAACTCTCAAGAAAATCGGTTAATCCTGTAAACCCAATGACACATAGATACAGCAACTACAGCTAGAGTTGATAATCTAATAATAATCATTTATTGGTGCTATTACACAAAATTGTGTTTGCTCAGGTCAATTAGAGCAGAACATTAAAGGGTAAGTAAAAACAACAAACAATACGTAAAATAAGACAAAATTATAACACAAGGTGACAGTAAAAGGTAAGTTAAAATTTAGATGAACGATTAATAGAGATGGTTAAAAGATAATAAAAGAGATAGGATACAATAAAAATTATGCCTGGCTGAAAAAATTAATGTTAAGGGAGTTGACGTTCAAAAAAATGTGTGGATAGTAGGAAACAGTTCACAGTTTTGCCAAATTGTTCAACATCGGGACGTTCTATTTTATTTGGCTATTTTTTGTATAGTTTTAACCTGTGATAGTTAACACCATTTCTAGTTTTGGAAAGGCGAAGACGGACTAAAATTAGTTTCTGGTGTTCTAATTATGAGTATCTTGAAGAGTTGTGTAATTGTGAGTTTTAACATGCATGAGGCAAGCCTAGATGTATATGTCGGCGTCAAACGCTGAAATCCGTCATTCCCTGAAATGCCTAGTCTGTCCCCATATTGCCGGCAAACACCGTAACGTTTGACTAAGCATTTCAGTCATTCCCTGTAATGACTGAACAATTTCAGTCAAACACCGTAGCCAACCACATCAATCCTTAACTACCGTAATGCAGAAAGTATAATCATTAACGTAGTGGGGTCTCAGTGACCGCACATTACTAACAACCCCAAATACAAGAAATAAAATATTTTACGTGTTTTAGATATTCAGGCAGAGTAGAATGAGGCCTGAAGTAAGGCACGACATATAATTTTTACCATACTTTATTTAAAAAGATAAAAACATTGAACATCATTCATTTCGACACATTTTTACACAAATTTCTTAGTCTAAAATATGAATAAACTAATATATATATATATATATATATATATATAACTAGTTTGAGTGATAACTTGGAAGGAATAAAAAAATACAAGGGGTGAAGAAATCAAAGATTGTGTTTACAATTTTTACAAATTTTTGACGCACACTCCAAACAAGTAGGCTTATGGCACATTTTACACAAATAAAAAGTTGGTCTTTTAATTCTTGGTGGACAAGTATTACATGTTTTTCGTTGCTCTACTTTTTCCTCTGAAACATCCTCTTTAGCACGGTCAGGGCGTGATAGAATTCTACGAATTATAGTGCGAATGTCATGCTTCAGTCTTGTATTTTCTGCACGCCTAATAAGAGGTGTTACCAATTGATCAGCACGAATTTTTAGAAAGTCTACTTTTTTTATTATTGTACTATTTTTAAACGATACCACTAATATCAAGTAACCGGAAAAAGATCACCATTGGCCATCTTTGAGTGCGACGACTAGACGAATGTTTAGAACACTTTTCATCAAGTGTATCAACGCCTGCCTGATTTGCCTACACTGTCATCAAAGCTCGGTAAATGATGCATTGAGTATATTAATAGCACTGTCCCGTTTTTCTTTGGCACATGGGAAAGTAAAAACAAATGTTGTGTGAAGTCATACGGAGCTGAACCAATATCTCTATTATATAAAAATATGGGGGTATCTCTCGCTTATCCTTTTTTTATAATTCCGACATATGTAAGCCCTCTTTCTCTCAATATTTCAGCTAATTCCACGGATGTAAACCAGTTATCGGCAGTGATTTTGCACTTCGTATTCTGTATAGGCTGTGAAAGCCTCAAGACAGATTGTGTGGGCTTAGAAAGTTTTTTTCTTCTGCAGTGGGGCCTGTACTATCGGAATCCTTTCCAGAGTATGAGAGGCCATTGTAAAAATATTGATTTTTAGCATCTGTTAAACACAGCATTTTCAAACCATATTTACATGGCTTATTTGGCATGTACATTTTATATTTATATTTTCTTCTGAATGATATGAGCATTTCGCCAATAGTCATATTGGGACCAGGTGAGTAAACAATTCTACAGTTAGACACAAATTTTTCGAAATTGGCGCAAGTAACTCTACTTGTTGCGTTATGGCTCTACAAAAATTTTAATAAATATGTCGGCGTGAAGCACTGAAATCTGCCCTTCTCTGAAATGACTAGTCAGTCCCCGTATTGCCGGCAAACACCGTAACACCGCAACAGTTTGATTATTCCAACGTTTGATTGAGCATTTCAGTAATTTCATGTAATGACTAAACAATTTCAGTCAAACACCGTAACAACCACATTAACTTCGTTACTGCATTCGAATATTTTAGTCAAATGTTGTAATCAATACAGTGTTGCTCCAATGAAGTACATAATATAAGGTACTACTTTATCAATAATATTAAAAGAAAAATAATCAACCATGAATTAATCAAAAAGGAAAGAAGAATATATTAAAACGTTGTCTTCATTATTACATTATTGTGGCAATAAATCAACAACAAATATCTGAAACAATCAAAAGAAATATAAAACAATAAATACACATTTAAAAAAGTGCAGACCTGTGAGTAGTGATAAACAAATAAAATTTACATAGAATTATATTATATATTATATTATTTCAAACATTATTTGTTAGCGCATGTTAGACTCATATGGCACCTTGAATTACAAAGAAGTTTTTTTTAAAACAAACACATCTATTGGATAAACACTGCTCTTCGCTGGTTTACAGGAACACTTAAAATGTCCTTGGCCTCCCTCTAGCGAAAGTGACTGCATAGGTTCACGTATCGATAAAACTTTTTCAGGGATAGCTTATCTTTGTAATAGGTTTATAAGAATTGATATAATCTCCTGGTGGCGAAACGTGCGTCAAGAACCTGTATTGTTGATATAAATAACTCCAGTGTGGATGAATAGTATATGTTTTTAATCAAGTATATATACGAAATCCGGCAACAATGGATGCTGCTGTTGAGCAAGCTTATGTACGTTATAATTTAGGTTAGGTTCACAAAATTGTAAAAATTAACTTATCTCCTTTAACTCATTTGTGTTCAATGGCTTTTTCTTATTCACACTGTCATAGTTATTCACTTAGTTTCTTGTAAAATAATTCTGAATGCTGCGACATCTTTGCAAACACAAAAAAGGCGATGTGTATACTCAAGGAAATGAACACAAAACTGGTACAATGAATGACGGAGTCAGGCAAATAAAGTTAAGCAAGGTAAGGTAAGTTAATGTGGCTGTTAAGGTGTTTGACTGAAGTTGTTCAGTCATTACAGGGAATGACTGAAATGCCTAGTCAAACTTTGTAATAATCAAACTGTTACGGTGTTAGCCGGAAATACGGGGATTGACTAGGCATTTCAGGGAATGACGGATTTCAGCGTTTGACGCCGACAGATATACTAACATAGACTCCGCTCACGTCACGGTGACCGCTCTGTAACTTTTGTCCTATTTTATTGAAACCCGATACAAGTGCCACCTTCAACTTTTAGCAACAAACTGACGACGAAGTCACTTGAAGGTAGGGCAGTGCCGGATGCATCTCTCTTCGATTTTCGTCCGCCGGCACGCATGACGTCACGCGGACAGTGATTATCATTTGGGTTGATATGGATAACGTGCATATTTTCACCTACAGGCCAAACGGCTGGACGGATTTTCACATATCAAGTATCGTTGGATTCGTCTTAGTGGTGGGAGTGACACAATCTACATTTAAATTTTATACAAAACAAAAGGGCGGTTTTAAATAAAAGATTTGAACCTTGTAATTCCTATCTCACAGGCTATAGCTTAAACGGCTTTCTAGCTCCACAGTAGAGCGTGTATCGTTACTTTACTGTAAAAACAAGATTTTTCTACATTACCTATATTTTAGTATGTTCTGTGGAGCAGGATTAATAAGCTCATGATGTTAATACTGCACTACATTTATTCATCCTTATTTTACATAACATCCTGAGTACTAACTACATGCAAGTGTGAAAATGTACGCAACTCGAAAAGTAGAAAAACGAAGCTATCATCTTTTTGCAGTAAGCTGGCGGTATGACAATAAATGGAAATCACTTAGTCTAAGCCACAATTTGTCAGTTTCCTTTCACAATTTTTCTGGTCTTTCAAACTTACACTCAGTTCTTTGATCCGGAAGAACATCCGTGAACTGAAAAATAAATAAAAAGCTTTTTCAGGGCAGTCAATGTTGCTGCTCTTCAACAGAAATTCGCCTATAAAATTTTGCTTTTCTGTCACTATTCTGTCCTCATTGAATGTAGTAAACACCTTACTAAGCTTCTCAATTTGATTCGTGAAAGCTGTGGAAGGTTTTGATAATCCACTCTCACTAAGATGGTCTATCCAGGAGTAAGTTTCATTTGAGGAGCTTTTCAACCTCTCATCCTGCAATTTATGGCATACAAAGCCGGCCAAATTTTTCAGCCCATCATGCTCGACCTCTTCCATTTCTTCCACCAAAACTTCCTCGTTATAGTCAGCTGATACTTCAGGTGCATTCAGTTTATTCGTTAATGATGCGCGGTTAGTGGAATGTCAGGATTATCCTCTTCCTCTACGCTGAAATACTCTGAGTATGCACCTTCGTTTCGCTTCAAAATATATGACCTTATTCTATACTTGAACTCTAGGGGATAATTCGAGCCCGTTGGATTTTTTCGTAAGCACTTTTCCGCTTTTCCCCATCAACAGATGTAGATGGTCCAGGTGATGATAGAGATTTGGGTAAACTTTCCATAGGAATGGCATCATCTTTTAGAGCACGATATCTTTTATGGTGTAACCCAAAAGGGTATGTTTCAAATTGAGTTTATAGGGACTTTCACAAAAGTGCTTCGAGCAAACTCTAGCGCTTTTTACATTGACTTTGTCTTTTCTTTTTGTAAGAAGTAGCTAGTTTTTTGCTAAGGTTTGGGTCGTGAGGAAATCTGTAGAACTTCATGTCTTTGCAATGATTCCGTTTAGACTGGTTGTCGGAATTACATCCCACAACATCACACCGCATTTTTAACAATTTATAACACAGGCTATATAAAGTATGTATAACTAATAGAACAGGTCACAAAACCACCAAAAAACACCAACAAATCGCACTATATGGCATTAACCACGATACACGTGAACTGCAGTTACGACAATCCTGCCACTGGTAACCACGAGCCGACAACTCTCCGGGTGACGTCACGAAGCTCCGCCCACATGCGCAATGTCCTGTCTTCAGTGTATGTGTATCGTGGTAGCGAGAATATTGCCTGATTATATTGAAGTGGGGGTAAGATATATAGAAATAAATATGTGCTGCGGTCTCAGTGACTGCACTACGGCGGTTAAGGGTTAACTTCGTTACTGCATTCGCCTATTTCAGTCAAACGCTGTAATCAATACAGTGTTGCTACAATGAACTAAATAATATAAGAAGGCACTACTTTATCCATAATATTAAAATAAAAATAATTAAGCATGAATCAATCTAAAAGGAAAGAAGAGTAGATGATAACGTTGTCTTTATTATGACATTATTGTTTTTTTAATCAAGTACTTATATACGAAATCCGGCAACAATGGATACTGCTGTTGAGCAAGCCTATGTACGTTATAATTTAGGTTGGGTTCACGAAATTATAAAAACTGACTTACCTCCTTTAACTCATTTGTATTCCATGGTTTATTCTTATTCACATTGTCATAGTATTCGCTTAATTTATTGTAAAATAATTGTGAATGCTGCGAAATTTTTACAAACACAGAAAAGACGATGTGTATACAAATGGACACAAAACTGGTACAATGAATGACTAAATCAGGCAAATGCAATAACGAAGTTAATTTGGTTATTAAGCTGTTTCACTGAAATTGTTCAGTGATTACAGAGAATAACTCAAATGCTCAGTCAAACGTTGTTATAGTAAAACTGTTACGGTGTTTGCCTGCAATACGGGGACTGACTAGTCGTTTCAAGTAATGACGGATTCCAGCGTTTGACGCCGACATATACGCAAGGCAATGTCATGATATTCAATTCAATGAATTCATTCCTGCAAGGATCTCTGTAGCGTAAATTAAATAAATATATCTAACATTCTCTGTAAGCTAAAATCTCTAGGCATGTCTGGAAAATAACCGGATGCCAAAATGGCGTATGTCATCCTACTGTGGAGTATGCATGGTAACTGGTAGGCAATGTTTTCTGACATACAGAGTTCCTCAGATTACGTATCAAAGATTTTGTAACATGATTCCCATGCTCATCCCAACTCAAATAAGAGTCTACATACATCCCAATAAACTTTACCGTTCTTGCGTTGTCATCATATTCCTTAAAATTAGAGAAATAAATAGTCATTGTCTGAGTTTTGTTTCCATCTTAAGGTCAGCCCGTTAATAACAAACCAGTTCTGAATGTCCTTCCTGCATGCTGCTGATTCATTGCATAAGATTTTTAAAGTGCTGTGAGTTGAAAGAAGAGTAGTACCAGTAGTGCAAGACTGTTTTGCTAGTATTACTGTTACTACTACTAATCTCGAGCAAGTGATGAAGAGGAACTCTATTAGAATCTTGGATGAAAATCCTGTTTCATGAAGGCCAAGAAACAAAAGTTGAAAAGATCCAACGTGATTACCTACGAAGGTATTAATAGAGGTGTCCCTCAGGGCAGCATTCTTGGTCGTTCACTGTTTACCTTGTTTACCCTGCGGATTTGAATAAACATCTTGAATTTTCTAAGGTGCATCAATATGCGGATTACAATCGGATCTAGTACTTATTGAATGAAAGTGATTTGGTCACAGCTAGCATGAGGATCAGCTATGATCTTTCTTACATACCTAAGTTGCCAGTAGCTCACGATTTACTAAACGAAAGTAAGACAGAGTTACTAAAATTCGGAAGTGAAATGGTCGCGATTATTAATAATAAACAAGTTCTGATCAAAATTGACAAAAAAATGCAAAATAAGCATTATTTACTGACGATGAGCACATTTCGCAGCGGATATGCTTTAGGATATCTGCCGACCTATACGGCGCTTATGTGGCGCGTGTAAGGCGCTACAGGGTGATCACTCGTGGTATATCTCCCCCTTCCGGATGAAGCCGACCCACCAGTGCGAAAAATTTACAATAAATACAATAATGTAAAGAAAAGAGCTCGTTTCCCTACTGTCCCACACAGTTTTTTGAGCCCGCCCCTGCTTTTAATCTGATACTGCACCTCGAGAATCTGTAACGGTTTTCTGGTGTGCAAGGGAAGCTCCTGTGGTGACTAGGGCACATATTATTCTGGAGTACTTCTTTAGCTTTATTTCTTTTAACATCAATAGCGTTCTACCCTTTGGTTAGGTGAACTTCCCCTGGGGTGTATTTGTGGACTTTTGATGTATGTGTATATTGTCTTCTGTGTTCTTGTGTTTCGATTCTACATTAGTTGGGTAGCCTTCCATCTTGGTGTTGATTAAGACATTTCTTTCTCATAGGTAAGATTAGTAGTTTTGGTATTTCAAAACCTACCGTATCGGCTGTGATAGGTAGATGATATCAACGGTGACTTGCGACGTTTGATTGGAACTGGTCTGCTTCCATCTCTTTTGAAATACCTTAGTTGCGGGTAGCTCGATCGCTTGACAGTCTAGCGTATTGGCTGTGAAGGTTTGCGCTGGAGATTAACTTTAGATGCTTTACCTCATCTTGCTGTTTTTTTTTCACTAACTTTACCGGTATTCTAGGCAGATGCCATTACAGGGTGCTATCAGCCGGGTCAGCTGTTTGTTCTAATATCTTCTCTAGCTTACGTAGATGTGATATACTGACCGGCTTTGTAATCTAAACATAAAGCTTCATTACAAAAGGTGCAAAGTGCTTGTGTCCAATTTTTCTAGTAACTGAGAAATTAACTATGATCACTTTGGTGAACTTTTTGTTAAATCTGGTTGACATACCTTGGACGAGCGTCTTGAAGTACATCTGTTAAACTTTGTATTTAAAATAGATAAAACTCAAAGGCCAAGGTATTTTTTATTTTTTACAAGAGCATATTAAGAGTGCTTCCTCATCATCCACGTTCCTAAAAAGTCTCAAAACCTACCAACTTTCCTTGCGTTTGTGATGTTCACACTGCTAACTAATTTTCGATAATGTAAAATGATTTTATAGGTAAATATAAGGATACTGTATTTCAATCCGGGGGTTTTATCGAAAAGTAACTTAGTTGGATACCACCTTCCCTATTTTACTTATATGTCAACCTTGTAATTAAAGAATCAAGACACAATAATTTTTGTTAACATATGTTGTTATGTTGGTCAATACTGCTGAAAAGTGCTTTGGTGTACATTCAAAAATTTGTTAGGGCCGGAAAGCTTGAGCGCAGATATTGTGGTAGACCCTACATTCCCCTTTTGTCATTAATATGTAATATTTTTCTGCGAAACGACATTGTTTTATGAAGTTTTAATCCTATTATGCTTCCTAGAGGTGCAAAATAAGAAATATACTTTTACGGGGTCGGGGACAGCGTATTAAAACTGAAAATAATGTTCTCATTATTTCAAACCTTTCCTTTCCGCGGACGCTACGCCGTCAGCAAGAAAGTTGTATTGTACACTGCTTCAACTTTGAATCGAAAAAGTCGCTATAAAGAGGGAAATAACATGTAGGTCGGATGATATTGTTAGCTTTACCAGGATTTGCTGTCCTTTTCTGTGCTCCGGGTAACGAATGTTGCCTTGGCTGGAAATAAGGAATTGTGATCTGTGTTATTTGCTTTAAGCTGACTTTTCAGAGATTAAAGTACACAAAAAGAGCCCGGCGTGTTTTGTAAACTGTAAGAAATAATCAGCGAGCAGATGATTTCGCAGCGTAAATAATGTTGGAAACGAGGACGTTTGCCTTAATGTTCCTGATGTCGTTTATAGCAAAGCTAGGCTGAGTGTTGATGTTAACTATCCATGAGTAACTTACAATTAGTAGCTCCAGACGGATAACTAACGGGTTGAGTTACATCACTTTCCAAATAACGATTGGTATAGGATGCCTTTTACTTCCTGTACACTTTTTTGAATATTAGCCAACAGATATCAATATTTAGTTGAAGTTGATCTGAAATCGCCGGTAATTCTGAGAGTATTCTAACATTTTTTGTAGATTTTCGTGACACACAAGAATGAGGATATCAGTGACTTGAAAAACGGAAATTACTCTAACAAATCTCCAAAAGTTCCTGACTAGGAACTTAAGAAGGAATTATGGAATTATTAGAAAGCTCCAGCTTCCCTTCCTTTTGTTCGGAAGAATCTGCGTTACTCAAAAAGCCTGTGCTTGTGGACGACGTAAGAGTTAGTTGTTAAGACCCCAGTCGCCACAGCCCCTATTAAAAAAAAGAAGTGTTACTTCCTATGGACATAAGACATGTCAAATCTCAAGCTTCTTCAGAATCACTACAGTGGCTGCTGGGTGCTACTGATAATAATAATAATAATAATAATAATAAGCCGTCTTTTATTAAAAACAAATTACAGATAATGTATTATTACCTATAATTAAGTCAGTGAGCAGCTTAATAGCGAAATTTAGCAATAAAACCTATTCTTGCACTGAACCATTTACTGCATAAAAATATTAGATGATATTAGATGGTAGAAAAATACAGATGTACTACACATACACTGAAAGGAAGAAAATGCGCAAGAAACTGATGACAACCTAAACAAATAGTAGCAAAAAAGAACAATGCTGAAAATAAGCACTTTTAAAAGGCATCATTAGGCAGAAGGGCCGATTAAAACGAGGTGAACTATGAAGAGTCATTGTTAATGAAGATGTGTTACGGACAGGTCGTTGATGAACTGTGTGTTTTTATTCATGTTTATATTATTTTCTTCAATTGATATGCGATCTTACTGATTCAACTGGGAGTTTTGTCCTATAAACCTCTGGCAGATTAAGCCATTAAGCACCTACTTGACGACAGGCTCTACCAAAAGATATTGCTCGTTTCCAAACATTCGTTCATTTACTTGCCGTTCATCAGAACCATTATGACACCTTAGATTGATATTCCCACAAAACCATTCGGTTTTTTGATATCCATACATCCATAAAGTTGAATATTTTTCGTTGTTCAGGAACTGAACAAACATCCACACTATATTCACAGCGATTAAGAAATTCCCAAATATATGCCCAGCAAACCTAAAACCTGCAAAAAAACTACAAATTTGCCATATTTTTCTTTTTACACGAGTACACATTCTAGGTTATTTAATATTAGACATTATTTGAATACAGCTGATTATTGCATCTCAAGACTCATCGAGTGACACATGTGTGGGATCTGTCAACCCTTGGTCCCAGTCACAAAACATATACTCTGAAGAAGGTGACTTGTGTGGTTGTCAGCGGCCATTTTGTGAGGGTGCGACATGGTTGCCAGATTGTGCATTAATATCCCGTTTCACCCCCCTGGTCCCAGTGGAGTAAGCTCCGCCAACTATTGAAATATACTCTACTATGCTTCATAAGAGTATTCGTGGAATTTCTCCCAAAATCGTTTCACAACACTTGGAAATGCAAATGACGCCACAAAATAGCTCCGTCGGTACCTCGGGTTATACATCTTGTCAGTAAGGATGTTCGATAGGATCCTATATTTAGAAGTATCAATACAGTTCACGAGTATCGTCATCTTTCGATCCGGACTGTGTCAGAAAGAGTGACTTCCATTTGGCTGCTACATTACCCTGCCAAATCAGACATATCTTTAATCATGTTCAAAGAAATTGTACAAAATCTTCAAATTTGTGAAGTTACCGAGTTTCACTTCATACGTTGTTACCAGTCATGCCCCAGTCATCAGTTGCTGCCGCGATATGCATCCCGACCATTGCATCCCCACGGCTAGGCGACCTGTATGTTAAATTTGTATTGATAGGGCAGCGGGTTATGCTATAAATCATATGTCACAGTTTTTGTGCACTGATTGCAACGGTTAGAATCTAATACTATAACGGAATTATCTTCAAGCTTCGGTAGAGTATTTGAGAACCAATTTTCGAACGAGGCTGCATCCATTTTTTCATGGTAGTCTCCAGTTTCTTTGGATTCAAATGAACATAAAGCATCGGATACAAATCCATCTTCATTACCGATGTGGCAAATTATCCATCGCTTATATTTTCCTAAAAATAATTTATTTTGGACACTTTAAAACCGCTCCTAATGAAAGCATTAAAAACCCAACAAAATGATTGCTTGATTCCTTATCTCGATATAGTTTAGGCATGTACAAAAACAAAAATAAAATATAATTTTATTCGAAATTCGTCGTCTTACAAGTATTGAGAAATACACATGTAGGTGTCAGCTTTTCCAACGATGTCCTGAACACGTGCGTCACTCCTTCCTTGCATTTCGTATTTATCAATGTTGAAAATTATCTGTTTTTCGCTAAAATGAAGCCTTTTAGGTCTTTTCTAGGCTCTGTGCAGCTTATATCAACAACTTCATCAGCTGTAACCGTATCAGACATTTTGAGTTCTACGAAACTAAACTGACAAATCTAATAAGCACACAGTAATACCAGTATAAATTTTATGCCAACTCTGTACTGTACGGCCAGCTACCGGGACAGCCTGCACGCACGGTCGTATCGTCTCCCACTCCACCCCCTAGTCTGTCATTGGTTTTATGAAAGGGCTCGACCTATTCTGCCCAAAAACAGTTATTCTCCCTCTTTCTTGAAATAGGTATATCACTGTACTGATCACGAATAATGGTTTAGGCCCGTATCGTCAGTCGTCCCTACAATTGTAGGGCGCCTTTATGGCCTCCTTGATTGTCATAGTTTTCTGCTTCTCCGTGTCAGAACTCTATTTTGAGGTTATGTCACAAACATCTATTTGCATCAAATCGTGCTTGCTTTTGAGTTATATCATGTTTTATCAGCCTGAAATTTCCTACAATTTAAAAAAAAAGATATCTTCACAATAGGAGAGCGCTGACGCTGACATGGCACAAGTGTAATCTAGAAATGTTTGAAGGAGAGAAAGGAGGACGACAATCAAGGAGGCCATAAAGGCGCCCTACAATTGTAGCGACGACTGACGATACGGGCCTTAGTATCTTTCGTCGATACATACACATTGCACATTCATATCGCCCTGTATAATGGATAATTGACAATAAGTCATATTTTTGCTCTTGAAAGCTTTCAAGTTTTTCAATAGAAAATCCGATTTAAAAACATGGAGATAGACACTGGAGGTCAAAGTAATGATCCCCCAGCGTCCCCGATGATGAATGGACCCAGCCAGAAGGAGAAAACAGACATTACCATGAAATCAAAGGACTTGATGACACCAGCTGTAGCAGACGAAAAGGACAGCACCATCCAGCGCAAGTCTACTAAAAGACGCATCGACAAAACGACAAGACGGATAACTTCCCACCTCTTCCAAAAGCAAAATCATAATACAAGTTGACAGTCTCCTCAAAACCTGCTCCATTAAACGTTTCAATTTCTTCTGCCACTTGTCCTATGACGGTCGATGTAGCGACCACATCTTCGCAATATTTGACCAGCACAGCACCCCGCCAGGGGCGAGTCACGCCCATTGTTTTGCGTGATGCGGCCAAGTAGCGACATCTAAACTACATTTTTATAAGCTTAGGCATTAAGATAGAACGCGCAGTTGCCGTTGATGAGGATCAGGATTTAGCCGAAAACTGAGGATGACTACCGCCGAATCGTTAGCCTGTTCAGGGAGGAGGACGTGCCTCATCATATCTTCCTTCAGAACGAAATATTCTCCCCCAATTATGACCTGGACAATGACCTTGACGAGGAACGACAAATTGTATGATCTGTCAGGAGATACTTCAGAGCAAATGGGGATTCCAGCATCGGTGACTCCTTTTCAGAAGATTCATCTACGGAAGACTCTTAAGATGAATCTCAGCATAGCATATCGACGGAATCCTCCGAGATTCCGTTTTGCACACCAGCAGAGCTCCAAGGCCATATTAAGTACATGAAGGTGCGTAAGGCACCTGGAGAGGATCAAATCACCAACAAAGCACTGAAGTTGCTTTCGCTCAAGGCTTTGACTTATCTGGTGGTAATAAGCAATGCAATGCTCAGAACTCATTACTTTCCTAAGACGTGGAAGGTCGCTGAAGTCATCATGATCCCAAAGAAGGCAGGTTCGATATTCCCCCAGGATTACCGTCCCATTAGTCTGCTGTCAGCTCCTCCTAAGCTCCCTGAAAAGGTGATTTATCGTCACCTTGAGAATTTCTCGTCGTGTGATTCTTGACGTGCAATTCGGCTTTCGGTCTGAGCATAGTACGGAGCTTCAGGAAGTTAGACTAGTGGAACATGAAACTAGTACTAGCACTGTACAAAAGTACTGGTATCTTGGTTTTAGATGTATCAAAGGCATTTGACAAGGTGTGGCGCATGGGCCTCTTGTATAAGCTCATCCAAAAGGGTTTTCTATTGTGGCTACTAAAACTGTTGAAATCTTTTCTAGAAGGAAGGAAGTTTCGGATCAAAATTAACAATATGTTGTCAACAACACGGCCCGTAAGAGCCGGTGTTCCTCAGGGTTCGGTCTTAGAACCAATCCTTTATTCACTTCATATACATGACATTCCTTGCCCCAGCAACTGTGAAGTCTATCTCTATGCTGACGACACTGCATTGCTAACCCAGTCTTGTTCTGGTAATCTGGTTCACGACAGGCTGCAGAGTGCGGTGGAGGAAGTATTGGAATGGGCGGGTCGGTGGTTGATCAAAAGTAATACCCCGGCAGTCTATTGTACTGAGAAACGTCGCGGTGCCCCCTCAGAGATATCAGTGAATAAAACTCGTATATCATGGGAGCAATCTGTCAGGTATCTTGAAGTCATCATTAACAAGGGGTTGACCTGGCAGAAACACTGATATTTTGAAAAAAAAATTCCAAATTACCTTTCGGCAGCGTT
The DNA here is from genome assembly GCA_963669975.1 of Acanthoscelides obtectus. NCBI lineage: Eukaryota > Metazoa > Arthropoda > Insecta > Coleoptera > Chrysomelidae > Acanthoscelides > Acanthoscelides obtectus. Next base: position 48,377,901 of record CAVLJG010000003.1, read on the forward strand.
ATCCTTTGTTGTGCAAAATTTAGTTTGATCAACAAGATTCAGTTGTGTAAACCTACGCATACGCGGCTTGATGTTTTCTTGCCAAGACGCACATGCAAAGACTAAAAGTCCTGCAAAACAGTACCCTACGCACAATTACTAACGCTCCTCGGTACGTGTCCAATGAGACCATTCACAGAGATCTTGATATCCTATATCTAAGGGATTATGTAAAGCAATAGGCGCAGCGGCGTTATAACCAAGCGGAATCGCACAGCGACCGTCTGTAGCGTGATTCAGCAGACGACACAGTCGAGCAACTTCGCAAACATTCCAGGCCGCGCCTCGCACTGTGATAAAAATGAATTTGGTAATTCAGAACAGCCAAAATTATTTCAGTATACTAAACCGATCAAAATAATTTTTTGGAGTTACAAAATAATCCGAGTCGTCAAAGCAATAATTCTTAAGCTATTTCTAATGATTTACTTCTTTTCTTTGCTCTATTTTTTCCTTCCTTTCTTTCCTTCCTTCCCTTTTCCGCTTAAACATGTTTGGTATCTGGGTAGCCAGACCTGACAGACTAACCGACCGGCGAATCTTTTAACTAAGAGCAAAGGTCCACCGGAATGCTCTAACGAATAATGACGAATATGACATACACAATAGATCATAATAACGAAAACTTTCTGAACTTATTAAAACGTATTATGACATACTGTGATTCCGTTTGAACATTTCACAATAGTATTTGTTACTCATGATTTTCGTTTGATAATTATAATGTATTATTGATTTGAAAAGGCCAAAGAACGCCGCATGGCTTGAAAAGCATGCTTACATAATATTACCAATATATACTTGTAGTGATGCTCCATAGCATAACAGAAATCTGCGTTCTTAAAATAAATTGGTTAGAATAGCTGTCAGCCCTATCCAAGTTGTTATTCGATAGTGACACATCCCACTACACAGTCTCCGAAAAGCTCAGAGGATATAAATCCGCATATAAAGGCATGTGTCTCCGAGAATTAGGGAAGCTACAAGTTTTAGCTGTTGGACCTGGCAGCGAGGAAACCAATTTCCAGAGCTGAAAATACGTGTGGCGCTTCAAGATGAACGACTTTTTTCCCACTTGGCAGCATTTGGGTAACGATTCCAGCTAGCAGCTTTTTTCCATTCTCAGTTGTGGTATGTTTGTAACGAAGGAAGCGCTCATGTGAGTATGTGGGATTACTTCAATGTGCAAAACTGGCGTCAAGTAGGCTGACTCTGCACTTCCCTCGCAATGCCACTATTCGTTCATACAGGATTACGTTCAGCAGAAGCTAGTACCTCTGAGAAAAACGTAAGTGAAGGAGGTCCATACAACTAGTCCATAGACCCCTGCCCTACCGGTAGTCCATCTGGCAACCCCCACCCCCAATTTGTTTACCTCTGGGATTTCTATCTCCTGTGTTTTTTGCCTTTTTCGTCGCCGCCACTGAAACAATTTGCAAAAACTACGAAACTTTTTCGTCCTTGTAGTGGTAACATTGTGTAAAAATTTCGTCAAAATCCGAGTGCTACTTCTAAAGTTAGAGACGGTTATAGGATAATATCTCGTTTTCGAAAAAAATTGAAGTTATAATACTTTCCGGCCAGTAGGCGTGGGAAGAAAAAAATGCAGAAATTCCATTTCCTGACCGCTTTGGAAAATTGATAATGATAATGTAACTCCTAAAGCTCATCCAGTGGCATTGACATATATGCTGCCACGAAAGATTTCCTTTTTTTATACTCCAACTACCACAAAGGCCTAAGGCCTAAACACCCATGGGGTACCGTGGGGCTATAGGGATACAGGGGAAAGGGTGGCACGCCAAACGGCTCTGGTGAGGAAACACGTGGGCATTCAACATGCACACATTCTGGGCCCGCCAATGAGATACGCCGGGTGGTATCTCTGCGTTCGACAGTCAGAGACCGTCTACCACCTACGGACAATCATAACGTGCATGGGATGGGATTCGAACCCGTACAACGCACGGCAACTGATCAGGAGACTGCTGCCTAGGAAGTAATAAACACGAACTCCATTTTCCTTTTGCAGAAAACTGTTCGTTCTATACCAGGACGTTAAGCTTCCCCTCAACCTCCCAAATATTTAACTCTATGGCTTCGTATTCGCGTTGGCACCGAAAAACGGTGGTTGACATGTGTATAGTTAAAATAAAATGAACAAGCTTTACCTTTTGGCTACCCCACTATACATACTGTGTGATCTATCGAAATATTCTGCAGAACAAAAAGCCTGCTTGTACAAAGCTTTAAGGAACACTTGAACAATCTTGTCCTCAATGACGCCTTGAAAATTTGTTGCTACTGTATTGCTGCATGTGTTTGTATTCATCTCTTCTTTGCCATCTTGCAACTTATACTTTTGTCAGATTTGTAGTGTAGCTGTACTCTCTTACCGTGAACAGGTGAAGTTTGAGAATAGCTGTAGTAGCTAGACCTCGCCATTAGGCCTGCTATCTTATTTGATTATAGACATTACGAGTATAATTTACTTAGTGGTTCTTTGTACTTGAGCCACCATACAGGCTTAAGGCCTAAATGCCGGTAGACATCGTGAAGCTAAAGGAGAGCCCATCTCATGGCGACTGATTAGGAGAAATACAGGGTCTACCACTACGTCGCCCTGCTATTTTTATAAGTACATACTGATAATGTAAGGAATAGGTGCATTCCTGAAATTAAGTATGTTTATATGAAGATTTTTTTTCATATTTTTGCGAGCTAAATTGGCTAACAACATTATATGTAACACCCTGTATTGTCGGTGCGATGTTTAGACTGTCACAACATATTGAATGGTTTCTGGAATATCATCTTTTGATAACTTCTATATTCATGAAGCGTGTCCGATATATGCCTCCAGGGGTATGCAATGGCTTGTCGGTAACAACTAACCCCGGTTTCTTTTTTAATAAAAATAGCGCGCCCTAATGAGTAGCCTTTACGTCACGAAGGAAAAATCTGCAGGCAATAACTCACCTCGTATGCCCGAGCTGCTGGTTTCAGCCATGATGCCATAAATTACAAAACATTAAAGTTTTCGTAAAGTGTCCAAGAAATAATTGCAGCGGTAACCTGGTAGGTAATTGAAAATAGAACTTTCTTGCTTTTATGTACAGTTTATCTGGATCAGCGGTTCAGCTATATATTAACTGCTTATTGGATACCGATGAATTGCCATCATTTTCAAAACGGGAAAAACTCAATTAATGAAACACTGTATTTGGGGGATACCACCTATGCAGTTTTCGGATGAGGTAGTTGAAAAAAACATTTTTATTTTTAGTATTCTAGTTCCATGTAGCAAACAAATGAACTTCAGCACTGAAACTGACACTGTCAGGAAACTAATCAAACACGCGTCCTGTTCCAAAAAGATTCATGTAGGAGATTTTGTTTTCGAATAGTATGAACCGTAAGCCTTTGATGAGCAAATTTGAATGATTAATGCAGTGTGTACTGGTTTGAACAGCTTTTCCGTCGAAACCTTGGATATTGCTACCTTATGTTACTATACAAAAGCGTCAAAAACCTTTAAAGGTTACTGTTCTACTATAGATATTGTCAATGGCCTGTCATTTCTGTGAAGCGCTCTTCTACAGGGTGTTTCAGTTTATTGTTGCATAACTTTAAGATTTGATAGAACTTTTAAAACTAATGCATAAAGTCTCTATAAACATGTGTCGAAAAATGCGTGGCTTCCGAAATACAGGGTGTTTAAACCGACTTTTTAAAATAGTTTTTTTTTAATATTTTTCGAACAATATTTGATGTATAACTGTCAAAATTGGTATACAGGGTTTTTTGGTACGACAAAACGAACCATGGGCATAGTTTTACTGTAGCCGCTAGAGGGCGCTCTCTACTGTACCTGTAGTGTATTAAAATGACCGAAAATATTTTCTTAGTGCAATTTTTTGCTTTCTGAACAAAAAAATGATTCTTCCCACTTTTCTGCATAAAAAAGCTCCTCCTGAGAGTTTTCGTTATAGTTAGCCGTTTTTGAGATATTTCGATTTTTAAGGTTCGATGCATTTTTAATTGTTTATGGGAAAATAATATTTTTTTTACATTTTCGATTTGGGCATTACAAGTAATTAAGATGATCGTTTAGATTGTGTGTGTGATTTTAAACACAGCAATAATTTCTAACTCCAAATGAACACAAAAAACAGAATATTAATTTGTTTAGTTTTCCAATATTATTTTTAACAAATTAAATTAATTATTTACAACTAAAATGCTATTGGATAGTTAGGACAAACATACAAAATCTAAAGTAGTTGTTGGAAATGTAAACCCAATTGTTCAATACACAATTCACATCTACGAATGATCGAACGTGGTATAGCATTATTCAAATAAGGCCTCATTTCATCACATGCATTCCTGATTCTGTCTATTAGCATATCTCTTGTGGTTACGGGAGTCTTGTACACTTTTTCTTTTAGAAATCCCCACACAAAGAAATCTAATGGATTTAGGTCAGGGGATCGTGGAGGCCAGGCGACTGGTCCTCCATGGCCGATCCGTCTTTCTGGATAATTTTCGTCCAGCCAGTTTCTAACTATTCTCGAATAATGAGCTGGACAACCATCAAGCTGGAACCAGGCCAATCTTCTTAAGTCTAACATAACATCATCCCACATATTTGCATGTTCAGCCTTTAGAAATTCCAAGAAGGTCGCAGCATTTAACCTTGCAGGCAAAAGGTAGGGTCCAAATAGTCGATTACGGTAGATACCAATCCACACGTTCACACTAAATTCATGCTGAAAATTTCTTTCCCGAACTGCATGCGGATTTTCATACGACCAAATATGTTGATTATGAAAATTTACCACTCCACGTCTAGTGAAGCATGACTCATAGGTCCATAAAACATTACTTAAAAACTCCCTATTATTATCAGTTCTATCTAGAAGCCACTGACAAAATGTGATTCTTCGTTCTCCGTCCCCTAGCTGTAGTCCTTGCACAGGTTGCAAATGGTAAGGACGTCTATGGTCATATCTAGGAACACATTGAACATGGCTTGCTGAAATTCCCAAGGCACTAGAAACTCTCCTAACACTTGTGGTCGGATCTCTATCAAACTCACGCAGAATCATACAGGTAAATCTGCGCTGACGAACATTTATGTTTAGATCCCTATGGAGATTTCCAAAACCATTTTCAATTATTTGGCGATGCACTCTTACAAATACTGAGCGAGTTGGATGTCGTCTGTTTGGAAATCTTCGTGCGTATTCTCTGGCTGCTTCTGCTGCGTTTCCATTTACAAAGCCATACACAAAATGAATATCCGCTAACTCTTGATTGGAGAATAAAAATGGCATTTTTATAAAACAGGATAAAGAAACTAAATTTCGTGCATTCACAATTGCAAAAAAACGTTTCAGGTTTCAACAGACAACAAAACTAACTGTCAACTAATTGAAATTTAACCTTATTCTGCTTTCAATTTCAAAAATAGTTGCAGGCACAGCCTACTTCTAAAAATTATCGAGATACTGACTTTTTAACATTATTTTATCATAAATAATAAAAAATGCATCGAACCTTAAAAATCGAAATATCTCAAAAACGGCTAACTATAACGAAAATTCGCAAGAGAGCTTTTCTATGTTGTAAAGTGCGAAGAATCAGTTTTTTTATTCAAAAAGTAAAAAATTGCACTAAGAAATTTTTTTCGGTCATTTTAATACACTACAGGTGCAGTAGAGAGCGCCCTCAAGCGGCTATAGTAAAACTATGCCCATGGCTCGTTTTGTCGTACCAAAAAACCCTTGTATACCAATTTTCACTGTCATACATCAATTATTGTCCGAAATATTTAAAAAAAAACTATTTTAGAAAGTAAATTTGAACACCCTGTATTTCGGAAGCCACGCATTTTTCGACCCATGTTTGTAACGGCTCTATGCAATAATTTTAAAAGTTGTATCGAATCTTAAAGTTATGCAACAATAAACTGAAACACCCTGTATAGTACTCTCACAGTATACCTTGCGTTCCTTCACTGTACTCTAAAATAAATACCTACTATATTTTGGTGTAAAAGTCAGTTGGAAATTTCGATATATTAGAAAGCTATATTAAGTAGAATGTCATAATTCTGGAGCGTCTAATGGGTACTCAACATCCCAAGAATATAATATATAATAATTCAATATCACAAATATGCCGCCGAATGGTGCCTAGACGGGACCCTGCAGACAAACTTAAAAAAATTATTCATGAATTGATCTTATCTAAAGATGCCATAGCATTTATACATAGCCTCACAAAATTGAGTTAGTTGCCAAAGATGTATTTTCTGAACGAAATGTTCCATATCTCATTTCACAATCGGTTAAGCCCTTCCAAAGAAAATATGTTGGTATAACATACTATTAGGCTCTTGAGGTTAGATATTGGGTTACAACCTGGACTGGGTACAAAAAGGATGAAATTTGACAGTCTGCTCACTAAATGTTTGGAAAGATAGTGCTCCAGAGTTACGAAGTACACAATGATGCATCATGCTGCTTCGAGTCCATATAATTTATTTTTTAATGGTGGTAGCCAGCCGTCATCTTGAAATTTCCCACTGTCACTTGCGCACTTAAATATAGTGCTTCTATATCAATATCATTTCGAATTGCAAGTGACTTGCCTATCTAAAAAGTAAATTAAGATGGTAACTGAAGAAAAACACAGCGTTCAGTTTCTGTAGACGACCTTGCTTATCAATTCTCTTGTGACAACTGATTTACGCTGAACCTGTTTTCTCAATGCAGAGTTATTGTTGTGTTGACACAGGAAAATGGTTACTAATAGCTTCAATCGCGGTATCAGTTCTGAATGGTTATGAACCGTTCGCGCCTGCGCAGTGTCATAAACAGCGTTCGCGGTACAGAGAGAACCATCAGTGAACAGTTAGTTCAGCGATCGCGGCACCGATTTGACCGGTTCTGAATTAGTCCTCAACTGGTTCTAACAGTTCCTGAATCGGTCGAAGGACGCAGAGTTCGCACATGCGCAGGTATCGATTATGGGCAATTTGAACGTGATCTACTTGTTTAGTTGTGAGTAAAAATTTTTAAACAACTTATTTGATAGGACACGTAGCAATGTCTGGTAGGTTTTTTACTGCTGTTGTAAATAAGCGAATGTATAGACTAATTTTACAGATATCAGTGATGCATCTGGGCACTTCAGCTCCAGCGATGACGATTTAGAAGAGACATTGGACCTCATTCGAATACCAAAGTGTGAGGGACATTTTGAAGACGTTGTTCGGCAAATGCCAGACAACGTATATTTTGACCACTTCCGTATGAGCCGGAGTATCCTCTATCTGAAAAATTTGCTGTATCACAATACTTTTCAGTCGGCAGAGAAGGTGATTCAGAGAAAATTAGCGCACTGAAGTTTATAACTGTTTTTTTATGGTATGCTGGAAATGAGGCTTGTTCAAACGGAGATGTAGCCGACAGATTCAACATATCAGTAAGCAGCTTGCACAAGATTATAAAACGGCTTACGAATTTTTTGAGTAACCTTGCCCCAGAAGTAATAAGATGGCCAGATGAAGAGGAAAAAGTTATTATAAGCCAACATTTTACAGAAAATAACTTCCCAGGTGTGATAGGTGCTCTAGATGGTACACACATTAGATTTGATGAACCATCACAAGATCCAGAATCGTACTTCAATAGAAAAAGTTTCTACTCCATCCAAGTGATAAATATTGCAAGACTACCCTACAGTATCTATAAAATATCAAGTTAACATTAGATTTTGATATAGAATTAATTGTAGGCTTTATTTTATCATGACGCATGCACGCACAGAACTATTTTACAATATTTTTTTAAGCATGCATGTTCTGGGATTTGAAAAATTCTTATTGTTTATTTTTTTTTCCAGGACCAAATTGTGTGCGACCACAAACGAAAAATTCGGGATATATTTCTGGGATTTCCTGGCTCTGTTCATGACAGCAGAGTTTTTTCAGCATCACCTCTTGGTGATCATTTGGCAGGGATGTGTGGACAGTATCATCTACTTGGAGACAGTGCTTATCCATGTCTGGTTAATTTATTAACACCTTTCAGGGATAACGGTCACCTCACTAGGCAGCAAAAAAATTATAACTACAGTGAAAGCTCCCATAAGCGGACACTCACGGTTCCGTAACTTTTGTCCGCTTATGGGAGGTGTCCGTTTAAAAGAGAGTATGTAAGTATAGAGTATAAATAACGGGGTATATAATCATGAGGAAATGAGGTATTATAATCATGAGAAAAATGAAACAGAAACTCGCCACATTTTTAAAGTATGTATTTATGCTATATATCTATATAATATATGTACATATATGCATACAAAAACATAAATGCTTCAATACATGGTACGAGAATTTAAAAAAAACATTATTCATTAGCTTGTTGAAAAAAGTTTAAAATGTTTGTCTGACGAAATTTCACCATCTTTTGCTGAAGGAGACAATTTTCGTAATGATTAAATTTTTCAAATGTTGAAATTCAGTGAAATCATCTTTAGCAAATTTTTTCAATATAGAAATATGATTTAGAGCTTTCCCATATGAATTTATCGTTTTTGAACCGCTTAGTGAGTCCACCAGTTTAACTTCTTCTTCTGAGTCGTTTGGACTACCATATTCAAGTTGGCCTGGGCTTTCTACATCCAAATTCGAAAAGTTGCCAATGGCATTTTCTTCTGTTGTTATGTTATTGTCTATGGCCAGGAAATCATCTACTTTCTGGGGATCTGCTACTCCTAAATGCTTGGCATGTCGCAGTAACTGAGCAAGTGTCGCTAAGGGCAGATCGTCTTCAGCATCGCAATAATTTTGCTCAGCAAATTCTGAGCTACATTCACTTTTTCTGAATCCAGCTTTGCCAAAACAGTTTTTAATTGTAGAGGAATTTACTTTATTCCATGCTGTTTTTATAAAATTCAAAGCTTCTAACACATTGATAGACTTTGTAAGCTCAGATAAGCTTTGACCATCGTCAATTTTTGTTAAAATATGTTTTAAAATCAAGTGCCGATAATAAAATTTAAAGTTCTGTATGACACCTTGATCCATGGGCTGACAAACAGAAGTTGTGTTTGGCGGTAAAAATATAATTTTCACATTTTTCATTTTCATATCACGAGGATGAGAGCATGCATTGTCTAAAAATAAAAGAACTTGCCTTTTTTGGATTCTCATTTTCCGGTCGAATTCGACTAACCACTCAGACATGATTTCTCGGCTCATCCATGCCTTTTTGTTGGATTTCCAAGTCGCTGGTAGATCCTTAATAGCAACGTTTTTTAAAGCACGGGGACGAGCCGCTTTCCCGATCACAATCAAATCGCATTTTTCACCGGCCATATTTGCACAGAATAAAATGGTTAGTCTATCTTTAGACAATTTTCCACCCACACATGTTTCTCCTATACAGGACAGAGTTTTGTCGGGCAATGCGCGAAAAAAAAGTCCACTCTCATCTGCGTTGTACACATCTTCTGGTTTGTAGCCAAGCAACATGGACGGAAGTTTCTCCAAAAATTGTGACTCATCAACTTGATCTACTGCAGCAGCTTCGCCAGATATGCATTTGAAACTCACACTATGTCTCTTGCGCCACTTTTGCAGCCACCCGTCGGACGCACTGAAATTATTATAGCCCAAAGTAGTGGCGATTTCTTTAGCTTTCATTTTCACTAACGGCCCTGAGATTGGAATGTTCTGACTTCTAGCTTTCAAAAACCACTCAAAACATGTTTTGTCTATAGCAAAACCTTCCTTTTTTAAAAAATCCTTCTTTTGATTTATATTAGTTCCTGATTGCCATTTACTCCTGATATCTTCCTTATTTTTGGCAATTTCAGCTGCTTGCGTTTTCCCAATATTAAACCTCTTTGCCAAATGACGAACTGAAACACTTTCTCTGTCTAATACGTTAACAACTTCCATCTTTTCCTTTAATGAGAGCATCCTTTTTTTTGGTGCCATTTTATAGTTACAATAATAAAATACGTAACTCAATCAACTACGAATTTGCCTGAACTGAAGACAAGCCACAAGATTACATACAGGCTACAAAACGAAATGCGTAAATGCGGAATCACCTAATATAAATCGGGGAATTACCGAATTTTATGTATGTAGATATGTGCATTGCAATAAGCGGAACTAAAAAATCGTCCGGGTATTAGAGTTTCGCGTCCGCTTATGGGAGATTTTTTGATCACATACAGGAAAATCTAGTGTCCGCTCCGTTTATAAGAGCGTCCGTTTATCGGAATGCATTTAACACTGAAAATTGATGGCTGAAATTCGGTTATAGGAACTTTGTCCGGTTAAAAGAGATGTCCGCTTATAGGAGCTGTCCGCAAGGAGAGCTTTCACTGTATTTGCTTGAAACAAATAGGTATATTATTGAACATTGCTTTGGAATTCTTAAACAAAAATGGAGAAAATTGTATCACATAAAAATGCAAAAGATTGCAGATATAGTTCATTTTATTCGAGCTTGTGCAGTCCTTCATAATATATGTTTGGAAGAGACAATTGTTATAGTCCCTGAAAATACAGAATTGCCAATAAACCAGGTCCTTGATAATACTGTAGATGACAACAACAGGAATGGGAATGAGAGGCGATATGACATCATGAATCGTCTTCCTATAATATTGTAAACGTCTTACAGAAGACCTAAGGGTTGTTTAAAAAATTGGAGTCAATTCCTCTAACAGGATCAGAGATCACTCGTTTCAAAAACATTTATCTTCCTTCACATGTGGACTGGAAAAAACCATAAAATTACCCCATTTTTTACTGTTATTCTCAGCCTATATGGGAGGATGAAAAATGCTTTTACATAATTGATCACTGAATAAATAGGCTATTGATCTCATAAAATGGTTCAGTGAAAAAAAAATTCAGTCTGTGGAACGGTTGTTGCCCTCGCACTATTCTCTTGGATTAAATGAAACCTCAAAATTAAACTTTTTGACTAAACATCTATAAACTGGACATTCAAGGCTTTAGATAACTTTTAAAACCTTAATATGATCATTTTTCACAGATACAGCACTTCACTAAAAATTAAAATTGCTATTTGATCCCTTGATTGTTCCCATTAGTGTATTATTTTTCATGTATACATTTATTTTTGGTTTATTCATATTGGATATCCCACAGATCAGTACCTGAAAGGTGCATAAGCGGAGCAATATTTTGTATCTATATCAGTCTAGGCCTTATTTAATATAAATCTGTTTAAGTGATTTTGGAAATAAATTAATGTCTTTCATACAAACTTTATTCTGAATTCTTATGGAGCCTGTAAACGGGCAATGTTTTCGTCAAAATACATTGCTATAACTGCACCATATGCTGCAACATTATCATATACGGTTGCTATTATTACTACAGCAAAATTTATATGATTATATTGCCCATTTAGTGGCTCCAGTATATAAATAACAATAATTAATTTTTTAACTTTATTACTGAGGACTCTATTTTTCTCTTTCCAATCTGCCTTCTTAAGAGTATGTTCCTCTCTTCTGCCATATTTATCTTTTGTTTTTCAACATCTAATCGCTGCTTGTAGAACTCTCTTCTTACGTTTTAGTTTTGTGATGTTGGCGTCGTGGTGTTTCTTTGGATGTGTGGGGTTAATAATTGCTCCTCTGGTGATTCGAATGCAGGAGTGTTCAGCATATCAACCCTGCTTGTATCAGATATCTCGGGTTCCTTTAAGTGTTCTACCGTGTTACTTGATAACAGGAGCACTGGATTGATATTCTTTTTGTCCACTAATATGTCGGCCATTATGTCCGCATACTCAAAAAAGCCTCTACACGTGCCTGTTTTTTTATTATTGTCACAAAACTTTTTGTAATTTCTTTCCAATACCTTCCATCGATTTTCACAGTTTGATGGAGCCACGTTCTCATTAGTTCTCTGGTTGATCTCATTGGCAAAATCCTGTACCAGCACTGAACCGCGCATGCGCAAAGCATTGAACTTTACTAGTTCTGAACCGTTCGGAACTGGTACTGTATTTGTACCGCGATTTAAGCTATCTCATTAATAAAGAGTGGGCCATCAATTGTTTTTTTTTAAGTTGGTATTATTTTGACAGTTGGTTACACTTACATGATCAACATATTGACCGATATATTGTGTCAAACTTCCGCTGGATCGTTTTAATCTTGAACAAAGGTGGAAAATATTGAAAACCCATGTTCAAAGTGAGTGGTGTTGCAGAAACATTCAGAAAATTGAGAAGACTATTTGGTCTGAATGAAGCTCAGTCCTCGACTGACATACGAAGATTCGTGAAGAAGGTTCGTGAAATTGGCCTGCTCGTGGATAACACAAGGTATGAGCGTATTCGACCCGTACGTACAGCCGAAAACCTTGCTGCAACTGCCCGGTGTGTGCGTGATAACGCAAGAATGTCAACTCGTCACAGAGCACAACAAGTGGGCATCAGTTGCAGTTCGGAGCAGAGAATATTGCATAACGACCTAGGATTATTTCCTTACAAGGTGCAACTTGTGCGAAAGTTGAAACAAAATGACCATGAACAAACGGACGTCAATTTTGGTCGCCAAATTATCTTTTAGACACTAAGCTCGGTCTTGGCGTTATCAGCCGTTTGGAGACGATCATTGGCCAGGATTCAGCTGTGATTTAACGGTCATGGATTACTTCTTATGGGGTACTGCTAAGGACCGCTGTTACACTATCGATCCTCAAACAATTGATGTTTTTAAGGAAAATGTCCACAAACGCTCGAAAATGTGCTTTAAACTTGGGTCAAGAGGATGGACTACTGCCAGGCCAGCCGAGGCAGCCATTTAACTGAAATTGTTTTTCATAAATAATCGGAAGGTGTATTACTTTGGATAAAGCATCGAGTGTTACATATTATTGAAAAGTGTAGTTTTAATACCAATTTAAAAAAGAAATCATGGGATGGCCCAGCCTTCATATGCGAGTAACTTAACAGATTCTCCTATCTTTTGAGATCTGCTGAATAATTCTTTCTACAGAAAGGAAAATTCACTTTATTCTTGATAAGCTTCCCAAGTTGAAGGCTTTATGATTTTTATGCGATTTTCTCCACTAACCCATAAACGTCTATTGGAATTTCTAATATCATCCTATGTATTGAACGGATTTGGCGGACACCGCCTCACCACCTGCAAAATTTCATATTCAAAAATATTTTTCCATGGCAATAAGGCGGCGACCTGGGGTAGGCATGGAAATACGTGATAATGAAAGCGTCGAATTCCTCCACTTAGAGTACATTCCATAACATCTGGCATTATCATTCGGTGCAATAAACGACCATATACCAAACAGCATCTATGCACTTTGTCAATTATTGCTAGATGATTGAGTACAAGCTTGTATGCGATCTCTCTTTACGCCTAATTGACAAACACAAACGTACATTAATGGCTAGCCGATTCGGATACGTCTCAGGGACGACGTCGGAATTTATCAATGCATCAGCGATTCTACGGAATGTCAGTAGAGGGAAGTGAGCTGAAGAAAGGGTTGATACAATGAGGTCACGCAGTCGGTTATTCCAAACAAAACAGATAGTCAGTCCTCTTCAACAAAGCTACTCAATGTAGGTTTTTGCTTTGCTTGTGAGGTTAGATACCCCCCAAACGGTATAGAAATTATCGTTTTATGCAAGACTAAGAAAAGCATAGATAACCTCTGGGAGTTGCTAATTCATCGACCCCTAGAGCGTAGAAGCAGGAATTTAAAATAAGAAAAAAATTTACGCCTGAATGACCTTGACTTTGATTAAAATCGTGACCTTAAAGGACCATTTCAAGGTTACATCAAGACATTTAAAACAAGTAGCTCTAGCAAAAATGTTCCCAGTTGTGATATTTCTGGTGAGTCACCCAAAGGTGGATATTAAACGTGGCTTTTAAGGTCAAGTTAAAATTTCCATGTGAAGCCTCTCTTTTTGTACTGGAATTGGAAACAGCGTCAAATTTTACGTTCGAATGTTACGTTGACCTAAGAGTCAAGGTCATGCTCAACTGTTATTTGGAAACCAATCTCTAGATTATCACACCAACATTGCAGAAAGCAATGAACTTTATATTCCAACGTGTGAAATTTTGACTTATAGGTCATGGTCTAGGTCATAATCAAGGCCACCTGTCTTTTCCCCCAAAAACCTCACAACGATGCTGTCGAATATTTTTACAATTTTATTAAACGTCTTGTTTTGACCTTGAATTGGTTAAGGTCATATCTAAAGGTAAAATTTTCATTTCGTGGAGAAAGGGGGGTTTCATTTGAAACATTTTGCAAGAATGTCAAGTTTTCAAAATAATATGATGGAGCGGCTAAAATGGGACGCCCTGTATAGTTGTTAGGGATGAGTCTAGCCTCGTACCGAAAAATAAGAGAGCAGCAATACATATCGCACATTACTTCTACAACGATATGCCTTTGATTTGACGAGGAGTGATGCGTTTTGGGGCTATCCTCTTTTTCGGTATCCAGGTATGAATGTGTAAAGTATCTTATGTCCTAAGGCAGTTCCCGACAACCCATTCTTGTACACTGACACCGACAGCATTTTCCCAAGATTTTTCTTTGAATGAATTTATGCCTAACCAACCTCTGCATACCAAATCAAATTATTCAATGCTATTTTCTCCCAAGAGTACGCCTGGCTGCTAGAGTATCCTTTAGTCATCTGAAGAAGCTGCTTGAGCATTTCCAAGTACAGCAGCATAACAGTAATGCGTTTCTGCATAATCTGTCGGAGAATATGACATAATTCTTCTTAGATGCCAAACGTTAGATTCAAATTCCTCGCTGGACCATCGCCTGACTTAATTATTTCGGTTGGACCGAAGATTGAACGCTCCCGCACCTGGGAACCCGAGTTGAATGCCAAGTCTCTTTAAGCTGATTTGACTATTTGCGTGAAAAATCCGCCATTTTGATTTTAAAAAATGTTAATACACACAGTATCACTCACACCGCTAGAACGAATCTAACAGTACCTTATACAGGGTGGCGCATCGAAAGCGAAACAGACGCATTTACTGGCAGCTCAGTTTTTTTTTGAAAAACTCTCAGACCCGTTGATTTTGTTTTCGAGAGATACACAGGTCTGGCAAAAAATCACGTTAGCACGTGCAGCCCCCTAAGCGGGGGTGACAGCACCCACAAAATCTTAAATGGAAAGGGGGGTCAAGTGATACCTTATTTTAAAGGTCTTTCAATCCCCTTTATAATGATATAAAATTAATGTACTTCAGTTCAGCAGTTTTGAAGATTTATTGATTTAAAGGTTAAATAAAACTAATACATCATCATTAGTGGAGATCAATACATTTGGCAGCAAAGTAATTTAAAAATGAAGAATGAACTGACCCGTTAGGCAAGTAAATGTTGAAAATGGTCACCATGACTATCCATGCAATAATAAAGACTTTGATCAAAATGTTGCCGCACATTTTGCAATATTTGAGGAGTCATTTGGAGGCACTCATTCACAATTCTTTGTCGCAGGTCTTCTAATGATGTTGGCTGAGTAGCATAGATTTTGCTTTTTAAATGACCCCGCTTAAGGAAATCCAAATGTTATAAAATCTGGCGATCTTGGGGGCCATTCAATGGCACCTCTTCTACCAATCCATCGATCTGGAAACGTCTGATCTAAATATTGTCGAACGCGTAATCCTTAATGTGGTGGGGCACCATCCTGTTGGAACATCAACCTATTCTCAATGTACCGCCGATCATTCTGATTTTCAATTATGGCTGTTAATGCAGGATCTATGGCGTCTTCCAGTAATTTCAAATACCTTTGACCGGTCAAATTTCCAGGTAAGAAAAAAGGATCAACTAAATGATCTCCAAAAATACCAGCCCAAACATTTAATTTTTGTAGCTGCTGTGTATGAACCTCATGATAAATTGTGGGATTAGAATCGGACCAATATCGGCAGTTATGACGATTTACTACGCCATTTAAGAAAAAGGAACATTCGTCGAAAAAGCAAGTGTTGACTAGAAAACGTTCATCGTTTATAATTCGTTCACTCATATCTTCACAAAATTGTAATCGCCGATCAAAATCGTCTTCATTAAGTTCTTGTACCAGGTGAATTTTATACGGATGTAAACTATGGATCTTTAGAATCCGTTGGACAGTGCGTCGACTAACACCACACACAGTCTCCAATTTGCCGGTACTTAACGTAGGATCTACATAAACTTGCCCTAAAACCCCCACTTCTATTGCTTCGTTCCTTATGGGATTTTCAATGGTGCGTTTTTTATTGGCGACTGACCCAGTTTCCCGAAATATAGCTACAAGTTCTAGAACATATTTTCGATGCACGTCACTGTTCCCATGTCACTCATTAATTATTTCTGATGTTCTATTAGCGCACTGATTATTTCCGAAAAATATTTCGATAATTTCAACTCTTTCTGCTGTGGAATATACCATGGTTAATTTATGCAATAAAGTGTTACAAGTTATTTTAACAACAAAGTTTGGTCAAATCAATCGCAAACTATGTACTAAATTCCTATTTAAAATAAGTACGAGATATTTCCTTATTTTTCTTCAAAAAATAACTTTTTTGCCACAAAAAAACGCGTCAATAGCTATTTTCAACAACATAATGATAAACAAACCATAGGCATAGTGAAGAAAATCATTTACTTATTAGGTAAATTATTTTAGTCAAATTTCTTCTGAAAGTAGTACAAACTAATCTGATGTACCTATTAAAGTCTACTTTAAGCTTTAAATCAATAAATCTTCAAAAATACTGAACTGAAGCTCATGTATTTTAGATCATTATAAAGGGAGTTGAAAGACGTTTAAAATAAGGTATCACTCGACCCCTCTTTCCATTTAAGATTTCAGGGTTGGTGTCACCCCCGACCAGGGGCACATGTTAACGTGTTTTTTTGCCAAACTTGTGTCCCCCCGAAAACAAAATCGACTGGTCTGAGCGTCTTTCAAAAAAAAAAATTTGAGGTGCCAGTAAATGCGTCTGTTTCGTTTTCGATGCGCCACCCTGTATGTCAACATCCATCAAGTCGTTTGTGGCTCGTAAAATATAATTTCTTGTTTAAATGTATAGATAGCCACCTGCGTCAAACATACAGATTTTTTAAGTTGGGGCACTTATCCTAGCAAGATGAAATTTTCTGGGTTCATTCTACATGGATTGAAATAGTTTTTACAATAAAATGAATAATGAAATACAACCTCAATTTTTTTATTGCACTCCAAAGTTGAGAGATGGAAGAGATTTTTCACAAAAAAATTAATTTAAGATTTTTTGCGTTGATTTCTAATAATCTCTGTTAAAAAGTAACATAACCATTGCTAAAACTAACCATTTAGCTCATCTCAAAGCAAACACACCGCCTTAAACCTAATGGTCTAGCTGTAATGGCGATTGAAAGTTCATTATCCCGTTTTTTTTTCGAAATTTCACAAAACTGCGAATATCTTCTGAACTATAAAATGTTGGACCATACATATAGGTTTCGAGGCCCTCTAGAACCTGACTTCCGTTGATCTACTACTAACTTTACACCCTGTATAAACGCAGATAGTTTCTAGGACACCACTCATGTAAAACGACGACCTGGGATTGCAGGGCAACACATCTTTCTAGGCATGTAAAGGATTCATACATTTTTAGATCGTCCGCAAACATTAGTGTGTTGCATTCCAGTGAAGTGCCTAGGTCACCAACATTTAAAAAAGTAACAGAGGACCCAAATTGGACCCCTGTGGTAGGCCACTAGTAGAAACGTAGTATTTAGATGTGGTTGAATCAATATAAACGTATTGCCATCTCTGATGGAGATAATATTTTAGAAGGTTTAAGGAAGAACTGCGAAGGCCTGAAGAAAGAAGTTCGAGGAGGAGACCAGTAGTGATACAGCCCAAAGAATTTCTGAAAACGGGATACAAAGAAAGCTACGAGAAAGTGATTTGACCTTGTTTAACTGTCTTTAATGGATGCAAATTCGGTAGCAAAACAGGATTCATTACTCCGACGCGACGACAAACCCATTGATTTGGTGACGTTATTCTCACCAATATTCACACGAAAATATGGTGCTTACAATATCAGAAAAATTAAATCTCAAGTTTTTCAGGGAAATGTTTTCCTTGTCGCTGCCGTAAAAGTGGAAGGCCGCTTCGCGAGAGAGAACATAATTACCGCCTTTTTATGGTAATCCTCCTAATCGACGGGATCGCCTTATCATAAATTAAACACGGTTGCAGGTGATTCTCGTCTTATAAAGTCGTGATCTCTCTGTTGAGCTTGACTAATGATAATAAAGGTCGGGTATTATTTGTTTATTCATTGAGTATTAAGGATAAGCCAAACTTCTGAAGGACGTGCTTTGAATGGAACCGTGCGTATAACTCGCTAAAGGACATGTGTTACGTCAATTGGTTGGAGTAGTCAAGCAGATCTGCTTGATCGGAATAGTAGCAGCAATAAAGACTAGAAGTAATTACCCACCAAAGGCATCAGAGCATCAGAGGAGCCTGACGGAAAAGAATCGTAGAATCATTTTAGGGCTTCCCGAAAGATATTCCAAGACACCAACTCAAAGAATGGGTAAGACCACCTCAAGTTTTCCCAAACGCTTGATAAATCTATTTCAATTGTGCATCCCCATATTGCTAAAACTTCGAGCGATTATATCGTTAGTCGGTCTCCTAAGCTCATATCTTCAAAATGGGACACAGTATGTTCATTATAATGGTTATCGTTCAACAAATTATACTGTTCCCTCTGAGTTACCGCAAGGTTCGAACCTAAACTACTTGCTGTTTTTATTCTTCATAAATAACCTAGCCGCTTCACTAAAGTGTCGCAGTCTACCATTTGCCCATGAACTGAAAATCTACACCAAAGTTACAAATTTGGAGAACTGGATACTATCACACAGTGGAGTGACAATGACTTTCTCTTTTTAAATATTACCAAGTGCAAAGTCTGTTCATATTGTCGCTAAATGAACTCGATTATCTTTGATTATTCCATAAATAATGCGGTTTTGGAGAGAACAACAGAGAGTAAATATTTTTTTATTTAATCCGAGCACATAATATTATTATTGAGACAGGGCGGTACTCAAACTTCTAAAGGGCTATAACTTTGTTACTTTAATTTTACCACAAAAATGTTAAAGGAAAAAAACATTTCTTTTGATCAGATCTACTCACTGTTAAAATAAATGACTCAACTTCGAAGTCACCCTGTATAGCACGCGTCATTTCTGAAGCGACACGGATTCTGGGTTTCATAATGCGTAACTGCCGATCTTTTCCAACGAAGCAGTACTAAAAACTCTTTTAATTTCGCTGGTGCTACCAAAACTTCAGTACGCTTCTTTCATATAGAAACCTTTTACGCGTATTATATAAATATCTACGAAAATGTACAAAGAAAATTTCTTAAATATTTTGCTTATAAAATTGATGGCGCATATCAAGAAGGAGGGGTCTCTCAATTTGTCCTGCTGTCCCGTTAATTGAGACGTTCCATTGCTGGGCTGTAATTCCATCATAAGGTTTTTTACGACAGAGTGGATGCACCAGAACTTCTTCACAGGTTGAATTTTTGTACACCGCGGTTAAATACAAGAAATATATATAGTATAGTAGCTAATTCTGTTTTTTCATCTTTTTTTATGTAAAGATAGCAGTAAAGGTACCATTATATTGCAATGCGATTGGAATTGTCCGTTGGGCAATTATGTATAAATAAATAAAAATAAATAAATACCAATAACGCTCAAATCAACCTCCATTTATCTTCTAAGAAAATGAACATGTGTGGAACATGATCGAAGGAACTGTTTTCTTCACCTTATCGTCAAGTAGATACAAATGAACTTCTCCGAGGCAGGTCCCGATGCCTGGGCGAAACGGCTTGGAGTGGTTCAAAACATCACTAGGGAAGTCCAGCGTTACAACATATGTTTTCACTTGAAAATTCAGTCACTATATTCTTCTGCTTATGTCTAAATAATCAAGTTTTAGAGCTTGCAGAGTCTGCAAAAATACTTGGAGTAGTTTTTGACACTAAAATGAGGTTTGCTGAACATGTGAAGAGTCTGTCCCAAAAAACCTATCTCAGGTTACGAACGAGTACTCTTACAGAAATCAATACTTACTGAGTTTTAAATTTCGCAAAAGAACTATGCGAGAGTTTAGTTATATCTGTTTTAAATTACTGTGATATTGTCTGTTTTCCGTCATTAGATTGCTTCACAACAAGCATTATCCAAATCATTCAAAATAATTGTGTACGTTTCATTTTTGGAATACGAGAATTAGACCATGTTTCAGTTACCAAATATTGAAGTGGGTGAAATTTGAGAATTTAGTAAACTATAACTATTGACTTTTAAACATAAATTGTTGCATACGTCAAAGCCTCAGAGAAACAATTGTATTTAGTAAGGATGTGCATACTAGACCGTTAAGACAAGATTATAAGATTTCCACTGCACAAGACAATATTATTTTTCATATAATTTAGCCAATAATCCAATACCTGAAGTGTATAAGTCATAGGCTTTGTCTACATTCCGCAACAAAATTAAACTGTTTATAAATTCACTATCCACTTAATGTTATCATTTCTATATTTTATGATGTATTGTCATTCTTGATCTACACATTTTCTGGTCTTGCTATTGTCTGTTTTCCCCTTTATATAGTACATAACTTTCCGTATTGTGTTACCAATCGCTAACTGGTTGGTGAAGTGTAAGAGTAGCGAATGCCAATCAGTTAATGTATTTCCAAATAAAGACGACTGTTATTATTATATAGAAATTACACATTATATGCAGTGGCTTTCAAAGAGCTTCCACTTTGCCTGTTATTTTTTGAACGGGTCAAGTTAGCAAGTGAGTACTATATTTAAATGCGAAAGTGCATCTTCGAGCATTTTTCATATTGAGTAAGGGTCATGTTATATCCCGTCTTGAATCTCATCACTTCTTTATAATCCTAGTAGTAGTATCTTCCAAAATAGCAAACCGATGGTCAAACGAAATATACATTTAAAA
This sequence comes from Acanthoscelides obtectus, assembly GCA_963669975.1. Classification (NCBI taxonomy): domain Eukaryota; kingdom Metazoa; phylum Arthropoda; class Insecta; order Coleoptera; family Chrysomelidae; genus Acanthoscelides; species Acanthoscelides obtectus. The sequence goes on from CAVLJG010000003.1 coordinate 48,399,085, forward strand.
AAGTTAACAGATTTTATACAAGTTTTTGGAATGGGATGCGACTTACTTTACATACTTAAATAGATACTTTCAAGAGAAGATGAGAAGATTAATACAACATGCTGTATTGTTTTACTGGTTGGTTGTTGAGTTATACGAGATTCAATATAGATAAGCGCTCAACGCCAGTCCATCATTTTGGAAGATAGTTGCTTCGTATTCTAGAGTCGGGTTATAAAGTATTAGTGAGGCTCTTCAAAACTGGATATCATACGATCCCCTCCCCCGCTCCATTTAAAAATGCTAGAAGATGGCGTCGAGCTATATCGTTTTAAGCGCATTCATGGGAGACATTATTCAACTCGATTTCTTTAAAAATTTTATTTTTGGATACCCTTTAACAAGAACCAAAAATGTGCTGGTTGGTCACCCGTTGAAAATTTGCTCAAACAGTTTTGCAAACAAAATACGGAAGATAGTGTTTTGCTCCGGACGAACTATTTTTGGTTATTTGGATTAATAGGAACAAAAGGGGTACTGAGTCAAATTCCCTCAAAGTTGACCGCAAAAACTCTAAAAATGTCTATCCTCAAGTGTCTAAATTAAAGTACAAACTTTCTCCTTCAGAACCCGGAAGAGTACTTTAGGTTTAGTTATATTTTAAAGCAGTGTTACTTAGTTGCTAATAACGCGCTATTAGGCGATTCCATACGCTTAGCTCGCACAGCTGACAAGTGTGTTTGAATCGATGAGCCCTGGTACATCTCAACTGCCGATTCTAATTTCCCTGGAACAAGGGCATCAAAGGACCATACTCAGCCGTTTCCCGCAAAGCGTTCGATAGCAAAACCAGAGCTATCTACGTATCTACGGCCGCAAACATCATTCGAGCAAGTTTATGCCGCTACATTACCAGAGATATAAACTTGTTGTAACCTGTTTATTTATTGGCGGGACAGCAGAACGGGACACGACGCACTGTATTTAATTTGCAATTCAATTTATTTCCTAGTGCCTGCATGGTTAAACGTGCAGCTCCGAAACCGTCACGTTTTAATTGCACTTGATCGCCACCAGTTCCTTTTGGGATTCGCAACGGGAACGTTCGAGTCGCTTTGGACTTTCATTTGAGGGATGAATCCAGCGCGTTATCTTCACGCAGATGCGTGACGAAGGTGAGTACTTTCCGCACCCTGTTAGAAAAAATCTCATACACTTGCAGAAACTGTATTTTCCGCCCTTGACGGCTTAACCGAAAGTATCACTTTCCGCACTTGTTAGGTAAATATCTATCATATTCATCATTTCATAAGCATGGAGTATCTCACCATATCATGCTGAACAAAGTTGCGTCAGAGAGACTTTTTTAGAAACCTTCTAGAGTCCTTATGACATAAACAAATTTTAACCTGCTGTTAAGGTAATCCATTCTGGAATTCCCATTTCGGGGCCGTGCATTTCCAGTGGTGGTTATTTGGCAAATATTTCGAGTAACGTCCATTTCCCATTCTTGAATCGCACTCTCTTATCTGTTTGGACGTAACCGAAAAAAAAAGTCCAGAGGCTAGACAAAGCACGACGGAAGAGGCCAATTTATCGGTACAAAGCGAGAAACCAGCTAGATGTCCAAATAGCGACGAGCAGTCTTGTTGAAGCCAGATGTTCTGAAGTTAGTGAGCTTGAGCTTCAAGGTGCAAATAGGATACTATCATGGTGCGATAACGGTCGCCAAATACCACTCAAAATGTTCAAATGGAAACTGGAATTCCATAATGGACCATACTGATCGCAGTAACAGCACGCATTTGGAAGAAAGCGTATTCAACAACTGAATGTGCTTTTTTCGATAATAAAGGTAACTTGATTCATTTCATACTTTGAAAAAACACATAAATGACTCACGTATCTGCCTAAGCATGTAAAACAAAAATGTGTTATTGACTTCAACAACAGTTTAAAGGTCACCTGGAATTCCAAGTACCTAACTTAATCTGATGGAGCTTACCGTAACTCATCTTGGTTCAACTTGATCTAGCAATGATCAATCTTTAAGCACTACACAGCGCTAGTTGCAAAATATCTGGTGGTTTAATCGGCCACAGTATGCAACTACATAGATGATAATGGAGTAATACTACTTTAATCTTATAACTTACCACAACGTGAGATAAGTTGAAGTTGCGAACTCACCTGCAAACGAAATGAATATAGTTAATCATACAAGTTACAGAAATATCTAGCGCTGTCGTAACATATTCTTTTGGTCCAAAATTGGAGAGAATCAGTAACACTCCACCTTACTAGTTCTATAGTTCCTGATACCCTGACCAATACAATCAACAAATCCTTAGTATCTGCATACCCGTAGAGTTCATCGAACACATGACTGAACAAAAATTATCATTATAAACTCCTACAGGGTATTCTGGAATACGTGACAAGTCGAAGGTTATATAAAAATGTTCTCTCTATGAAGATGCAAGCCCAGGTTGATACTAGAATTTTATGAAGAATTTATGAAAGTATGCTTAGTAGGTGACATCAATCGAGTGGTACATACGTTATTCATGCCCGCAAAAAGAAGATTTATATAAAATAGCTATAATGCTTTGATGACTAGCTGTTGAGCTATAAGCAATTAAATGCACACAAACTCTCAACATTGCCATTTGAAAAGAGTGATTTTATATTCAACGATTATAAGGAGATTCAAAAGAAGGTGTTTGATGACATTTATATTGAAAAAATATTCCAGGATGGCACCCAGTCGCAATTTTGAACAGGTTAACTGCTTTGTGATCAAACCTAGTAATCACGCAACAATTCCCTTACGCATCATTGCAACTTGCTAACTTGACCCGTAGAAGTGCGGGAGGAGGTCTTTTTGAAAAGCATTGCATAGTTGGGATACGAAGTGATTTAGTTGAGGCATCATTGAGGGTCCTGTATTTTCTGTAGGGTAGCATCGTATGGCATTCTGTATACAGGGTATCACAGAATAACTATCACTAATTTTCAGAAATGATAGAGGTGACTTGAAAAAACATTTTTAATCGATGGACAAGACTCGAGAAATTTCTTGGCATCAAGTAGCCTATGGAGAACAATTATTTTGGTTGCTAAATAAATATGTTTAGTTATCATTTTACGTGTCATAAACTAATATTTAAGATAAATTAGTGGTTCGTTGAAGATGCATCACTTAACAAATATTGAATTAGCGGACATGCATATGACCTACAGTGCAGCTTGCCGCAATGCTAACGAGGCAAGGCGAACTAATTCGATGAATACAAGCCACACATCTGTATAGAGGATAATATAATAATACGAAAAGAATCCGTTTCACACTCAAGGTATAGTCGTTGGTTCCAGGTGATTATTCCAACTAAGTGACATATAAATCCGAACACCCAGTTTAAATGGTTTTATTTTAATAAAAGTTGGTGAATGTATTTATCTTACTGTAAATAACAAGTGACAAAATTTTCAGCCTCATCAGTTGGACATTCCGGTTTTTATACTGCTTTTTTTTTAATTCACTAACGCTCTAAAAATGAATATTTCAGCCGCAGTAAAGAATCAACGTTGGCGGATTTTGGTTCTTGACATCCTTTACGATCGGTTACGATGCCTAGAGTACGGAGACCTGTACGATTTCGTCAACTTAGTGAGTTGATAGGGGCCGTATAGTGGGACTTCGGGAAGCTGGACTTTCTTTTCGGGCAATTGCAGTTAGAGTGCAAAGAAGTGTAGACACTGTGGTTAGGTGTTGTCAGGCATGGCTTCGAGAAGGCCGTACGCAAAGAGCAAGGGGCACTGGACGCCGCCGTAGAACAACAGACCGTGAAGATCGCCGCCTAAGATTATTGGCCTTAAGGGACCGTTTCTCCACTACCAGGTCCATTGCAAACGAATGGTTTGCAGAACACGGAAGACCTATTGGCATGCGAACTATTTACCGACGAATGAGAAGTTTTGGCTTGTTTTCATACCGGCCACACTGGGTCCTCCCTTTAACTCGAGAACACCGACGTAATCGCCTTGAGTGGTGCAGACAACGGTCACTCCGGGATCACGAATGGAACAGTATTGTCTTTAGTGACGAGTCTCGATTTTGTTTAGGCATGCACGATGGTCGTGCCTGGGTTAGAAGGCGACGTGGTGAAAGGAGGAATCCACAGTTTTTTGTTGAAAGACATGTTCATCACACTGTTGGAGTTATGGTTCGGGGTGCTATAGCTTATGGTTCCAGGTCACCTTTAGTCTTCATCAAAGGTAACATGAACGCGCAGCGTTATATCCACGAAGTTCTAGAACCCCATCTTTTACCCTATCTTGACACCCTGGCAGATCCAACTTTGCAACAAGATAATGCCCGACCACATGTTGCAAGCGTCACAATACACTTCTTTCAACATAATGATGTCACATTGTTACCATGGCCACCAAGATCTCCCGACTTATCCCCAATTGAGCACGTGTGGGATATGATGGGTAGGAGATTGCTCAATTTGCAACATCCTCCTCAGACTCTAGAAGCACTTCGAGAGGAGTTGGTGGTTGCCTGGAATGAGATACCACAGGAGGACATTGACCACCTGATCAGAAGCATGCCTAGGTGCGTTGGAGAATGCGTAGCACATCAGGGTGCATCCACACATTATTAAAGGTCAAAGGGCTTTAAAGCAGTGCAATCATTTTGAAATTTTTATCATTTACTTATTATGCTTCATTAAGTACTTATACAAAATTTTATTAAAATAAAACCATTTACACTGGGTGTTCGGATTTATATGTCACTTAGTATATTTGTACTTGGATGAAACGAACGACAAGCCAAGATTAGCTGAGTCATGTGGGACCTTATTTACTACCTGCACGGTAGGTAGAGTTTTTCTTGAACAGATTGTAGTAGAACTGCTTAAAAATGTTACACTTAATGATTGAACAAACACTGTTTTCCAGAAGGATTGTGCCAGCCCTCTTCACATTTAATTGCCGAAATTATCTGAATACAAAATTTGCCCATGGGAGGGTCGTAAGAGGTAGGCCGAATTTTTGGCATGCACGTTTACTACAGATACAGATGTAGATATGACTTCAAATATTTTTGTATATGGGCTCTTATTGAAATCACTTGTTCAGGATACACCAGTTAATTCTGAAGAAGGGTAAGTAGATTTAGTTGTTCTGGCGAATTACTCGTATAATATGCGTGAACGTCCACAATTATTTCAAAGATTTCAGCAGCTAATAAAGATCATTATTACTTAGGTATGAGAAATGGTAGTCATAACTTCGTACAGTTTCTATGAAGTTTGATGCGGTATCATTTTTAATGTTACCTAACTCATATGAAATTTAGTAAGCAATTATCTCTTGATTGTAATTGACACTGTTTCTTGAGACTCAATTCACCTGTACACCGATAAATTTCCGGAGATTAGTTTATTAATAAGAAAATCTTTATTTACAAGCCCTACATCATTTCTGAAAATTAGGAATAGCTCTATTCTGTAACATCCTGAATAAACTTATACCAATTTTTTGTTCATATGGATTCGACAAATTATAGACTCCACATGAGAGCATTCACAATTCACGTTATATTGTGCACCTAAATCACCAAATATTTGACTTGAAAAACTTCCGTTCAAAATTCAAAATGCTGGAATCTGAGGAAACCCCTGGCTTTTCACACTACGCTCTTTACCCATGGAATACAAATATAAAAACGGTCAAACATATGATGAATATTCCAAGGCATGAGTGAGTGACATGGGATCAAAGCTAAGATATAAATATATTTCCTCGAAACGGAAATGAGATTTTGCAGTCCTTTTGGTGTTTACTGACAGGAAGTTGGATACCAAATTGATTTGTGGTGAATATTGACAACAAAGTGATGGAAGGCTCATTTATACACCTGTACATTGATTATTACAGAGGGAGATTTTGCGAAGCAGTACCCTACAGGGAGAAACAACATAGATCGAATCATGAAGCTTGACTCAGTTGTTCAGCTTAAAAGAGTTGCAAAACAGTTTATTCAAACCGTTAGAGCGAATTAACTCAAACCATACACATGTAATTGGTTATCATTCTGACTACTCTGCTAAGTTTCAAATATATTGGTCAAGCTTCCAGACTCGCTTAAGGTATCTATTTTGTCTTTATGAAAATCTGCTAATTACTACATGACTCCGCCTGGGGTGTGCCTAATCGACGAAGCGGTCTCAATGTTTGGCTGCTTAAAGTGTATGAATAGGATACGTCATGCTGTTGCATAAGATAATGGGTACTCTATGGACGTAAATTTGTAGGGTTGCAGATTTTCCGTGGATCCGGGCACATCGAATCATGAATACCTAATTCTATTAATTAAAAAGTATCAGTAGAATAGTTTTAGACCCAACGGTAGACACGACTGTAGTCATATATGCTCATCGTTTAGGCCAGCATTGTGTCACCCCCCAAATCAACGCGCCTCACAATTCCCTTTAGGCTCTTTAACCCTCCCCGTATCTCCCCAGCTTTGAGAAACTACTCTACAGGGCGATTCATAACTGCGTGGCAACATAAACATACTTCTCTTTTGGTTAGAGTGCATATTCAAATAGAACGGCATTTTTACGATTTTTTTTTGTATAAGCTTTATTTTGGCTTAACTTTTTTCAGGATTACTAGTTTCTTTAAGTTATTAGTTATACCATATATTGAGGGAATGAATATGAAGTCACGGAATAAGGCTGATAAGAGTCGGTGTTACCATCAACAAGGTGATATCGGTGGTAATAAGTAGCAATAATTGTGACTGTCGATTTTTTGGATCTATTGCATGAGGCTTATTTTTCACCACCCTTTGTCCATTTACCTTGCCTTGCGCAAATCTGGAATCAGCCACCAAAACACGCAGCTGATCAAGTCACTAAATTTGCAGTCCACATAATTTTTTCAACCCCTCATAGTTATACGTTTCCAAAGGCAATTTCATGTTGTAGCGAACTGTTGGCGAAAATAGCATGATCTGTGAAAATCGGATGTTTAGTGGACGGATACATTCCTGCAGTTTCGAATTGCAATTTCTGGGAAACTGCAAATATCTCATAGATTTAGTGGTGTGACCTTATAAAGTTTTATTACAAAATACGGCTCAAACCATACAAATAAAATAATAAATAAATAACAGATGATGCACAGAATTTAAAAGGCGGTTAAATGAGGAGACACTATCGGATATGTTGTGAAAAGTTGTGGACTTGGAGCTCGACCGGTTGGTGTTGTATACTATCTCTCGAATTTCTTAGTTTGTGTGATAAATACTGGACATTAATTATCAGTTTTTTTCGTAAGTGATGCAAGAGCTGTTCATAGATAACATTTGTTTGAGGTGACCAGATAGCATATGTAAGTCTATCAGTTTCTATTAATTTGCATCATGGTCAACTGTGAAATTTGCCAAACATTGGTAACTCGGTCAAGGCCACCTATTTCTTGCGACGCATGTAAAAAGCAGTTTCATTCTTTGTGTATCTCAAACACAGATATACTGGGCGTCATAAGTACTGTTCCTGGGTTGTTTTGGAGATGTAAGAACTGCATTCCTAACTGCATTGTAATAAATCAGGATGATGTTAAGAATCTACTGAGTGGCAAAATTGACGAGGCCATGGCTTCTTTCAAGAATCAAGTCACGAAATTATCTGCTGATATATCAAGATCTATGAAATCATCTCATGCAGTACCTTCTGTCAACAAGCCTGTAGTATCCTATGCCGAAGTCGTTAGAAATAAGACCCAGCCAGCATTAATTATTCAGCCAAAAAATGGGAATCATCAAAGCAAGCAAACCAAAGCTGATCTAATACAGCATGTGAATCCTTGTACTGCGGAAGTTCAGTTAGCGAAAGTGAAGGATGTTAGGGATGGTGGTATTCTTATTGGCTGTAAGTCAAAGGAAGAAAATCAGAAGTTGAAAGCTATAGTTCAGGAAAAGTTGTCAGATAGTTATGTGATACGTGAAATTACCGGTATTAACCCGCGGTTTCGGCTAGTGGGCATGTCAGATAAATATTCAGATGATAAATTACGGCACTTGTTATTAAAAGGAAATACTGATATCTTCGAAGATGATTTTGAATGTAAAATTGTGAAGCACTTTCCTACTAAAAAAGACCCTTCTGTATATCAAGCTATTGTTCAGGTGGATAGGAGTAGTTATGAAAAAATTGTTAAAGCTGGTTACTTGTTTGTGGGGTATGACAATTGCGCTGTTTACGATGCTATTGATGTGTATCGTTGCTTTAAATGTAATGAATTCCATCATTCTTCTAGCAAATGTAAAAGTGCAGTTGTTTGCCCACTCTGTAGCGAGAATCATGAGGTCAAACATTGCAAATCACAGACCCGTAAATGCTCAAACTGTATGAAACTTAAACAGAAAGATGGTAGTGTGCAAACGGATCATGCTGTTTGGGATAAGCAGAAATGCAAGGCATACAATGAAGCCCTTGATAGATTAAGACACGACCTACTCAGTCAGTAGCAACCAATGCATCCCTTCCTCGTAACTCACAAGGGAGTAGATTCTAATTCTAGTGATAGGCTGCGACCTCTAATATACTACCAAAATGTTCGTGGACTCCGAACGAAAGCTGCTGTTTTTTATAATGCTATTTGTAGGTGTGAATATCCTATCATCACAATAACTGAAACCTGGTTAGATTTCTCATGTATGAGTAGTGAATTTATTCCAACTACATATAATGTGTTCCGGACAGATCGAGATTATGTAACCACTGGTTGCTCAAGAGGTGGTGGTGTGTTGATTGCGATTGATGAGCGTTTTACAGCATCTTTGATAGAGATACCTGAGTTGGCAGTACTTTCTGCCCTAAAGATTGATGTAGTAGCAGTCAAGGTTTGTACCAACTCTTTTTCAGTTTACATTTGCAATGTCTACATACCACCTGATAAGCCCAATGCTGAATATGAGCAATTTTATGATGCTATCTTGTCATCGCACGTCCTATTTGATAAGAATTTAGTTATAACAGGGGATTTCAACATAGCTAACTACACTTCTTATGCTAATAGTCATGGACGCAACGCAAAATTGGTATCGTTGAACAACTTTGCTGAGGGTCTTGCTATTAATCAGTTTAACAATATTTCAAATTCTATGGACAATACCCTTGATTTAGTTTTCTGTAGTGGTCTGTGTGAGGTTGAACATTCGTGGGATCCGCTGCTAGATGAAGACCCATATCACCCTGCCCTGAATATTTGTTGTAATGTCAACAGCAGTCTCAATACTAAGCATAACTTTCCTGTTTCATTTATAAATTCTTATAACTTCCGCAAAGCCAACTTCCCCCAATTATATAATTTAATTTCAGACATGGATTGGGCTGCTTTAGATGGCTTTCATGACGCGAATGAAGCGTGTGAGTTCTTTTATAATAAACTGTACAATGCTTTTGATACCTGTGTTCCAAAATATGTCCGAACAACGAAACGTAAATGCCCACCCTGGTTCAATTCAGCAATAATTAAGCTTATCAAACGCAAGGAGAAGATTCACCGATCTTACAGACGCAGCAATGATCCTAAAACGTATCAGACATTCAGGGAACTTAGATCAAAAATTAAGATAGATTCAGATGAAGCATACAAAATATATGTCAGACAAGCTGAGAACGAAATACAAAGAGATTCGAATAAATTTTGGGGCTTCTTAAATTCTAAGCGAAAATCAACAAACTTATCAAGTAGGATGATTTACAATGGTAATGAACTTTTGGAACCGAACGACATATTAAATGCTTTTGCGGATAACTTCTCCAAATACTACTCGTCTTCGTCAGCCACCGAAGAAACTGATGACTTTTCAATGAGCAATGAACAACCACTCAATATTACTAGATTTGAGGAGGATGAAGTTGTCTTAGCCTTGAAGCAAATAAAACCTAAGATGACTATCGGACCGGATAATGTACCAGCTTTTATTTTGCGTGACTGTGCCTCTGTGTTGGCGTGTCCTTTGACCGTTTTATTCAACTTGTGCCTTACCACCTGCACAATTCCAGAATTATGGAAGTTGTCTAAAGTATGTCCAATACACAAAAACGGCAGCAGGAATGATGTATCAAATTTTAGACCTATATCAATATTGTGCAATTTTTCAAAAGCTCTAGAGATATTAATATATAACAGACTATATCATCATGTCAGCAGAAAAATATGTGTTCAACAACATGGTTTCATGAAAGGGCGCTCAACAGTATCAAATCTGATGAACTTCACACAGACCATAGCAGAAAACATTGACAGAGGATTACAAACAGATGTGGTCCACACAGACTTCTCCAAGGCTTTCGACAGAGTTGATCACAGGATGCTATTGCATAAGCTGAAATCTCATGGATTATCTGATCCTTTAATACAACTATTTAAGTCCTACCTCACTGGAAGAAATCAATTTGTGATGTTTAATGGCATCAGATCGTCGAAGTATGTAGCCAATTCCGGAGTGCCACAAGGTAGTAACCTAGGGCCTTTATTGTTCGTCATATTTGTGAATGACATGGTCAATGCTGTTGGCGAGAATTGTTTACTTTACGCTGATGATCTGAAGATATTTTGTCGTGTAGTTGATGAATCAGACTGTGATCAACTTTTAGAAAATCTGGTCAGGTTTTATGCTTGGTGCTCACAAAACAATCTGTCATTAAACATCAATAAATGTTACGTAATGTCTTACACTTTGAAGAAAAATCCTCTGTTATTTGACTATACCCTGCCAGGTAGCTCTATTCAGAGGACTTCAACTTTATGTGACTTAGGCGTGACATTTGACTCCCAACTAACATTCGTCAAACACATCGACAGCAAAATTTCCGAGGCAAACCGCATGTACGGCTTTATTGTAAGAAACTGCCGTGACTTCACTCAGAGTACCACCTTGGAGTTGCTGTATTATGCATATGTTAGGTCGAAGCTTGAGTATGCATTGCTAATTTGGAATCCGCATCATATTATTCATATAAGTAGGCTTGAATGTGTTCAAAGACGTTTCTTAAAATATTTGTCACTGAAAGTGGATGGCGTTTACCCGCCCATAGGTATACCTCATGATTCCTTACTTGAAAAACACCTAATCAGCAGTCTTGAAGCAAGGCGCACTTGCCAGTCAGTGATTTTTCTATTTAAATTGATCACTAATGCTAGTGATGATTTAGCTTTCTTGGGTCAGTTATCATTTAACGTACCTAGGCTGACATCCCGACAAAACGTTACGTTTTATCTACCTGCGGCACGGACAAATTATTTACACTATTCCCCTTTACATGTGGTGTGTAGGAATTACAATTCTGCAAGTAACAGGATTGATATATTTAACTGCAAAATTGCAGACATAAAAAATACTATTAAGTAACCAGCATGTATCTTTTACACTTTTTAGTCTATTACTTATTACTTATTATTGTCTTTTATATCTGTGTTATGTTCTGTGTTTCCTCACCCTGTAATTGGTATTTACTGTAGGGTGTTGTAATGAATAAAATAAAATAAAAATAAATAAAATAAAATATGTAGCTGTGACTTAAAATATGTTAAGGCTGAGTGTTTGCAGATGCTCGATGAAATTTCTACCTTTAAAGAAATAGTGTCACGTCGTAAAGTGAACAAATTACTTTTAATGTACCTACTGAAAGTGCAAATTATCTCAAAACCACCATATAGATGGAAACTTTCCCTTCAAATCCGATCCTACTCCTACTCATATGCTCGTTGCATTTCCTTGGTCGCTGAAGAAAATCCCAGTGTCACGCACTTCTCCAATCATATTGTCCGTTATCGGTCCGATAGATCTGGCGCCCGATTCAAAATTCATACAGTGCTCGGTGTGTATGCCAGTATGGTGCCTGGTGTGAGTTCTCCATTTTCCTTCCCGATAATCTAGGACATCTCTCATTATCTATTGTATTGTAAGTTTGAGGGATCAAGGTCATTACGAGCCAATGCAATGTGACACAGTTCTTTTCAAAAGGTAGGGGGTGCATTTTGAACAAGTCTAGTTGCAAACTAAAATTCACGTTAATGAAATTGATGCATGAATACGAGACAATATCTAAGCGTATAAATAGCAGTTAAAAATTTTAAGATGACCGCTGGGTGGAATTTGAAACATTTTTTCAAATAGAATAGGAGGTCATGCAAAACCTCAATTTCAAGCTGATATCAGCATCTTCTCTTGAAAGGGTCTATCCGAATATGTAATAAAATGTATCCTTGTTGTCTACCTTGATAGTGATCAGCTTCGCTAAATGTATCTTGCTTTAGTATATCCACATCTGACTTAATATACAGGGCGTTCCTTAATGATATGCGAATATTTAAAGGTGTGAATCTACATGAAAAATTAATGTTATTTTGCTTTATCAACTATGGTCCAAAAATGTTTCCTTACAAAAGCTCGGGGTGTTGAAGTTTTAGGAAAAAAAATGGAAATTAATCAATGTTTTCAGAACTGCTTCAGATATTTCACTGATATTTAGTACAGAGTGAAATTTAATAAAGCTGCATGTTTTTCAAAACAAACATAATTTATAGATTTAACAGTGGCGTGCGTACCGGTATTGACTTCGATATTTTTTAAGGAAAAAGTGGTAAGCTAATGGTTTTTTGCCAAATAAAAATTATTTTTGAATTCCCCGTTCAATTTAAAAAAATGATCTTTCTAGAATTGTTTTCCTTCGATGCGCCATTTTTAATTAAAAAATAAAAACCGCTTTATTGTCTAACTAGCAAAATTATTACTAATTTAATTGGAAAAATTAAACACATTAGGGGTAATGAACAACAACAACAACTGACAAATAAACATAAAATTACAACCAACGAAATGATTACAAAAATTGTTGAAAATGGTCCCCTTCATTTAGTATGCATGCTTCCACCCTCCTTCTCATGGAATTGCGCACTCGTTGAAATATCCCTGGAGTGTTTTTTATTCTATCACAAGCTGCAACTATTCTTTCTCTTAATTCCTCCACAGTATTAATGGGACTTGTGTACACGAGTGTCTTAAGATAGCCCCACAAAAATAAATCTAAACTGTTGAGGTCTGCACCACCATGCATGTACCACATATTGATTCTTATTACTAACGGAGCATCATCAAAGCAACTGTTGTTGAAGAAAATTGGGGTAAGTCTGTCCGTCAAGTCGTCCCGGCAAGAAGAATGGGCCAATAAAGTGGTTGCCAATAATTCCAGCCCATACGTTAAAAAAAAAATTTGTGTTGGAAATGGGTTTTGGTTACGGCATACGGATTTTCTTCTGTCCACAAATAATTATTGTGGAAATTCTGAATGACATTTCGAAATTAGCTTCGTCCGTGAACAGAATCATTGATTCAAATTGCGGATTTTGTGCAATTTTTTTAAGATACCACTGACAAAATGTCACACGCCTTGGAAAATCAATGGAAAGTAATGCGTGTCCTCTTAAAATATGGTAAGGTTATCACAAAAAGTCCACTAAAATTCTCTAAACAATTTGATGGTAAATATTTAAGTGTCTAGCGATCGTAATCGTTTCAGGATCTTCTTCGACTTCGTGCAACACTGCTTCGTCAAAAAAAAGGTCTACCTTCAGATGTCCCTTTTCGGACAAAACCAGTTTCAACAAGACGACGATGAATATTGGAATAGGTTCGACTATCTGGCAAAGCACGATCGGGATATTTCTGGTAATAAATCCGTCTGGCTCGCTCACCATTACCATCACCAAGGCCATATACGTAATGATTTCCGCCATTTCTGTATTTGAACATTTCACCATTATTAACAAGATTTTAAAAACTAAATAATGAAAAAGATGTCACAGCGAACAGATTTGAATAACAGAGACTTGTCAGATGTCAAAAGCCAGTGACATATTCCAGAGCAACTAGATATTTATTGCTAAATTGCATTCTTTAATTATTACATTAATTTTCTCGGACAATAGAACGGTTTTTATTTTTTTACTCAAAAATGGCGATTCGAAGGAAACCAATTCAACAGAGATCATTTGTTTCAAACTGAACGGGGAATTCAAAAATGATTTTTATTTTTCAAAAAACCATTTTTTTCTTAAAAAGTATCAAAGTCAAAGATATGCCACTTTATTAAAAAAATATCTGAAGCGGTTCTGAAAATATTAATTACTTTCCATTTTTTTCCTAAAACTTCAACACCCCGAGTTTTTATAAGGAAACAATTTTGGACCATAGTTTATAAAGCAAACTAACATTAATTGTTCATGTAGATTCACACCTTTAAATATTCGCATATCATTGAGGAACACCCTGTATAACAGCATGGTGTGGAGTCACTAACTTATACTTAAAACCTATTGAAGTTTAACAAAAACGGCTCCTCAAAACCATACATAATTAGGATTATACATATCCCAGTAATCATTTATATTCTGAATCCAACATGTCAGATATTCGTCAAATATACCTACTCACGCTCCTCCAATACCAACAAGCCCACTTATACAAAGATCTCTATGTTTGGCAGCAGTATAACACAAGGCTGACGCGTAACAACGTTTTGTTTCCCCGGGCTAACAAAATCATTGCCCAAAGGTCATTTAACTATCTATCACCTAGAGCTTATGCATTTGATCCAGAAAGCTTAAAGGTACTGAAATCAAAAGAGGCATTCAAAAAGAAATCAAAACAGTGGATCCTGTCAATGAGTCGACTTTTGGCAGCATAGGAAATTTTAAGCGTGTTAGTTTAATCAGTTTTCTTACCCTATAGACATCTGTAACCATTTCTCGTTTTGTTTATGATATACATTAAATTCACCTACTTCCTTTACATTTAAAAAATACATCAAAACCAAATATATCACACTTTATTGCACATGCATGACTACTCTTCCAAAAGGAGGTTGCTACGACATACAATAATGTTTTGATGACTAGTTGTTGAGTTATACAATGTACAAAAAAGATCAGCTTTTGTTGCTTGCCGGTCCATGACTTTGTAAGGTAGGGGCTCTATATTCTATGGTTTTAAAGCAGTTATAAAAAGCTTTAAAATGAGATCACAGGAACTCTTATTTCATTGAATAAACTCTTCCAAAGTGCAAGCAACTGCCATCCTGAAATTCTCAACTGTCACTGCTACGATTAAATATAGCATCCATCCAAAAAAATATGTATGGAGGACCTTTTTGAGAGGCACTGTATAGTAAACGACACGTGCCTACTGTTCACCGAAAACAAACAAAAGCATTTTTATTAAAACGAAATTGTCCTTTCCCACATACTCTGAGGCTTGTAATGTTTGTGGAGTTAAGGACGATAGGAACCAAGGTCATACTAAAGCTTTGAAAAGACATCCCTCACTCAAGGCTATGTTTGTAAACCCAAGGTAATAACAAGTACTCCTATATGTATTTATCGAGTCAATATTGTTAGGAGCAAAGATCGTGTGGCCAGTGGCCAGATGTGCTAGGGCGTCAAGCTGCTGGCACTCGGCCACGGAGGTTATATTACGAGCTGTGTATGTTGTGTTAGTCTATATATGAATATTCGTTCCAGATTGGTGAAAAAAAAAATGATTAAGTGATTAGTGACCAATAGATAAAGATGTGGAGTAGTACAGTGTTGGCACAACTACAACTACTACTGCTACTTTCACTACTAGGAGCAGACACGGCGTGAAATAATGGACATATTACCCCTACTGCATTGAAAGTGAAAATTATACCAGCAGTTCCAGTTAGATAGCAATTGTCCCTTCAAACCCGATGTTATCGTTGTGCTACTGAAGCATAATTCCACATGCTCATCACTTTCCACCCTACGTAGCTGAAACAGAGCCCATTGTCACGCACTTCTCCAATCATAGTGTTCGTTATCGGTCCACCAGATCAGGTGCCGCTCAACTTAAAATTCATACCGCGATCCGTGTATATGCCGCTATAAATCTTCAGGGATAGCGCCTGGTGCTCTTTACCCATTCGATAATCTGAGACTTCTCTCATTATCTATCAATTCTCTCGATAGCCTCCTCGGCAGGTTCCGGCTCGCTCAAATAATTACTGCCGTTAATCTAATAACGAAGAGGATACAGCAGCTAGACATTTATTGCCTAGCAAGAGTTTCAAACAGGTTGTAAAATACTATTTATAGGGGAGCAATGTGAAACTACACTTGACTTATCTTCTGTAAATGGAAACTGTTTAGTCTACGACGTTAAGACGATGACGGGCTACCCCATCATAACACGCAACTTTGCACATTCAAATACGGTGACGCGTCCGTCTAGAAGTCGGTCCAAAGCCATACGATGGTACATCCTTAAAATTAAAAATCTCATAAATGGATCATCCATAATGGGTACCGACTGTATATCCTCAGTCGACACTACCTGGACTCAGTGATTTCGGCTGTGAGCTAAGTCCACTCAAACCCTATGGGCTTAATAATGCCTCGTGCCCAAAAATCAATCTGGGTGCTTCTACTCTTCAATTTGCCTCAATGACAAAATCGGGTCCCGGTTCTCGCTCTGCCCCGGGAGGCCCTTCAGCCGCAGCTACAGGCCCGAGGCTGCTGTGGGCCCAGAGGCCCCTACATAGCTTAAGATGGCCCTTTTTGCAATGAGGTCTTAGCGAGAGACTTTTTGACTAAGAAACTTATAACCTTGTGTTGATAAATATAAGTGTATTGTGTAGCATCTCTATGGCTACAACTCTCACAAATAACAAACATTCAAATAATTTCTAATTCCGATAGTAGTCGTTAGTAATTAAGTGAATAATCAGCACCTAAGCAGTGAATACATAGAAAATCGAAAATAACGGCGGCAAAATGTACTAGAGTAGAAAGTATATTGAAACAACAATAGACAACAATAGACTTGTAGTATTTATATGTCTAAATATCCATGATATAGTAAACAATTATTCAAGAAACATTATTATCTTCAGAAATGCATTTTAGATAGTGCTTCTTCGAATTGCTTCGAAGTCAGCTTTTGCTTACATCCAAAAATAACAAAAATGAGTTGCTATGAGCACAGCTTAGATAACAACTCCTAGGTCATTGATGAGACAGAATAAGGGCAAAGCATGATTAGAGTTCAAATAACGCGAAGACGAGTTAGGTGCCATCACCTGTTAAACCTATATTCATTTAGCAGATGTTCATCTCCCAGCTGACATCCGTCAGAAAATTTCTGAAAAGAGGGCTGCGATTAAGCAAGCAAAAAGGTATTGTCATTCTAATGACATTCGTAGAGCGACGAATCTTGTCCATGAAGTGATAACTGCACTCCATGAATTCCGCAATGAGCCGTAGAGCGACTTTATGGCGGGGATGCTTGACTCAAGAATTCCTCTATGAAGAGTGGCAAATTTGCTCAGAAACGGAAGCCAAGAACAACTACCACATATTCATGATCCTGGAGACATAGTTATCAGGACCGAGGATAATGTGGAGGTTTTTGTTCACGTCATGGAGAGGCAGTTCTCTCCCAATCATGTTCTGGACAATGACCTAGACGAGGAACGACAAATTGTGAGATCTGTCAGCAGATATTTCAGAGCGCATGGCGACAAAAAAATCAGTGCTAACATCGGCAACTCCTTTTCAGAAGATTCTTCTCTTGAATCTCTGCGTAGCACATCAGTGGAATCCTCTGTGATTCCGTTTTGCACACCAGCAGATCTCTAAGGACACATTAAGGACCTAGAGATGCATAAAGCGCCTGGAGAGGATCAAATCGCCAACAAAGCACAGAAGTTGCTTTCGCTCAAGGCTTTGACTTATCTGGTGGCAATAATCAATGCAATGCTCAGAGCTCAGTACTTTCATAAGACGTGGAAGATCGCTGAAGTCATCATGATCCCAAAGAAGGCAGTTTCGATATTCCCCCAGGATTACCGTCCCGTTAGCCTGCTGTCAGCTCCTTCTGAGCTCGCTGAAAAGGTGATTTATCGTCACCTTGAGAATTTCTCGTCAGATCACCATGTGATCCCTGACGTGCAATTCGGTTTTCGGTCTGAGCATAGTGCGGAGCTACAGGCAGTTAGACTGGTAGAGCATGTAACCAGGAGCTTCACCCTCAACAAAAGTACTGGTATCTTGCTTTTAGATGTATCAAAGGTATTTGACAAGGTGTTGAACAACATGGGCCTCTTGTATAAGCTCATCCAAAGGGGTTTTCCGATTTTGGCTACTCAAACTATTGAAATCATTTCTAGATGGAGGTTTCGGATCAAAATTAACAATGTTTTGTCAACAAGAGCCGGTGTTCCTCAGGGTTCGATCTTAGGACCAATTCCTTATTCAACTTATATACATGACGTCCCGTGCCCCAGCAACTGTGAAGTCTATCTTCATGCTGACGACACTGCACTGCTAGTCTAGTCTTGTGCTGGTAACCTGGCTCGCGATAGGCTGCAGTGTGAGGTGGAGGAAGTATTGGAGTGGGATCGGTATTTGGAAAAAACTAATACCTAAACGCAGGCAATCTATTGTACTAAAAAACATCGCGGTGCCATATTAGAGATATCAGTGAATGCAGGAACATAATGATATTTTGAAAACAAAATTCCAAATCACCTTTCGGCAGTATTATCCTTTGTTGTATAGAAATTCAAAATTAAGTTTGATCAACAAGATTCGGTTGTATAACATGGTCATAAGACCCTCAATTACCTACGAATGCGCGGCTTGGTGTTTTCTGGCCAATGCGCACATGCAGAGACTACAAAACAGAACCCTACGCATAATCACGAACGCCCCTTGGTACGTGTCAAACGAGACCATTCACAGAGATCATGATATCCCGTATCTAAGAGATTATGTAAAACAACAGGCACAGCGGCGTTGTAATCAAGTCGAATCGCACAGCAACCCTCTGTTGCGCAAAATTATCCGAGTAGTCTAAGCAATAATGCTTAAGCTACATCAAATGTTTTACTTCTTTTCTTTGCTCTATTTCTTCCTTCCCTTAATTCCTTCTTTCCCTTTTCCCCTTAAACACGTTTGGTAGCTGGGTAGCCAGACCTGACACAAACAGACCGACGAGACCTTTAAGCAAAGGTCCACCGGACCACTCTGACGAACAATGACGAATAGTATAGCAAATTTTCAAAGTAGAACCGATTTTATCCCAAATAGTCAAACCAATTTTGCTCCAGAGAAGGTATACTGGCAAAAAAATAAGTCACTACAAGACGTACTAGATGTTTAAAAAAGGGGTCAGTGCAGCAGAATATAGTATTGCTAATATCAACTAAACTTTACGCGTACTCCTCTTTGTTGTATTTTGGATGAGATCAGTTTTATTATAATTAAATCACTGACGAAAAACTATAACTACTGATAAAGAAGAAGCCCAAGTTAAGGATTATTCCTCAATATTTGGAAACCTACTTCGGTGTATGAAGAACATTAACAATTGATTCATTGACAGAAGTGGTAGATATAATGTGCTAAAAGATCCCACAGAAGCCTCATTGGGAATGGCGTTCGGTTGTTTTTTGAAGTTAGTATGTTCTAGGGCTCAACACGCAGAACAAAGCCCAAAGTGCTTCTATTAGTGCTTTCTGAGATACAGCTGGGTAATCCGGACATGTTATTCCACCCATTTGCATTCTTACCATTACCCTTGTAGCTGATTCACCATTGCAATTCTGGCACATATGCAGGGTGGCCTGAACTTGCATGGATGGAGTATTGCTTCGAGACACAAAACTTTCCAAAAGCAATCCTTGTGGAAATACATACTGAGCATGATATCAAAGTTTGCCTACAAATATCTATATTCCTCACTACATATTTGGATAGTTCTATATACTTCTGCGTTTTGTTTAATTTTTGTGATATACACTTTGTCTAAACGAAATGAAAGTATGTGAACCCGTATTTCGACCACTTAATGAAAAAGTTGCGTTTTTAAGCGCATTCCTGTAATTTTGTTAAATAAGCACACTTAACTAGTTCTCTAGAAAACTAATAAATAGTGCAATTTGGGAAGTTGATGTACAAGGGCGTCCTATTTAAGTGATTTTTTCAGCAATTAATAATGTGCTTTCTGAGCTGTACAACCTCTGACAATCATTTAACCCAATCACTTCTAGGAGTATGCGAGCTAGGTAGGAACTGAAAACCAGAT
This sequence comes from Acanthoscelides obtectus, assembly GCA_963669975.1. NCBI lineage: Eukaryota > Metazoa > Arthropoda > Insecta > Coleoptera > Chrysomelidae > Acanthoscelides > Acanthoscelides obtectus. Next base: position 48,419,258 of record CAVLJG010000003.1, read on the forward strand.
AATACCTTACAAAAATGTAGTACTTATTCTACTAAAGAGATATACATAATTATTATCTAAACAAGTACTTCGCAAAACTCACAACTCTGTAGGTCTATCCAAATGTGTGATCAAATGGCAGTTATCTATCTGTATATATCATTAGTAAAGCACCATGTAAAATGTCATCCAACAGGGACAAAACTGAATAATCTTGACCGGTTTTTGGAAAAGTGCATGTCTTAAAGTAGTACTTCGCCTATATTCTATAATATGGTAGAAAATGCCCAACTTCGAGGCCCTATATCTTGTAAACTGCCTGTCGAAAATCTTTGGGCCCATATGCACATTCTATTCTACGTGTTTAGCTGTGCGTCATACTAAATTGGAAAGAATAATCGAAAGCCATTTCTCATAAGTTTTCTGTGGGGCCTTTTAGATCCAACAACATGCAGATGTCTTGCATTGATACCTGCCACTAACTTGTTCAATGTATCATTCTCTAGTATTTATTATATTAAGATTAAAAATAAGCAATGCCACCTCGAGTGCAGCTATCAAAGATAAATATATCTACTATATTGACTACAGGTCACTGTTATTAGTTTCACTCCATAATGCTTTATTTATTGAAACCTAGTAAAACTTTTACTGCCTGTGCAGCCTTTGTCAGGTACGAAATACAGAAGATTATTAAATTTCGAAATTAAATCCGTATATATTCGCTTGATGTTGCTTGCCTCCGCAAAATTGAATAGTTCCGTTTCAGTTGACATGGCTTCACATGCAAATCGCTCAATTAAAATGAACAAATGCACACTGTAAAAAACTACTGCATCAGATGCTTTCATCGTAACCGCAAAATGTAAAACATAAAGCTTCTGTTTTGGCAATTACATCGCAATAGCTCACACAGCTGCTGGATGGAAGTGATGTAGATTTATCATCAAAAATCAATGAATCAACCCTCATTGTTGCCATAAGTGGTCTAAGCTTTTATATCTACAGCACTTTCCACAATAGTTGTTCGCCAAGGTCCAGCTAAGGATTTTACTGCGCTCATAGATCGAGATGAATCACTCGGTGTAATTAGACAGCGCTGTATATCCAGTAATACCGTTACATGGCACTGGGACCCACATTAGCCTCATTTTTGACCGGTCTCTCAGAGTACTTGTGGAGCCTCACATTCTAAAATCATATAAAACGCATACTAAGCATATTAGAAACTTAGATTACTGTTTACAGTAAGAACAGGCAGGTTATGAAATATCTTGAGCAAAACCGCACGGGATTCAGTTTTAATTTGTGGTATTCTGATTCTGATTCTTTTTAAATGGGCTGTCTTTCATGCATTACATATTTGGGTATACCGTTCTAATGGAACAAGATTGATTTAAAATACTAATGTGTTCTTATTGTTAATTTTATTGTTCAGCTAGTGGGTTGTTTATCTAAGATAACACGAAAGTTCGGCAGCCTGCGTATTTGATGTCTTGTAGTAGTGAATCCTATGTTGAAAACATTTTATTATACTGAATTTCAACCAAATTCGATTAGGCCTGCATGATCCCTAACTCATGCGCCAAGATCCCAAAAAATCTGATTGAATTTTCACCAACCTGCACTAAAGGGAGGACAGTACTTCAAGAGGATCACTGCATTGCATTGTTCATGTTAGTAAGTATGCATTATGTAATTAGGAATGAAGTGTGAACTGATTGAGTTGATTGGAGAATATATCGTTCTGTTAGATCAGCTTTGGAACAGTAATCTTGTACGTTAGCTTTCATCTTATAGCTTTTAATAACGCGACTTTAATATCAACACCAGTGTTTTACAAGATTTGGTTATTGGAAATAACTCATAGCATTATCTTCGCCCTGTTTCAGAGGATAGCAAAAAATGGTACTGATCTCTTCTGTAACACTAGATCTGTAAGTTGTAGCTGGCTAGCTAGGCACATGATGAAACTGAGAATAAGATGGTAACAAAAAGCACGTGGGTCTCCACCCATGCCAAGTTAGGCTAAAGAAGGCAATCTGATCAACTGAACGCATCACGATTTGCATCGTAAACGATATCCTGCTTCTAATGACCATCATGGCATACTTTTCACCCTGACCCATTGCACTCGTTTATCGCTCCAGTTTTTTGAACCCCCATGACGCAGTTATTAAATGTGGTTTGCACTCGTTCCGTCACTGACTGGAACACCCCAGTTTGGTTAAAGCGTAAAACCGGACTTGATTTTGGAATTTTGCCATCCTCATTACAATTGTATCGATTTGACAAAGCATTTCCTGCTACACAGGAGCGAGTTTTGGATTTTCATTTCATGAATCTACGCATAATTAGCTTAAAATAAAGGTGTATTGGATATTTCATGCTTGTTAGAAATCGTTTGTGAAGGATAGGTCTACAGTCACGTTAGAAGTCCCTTAGTCACTTGAATTGAGTTTCAATATACCTCAAAGTTTGTGATCTTACTGAACTTGGACTTCTCCATAGTTCTTATCTAAACCTGGAGCTTGGTGACAAACTGAAAATTTCTGCTTTTAGCTTACATTTCGGCGAATTATTGCATGGCTTGCTAGAAAATACAAAGTTTGATATCTAGGGCCAAGGTTTTATGGAATTTTCCAAATTATAAAGGAACCGAGTATCGTACAGTACAGATGACAGATAGCAGACCAAAGAAGATAATAAGAGACAAGATTTTTCGTGTCGTAAATATAGTTAGTTATCTAAAAATAGAAATATTTCGGAGTTATAGCTTTTCACAGATAAAATAGTTCCATTTCTAATTAGTATTTAATCATCATGATACTAAAATTTTGAACCTTTCCTAGCACCCTTATCATCTCCGAATATGTTAATATTTTAGAGTTATTCATATAATATGAATTATACACAGTTCATGTTCTTGTCGAAACCATTTCCTTATTGTATTGTAGCTTCAAAAGGTAATTCCGAAACTCATAATTTATAGCTGTGTAAAAATTATATATGCTATATGCCGCGATATAATGGGTATCTGCGAATGGAAGTATTTCATATTTTGGTATAAAACTCGGTATAGGGAGGTTTTCTAGTATGAGAAACAAAAATCCGTTATTTTTTATGGTCAAACTTCTAGAGGGCGCCACTTACAGCACTATTTCGGTAAATAACTTATCATAACTTTTTGCTATCTTGTATACAACAACTGACCAAAAAATCCCATTTTCGAGATATTTGTTTTTAAAAGTTCCAATACATTATTTGTATCATGATGATAAAACATTTTTATAACATTATAATCAAGTTGCTTTGGATAATATCTGAGTAGCGTTGCTATGGTTTCTAATGTTTGTCATAATATTGCTTTAAATTTCATGAATAATTTTAAGTTGACAATAATTTGTTAAACATCATGGACTTTACGTTTGATGAATATTCTGATATGCTTTAAAAGCACGAAGATTTTGTATGCTGACAGATTCCCTAATAGACACGTGCCTAATTCAAAGACTTTCCAACGAATCGAGAAACTGGTAAGAAATGATTATACCTTTATTTTGGGTAGTAAAGAGCATTTGGATTTCAAGTAGTTTTGCTCAAAATATGGGCCGACATAGTAGGGCTCCCAGAACTGTACGTACAATTGGGGTTAGGAACGTAGCTCGAGAATTTCACGTTTCCAAATGTACAGTAAGTACCATTTGTCAAGAGCAACTACAAATAATGCATTGGAACTTTTAAAAACAAATATGTCGAAAAGTATTTGCTTTAGAAACTTCTAACAGTACCTTTTTTGTTGCAGAAATACGACAAACCGAGATTTTTCAGTTAGTTGTTGTATACAGGTTAGTACAAAAAAGTTATGATAAGTTGTTCACCGAATTAGTGCTGGAAGGGGCGCCCTCTAGAAGTTTTGCCATAAAAAATAACGGGTTCTTGTTTATCATACTAGAAAATCTCCCTATACCGAGTTTTATGGTAAAATCTGAAATACTTCTCAAGTAATGAGGAAAAACAGAAAATAAAATTGTAACTCTGACACCCTGTATCTCGCAATCTATCAACCTTTAGACTGAGGTATGTTCAGGTTAATTCACATGTTTTGGTCTGGAGATCCCTTCGAGATTTCCCAACCTTTCGCAGACACACTGTATAAGTGGGGATATGCGGGTCAAGTACTAACATAAATCAAGCAGTGTCATGCTGCATGCCAAGTAAAGGCAGTCAATCGGGAAAAGAACTAGAAGTAATGGAAGCTGATATAAAACCAGAGATTCGTTTCTGTGAGGTTTAAACTTATTTTATGATTTTCTTTGAGTAAGTTAACGAAAAACAATAGGTGCTCAAATTTCAATGCTAGTTATTTTCAGCATCGCAATGCATTTTCACAAACACTGTGTGTGAAAACTTTCTTGTATAGCGGATGCGCCGGTACGTTGTTTTTATTTTGCCCTACTTTGCTACAGGATGGTTTCTGTTGCAATAACGCAGATCTTTTCTTTCTTTTCCGATATGGCCCAACCCGGGCTTACACTTTAATTTACACATTTAATTATTGGAGAACGCAATCGAGAGTCTCTTCGTTCTCGCCTCTTTTTCTCATATACTGAACCTTATTGCTTGAGTTCGGAATTTATATTATGGGATAAAGCTTTCGTACTTGCTGCTTTTTCGGTACGGCGGACGTTTAAGCGCCCCCTGTGCAAAAAAACTTTTAACGTATCAATTTACGAGATCAGCGCGTGCTTAACACATTTTTTCGGCATTCCTCTTTAGGCCGGCTAAAAATGTTTCTCTTTTCGCGCGGAATCTAGATGGCTGATTTTCGAGGAAACAAGTGATTTGTCATTTTGACTGAGCTATGTACATGACCCTGTGAAAGCGCTTACCATGTAATTTGGTATGTACGAGCATGATATCTCATTTTCGAGATTCAGGGGTCTTAAATACTTCTTCGAAGCATAGGAATGACAAAGCACGGTTGAAAGTTTACAAGTAACTAGCCAGAATTAAGCCAAGTTCTCTCCGTTTTAATGCATTACGTCCGATGTAGAAAAGATATTGACGCTTCTCAATGATGGCTGATAAAGCATAAGATTAAAAGTTACAAAAAATTGTATTTTCAATCCCCGTGTCAACCTTCAGAAGGCAAATAACTCCATCTAATCTTTTGATATTAAGTACCTGTATCACCATATATTGACTGGTCTGTTCCTTAAGCGTGAAACTGGTTACACTAGTTCATTATAAGTATTGTATCTTAGTCGGTGGTGTAACTCCATTGCCGCTGATTGCGTATTATGCTACTTTCCGACCGCTGCTAGAGACAAATCCACAGTTAATTGATCCACAGCTGACAGTAGACAGACTTAATCGCAACGCAATTAGACGGGTTTACATAGCTTTCGAAATAGCAGATCGATTTCGTCCTATATGTTTGATTACAGTCTCCGACACAGTTAATGTGTTTTTATCACTTGAACGGCCGCGTATTTGGTGCTGACCAGTTAGTTTTAATGAATATAGCGCAATCAGGGTACAAAGGAGAACTTTTTCAGTTTGATGCCTAGAAGCCATGCCTTGTAGCCTAGGGATTAAGGTCAACTGAAAGGCATTTCTGGCAACCGAAATTATAGGTCCCTTTACGTCTCAGATTTTCTATAATAATAATAATAATAATTTATTGGTACTATTACACAAAAATGTGTTTGCACAGGTCATTTAAAGTAGAACATAAAAGAGTAAGTAAAAGTAACAAACAATACGAAAATAAGACAAACGTAAAACACAAAGTGGCAATAAAAGGTAAAAAAAAACTTGATAAAACTATTTTAAAATTTAGAGGAACAATAAAATAAGATGGTTAAAAAATTATGAAATACTAATCATTTTTTCATGTTTGTACTCAAATGTCCTTACACACGTCTGGAGAACGATAAAATATAATACAAAAATAACACATAAAAAAAACAAACGAAAACAAAGTAATAAATAGTCAACAATTATGGAACAAAGTCGGTAAAATCATTATTTAAAAACTCATCTATGCTGTAAAAAGCTTTCGTCACTAAATATCTTTTCACAGTTGCTTTAAAAATGGTTGAGTTGAGTGTTTGACAAAACTTGGGCAGCGCATTAAAAAATTTCACACCGAAATAATTACTTCCGTGTCTAGTTTTTGAAAGTCTTGTGTACTCTGGTATTAATTCATTGTTGAACCTTGTGTTATATTTGTGAATCTCTTTCGGAGTTCTGTAATCATCGTAATTATTTTTAACGTGGATCAGACATTCCAGTATATATATGCATGGCACAGTTAAAATTTTTAGGTCGATAAATGTCGTCTTGCAACACTGTCTGAAATATAAGTTTGCTATTATTCTCAAGCATCGTCTCTGAACAGCAAACACCTTCGATACATGACATGAATGTCCCCAAATCAGTATGCAGTATTGCAAGTTAGATTGGAAGTAAGCATAATAGGCTGTCATTAAAGTCGATTTTGTTACGTAGGTATTTAAACTACGTATCATATATGTTATTTTAGATAACTTCTTTGATAAAGAAGTGATGTGTGATTCCCAAGTTAAGCTTGCATCAATAATCACTCCAAGAAATTTCACGGGCTCTACTAAATCACTTCTATGTGGACGAGTACTGAGTAGAAGAGATTGAGTTTTCGCTATGTTGATTGATAAACTGTTGGCATTAAACCAGTTTTGAATGTTGTCAAAATGCTGCTGAGAATCGAGCAATACATGATCAAAGTTACTATTGGAGGATATTGATGTCGTGTCATCCGCAAATAATATATACTGATTGATGCTACAGTTTGGCAGATCATTGATGTAGATCAAAAAAAGAATCGGTCCCAAGACACTTCCTTGGGGAACTCCGTGCTTAATATGCACATTGTTGGATAAACAATTTTGAAAACTAACATACTGTCTTCTATCTGATAAATAAGACGCAATTAAGGACAGGCTATTATTACTAAAACCATACAGCGACAACTTTTGAATCAAAATGTGATGTTGGACACAATCAAATGCTTTTGTAAGATCATAGAAGTTAGCGAGGGCAAACATGTTATCTTCCAGACATTTGTTGATGAAACTGATAAAATTGTTTATTGCTGCTTTCGTTGATCTGTTGGTACGGTATCCAAACTGGTTGTTACAGAATAAATTGTTACCTTCGAAGTATTCACATATCTGATTCTTCAGAAGAATTTCGAAAATTTTTGCTATAATTGGTATTATAGAGATGGGTCTGAAATTACATGGATCATTCTCACAGCCTTTCTTGAAGAGTGGCACAATCTTTGCAAGTTTTAATAAGGCAGGAAAGACATTATTTTCTATACACATGTTTATCAATTTTGTTATAGGATATACTAACAAGTTATTTAAGGTCTTCATAATTTTAACATCGATGTCATATGGATCTTTACTTTTAGAATTCTTTAAGCTTTTGATTGCGTCTCGAACATCATTGAATGAAACAGTTCGAAAGTTGAAATGTAGTGTATCACTAGTCTGTATAAAATCTTTGAAGTTCGACTGGGTAGCTGGAATTTCAGCGATAATGGTATCAGCAATGCTGACGAAGAAAGAGTTTAAATCATTCGCGCTGAGAGTAGACGAATGTGCTTTTGATGATTGCACACCATTGGATTTAATCACGTTCCACATAGCTGCTTGTTTATCTGACGCTCTACGTATAAATTTATCATGAGCATTTTTTTTCCTAATTCTGATTTCTGATCGGTACTTTGATTTGAAGACATTAATCTCCTTCTTTGATACTACTTGGGGATTATCTTTATTAATTTGTGTTATTAGTTCCAAAGTCTCTCTCATATGAGCCAATTCGTGATCAAACCAGTTGATTTTGTTGCGACAACCCTCTGATACTAACCTAGATTTGATTGGCAAGCACTCAGCGATATTATTTGTTAAGATGTTCATGAATCGTTCGAGTTTAGTGGTCAGTGGTAAACTAATATCAGACAAAAAGATCCAGTCGACTGTTTCAATTTTACTGTATAACTTGAAAAGACCTTCATCAGTGACAGGCCTGTAGTTTATTCTCTTCCTAACAGGTTTTAGAGTTTTCAAATTAAAATGAAATGCAATACCTAAATGGTCAGAAAAACATGTATCAAAGGCTTCTACAACTATGCTTGACATGTTTATATTGGTGAAAATATTATCTAGACAAGCATTCTGCCTAGTATTCACATTCACAGTCTGATACAGTCCAAAAGAAACACAAATATCACACATCACATTGGCATGCTTGTCGTGAGTGTTAAATTTAAAATTAAAATCACCAGATATGATTATATTTTGCTTATAGTCTAAAGTACTAAGTAGTATTTGAAGCTTATTATAGAATATATTGAAGTCTCCATTTGGTGATCTATATATGGTTAGAATTTGTGTGCCATCCAAACAGGTGACACCAGCAACCTCAAAGTGTAACTCCTCAGAAATGTTTAAAACTTTGTCACACAGAGGCTTAGCACTAAACTTATTATTGACATAAATACAAACACCACCGTGGATTTTGCTTGACCTGCAAAAACTAGACACATTCATATATTCACAAATATTCAGAGTATTAATCTCATCGCAAGTCAACCAATGCTCATTCAAACAAAGAAAGTCATAACTGTGCTGTTTTGCCACCAACTCAAGTTCATCAACCTTGTTTCTCAAACACTGTACGTTTAAATGTAAAAGTTTATACCGACAATCATTCGTGCGCACTTCACAGGCGCGAGCGTGTGATAAGGGATTTTTCGATACATTCTGTTTACCCGAATCATGTCTTACTAGGTGATTAGTATCGGATTCCCACTGGCCAGTAAAAAAGCACCAGTACTCTCACTGTTGCAATGCACTCGACGTTCCATTTTATAAATTGGAATTATTGGAGGCGATAACAAAACGTTTCTTTTGAGGGTAGAGCAGCTCGTCTGCACATGACTTCTTATGATGTTTGCCAGTGATTTGCGAAAACCATTCTTTACTACTAATAACTTCACTGAACAGTTAGGGTTATTTTTAATATAACTAGTTATTTTGTTTTCCAAGCGTTGCCCTCCTTGTGAAGGTGAGTATTTTCTTGAGTTCGAACACCTTAATGTTCTGGGGATCTGAAAACTTGAATATGTTTGTAGTAAGTAGGACCCTTGCAGGGATACAGAACATGAACAAGAGGCTTCTCATCTCGTCACCCCATCACATGCAAGTGACATCTCAGCGTTTTGTGGCCTGGAATAAGTTCCACCAACAACCTTGACTCCATCTAGAGATGAGCAAAGCTCTGAGCGCTATGTTCTAAAATGCGTATCCACTTCTTCGTTATCATTCAGTTCTTCACACAGTCACACTAAGGGCTGCCTTTCTACCAACAGTGTTTCTTCCCAGGAGTTTGATTCGGACTAAAGAACCAAAATCGCAAAACATTATTTCGGTTCTTTTGATACTTACAAGACTAACTATCAATAGACTTCTTGATAAAGATATGATGTTGAAATATGTTTAGATCTCCAAAACTGGTTCGGAATAATGAAAATGACGTCAAGTAGGCTGACTCTCCACTTTCCACGCAACTTTGTCACCAGTCAGTTCATAAAGAATTATGTTCGGCACAGGTTAGCCCCTCTGAAAACTATACATGTATAACAAAATTTAATAGACAATTAGTTCTTAGTCCCCACTCATTTGAAAATTTCTTCCCTGTCCTGCCGAAAGTATCGGCTATCTGTCAACGACGCTATAACTGGTGGTCGGGAGCACCAGCAATGCAGTCAGGTGCAGACAGGGCGTGGTGCATGAGGGCTGTCGGACGATCACAACCGACACACGACACGTCTGTATATTATATATTAAGGTATTTATTGCAAACTTACCGGAAAATGTATGATGTGCAAAATATGTACTAAAAGGTGCGTCGGGTTTGGAAGTATATTGTTAACAAAAAAGGTGAGAAATACCACAAAACTTACCGTTGTGAAGTTGGCAGATAAAATTTAGCGGACAATTTGCCGAAGATACCCGAATGACCAGTGGCATCGACATCCTCGACCAGACTGTGATTGTGAAGGATACAGCTAACAGCTCGCAACAATAAATATATATGCACAAGAATATGCACCCCTATAGGAAGAATCATTTTCCACCCCATTTAAATAATTCGCATACACAATTCATGGGCTAGGTGGCATGGTGTGAGAAAGCTTCTGAAAGACTGGCAGATAAAAAAATATGTTTATAAATTCATTTTCTCCCAAAAGGAAATGATTCCCCTAAATCAGTTGTACCTCAAAAAATACTCTATTATAGAGACAATTTATAGGCTATGTGGCATGGTGTGAGAAAGCTTCTGAAAGGCTGGCAGATAAAAAAATATGTTTATAAATTAATTTTCACCCCCAAGGAAATGATTCCCCAAAATCAGTTGTACCTCAAAAAGAACTCTATTATAGAGAAAATTTATAGGCTAGGTGGCATGGTGTGAGAAAGCTTTCCAAATAATATAGGCGGATGAAGGACTAGGGAACAGATAGACTGACAGACTAACAGACGTACCGCCGTATAGTAGGGCCAGAGGTACAAAACCTGTCAAAAAATCGCCATTCTCGAATGCATAAACAAAAATGCGCATCCCCATGTTTTTTGTTTTTGCGCGCTGAGTCTATTTTGACAGTTCTGGGATGGTGTGGAATGAGTAAAGAGGCTAAATCAGGAAATTGAGTTTTACTGAGCAAAAGCGACCATATTATCTATACGTGATACTGTACCTGAAGAACTACTAGAAAATGACAAGAAAATTTGTGCATCAGCTAAACTTTGTTGTAAAATACCTAGTAATTAGTAAATTGGAATTCTTTTATAAACATTTAATTATTACTTGAGGAGGAAAGAATATGCTTTATTCTTTGCACTCTGTGATAAGAAAAATGTCCCCAGCCTAAACTAAGCAAAAGTTCTCCATGGCCGCAACCCGAAATATTTAAGGATGTGTATGCTCCCTGTAAATAAATTCCATTAGTCTAACACAATGGTCACCAACATGTTCAGTGTGTTGAGCTACTTTGATAATTTTGGAATAGACAGTCGTAAGCAATGTAAGCCAACTTAAATGAAATTATACACACTTGTATGCGACATACATGTGTTTATTTTGCTAATACTAGTAAATACTAATAAATTTAAATACACTAATAACTAATACATACTACATAACTACATCCATTCCTACCAATCGTAGGTGTTTGAACAATAAACAAAATAAAGGTAACTAAAAATAAAGCAACAAACTATTTTAAACAAAAACATGTCCAGATAAAAAACGCGTGTTCAATAAGAAGCCTGACACTGGTGGATAATGCAGTGCCCATCTAGCAAAGTAGTGCTATAAGCTTTTGGTAAAAGAACCGTTCAGCCATAAAAGCTCTCTATTGTTGTTGCCTGAACACTGTTGTGTGGGATGCAAATTTGGTTTCTGCAACATATTTGCTCTAAAATGAGGTGTTTAAAATATTCTTATAACATAGTTATAGGACAAATTTTTAACTGTTGCATAAACGTTTATAGAACTATTTTATATGGCATATCTGCACGTTAGTCAAAATTGTTGTGTTGTGGCATCCATGGTAACGTTTATAAAACAAACCCGTGCCTTGTTGTTTTGCTGCGCAAATTTACTACTTTAGCCAACAAATTGCTTCCAACGGAAGCACTTATACAACTGTTGTTTAGTAACTATTAAAGGCTGTACATATGCAACAATATTACAACTTTTGTAATACAAAATTGCTGTGCTCGACATATATTTGTTGCTAAATATGTTGCTATACAACTTCACCATAACCCAACTTTCTGCTGTCACATTTTTGTTAAAATGCCATAACCAATGTTTTCAGACAAACAAGGCATGCATATTGGTTCAAAAGGTTTTATCAACTGTTCAAACAGAAGATATAAATGTGGTACAAATTCTGGGTAAATCATTCGACTCTGTCAGTATTTCATTTCGGACATTTGTCAAATTGTAATATAACACCTGCAGGCAACACCAAAATATTCTAATAAACCAAAGACAACATGGACGATGCCATGATTATACACAATCACCCGCCATATTGGGCGAACGTTCATTCCTCTATTTAATATTAAATAATTATGTTTCAGTTCGAAATTACAGATATAAAGTGATAAACATTAGTGTAACTGTCTAAATATAGGATTTGTGGAAGATTTAACGCAGATAAGTTCAGTTTTTCATCTTAAAAATTTAGACATAATTTTGATCATTATTAAAATATGGATCAAATATGAAGCCCGTGGAAATTGCGTAACTACTTTGCATGATAATCATACTAAAATTTGCTGCGCAAGTAATTCAGTAGCCATATATCGCAGTGTAGAAGTTTATCATATACCTGTGTATGAAAATCACAATGGCCGATATGCAAGTAAACAAGATGACTGTAATGTGTTAGTTATATATTCTTCACTTCGTCTATACAATACATAACAAATAGTTTGGTTGCAATAAAGTAGAATCACGTAGCAGAATAGTTATTTAGTTGACAAAAACTGAATCTTGCACTGACGCACATGTCCTATAGCGGCCGCAAGAGGCTTACACTTTTGTTGTATAACTGTTATCTGCAGCCCTTATACAACCTCTTAAATGACTGAAGTGTCCTATTAGGTGTGCCCATTTCGCTTGTATAGCTGTTCTAAGAGGGTTTTGCCAGTGTTCTTACAGTATACAATGCTGTGTAAGGAATACTGTACAATCATTCTTGCAACTTTAATAGGAGTGATAATTGTTAGTTGGGTGGTAACAAAGAAATTGCGGAAAACTTTCATCTCTACGACATAACCCCACGAGACAGACCCTTATCACTGTTACCGGGCCTTGCGTATTTATTCCGTTCAAAGTAATCGCGATCGTTCTCGAACAGATCGCTCACCGCAGTGTTGTCGCTGCTTGTGTTTATTATGAGAATTTACAAAATTTACGGAACCTTCATTAATTACCAATACCCAGAGGTACAGGGTAAATATATGTAAAAAAGGGCAATGCATAAAGTGGAAGATATGTTAGTAATAGGGTTGCGACGACCATTTTTGTTTCTCCTATGTAACTTACCATCCTATACACTGGCTATGATGCTAAAATAATTGATTACGCCTCAAGTTCATTTTATATACAGGGTGCTTCGAATTCGACCCTAACCATTGGGATCTCGGGATCTGTAAAACATACGAAGACACTGAATGGAGGCAAAGGTAGGTAATCAACAAAATGCCGCCTAGAAAGTTTAGAAATTCAAAAAACTTTCGGAATTTTCCTGACTTCATTATTTGTAGTGGGATTTCAAAATAACTTGCACATTAATATTGCCACTTTTTCTCCTCTACAAGACGGCATAATCAGACTTTCAATATGAAGTTTCTTCTGTTGTCCTCCAGGATCAATTTTATTAGCCATATTAGAATTTTGCGCAGCTGAATAGAGCTTCTAATTCTGATTCCTGAAATTTACCATACGTCATGCATGACATTGCCAAATTTTAGTTAGTCGAAATTATTGGATTGTCATTTGTTTCGCATTCCAGATTAATCTCAAAATCACTTAGTTTTTTCCTGACTTTATACAAGATGGTGTAGTTTAATTTTTAATTAGACTTTGTTTTTCCATATGAACGCTATATTGGAATTTTGTACATTCAAATTGACTTTTCAGTCCTAAATTCAGTGATTTATTCCCTTAGTTTTTTCATGAATTTGTTGTCGGACAAAAATTATTAGAAAATAAAAAGGTATGGTGGAACCTGAATACGACATGAAAATTTTATTGACCGTAATAAGGATAATTATCATAAATAAGCAGGTATAAATCATAGCAGACGTTCAAAATGTCCGTTATTTTGTAGGTAAAGCCTGACTCCCCTGTACATTGCCCACTGCTCGATTTATTTCTCTTCTCAGTCTTCCAATTTGAGGTCTGGTCCTGTATACGAGACAAATGAAATCTGATTCTTTTTGGAATAACTAAGATTTGGCCATGTCAACGTATAAAATATGACCCATTTTTGAAATCAGAATTGAAAACCCTGTTCAACTCAAAAATCCAATATGGCGTCTATAAGAAAAAATAAAGTTGATGCTGGAGGACAGACGTCGAAACGTCGTAGTGAAATTCTAATTTTGCCATCCTGTAGAGGAGAAAAAGTGGCAATGTTAGTGCCCAATTTATTTTTAAATCCCACTACTATTAAAGTAAAAATTAAAACGATTTTGGAAAAATTTCTATTTTCGGAAGTACTCTGGATTCAATACTTAAGCAGGATTTGGTTACCTAAATATACAAGTTTGCCCCGATTCAAGCCACTTCGTATCTCTTATCGTATCCAAGATCCCAATGGTGAGGGTCGAATTTGAAACACCCTGTGGATATAAGTTTAAATAGAAATCCAAGCGGTAGCCGAGCATTTCATGCCAGCTCAATATCTCTTTACCCCGCTCTTTACTCAGTTCCTGACTTGGAAAAATGTATCTTCAAACATCTTATATTTTATAACCGTCTTATCTATGTTTGCACAGAAAAGACGGCACACGGCGAATATACCATCGTTTCTGTGCTCACACGAAAAAGAGCCTACAACAAGCTTCAAGTAGCTCATTCGGAGGCATCAGGCTCAAAAGCTGACAGTGGCATGGCGAGAAGCAAACACATGTTTAAATTTGCCAAATTTTATTTAGCCAAAGAACATCTATTTAACTATTCAATTGAAAACTACAACTGGTAAAATTAAAAATTAGTTTTTGGCAAATCAGTTATATAAAACAATTAAAATGAATATGACCCATCTTTGAAATGCGTATGGAAGAAGCCGTAATCTTAACTCGGGCTCTCGAGTGCTATTCTGCAACCATCGCCTAGATGCGATGAGCTCGCTGAAAGTACTGCAATATGTACTGACAGGTTTAATTTCCCATATCCACAGCTTGGATTAGAATTAAATTACCTTAGTCGATCAATAGAGTTACTTCGGTACATAGTATTGTAGCAGATTTATTTTGCTATGAGTAAATCTACGCCTGAAAATAGACAAACTATTGAAGTTGTGTGGTTTCAACTTGTGGTTTAAAAAGCGGGGCATACAGAAGGTACCAAAACTGTGGCATAATATAACCTGTAAAAGTACAATTTACCCAAATGGCAGAATTTGAGAACAAGTTTCGTATGTCTTGTCGCTTCAATTCATTTTAGAGCAACAGTCGTTGCAGATTTCAGTGGCATAAATAACGAATATATAAGCTAACGCATATATACTTAGCGCATACTATTGAAAAGATAAGGTTATGTGAATTTCACAACAAACAGTGGAAAGTTTGTTCAAGCCCTAGCACACAATCAACATCGATTATCGACGAGCGGGCGGTAAATTGGACTTTGTGGATAGGCTTTTTAGACGTTAGACCTCAGTTTACATCCCACGGACTCCAAGTTCAGACATTGCATCATATTCGTTGTTAGGGCGTGCCGCAAGTTCCACTGACACGACCGTTCAATTTTTCGTATTTCGTCAATTTTTGTTTAAATGCCACTTTAATACTGTACGATTTGATACATCACGTTATTTTTAGGATCACTTGTAATTTGAGATCATCCGTTTTATGAACTAATTCATTTAGTATTAAATAGCAGATACATATGTCCCCCTATTATGTGAGAATACAATTAGTGAACCTACATAGAAAAGAAGTACAGCAATCTTTAACATGAAAAAGTAAGCAAAAACAAGTAGACCATGGAGTTGAAAATATAATAGACATCCTAAGATAATTAACAGATATTCAACATGTGACATTTATCTAGTGATACTCGTCATATCTTGGCATTGTCTGTTTGTTTATTATTATTGTTATTAAGGCTGGTACATTGATAGATGTATATATGTATTTATTGATTTGCAAATTCTGACAGGACGATTTCCAGTTCACAGTAAATAATGGGTATATAAAGTATTACCAGTGCCTATCGTCAACAGTATTAATACCAATTGAGGCGGCAATGAGCTATTTGCTCTGTTTTTTAAGAAAATAAAAAGGTACCCTGTCACGAAAGATTTGTTTAATCGTACGAGTATAATGCCTATATGTTTTCTAATATACTTATAACCTTCAATTTTGGGATACAAAACACGCTGGTACGAAATTCTTTACATGGTGCGATTTTTTTACACATGTAGCAAGTGGAGTTCCTCAAGGCTCTGTCTTGGGGCCAGTGCTGTTCCTTCTGTATACAAGTGACCTGCCCGCATTGATTTACTCCACATGTTCAGCTTATGCCGACGTCACCAAGATTTACAATACTGTCGTAAATTCTGCTATGCTTCAACGAGATCTTGATATTGTTTGTCAATGGTCAGTCAGTTGGCTTTTACCCTTAAATCTAACTAAGTCTTGTGTCCTTCACCCCGGGAAGACAAATCCGCGATTTACATACAAGATCTCTGACCACAACATTGAAGCAGTTTCCAGCCACACTGATCTGGGTGTTGTAGTCAACGATCGTCTTTCCTGGTCAGAGCATATTCACCACGTTACATCAAAAGCCAAGAAACTTCTATACATGCTGGAGAGGTCTTTCAAAGGATCGGATGTCAACACTTGCCCCTACATTTACAAGGCATTCGTGAGGCCAATTCTTGAATTCGCTGGCCCGGTATGGGACACTGTGCTTCTGCGCGATAGAAATCTCGTCGAATCAGTACAGCGTCGTGCTACTCGTATCCCTTTTGGAGCACGAAGACCAAGCTATGGGGATCGCCTTGAATTATTCAACCTGACCTCATTCTCTGAGCGAAGACTTCGTGGCGATCTTATAGTTACGTTCAGGATACTTCATGGTTTGATGGGCACCAACCTCATGCATCTATACTGTCTGTCGCGCAGCAATCTACGCGGACACAGCTTCAAACTGTATAAGGAGCCATTTAAAACAACAGTCCGACAGTGGTTTCTTCCCAACCGCATATTCAACACCTGAAATTGTTTACCTAAAAGTGTGGTTGGTGCTACTTCAGTTAATAGCTTCAAAGTGCAGTATGATAGCTGGAGGAGTGTACAAACTTTATAGCTATGAACTGTCTATTTTTATTTTTTTTCTATTTGATGTATTTGTGTTACGTGTCCGTACACTATATTTACTGCATGAGCTTATAGTACTGTGTACTCTGCTCATCTCAATTATCATAATAATAATAATAATAATAATAATAATAATAATAATAATAATAATAATAATAATAATAATAATAATAATAATAATAATAATAATAATAATAATAATAATAATAATAATAATAATAATAATAATAATAATAATAATGAGTTACTGCCAATGGTTTCTAGTTAACAAAATTCTATTTAAAAGTTATATGAAAATTCTCTGATAGTGCATTTATGGCGTTAAGGTTTGAAAATTAAAATTATGAATAAAAATTGAACAGTCGATGTTGATTGTGTACTAAGCGTATATATTTATTAGGTCTTGAACTTCCCACCGTTTGTTGTGGAATATAACCTTATCTTTTCGATAGTACGCGCTAACTATATTATATGCGATATGTTATATATTTGTTATTTATGCCCCTGAAATCTGCAACGACCGTTGCTCTAAAATGAACTGAAATGACTACACATACAAAACAAGTTCTCAAATTCTGACGTTTCAGTACAATTGTACTTTTAGCCCATTAAGTTATGCTTCACTTTTGGAGCCTTTTTGTTATGCCGCGCTTTTTAAACCACAAGTTGAAACCACACAACCTCAATGGTTTGTCTATTTTAAGGCATATATTGACTTATATCATAATAAATCTGCTACGATATTACGTACTGAAGTAACTCGATTGATCGTCAAGGCTAATTCAATTCTAATCCAAGCTGTTGATATGTAAAATTAAATCTATCGGTACATATTGCAGTACTTTCCGCGAGCTTATCGCATCTAGGCTAGGGCATGACATCTTTGGTTGCACTTACCGAGTGTTGTCGTTAATCGCTAAGTTTCGACGACTTGCAGAATAGCACCTCTGGGCGGACACAGGCAAGCTATTCATTCTGGCCTGGGTGTAGGTAACTCAAGGAGTTCCTTAAGTAAAGTGTAGACAAGGCTTGAAGTAAATGAATCTCTCAGTCAAGGTCTAAGAGCAAGGCTAAAGTAGGTCGTAAAATCCAAGTAAAGATCCAAAAAGGGGTAAAGGAAGGATTGTATCCATTAGAAACGTGTTTTATGACGTAGGCATCTATAAGCCTCGCTAAAATGAATGAATAAGATTTTCTGTTACACTGTTCTGATGTTACAAGAGTGATTGTATAAATTAGTCAAATCAAAGAAAGAAACTTAGTCTTCGACAGAATAAAATTGCGGGTCAGCGAAAAGCAGTAAGTGAAATAATGCTCATTAAAAGTCAGCTATATGATTCCTTGGAAGTATGCAAAGTATGCGAATATATGCAGGTGGAGACAACCTTTAAATTAACTTGTACCACAATGTGTGCAACACCTTGTAGGATGATTAAAACATCTGCAAATTTAATCCGGTGCACATCTCTTTAAAAAAGTTATAGAGAAGATTGAGAGCAAACCAGAACAAATATTTGCAGAAAATGTTCGTATATTATGTAAAACTTACAATTTTTACTTAATTAGAGACATAAATATACGAGCCCCACTTCAGTTGGCCCAACTATTGAAATCTCAGTTTTTTTCTTATCAAACACAAATAATAAAAATGTAGCAGGGTGTTATAGGTTTGAAATATTAACAATGAATATTTTGATATTATATAGTAGAAAACACCAACTTTATCACTCCCTAATCAAATTTGCAGCGTAAAAATAACACATGTTGCAATTACAGCATATCAACCTATTTTTATTTCAATGCAACGCATTAGGTGGCTGTGGAAACTAAAAGCCATGACAATTGTTTTTATTAATCACAGCTGTCAGAATACGTTTAAAATAGTTTTAGGTAGTTAAGGTTTTCAAAATGTGTAGAGGAAAGGTTATTAGTTTACCGATAATTAATTTTTTTAATTCTGAGAAATCAAACTCAGAAATTGCAACTTTGTTAGACTTATCGCTGTACAGTGTGAGAAATATTGTTAGAAGATATAACGTAACTGGTTCAGTTAATATTAAGCCACGATATGTGAAAAAAGTAATATCACAAATGCCGACCGAAGAGCATTAAGAAGAATAATCGTGAAAAACAGGCATGCCTATTATTTACAATTAAGTGCTCTGTGGAGTGACGCTGTTGGAAGGAGAATTTCGAGGTCCACAACTCAAAGAGAGGCCCACAAACTGGGATTTAGCACTTGCAAGGTAAGTTTCCTCATAAAAAAAAAGTGATGTAAAAACCCTAAAGTTGCACAACTTGTTTATAGGCCAAAGAAAAGCCACTATTAACTCCACTGCAAAAGAAAAATCGGGTTAGATGGGCTAAAGAACATAGACAATGGACACCTCAACAATGGTGTGCAATACAATGGAGTGATGAGGCCCGATTTGAAGTTTGTGTTGGTGACAGTCGCAGTAGAAATATTCGCAAAAAAAAATGAAGCATTCCATGTTGACTATCTGAAGAGAAAAGTGAAATTTCCAGCATCCATTATGATCTGGGGCAGAATGAGTAAGGAAACTTCATTTTATTGCTGGAAATGTGGATACAAACAAATATTTGGCAATTTTAGAAGAATCGCTTTTACCAGTGATGGAAGAATGTTTGACATCCGGCCAAGATTTTGTGTTTCAGCAAGATGGTGCAGCGTGCCATACCTCAAAAAAGGCTACAAAATGGATGGAAGAAAATAATGTACCACTTTTGAAATGGGTCTGTAGCAGTCCAGATCTGTCACCTATTGAAACTTTGTGGCACGAGATGAAAAAGGTTCTACGACAACATCCTGCTCGTACAATCACCGAACTGAAACAAAAGCTTCAAGAAATATGGGATTGTTTTACACAAAGTTTTTGCCAAAACTTGGTTAACACTATGCCCCAAAGAATTTCAGCCGTAATAAAAAATAAAGGTGATGTTACCCAATGGTAATCTTTCAATTGTTGCTTTGTTAGTTTCGCGCATTGTTTATTTGTTCAGATGTGCTATTAGTTATAGGTCTAAGTGATTTCAAATATGTATTTTATAGCACTAGAGTGTATCTAAAATGGTTTTGAGAAAATAAATTGTTTTAGAAGTAAGTAGTTTCGTCATGTTTAGTTTATAAAGGCATATTTTGGTACAAATCTTGAAGTGGGCTCGTATTTAGCACACGGTACACTGACTCTGCATTTTTGTTTTGATAGTGGAATCGTATCAGACGAAAATACCCCTGGTTTGCAAAATAATTGTAAAATCTGGTTTTATTGTTGCAAGTTGTTCAATTGGGTATTCAAAACATGGACGCATAAAATGGGTACATCAATTTTTGAGGGAAAAGAATGAGAAAACGTGTTTTTTGGTATTCAAACAAAAGCGCTGACAGGAACAAAACAAACTACCTACCTACAGAATGAGACCACACGTAAAGAGATCCGACTAATAGCAAAAAAGTTATGGTCGGAAACCGAGGCAAACTACATTTCTTGGAACTTGTTTGTAATGCGACGATGGTTTCTCGCAGATAATTGGAATTCTTTAAGTTCGTAGGATATGTACTTCCAAATAATCACAACAAAATTGGAGTAGATTGGTCAAGGAGTTTTTGAGAATTTCTAATTGTTTGTTCCAGAACACCTTTTTTTGCCGCCATCACTACTAGTTTATTGAGCAATACACAGAGTTAGGTCAAAGGGCATTTTATAGCAAAATACACTAGTTTACGTTGCCGATATGAACCGAAAACTATTTCGGAACATAAATGTTATTTTGTTACAAAAAAAAAGGATACGTTACGTTTTTTTTTCCTAAACAAATTCAAACATGTCGTATTTGTGAGTAATTCGCGACAAAAGATGATAGACTCATTCGATTTGTTTTAAAATATGTACCTTAACGTGTTTCTCGAATATTGTAGCGCATTTGTTCAATTACTCACAAGTACGAAATGTTTGAATTTGTCTAGAAGAAAAAACGTAACCGTTTCTCGCATAAAAATAAAATTGATCTTTCAGAATGGTTAGTGATTCATATCGGCAAGGTAAACACCTGTATTTTGCTAATAAAAACCTTTTGAACGAACCCTGTATGTTGCTCAATAAACTAGTAGTGATGGCCGGGAAACAGGTGTTTTGGGATAAACAATTAGAAATTTTCAAAAAATATAATCCAATTTTTTGTTGCTCAGAAATATGAGTCCTAAAGATTTGAAGAATTTCAAGTAGTTGCATGAAATTATCGTCGCATTACCAGCAAGTGCCAGAACCTGCATTTTGCCCCGGTTTTCGGCCATAACATTTTTCGTGTTAGTTGGATCTTTTTACATGTGGTCTCATTTTGTAGGTCTCATATGTTCCCAAAAATCTTATACGAAAAGTGTTTTCGTTCCTGTCAACACTTTCGATTGTATCCCAAAAACACGTTTTCTGATTTTTTCTTGTCAAATAAAATTTTTTCACACAAAAATTGGTGTACCCATTTTATGCGCCCTTATCTTAAATACCCCCTTGAACACCTTGCATCAATAAAAACAGACTTCACAATTATTTCGGGAAAATTTGCTAATATGATTAGTCTATGAAGGTCCGGAGGTTTACTACATGTAGGGATATGCATAGGGATGAGAGGAATATTAGGATTTCATGAACGATGAAACCGTTAAAATTTCTTGAAAAACTATGACTGGTGACAGTAAACAGCGCTAGTATCAAAAAGCTGTCAATGTCCTGGTAATAGAGGTTTTCCTATTGATCCTGTCCGCCTGACGGTAGACAGCAGATGGATCAGATACCCAAATAATTCATCGAATTTCCATGGAATTCGTGACTAGGTTCAGCCAAAAACACCACACACACACCACCCTCGATAATTAGTCCGGCTGTATGGCCGATCGCCTCGGCTTTCATCTAGCAGGCCATAAACATCAAAATATGCTGTTCGACGTCCACATCTGCATATATGTAACGGTGCTGTGCTGGTGGAAGCGTATATCAGGATTTCACATAATAATGTTTACAAAGGCCCAGGATCGATTTAGCGGAACGGCCGTTCCATCCTCGGCATGTATGGCCGAGATAGATGCAGCATTTTTGCGACAAGTAATTTATGTTATGTGATTCGCTGGTCCGGATTTCTGGCTGTTTCAGATCTCTGGGTAGCTTTGCTGGTAAAGGCTGGAGTAAGATACAAAGAGCAGAAACACGTACTCATCAGAGCCACGTTCCATTAAATCGAGGTCTGATAACTCGTCACAGCTTCACGTTTTATTTATCTTTGATTTGTAACTATACTTTAACCGTGCAGTAAGAACGCTGTCAATATGTCCATATTTTTAAGTTTTAAACTTGATATGTACAAATGCTTTAGGTATTGTCAAAATGACAAGCAGAGTTAATGTAAATTCAAACGAAAATGTAGAAGGAAACCTGCAGAGGTTAGCTAGCATCGATTTTGGTTTTCAATGTTTTATGTGTTATTTTTTGTCCAACTGCCGGTACACTCATAAGACATGTTGTATACCACTTGCTGTTCAGACGCCGTTCGACGAGCTTCGAGTGCGTCAGTCACAAGATGGTAGTTAGTTTGCCAGTTGAAATTTGGAATGAATACTAATGAATCATATTCTCTTACCTAACGTATAAATGCTAAAAAAAAATATGGTCCACTAAATATTGAAAGACATCGACATGGTTACTTTTTTACACGGTACCCATGTCAACGAAAAAGCCATGAAAAGTTTCTTAATAACCTCTGAATGCCAAAAAACTTATTTGATGAGCTGTTGGGGACAATCAGATACAGTGTACAGCCCATATATACTAATATACGAGGTTTGTTCAATTGACACCGATCTTCGGTCGAGAAGATTATTGGCAATATATCTACAAATAATTACCACTACAGGCACATATCACATTGTTCCACAAATGCTTATAGAATTCTTGCGGGTGCTGCTTAAAGAATTCTTTTACGGCATTTTACACTTTTTCGAGCGACTGAAAATGCTTATACTGCCTACTGTTTTGATTCATCTCTTGATTACAATTTTTATGTTTGTATTATGCTCACAAGATCTCATTCATTTGTTATAGTAATCCTCAGAAAATGGTTTATGAATTTTTGGACTTGTTCGAATAAGTGAAATATTTAAAAATCACGATCGTTCTACTTTAACTGCGTACGCTGCCTAAATTGTGGATCATACATAAATGCTACTACTACGAAAATAAGGGTCTTCAAAAGAACTAAGAGATCCGCGGAAGCAAATAGCGATCTCTTACAGATAAGGCACAATAACGCGTTTCATGAGAAAATAGTCATTTTGAATCGTCCTCTGGTTGCCTTATTAGGTCCTTGCCTATTTAGGAACGGATGTTAAATAGTATGGTTTGCTCAAGCCTCGGGTGATCTTCATTTTTTTTTTCGTTAAAGTAAGTTTGTCCGATCACCATGAGACACGAAATCCGGTGAAAATCTGCCAAGTAATACTTATTATCCCGAGAAAATTGTAGTTGACTTTATTTGCTAACTCAATGTGGGTTTTGCTCTACGATTCATCTGTTGACTATGATGCGCGCGAAGCCGTGGTCTAGTAAGTAAGAAGTTTGCATTTGTGCTAAATATCTCATTT
Organism: Acanthoscelides obtectus; assembly: GCA_963669975.1. Taxonomy (NCBI): domain Eukaryota; kingdom Metazoa; phylum Arthropoda; class Insecta; order Coleoptera; family Chrysomelidae; genus Acanthoscelides; species Acanthoscelides obtectus. The sequence goes on from CAVLJG010000003.1 coordinate 48,443,075, forward strand.
GCATTAATATTTGATATTTTACGACTTTTTGCAATTTATTTTTGTGGCTTTAAGAATCATATCACGTATTGTAGTTTTTCTACCGATGAACTCGTCAACTTGTAATAAAACATTAAAACCAGTCAAAATCAACAAACATGCTACGAGTAAGAAACGCGCATGAATATTACCATAACTAAACTGAAAGGAAGAATGGAAACGGATTCCGGCCCTGAGATAAGATGACGCCTTAACGCTTCCACGCTACAAGGCCCGATATATTGGCGTAAGCTAGTAGAGGTTGGAGCTTATTTCGTTGAGAGTCTAGTTACCGCGTGATATTGTTTGTTGTTAGCAGAATTATTGTTTGGTTATTTCTGTTGTTATTGCTTGGGTTATACTTATATTTCCTTAACCATGGAGTGTGAGACTGGGAGTGGAAGCACTGGAAGCCAGGAAACAAGTAGAAAGATTCGTAAGGCACAAAAAGGATACGAAAGAAATCGTACTCAACGTTTTATCTGAACAAGACTATGTCGCGGGAAGATGCACTCACGCGTTGCAAAAGCATGACAGATGTCAGAGAGTGGACTGTGCGCAGCTGGTACATGAACAAAAGAAAGCTAGAGCTATTGCTGATCCAAAGTTCCATTTGAAGGGATGAAAGGCCATTAAACTGAATGGCGACAGCAAAATGGCGTTAAGACGAACCGTACATTCATTCTTTTTTAGGAATGAGATACCATCCCTTAAGGCTATACATGGAAAGATCAAGAGTCATGACATTATACCCCCAGTGATCCTAATTTTCGTTAGGCAGCGCGTAATCGGAAGTCAGGATTGATAGAGAAATAGTCGTGTAGCGTCGAAAATACCCACGAGCAATAACTTAGTATAGACGACAGAGCAGAAAATTATATTATTTGCACGAGACGTGGATAAAAGCAGGTCACACGGTTACAAAAACATGCATAGACAAAAATGTACTAAGTAACCGATAAGCAAACGTTGAAGGTTTGTCAACAGGTCTTAGTGCACCGTCAGGGAAAGGTCAAAGATTGATCGTTACACATATTGGCAGCAATAGTGGCTTTTTAGAAGGATGCATCTTGACTTTCGTCTGTAAGAAAGGAGGTGATTATCATGATGAAATGAATGCCAGCTGCTTCGAGAGATGGTTCCAAGGGGCGCTTCAGCGAGTTGAACCCAACTCTGTGGTAGTCATTTATAAAGCTTCCCACCACAGTCGTAGAGCCGAACTTGTAGCAAATATGGGGTCTCGAAAAAGTAAGATGCAGCAATGTTGCGCGCAAAAGGCATTCCATTTGACCATTCATGTGTGAAGACGGAACTGTACGAAACAATTAAACATCACAAACCTGCGACCATTAGTTACGTGATTGATGAGATGGCCCGTCATTGTGGTGTCACTGTGCTACGTGTACTGCCCTACCATTGTCAACTAAACCCAATAGAGCTCATCTGGGCTCAAGTGAAGGGTTATATTACGCGCCATAACACAACCTTTAAATAACCAGACGTTAAGGCTTTGCTAGAGAATTTCATACGTCACGCCTGAAGCGTGGCAGAATGCTGTCCGTCACGTTGTGAAGAAGGAAATAAAAACGTGGCAGCTTGACCGCAACATCGACACTATCATGGAGCCAGTTATAGTCAATCTTGGCAAAGAAAGCGATAGCGACAGCTTATTACTTTACTATTAGTGGAAGCGACGATGAATGAAGAGAGACAGACTCAATTATTAGCTTATGGATAATCAGAAAAAAAGCTGACAAAGGTTATCTCCAAATTTCTGATCTATAACGTCTTTCAAACCATTTCCTTTTTTATTAAACATATAAAATAAATCAAGTTTACCGACATTAAAAGCTATATCCCGCCACTGAAAACCCGACTACCGTTGGTTGAGTGATGTTCACGTGAACATCGATGAGTTATTATCCGGGCTATAGGTTGTATGCCCCAATAACCTCCATCTCTTTCGCTGTAGATTATCTTTCACTGCATTATCTTGCAGAAGAGTGACACCACGTGAGAGCTTCCCTGGCCGTTTTCGTCTTATTGCTTGATAGAGATTGTTCAAAATTTCATTATACTGGTTTGCGTTGATATGAACTGAAGCAAGCTAGAGCAAGGGTCCTTCATGGTCGAAAAAAAATGTCTGCAGAAGGTTGAACTTTAAACTTCTTTGGTGACGGAGAATTTGCGTGTTTCCATTGCATCGATGACAGCTTAGTGGAAGGTTCATAATAAGGACACCAAGATTCATCGCCAGCAATTATTGACGAAAGAAAGTCATTACTGTTTCGCTTGTATGCGGTGAGATGTTGCAAAGATAAGCCCTTTAGCAAGCCTTTTGGTGCTCTGGCAAAAGGCGAGGAACCCGTTGCGCACAATCTTTGCTGTAACCCAATTTGTTTACGATACTATGGACAGATCCCATACTCACACCAACATTTTCTAAAATTGCTCTGATTGAAATTGGACGATTTGCTCTAAAAATGCCTTCCACACATGCCACATTCCTGTCTGTAGATGCAGTACTAAATGCACCTGGCATGGCTCATCAGTCGTCTCTTCTCTTCCACTCTTAAATCTTAAAATTGAAGGACCGCACGCAGATTATATTTGGAGGGATTGTTAACAACAAACGCCATTTTTAGGTCATAATACTCAAAATACAAATGACAGGAGCGGATTTAATGTGGCGTTTACAAACAGGACGTCAGACAAGTGATTAGAATTTTAATCCGGGAGATTGCCCAGCTATTATGATGTTATCGGAGCTGATAGATTAACTGGACGGGGGTGGCGGCTTTGAAGTCCTAGTAAGACGTGGTATTGACTACCATAGAAGCACAAATGCCGACATGCAGAGCATTGAGTCGGCTTCCGTGGAAGTCAATATGACGGGAGGCGTTCCGTTGAACATCACATGGGTATATGTCAGGTGTGGTGCCAGGCTGCAGGAGGCGAACCTGGAAGTCCTTATGGACTACTCTGGTCCGCTTATTGTAGCAGGAGACTTCAACTGCAAACACAGCATGGCATTCTAGGTTGAATTCCACCAGTGGGATTCGACTGTACAACCATGCGATGCAAAACGGGCACCTCATACACAGTACTGAAGAGCCCACGCACCACCCATTTAATCACCTTCAGGCACCAGATGTCATCGGCTTTGAAATATCTAGAAACTGTAGATACAGTATCACTTCTCGAATCATATATCACATTTCTAGCGATCATCTCCCAGTCGTACTGGAGATGGGTAATGAGCAAACCTTGGAAGAGGGAAATTCTTCTAGGAAACGGGTTGATTGGGGACTATACAAGTTCTTTCATAGAGAGTTTCCCAATATCCCGATCATAGACCATAGCAATGGAACGACTTTCTGGCGGGGATGCTTGACTCAAGTCCTCCTCTCTGGAAAGTCGCTCAGAAATATCCACGGTCCTGGGGGATAGTCTTCAGGACATAGGCCAAGATCGAAGTTTTCGCTGATGCTGTGGAATGACAGTTCTCTCCCAATTATGATCTTGATAATGATCTCGACCAGAAGGAACACAACGTAAGATCCGTCAGGAGATATTTTAGGGCCAACGGCGTCAGTGATGTCGGCAAAGCCATTAGTGATTCTTCCTCAGAAGATTCTTTTTCGGAAGATTCTTCTGCTGACTATCTTCCATCAGCCTATTGTCTGCTCCGTCTAAGCTCGCTGAAAAGGTGATTCTAACATACGTAACCTTGCGAATTTCTCGTCACATCACCATGTGACTCCTGACGTGCAATTTGGATTTCGGTCTGAGCATTGTACGGAGTTACAGGCGGTTAGGCTTGTGGAGCGAGTAACCAGGCGCTTCACCCTTACCGAAAGTACTGGCATCTTGTTTCTGGATGTCTCGAAGGCATTTGACAAGGTGTAACAGGGCCTCTATAAACTAATTTAAAAGGGCTTTCCATTTTGGCTCATAAAGATTTTGAAATCATTCCTTGAAGGTAGGAAATTTCGGATCAAAATTAATAATTCTTTGTCGACAGTACGGCCCATCAGAGCCGGCGTCCCTCAGAGTTCAGTTCTAGGGCCAATCCTTTACTCACTTTTCACGCATGATGTCACTTGCCCTAGCGACTGTGAAGTCTATCTATATGCTGATGACACTGCACTGGTGGTCCAGTCGCGTAACGGGAATCTGGTTCATGACAGGTTACAAAGGGCGGTGGATGAGGTATTGGAATGGGCAGATCGGTGGCTAATCAAAATTAATTACTCGAAAACGAAGGCTATCTATTGTACTAAAAAACGTAGCGACGCCCTACCTGAGGTTTCAGTGGACGTAGCTCTCATACCATGGGGAAATTCTGCTAAGTTTCTCGGTGTCACTCTTGACAGGGGAATAACCTAGCAGAATCACACTGAAGCGTTAAAAACTAAATTCCAAATTACGTTTCGGCAGCTCTACCCTTTACTATAGAGAACCTCAAAATTAAGTTTGGTTAATAAAGTTCGTCTATACAAGATGGCTATCCAACCAGCAATCACTTACGCATGTGCAGCATGGTATTTTCTTGCTAAAACGCATGTGCGTAATTTTGCAGAAGAGAACCTTGCGAACCATCATAAACGCATCGTGGTATGTCTCCAACCAGACCCTTCACAGAGACCTCGGCATCCCTTACATAAGGGACTACATCAAACATTAGGAGCAGTTACGTTATAGTCAAGCGGAACCGCACAGCAACCCTCTGTTGCGTGAGTTAGTAGAATACACAGTCGAGCAAGTTTGCAAGCACACAAGACCGCGTCTCGCACTGTGATCAAAATCAAATCGTGCAATTCTAGATCCAACCAAAATTACGATTTTTGCCACACACAAATTCCTGAATTAATTTTTTGATTAATTTAAAATAATCGAATACCAGTTAACAATAGCAAGGCATCCCTTTAATCGGCGCACTGACTTCGTCTGGTATCTGGGCAACCAGACCTGACGGACCTACTGACCTACGATACTTTAACCCTTTCGGTACCGCTGACGGCAAGTTCCGACAGGAAGAAACTTGTCCCTAGGTCCAGTGTCGGCTGTATACGACAGGGGTGAAACAAACTGGTAAAACCAATGTCGATCATTTAAGACACCTTTAAAAATTAAACTTCTCACAGGGACCAGTGTCGGCTAAATCCGCTCAGCACTGCATTTCCCCACAGACCAATGGCTTGAAAATCCGACACTGTCGAACATGGGCGACGGTGGACACTCGGGGGAGTTCGGCGTCGAACACGTGGAGCAGGCAAATCTACTTATTATGACTGGTTTGAAACAGTTTCGTGTTGTTATTGGGACATTGTAGACATAGTTAGTTTGTGTTTGACTCTTGTGTTGTTCTGTTCATTGTGCGAGATGGATAACGCTGAACCCAGTACATCTGACGGTCGAAAAGGACGAAATAAGCGTAAAAGAGATAATGCAGGTGCGTGGTATTGTGGGCTGACCCCGGAGGAAGTCCGAAATCTTTCACAATATCTTATGAGCTCCGATGAGGATGAGCCCGAAGATCCCTTTGCTGACAGTGGAAGCGAGTTTATTCCCAGCTCGGAAGGTGAATCTTCAGAGGACGACTACTTGCAAGTGTCTGAAGGTGAAGACAACAAGCATGATTCATCTCAAATGCCGGTCTTGGAACCTGAGACAGCAATGGACGAGAGAATGGATATTATTAGAGAACGTACGAGGTTAGAAATAAAATGGACGGACAAGGAGTTTATTCCGCAAGTTTTTGCATTTGATAGTACTAATAGCTGATTAAGAAATGTTAGTTTAAATGATCAAAGCAGTGAAGTAGATTTCTTTTTGAGTCTTTTATCTGAAAATATTATGAACGTCATTGCCATCGAAACAAATAGGTATGCCATTCAAAGAGATGCACCTAAGTGGAAAAGCGTTGACATTCCAGAACTTTACGTATTTTTCGCTGTAACTCTGCTTATGACACGTGTAAAGAAACTGAATATCAAAGAGTACTGGACCCAAGATATCTTACTCAGCACTCCCGTTTTTGGACAGACTATGTCAAGAAACAGATATTGCGAGATACATCGCTATCTTCATTTCGCTAATAATGAGGAGGTAAAGCCTCACAATCGATTGGGGAAATTTGGAAATATTTTGACCGTTCTAAAAGAGAATTTCAAATCCCAGTTTTATCCTTTAGAACATTTGGTTATTGACGAAAGTATGGTCCTTTTCAAAGGTCGCCTCAGTTTTCGTCAATACATCAAAACAAAAGACATAGGTGCGGAATCAAACTGTATGTCTTGTGTGATTGTGAGACTGGCATCGTCTTGGATTTTATAGTGTACGTAGGCAAAGGCACACAAGAAGATACTCGTGGATTGGGTGCTACAGGTGAAATTGTCAGTAATCTATTACAACCATACATGAACAAGGGTCATTCTCTTTTTACTGACAACTTTTATACCAGTCCAACTTTGTCAACATTTCTATTTGAAAATAAAACCAATTCATGTGGGACCGTGAAACGAAATAGGAAAGAAATGCCAATTTTAGACAAAAAACTTAAGAGGGGTGAATGTGATTGGAGAAGCAGTGAAAACATGTTTCTGGTTAAATGGAAAGATCGGCGCGATGTCACTATGCTGACTACACTACATGAGAATAAAATGGTCAGTCTTCCAAGGAAGGATAGGGTCACAAATGAAAACCTTCAGAAGCCATTATGTGTCTTGGAATATAACAACCAAATGGGAGCTGTCGACCGAAGTGATATGATGATCAGCAGCATTGATTCAACGCGCAAAAGCATGAAATGGTATAAAAAACTATTTTTTCGTACCATGGATATATGCTTATTGAATGCTCATGCCATGTATTTGACACAGAATCCAGCAAAAGTTCCACTGGCCACATTTCAACTTGCAGTGATTAGGCAGTTGTTGGAAAGGTACATATATATATATTTCTTTTTGTCTAAAAATAGTTCTATATTTCGATTTTTGCAGGTTTCAAAAAACAGCTTCGAGATCTGTTCACCTGGATCTTGGAAATAAAAGACTCACACAAAGACATTTTCCCGATCTGGTTACAGTCAAGGAATGCAGCAAATCGGCCTACAGGAGATGCTATGTATGTTCCCACAGCAAACAAAAACCTAAGAAAAGAAAAGAAACCAAATATATGTGTAAGGAATGCGATGTTGGGTTGTGTCCAGCTCCATGCTTCGAAATATATCATGAAGAAAATCACTTCTGAAGTAAAATGTCTTTCGAGTTTTTTTGATACGATGTGCTCTTATTTTTGTTTTTTTGTCTTTAGGTATTAGTTCTAGGGCTTCAATTTCAGTTTTGATTGACCTTCTTTAGTTCTATTTACTGCTGTTTGTGTTTCTAAGTATGCTTTAATAGAATAAAAACGAGTTATACTGTTTTATGATTTCGTCGGATATAGCCGTCACCGGGTCATATGACCATCCAAAAATTCTGGTCCAGCAGGCATGTTTTTTCGTGGACGCGTCGGTCCTGAAAGGGTTAACAAAGAGCGAAGGTCCCACGGACCGCTCTGACAGACAATGACGAATAGAGTATTAGAATTGTTTCCAAAGCTAACCTGACAAAAGATGGGTTTCAGTTCAACAAACTTCGTAGGAAAAGCTACTATGCCAGAGAAACGTACATTTCTTTAGAACTTTGGCACGGCCAGTAATAAAATCACACAAAAATACGTGTCGTGCACGTGCGTACACCGTGTATCGGACACATGTGATGCTAATCTCAGAGACCTAACAAGCGTTTGATCGAACGGGCGTCAATAGTGTGTGCTGTTCCATCTACATCAATGTAATTATAAGCGCACGTGTTTCTGCTGCGCGGCGACTTGCCGCCGTTGTGTACGGGCAGTAATTATAATAAATTACCCATAAGTACCAGTAGATCTATGCCACAATATATATGACATGAATATTTCGACAATAATTTTGAGGTTGCTCATCAAGTGAGTATGTGTAAGTTGGAATCATGGGAACTACTTTGTTCATTACAATATACAGTATTATACAGGGTATTCTCAAAGTTAACTAATTTATTCTGACAACTTGTAGAACTCGTCAAAAGAAGTTGATATACCAAAAATCATCTATATAAAAGTTGCATAAAATGAGAGTTAGGTTACATAACTAAGATTTATTGAAAAAGAATCATTATCAAGTTAAGTTCGATTAACGCAAAATCTTGCTCAGCGAATCCACGAGTCTTTACAAGCTTCGAAAATAAAACCGTGGTGTCCACGAAATAAATCACAAGCATTTTCAGTGCGCTGTTCTTCCAAAGTATTTACTGCTCCATGATGATACACCAAGTCTTTCATATAGCCCCATAGACAAAAATCCAAGGCGTTAAATCCGGGGAGCGAGCAGCCCAAGAAATCCATCTCTTAGGAAATCATTATATATTGATGAGCTTCTCGTCTAAGTTGTAGTGGACCCCATCATGTAGGAACCACATATTCTGTCTTATTAGAGGGACATCTTCTAATAATTGTGGCAGATTATGTCGAAGAAAATCTAAATAAATTTCAACTGTCAGTCTAGGTGGAAAGAGGTGGGGTCCATAAGCATGCCATTTACCACGCCAGCCCAAATATTAAATGAAAATCTATGTTGAAAATGAACCTTTTTTACAGCATGCGGATTTTCTACTGTTGTGGAAATTGTGCACTCCATTTCGTCTAAATGTGGCCTCGTCTGTACGCAAACTTAGTTTCGTAAAATCTTCATTTCTGCTGGCTGAACTGTTCTAGATGGCCACTGACAAAATGCAACTCTTCTAGGATGATCTTTAAGTTGTAACCCTTGTACTTGCTGATAATGATGAGGATGATACTATCCTTGTCGTATTCTCTTCTATGCTTTACTACGAGAAACTTCAACTTGAACTGCTATGGCTCTAGTACTCATTGTTGGGTCATCTTCGACCATTTCTAAAATGTCCTTCTCAATTTGTAACGTTTCAGGTTGAGCAGGTCTTCCAGCATGACGTCCTCGTTGTTCTCTTAAATACCATGTGTCACGAAGTCTGATAACTAAATTTACAAACATCCTTGGGGACGGATGACTACTTAAAAGAAACCTTTCCGCATACAACCTGCATGCTGCGGCTGCATTTTGTTGGCACTCTCCGTATGTTAGTATTATGTCCACTAGTGCATTGTTTTCGTAAACACGGGTAATTTTTTTCACACAAAATAGTCAGATGAAAGTATACGCACTATTAAAAGACTGATACAACTGATCGAACCAAAGACTCGCACTTCAAACCATACAATAATCTAAAAGGTTTGCCAAATTTAGATAAACTATAAGAGTAGTAAACAAAAAACGCTAAGATTTTACACATCTTCACTATTTCTTTTATTATGCAAATTTTATATAGGTCATTTTTGGTATATGAACTCCTTTCGACGAGTCATACAAGCAGTTAAAATAAATGTCTCAACTGCAGTGTAAAGCATACAGCTATTGTAATGGTCTAGAATCCCAATAATAATGTTTATGGAGGCACTTGCCCAAGTTCGCCACTGGTGTTAGATCTGTACGTACCTGCATGTACGTAATAAGAACGCATTGATTATTATTTAGCGGAACGGGCAGTTGCGTCTTCGGGATGTATCGCCGGAGTGGAAGCAGAATTTTTGGCATAAGAAATTTATATTGTCTTTGCTGGTGCTTAAGTTTTTTGGCTGCTGGTAAAGGACGGACTAAAGCAAGAAGAGCGTCAGCACTTATCATCCATTGAGTAGTGGTATTTAAAGTCAAGGATTCCATTGAAAACTGGGAATCAGTCACGTTTGACGTTGCCTCGTTTAATTATTTCGGCCGTTATGTTTCGGAAACAGAAACCCGGAAGTAAACATCTAAATAAACAGTGAATCAGCGTCTTATTTTGTATCTATGAACAACGCACATGCATCACTAGTAGTCGAAGGTTATGTAACGGTCGAACCAATGTATTCCGATAATGGTTCTGGGCGAGTGTCGCATTCTTGAAGTCGCTCGTTGTTTTCAAGGCGATGGGCGAGGATGATGTGTTTGGTACTTTCAAAACAACACATAACTTGATGCTCGCTTGTGACACTGGGCGACCTTGGACTGTGTTGGGCTTGCGAGACACCACTTTAATGTCGTAGCTTAACACTGCCTCGGCCGGTTTCTGGGCCGTTCGGACTGTTGACAGAACATACTGTAAAGATGGAAGATATAAATAAAATATTTTATTCGTACCATTTTGAACTTTGTATTTTGAGAGAGTCCGCCGTGGTGGTCGAAGTATCTGCAGTTGGACAAGTCAGTTTCAGATTTCTAGGCCCTAGATAGCATATCAGTGAATCGGTGTCTGAGTATATTACAAGAATTTGTTGAGGATCATTTTCTAGGCTCTGATTATTTTATCAGCGCTTTGTTTGGAGCAGGAAATTTACTCACTGTACTACAGTATCCATTCAAAATCATAATATGGAGAAAAATTTTGATAAGCCCCTTTCCGACACCCAACCTCAAAAAATTGAAATAATACTCACTGATTTTCAGATTTAATATAATGTATTTTCGTCACACCCAATCCACGTCAATCCAAGTCACTCACTTCCGTGGACCTGTCGTCGTTCCGTTGGAACTTTAAGCGACAGTTGATCTATCACAATTCACTTCTTTTGGAAATGGATACAATATTTTTAAGATAATTATTTTAGTCAAATAATTTGATTCTATACTTGACATTTTTATGAACGCGTCAGTAATAAAAGTATCAGTGCTCTAAGAAATAACTGTAATGTATCCATTAATGTGCCCATGATTGTATCTTTGAAATATGTCTGACCTTAAATCAGTAGAAGTACAGCTACTCAACTTGATATGTTTCCTTTCTTCTTATCGGACATACTTCCGGCACTTTTACTAACTCCGTAGAATCTTCTCTAGCTAAAATGTATACGACTAAGAGAAACAACTAGTCACTGCTGGCATCTTCAGTCACTCGTTAACTGGTATAGATGTTTGGTCTTGTGCCTAATTTTGCATATACCTGCCATGAGACTCCCTTCGTCTTTGGTCTTGCTGAAATGACGCGCTATGCCATGATTGGGGAGACTCCACGCACTCATACATGACACACCGCTGTAGCAGAATAGATAACTAAAGTACCCCAAAATTCATCCAATGATTAAAGTACATTTTACAGAGTTATGTATAGTATACACACAGACACAGATGAGACAATGGCCTATTTGGCTCATAAGATTTTGTCAAAATATTTCATAACCATGTTGCATATGTGTTGTAGAATTCTCTTTGTGCAGGGTTGAATTTTCGACTTCAATGTACGAGTACCTTTACGCCTATTGGCATACAGATTTGACTTCAAATAAACTAGTGAAAAATCCAATGGATGCTAAATCACAGATCTATGTGGCAGTTTCAAACACTTAAATGGAAAAGTACTCGACCAGGCAATGCGTCCTGCAGCAATTGCACTGTTTGACCGGCTGTATAGCAAGTGTCGCGGTTCTATTGAAGCCACATGAATTGCACATCGATATTATCGGATTTAGGCAGAAAGAAGCCTATAGTCACTTGTGCATTGAAAAAGGAAATCCAGCTTTGGGTGTACCAGCAATATTGAGCCGTATGTGCTAGTAAATGGGAAAATGTCATTTGCATAATTCGCCATTCCATACACAACCCTATCTTGCGTACTTTAGACTTCAACAAACGAATAACAATCTAAAGAAGAAAATTTTACTTTCTATTTAACTCAAGCCTTGCGAGAATTGTGGGATATTCTTTATTTGGCCAAGGGAAACAAAATGAACTGAGTTATGATAAAGAATCTCAAATTCATGCGAGTGCAGTACCATACTTTATCAGAAAATATCCTCGCTAAGCAGAAGTCTACGCGCCGTAGCGTTTGCAACGCGGAACAGTTGTTTGGTTTGCCTTGAGGCAGATCAATGCCGGACTGCAAACATTGTAAACGTGAAATGCGGATATGCTACTACATATGCAGATGGGGAAAGCAAACAATGCTCGCTGGCATTCTGCTGTGGCTCTAGTTGCGTATGCGAACGTCTGACAACAATTATTATTTCACGCAGTCTCTTCTGATTCGGTGGGCTGTGGATACGTCATTCAATAATTCGATAATGCTGGCAGACTTCATGACAAGGGATTCCACCTCATTAAACCAAACAGCACACGTTCATCAATTCAACAGGTTCTTTCCAACAATAATTTATGAAAGCATCCGACGGTCATTTACAGTGTAAGTACTGAAATTTTTAGTTGTGTTATTTGTAGTGCCATACGATAAATAAATACATACTCCAGTCAAAATAATAATTAGTTATGCAAAAGTTCCCACTAAGCTGAAAATTGAAACAAGCATTGGACTGGCTATTGTGAATAATACATCAAAAATCCTTATGCTGGTATATAGCGCAACAGTGTTATATTTGGGTTGAAATATCGGAAATACCACGTTTTGTCATATTTCTCCAAAAGGAAAAGAGATACCACAGAAATGTCTCATGAAAAATTGTCTTTATCTTCTATCTTGTGCCCTTATGTATTGACAGAAATGCATGCCGTGAACAACCAAGGGTTTGCTTACGAAACAACTGGATGAAGAATGCTTAAAAGCTCAAAAAAGAAGATAATGCTATTGGTCTGTATGATTCAAAGACGCCATGGTCTGATTAAGGTGCGCTCAAATGAACGAAAGGGAAGTCATATTTTCAAAAACAATTCTTATCCACTCGAAAATTGGCTCAGAGCTTTGTTATGTTGATACAATCAATATATTAAAAGTACCCATCGATCCTTGGAACGCAAATTTTTTTGTTGGAGTTACATATCAACATTATTGTTTTTTATATGTATTTGGGGCGGTACGGGTGAAAATAGCTTACACCAAAATTGCAGGGCATGCAATTCTCTATGAAACTTACCCAATCGTTTTTTTTTGTTAGTCGCTGTCTGTGTGTCTTTAATTTATAGGATCTAAGATACTGCTAGGGCTCATACATGGCATTTTTATAGTTATCGATCCCTTGCTAGTGGCTGCTAAAAAGAAGTCACAGGGGTGTAGTTCCCATTTGTACGATGAAGCAATACCTACTTCACTTTTTTCAGATTTTTTATTATTACTATATTAAATAGGCATTTCTCATTTATATTCGACAAAGTTTTTGCACACATTGCAGGGTGTTCACAAAATACGTCCAAGCGGACGCTGAAATATCTGAACAATAATGCCTCATAAATGACAAGATAAGCAAACAGTACCTATCCTAACACTTTTTTATCATGAGTAGTAAAAAAATATGGTAAAATATTTCCATTACATTTGATCTTAAATGCGAAAGTACGTCCGCGTTAAATGTATCATAGGAACTTTGATACATTACTTGTTACAGCAGACTAAAGGTTAGGGGCACTTTTTAAGCTTATATGATTCTTTAGGAGTCACTAATACGATTTCCTGTTCTAATATCAAAATATTTATAGTAAACCACTAAGCAATATGATATTTCTGAAAACACAATTGCTTTCTCGCAGAATTGTGGTGGCGTGAATGGAAAGTATGCGAGGTTGCAAATTTCGGAAAAAACCGTCAAAATCTTATAGTAGGGGAGCATAACCTCTCAAAACTTTCCCAATACTTTTCTTGTAAAACTATCAATGATTGTCGTAAAGGACGATTACAATTTGGTGTAAATGTTTTCTGAACCAACGGCAAATTACATTGCAAACGTGTCACATCATCGTATGTAACAGACATATAAATGGGGTCTGGCATAGAGCGAAAAATCTTAAAAGAGGCAAAAACTGAATAATGCTTTTCCTCTTATACTTAGAGCTACCGTTTCAACAAGTGTTGCAAAAATTAGAGCCCAAATCTCTGCCTAAACTTCAAACTTGAACATTGGCTACTTTTGATTCATGTATTCCTTTGTTTTCACATTACCTGGAAACAAGTGTAAAGCTTCAAATGAATTATAGCGTACTTTACCATTTAAAAGATAAACTTATTTCTTTGGATGTTGATTTCTTTAGCCGACCTAGAAATAATAGCATTGATGTACCGCGAGCCCCTGATTAACCCTTAAACATTCGAGACCTGCAACTTTCACCCTTAAAGTGTTGAACCTTCACGAGTTTGCATTCAAAGTCGACTTGTTTCCTAAACATGATTTGCTCCTTTTTTTTGCAATGAATGCCGAGTAACAGAACGGAAGCAGGTTTTTTCCAACGGTGTATCAAAAAATAACATCCAGTTCATCGCAGTATCTATTTTAGTTCCTTTCGTTAGAGTACGAACCGGAGAGAAGCTTTCATAAAAGCTAGAATTTTCCACCAGCTGCCTTCTCCATGAAAAACTTATAAAATATACCCCGTGCTCCAAATCCAGTAACCCTATCTGTATAGTTTGACCTTATATAGAGTATGTTCAGATGCAACTAGAAACTGATTTCGCAAGTTTTGTGGGGACGAATGTATTTCGAAGAATCTGCTGGCTTTGCGACGAAACTCGATTGGTATTCTAGCACGTAGTAAAAGTGTAGCGTATGCACGTACTAAAATAGTGAAGCAAGAGTAATAACACTGTAACGAGGAAGTCCTCTACTTCGGTTCAGACTTCACAAGAGTCCTTCGCACCTTGAAATAACTTCCAGTATAAACGCGTCTTTGATATCTATGCATTTTGATATTTGATAACATACGTATACCTTAAACAAAGTTCTTATTATTTTATTTTGTTTGGTTGTTTCTAAAAAGCTCAAGTTTTGCAATCTTGTCACTTTTGTAAACAAATCACCCTTTTGGTATATCTTGCTATTTTTCTAAGAGCGGATAATCGCAACGCATTCTACTTCACACCACAACTTACTTTATTGCTAACTCTTAGTTGACGTGTCACTGGAAGTTTTTTAAACACAAAAAATCGGTTACAATAATCTGGGGGAATCTCCTACAGCGAAAGGAAGAGAAACCAAGAAGACATCTAGAAACTTTATTTCAAGTTACCCAGCAATGTAAGCAGTGTTTGGGAATAAATTGTCAGAAACTGACATTAGAAGATGGAAGTTCATTTTTCAAATATTGTATGGTAGTGTGCTTTCTCTGTTTTCTTATATCCGAATAGGGCGAGGCAGAAGCTTAGTTACGGAAGTAAGACAACTATTGTCAAAAGGTACACAGATCCTGGTTCGAGTGTTATGTTAGCTAGAGTTGGTAGAACTACAGAAAGCCGTTTCTGACAATTTGATCAGCATTCTCAATATCGTTGGACAGAATTGGGTGATCATTTGGATACCTCTAAGCATCCTATCAGTAGATCGTAGAAGCATTATATTATACGATATTCCTGAGCCCCCTAAGTAGCGAAAGCCTCCCGGGGTTGTGCCACAACGAAACCTATTTCTCTCCAACGCATTCACAAAGATCTGCTCTGCACTTGTCAGGCGTCTCTGATCGGGTTGACCGAGAGCCTTTGTAATATCAACGCAACTCCGTGAGCCTCTCCAAAATACTGGATGAGCTTATGTAACAAATGATTCACTTGAGCTAGGTATGCAGTGCATCTTACGGATACCATCAACTGAGAAAGCAGATAATTAAGGACATATAGGCAGATCGCGGGCAGCAGACCAATACCTATAGGCGTGCGGACCAGAACTATCGGCCTCCTTTTGAGGATAGGCAGACTTTTAGATTTCTGGGAATATATCGAAGTCTTAAAGAGGATCTTTTTCGCGTATAAACAATTCTACATATAACAACAGAGGGTCTTAGATTGGCTATTTTGTCTGTGAGTTTCTATATGTCAAAAACAAAACGGTGTTTGTGTCTAAAACGTTTCGTTTTGTTGCATCATATTTAGCATACTTGAAAGTTAGTGCCTGATATCTACCCATACAATACATACTTCCTGAAGACCGAATGAGCTTCTCAAGTTGCTCTTGCCTCTCAACTTTATATATTCGGTCATATCAGAACTCGGTTTCTCATACAACCAGAAATATACATTTTCCATTCTCTTCAGCTTTGTAATATTCATAAATACGCGAGACGCAGTTACCCCCCAACTCGTCTGAATTCAATGTATTCACATCTCTAACAAATACCCTAAAATTCTACTTGGAAAAGTCGTTTGAAAGTTTAATTGCTCCCTAGAATCGGTGTCTTTTCAAGTTTTAATTATGCCGTTCTATTTATAAATTGCGCCTTTTAACTGCAGCATCCGTCCACTGTACATGGATGATCTCGGAATTATAGCGAAGTTTTAGGCAATAAAACAGTAAACGGTTAATTTGAGACTTCTGTTATAAGTTTTTGGGAAAACTACTTTTGAGTCGCCTCAATAAAGCAACTTCAACAGTTGAAGTCGGTAGCTAAATCATTTCACACTTGGACAACTTTTACCAAAAAGAACAAATCCACATATCTGATATCTGATTAATGGAAAATATGTGAATAAGACGTTGAAGGTAAGGTCACTACCATATTTCTGTTTGATCTAATCGTAATTAATATTCAATAGCACGAGCTGTAATGTAGCCGTAGCGGAGCGTACTTTTGAGTACATATCGGTGTCAGTGACGCCGCTACTGCTTATTACTTCCTTGCGGTTAAGGTTAACTATAGCAGCTGTGTATATTTATGTGACTAGCTAGTTCCATCGTGCAATGTGTCTAGACTCTAACCGCCGTTGCCCGATGGCACTTTTTTTTATATTGAAGCAGCCGTGCAGGCAGAAGCCTAAATGCCGAAACACCGCGGCTGCTATGATGATCCCAAATTAATTTTGTTAATACGATTTTTTAACTGCCTAAGGTTAGTAGAACTGGGAAAAGCTTCCTCCCGTAGATTGTTCCACAATCTAGACACCCTCGGGACAAAGGAGCGGTCGTATCGGTCAGTTCTGGATGTACGAAGTTTGACACGGTTAGGATGGGACGCCGAAGTCAGGCGGGTCTGCCTGGCAGGCACATCGCGCGGCGGCATCATGGAAGAGAGCTCTGAGGAGCAAAGCCCGTTGGTGTAGCGATAGAAAAGAGCTAGATCGCCGACGACCCGCCGCCGCCGGTGCGAAAGAGTCCCGAAACTGTCTGTTAGAGAAGAGTCATCGATCAGTCGGACCGCTCTCCTTTGGACAGCATCGAGCATGGACAATTTAGTCGAAGCGGCAGCACCCCAAATGTGTGAGCAATACTCGAGGCTAGGCCTTATCTGGACCTTGTATAGAGTGAGAAGGTCATGCGGAGAAAAGTACTTAGCCCTAAACAAATAGCCTAGCTTTTTCCCAGTAGCTGCAGCTATTGAAGAGATGTGTTCCTGCCAGATCAGGTCCTCGGTGATCTGGACTCCGACCAGCCGAAATGAATGGCTATTTGGTAGAACTCGACCGTCCATCGAAACTGTATGAGCGCTAGGACGCTTTTTGTTCGTCAAAGTACAGTACTGTGTTTTGGAAGCATTGAACTGTACAAGATTGTTGCGTCCCCAAGCAGTGATAGCCTCCAGGTCTCTTGTCAGAGAAGAAGTCGTCGCTAGTCGTCTTTTTTCCAGCTCAGCGGCAGAGATCGGCTTGTCACTCTGAATTCCTGCATGTAGAGTACTGTCATCAGCGAAGCTGTGGAGTGGGTTGATCGTGCAGGAAATGAGGTCGTTGATATGTAAGAATGTAAGAGAAACAGTGTTGGAGCCAAGACCGATCCCTGGGGAACACCCGCGTTGACGTTGTGGGATGAAGAGGAGAATCCGTCAATTACGACGGATATCTTGCGGCCAGAGATAAAGTCAGCCACCCATCTGCAAAGCTTTTCTGGGAGGCCGTAGGATGGAAGTTTGCTTAAGAGGGCAGCATGCCACAGCTGATCGAACGCTTTCGTGATGTCAAGGGCAACGACATGAGCCTCACCATGAGACTGGATGAGTTTACTCCACAGTTGCGGGACGTAAGCTAGGAGGTCCCATGTGGATCGTTGGTGCCGGAAACCGTACTGCCTGTCGCTAATCAAGCTGTGACGTTCGAGGTAGTCCAGAAGCTCGCGATTTATGCACCTCTCCATCACTTTACTTATAACAGAAAGCAGAGCTATAGGCCTGTAGTTGTAAGGGTCGGTCTTAGATCCTTTTTTTGGGATGGGCTGTACATGAGCAAATTTAAAGTTTTCTGGGAAGGTGCCGGATTCATAAGATATCTGAGACGCGAAAGAACTGGAGCAAGCTCCGCTGCACATCTCTTCAGTACAATGGCAGGAATCAAGTCCGGACCAGAAGCTTTGTTGATGTCGAGCGACAAGGGATACCAAATCGACTAAATTTGTTTCCATAGTATACCATCTGCTTCTAAACTAGAATCGTTGATTAGCTACTTGAATATAGCCATTCTGATACGGCGACGAAAATGTATCCAAGATGAAAGGAGATACCATGGCGCCATCTAAGAGAAATTGTTTTAAAAACGTTAGTGTTTCATGGCGCTGTAGTCAACCATATTTCTGTGTTCTCCAGACCCAACTTATTTCTATGTATGGAGCAAGATATAGGAACTGTTTTATATCAGGAAGCATTTCTCAAGGATCATTTGATTTGCAAAGTTTATGAAACATTTTAGGAAGTAAACAATTATATCCTTTTGGAACCCGTTACTACAGAAATATAAAAAAGAACATCAGGGATGGCATGAAAATGCATCGAAAATTCAGACAGAAGAATTTATTCAAAGGGCAAATGGTGTAATTGTTTCAGACTATTATCGATCTCATATCGTATTTGATATTTTAAGACATTCCTGCAAAAAATAGTTAAGCCATTAAACCTGGATAGTAGTAAAAAAAATCAGCACTGGTAAGGTCAGTTTATAGCGATAGCCTAGATAGTATCGCCATTCATACGGAACTATTCAACAGTGGAAATCATCTGTTGGATTCAACAATCATTTCCAAAGTTTGAACCTCAAATTTCTATGCATTTGGATGTCTACAGCCGACCGGCGTTTATTTACACTATTAGTTAAGTCATTGCGGACATTTATTTCCGGGGCTCCCCTTCCTAGATACATGATATCGGTCTTCCCTAAATAAGTATTGAACGGCAATATACAGCTCGATAAAATTTTGACATAGATACCAACTGGACCTTCGCATGATAATACCCACTTCGTATCTACATAAAAGTAATATTACTATCATTTTCAACAGTGATAACACTGGGATCACTAAGCAGAACGGCACGGGTGTTACGTATCTTGAAAGGTGACATAATGGCGATTTTTTTTGACATTGTATTGTTTTGTTGTGACACTATGTAGGTTTTTCTATAGGATGTTAATTAACTTAGCACTAGCTGATGGACACATTGTGAGCTCGTTTTGTAGTTGTACGTGTAGCCTAAACGCCATGATACTTCGGTTATCTGATGTGATGTAAAATTTGCTTCAGAGATGGCATTACTGGAGTTCTAAGCTGTAAGTTGTACACTATAGCTAGAAAGAAACGGCAATGAGAGGATTTGTGTGATAATTATATGTGTTGATGATAATTCCATTGAATGCTTTTCCCAAATGCACTCACTTGAGATTCAAAGCTAGAAATTAGTTGCGCATCCCCTTTTCTTATCCATTCTGGAAATTACATATGCAAATTTGCTGAATTTCAAAGATGAGAGAGATAAAAAATGATTATATTCACTATACACTATCGAATTACAAGTCATATACACCGTCATGCCAACAGTAATTACACACAACGCGGGCGCGGTGGTGTTTTTCCGTAATTCTCCTCAAAGTTTTTGAAAACACAAAAAAAGTAATAAATCGTAATTTGCATCTTTGTACATAACCTCTCTTCAGAAAGGGCAACATATAAATAACCCGTCGGGCACAGCTAATAGATATACGTCATTGGCAGCATATTCAGTAGATAATGATTTTCTCACGCAGCAAATATCACTGATTTTACACACATGTAGACCAATACACATAATCATCCGGATGAGATCTTGCTATTCAACCAACTTTCTTCTCAGAGATGAAAACCACTGACTACTCGGACTCACAAAACATATGCAACCAACTATGGGTGTAGTTGAGTCGTTCCTCCATAGATGGACGCTCACAACGACCCTAGTGAGCAAACTCTAAATGACTGTTTGCAGAATAAAAGCTGCCTAGTCTGCAAAATGACATTTTGTAGCTTTTTTTGACGTTTTATAGTTCTTTTACATAATACCCGTGCGGGATATGCAGCAACCAAGCTTTCGCTTTTTCTTAGGATAGACCGTGTCACGAAATGTTTCGATATCCATCCACTGAAGACGAGTCTTTGACCCGCTAGATTAACCTTTAACTACTCGCGCATTTTTATTTCACGTTACTACTCGCGCGGTGTATTTTGTACACCGTTGCAAGTTATGATCCAAATATATGTTTTGTTTGCCCTATAAGTTATAGCTGTGGTAATAAGAGCAACTGTTGAACTCAAATACATATTTATTAGCAAAAATAGTAAACAAAATCAAATAAGACAGTAAAAATAAATTGAAAAAAACAACCATAATTAATAATTCTCTATTCACTATGGGATCCGCCTTCCTTACATTTGTGGCAGGTGATAACGTTGACACTATGCTCTTTACACACTAACTGGTGACAAATGCTGCATGTAATTGTGGTAACTCTATTTTTTTTTCGGGCGCAGATGGAGCATCTTCCTCTAATTTTTCTGGGTGGCTCCTCTTCTTCATCCATTTGAGTTTGTCTATATCTGGATAGGAAATGTCTGATATCTATAGGTAACGTAGGTATTGCAGCTCTTTCAGAAAGAAAAGGTTTCATCAATGACAGAGCAAGAGTTTTCAGGAAAATTCTTCTGGACTTGTGAGGAGATTCAGGGTGAGTGCCGTTATACAAAATTTGGCTATTGATGCCTGCTATATTTAGCAACTGAAAGAAGAAAGCCAATGGCCACCTTTTTGTTCTTCTTCCAACAGAATAAGTATTGCACATTTTGTCCACTGTGTCCACACCCCCTTTGGTCATATTATAATCTAGAATTATTTCAGGTTTGTTGGTATATGGATCAATAGTGGAGTCGTCGTGCATAGTTGAAATCAAAACCACGCATATTTTTTTTTTTTGGACATGTGAAACTATAGTTACATCCTTTTGGAATCCAAAAAGTGATGACCCAACCAACCTATTTTTATTTGGCAAGAACTCTATCGGCAGCTCTCGCTTATTCTTCTTCAGGGTTCCGATGAAAGTTATTTTGTCTTGAAGAAGTTCCACTGCCAAAGGGTAACTTGAATACCAATTATCGGAGGTTAGATTTCTATTGCTTCCTTTTTGTTCTGCTAGCAAACGGTGAACGATGGCAGTTGGTGTATTAGATTGGCTATATTGGCCATCTGGTTGTTTTCCACAGTACAGCTCCATATTACTCACATAAAATGTTCTAGCATCACAGAGCACAAATGCCTTCAAACCATATTTCGCAGGTTTGTTTGGTATGTACTGGACAAAGCTGCATCGTCCTCGGAACGCAATCAACATTTCGTCTATTGTCATAAATTCGCCCATAGAGTAGTTTTTTTTGCAATTACTTACAAATTTATCTAAAACGTACCGCACTGCGGCCAATTTATCTATTTTCTTGCGTTCATGCCTTGTTGTTTTGTCATCAAATCGAATATTTGCCAGCAGAAAAAGAAACCTTTGATAACTCATGCAAGCTCGAAATATTTCTGATCCGGTACCGTCTTTTGTCCATAATTCCAAAAAATGGGTGTGGTTTTGCTTTTTAGATCCAGATAAAAACAGCAAGCCTATAAAAGCCAGCATTTCCGTTTTTGTAACGTCCTTTGCGTCTCGTTCTCGATCATAGTTTTCCCTAACTCTTGAAATTTCTAAATTAGTACAGTGAATAATATGTTCAATCATTTCATCATCAAAAATTTTCGAAAACGCACTTGTCTCATCGGTTATGTCACGTGCGCATTGCTTTGGCCCTGGTAGTATTTTTATAATGTTTTTTATTTTGGACTTGCTGGATTTACTCATGGGATAATTTTTATACCAAATAGTCTTTTTGTCTTTGCCAATATACTTATCTTGTTTATTGGCCGCTAACACCGAGAGCAGGATATCTTCAGAATCAGAACTACTTTGATCAACATCCACTTCATCCACTTCTTCTAGTTCGCTTATTTCTTGTTCTGAATCCGAATTGTGTGCTTCTTCCTCTACTTGTTCACTTCCATCAGAATCTCCTTCTCCTCCAACTTCTTCCTCGGTATCCGTATCACATATAACTTGGGCTATAGCCGCTAATTCATCTTGGGTCAATTTTTGAGGATTTTTCACCTTAACTCGATTCCTTGAATGAATAAATCAATTAATTCAAAACATATAATCGATGTTTAATTATATACAAATATACAGACTACATTACAAATAAGTTTTCATGGAAAACCTAAAAAAAATACATTCCACTATCTACTTACATAACTGCTCGCCTTGGTGTATTTTGTACACCACCTCAAACTTCTTGAAATATCTAACCTTGTCCTCTAGCGATCCGAACCGTACTGGCGCTACATCTGGAAGATACATCGAGCGAGGCATACCTGGCTCGGCGCGGACGAACAGCTATTCGCATGGACTCGGCAGCCCTCGGCGCCATTTTGGTGTACTATATACACCAGCGCGAGTAGTTAAAGGTTAAAAAGACAGCTGGTCCACATGAAATTCTTAGATAGGTGTATTATTAGCAAATACCATTTGATTAATTTGTCTTTTTGCCTAGGGAAATTCCCTAAGATTTTGAACAATGGAAAGGTGCAATATACATCCATCGACATGGGGAATTTTAGATCAATAACAGTACCGTTTGGCTTCTCAAATTTTTTTTAGTATTGCTATGTCAGTCACTTGCTGATATTTCTTAAGGAGAAAAATATCATCTAGATGAACCACCACGGATTCTCTACTGGAAAGTTAACAACAACAGCAATCCATTCGTTTTATGAGCGCTTGATTTCATTCATTGGGGCAGATGAGTATCCGGTTGGGGTATTTTGCAACTTGAGTAAGGCCTTTGACTGTGTCAACCATAATATTGTGAGTGGGCTCCTTATAAGTTGGTTCAACACATAATTTTTTGATAGGATGTTCCTCTACTACATAAGGATGGGCAAATGTTGCATGAGTCCAACCCAGTGAAGTATTAGCTGATACTGGGATCTTCAGGATTCTATTTTAGGGCCCATTTTGTTCATTCTATATATCAAAGAGATTGATTCAGAGTGTGAAGATGCGTTGTTCACACTTTTTGCAGATGATGCATCAATTCTGGTCTTGAGCATACCGGAAAATGTCTTAAATGGGGTATTGCAAAGATCAGTTATTGATTTTCCAAGCATCAGTTGCCTTTGAGAACTGTCAAGACCAATTTAATGAGGTTTCATAACCCACAAAGAAGATAAATATCGTTAAACATAAGAATGGATCATTGAACTTCACAGGTGGTGTTAAGTTTCTGGGAATATTTCTAGACGACAAGTTGAATTTTTAAGTACATTCGAATACCTGGTTTCGCAACTTAACTCTCTCTCTTACTTATTTAGTTCTCTCTGAAAGTCAGCTGGTCCGAATATACTACGGTCTTGTGGAGTCCAGACTCAGATATCGTGTTTGTTTTCGGGGCTGCTCTGCTGCGGTAGAACATGTTTTTAGTGCTCAAAAGCGAATTGTTAGATCGATGGCGCGGATAAGTAACCCATACAGAAAGAGAGAAATTTAAAGAGATGTGAAGACATTTTTGAAAAATATAAAATCTTAAAGGTACCTGCTCTGGCGATTCATGAGTTGGCGTTATCCGGGACAAGACCAAACTTACTCTCAACAACGACACACACACAGTTGCCACTAGGCAGAGTAATAATATAAATGCAAATGCTCTAAAATCTTCACCATGCTTTCAAAAAATGTATAGTGAATCAAAATCTCTTTAGGTACTGTTTGAAAGGTTTTTTAATACATAAGTGTTTCTATAATGTCTGTGAGTTTATCATTGTGTAAATGTTGTTTGTTATCTTGTGTTATTTTGTTATGTCTCTTTATATAACTGCTCTATTGACGCCTCTTATACAAGCTTTGTTTGTTTAAAAAAATATAATATTACGTCATTCGTTAAACATTATGGGCATAACTTCTAAACCACCAATTGTGACATCCCAAAATTGAATGCAAACGGGTGTGCCATTCAAACCAGGTATACATATATCCATTGCAATAAAATCGCCATTACCCCCTGAGAATGGCGAAGAATCACCGTCGGACGAGCAGTTCTAATGACACTAATCGCTTATTAGTGATAACGATGAAATTTTCGAATGGAATGGCTGGGTTGATCCCATCGTTTGTCTTCTGAACGACTGTATAATCTAATAGTGATTAATCGAAAAGCCGTATCAGTTTTTCCTAGCCTGGTGCACTGGCAGCTGTGCTAATGCCGTTCGGCCATGCAGGACAGCGCCAGCTATCATCCTATTTGGATTAGGGTACACATTGAAGGCTGTTTGTGCTATATCGACGATCTCAAATCCTCGTAAGTCCGAAAAATTTAGATTTCCTGATTTTGTTTTGTTTTGATTCCGGTATGCATAAATCGACATTTTCGGACTTACGAGGTATTGATTTGAGATCGTCGATGCTTGCCGAATAGAACCATCGATATGGATTTTCTGGGAACATTCCTGTATGCGTACAGGAATAAAAGCAGAACAAAATCAGAAAATCGACATTTTCAGACTTACGGGGTATTGATTTGAGATCTTCTATATGCGGTAGGTTGCAAGTTTGGTGAACAATTTTTATTTAGTTCTCGTAGGTACAGCATGCAGGGGAGTACAGAAAGTAACTGCAAATGCAAATAGTATTCGGCAATGTGAGCAATCTTAAAAAGTAGTACCGCTATGGAGCGAGCACCTTTATATCCTGAAGTGCATAGTACTGAGGGATATTATGTGCGAGGGCACTTATAACCTATCGGAATAAAGCCGAAGCAGAATCTGCATCACAACGGTGCGTAGGTGTGCAGCACTGCCCCTAAATAATAGATTCTTCTAAGAACTTTTCATGGACTCACACATTGGACTTTCATTTTACTTTGATCCTAGGTTTAAATAATATTTGGACGTAGAACTTTCCGATTGCCGGTATTAAAAATGGGTCAAGTAAGTTGACTCTCTACTCCTCACGCGACGGTATCATCAGTCGCTAAAGGGTTATGATTGGCACAAGTTATCCCTTCTGAGAAAAAAGTTAGCGAACATGTATATCAAAAAATTAAATGACCTTCCACCTCCCCCTGAGAGGAATTGCTGCAGGCGCACATGATTGCTGCGAGGAACAAACCCGCTTGCATGATGATATTGACCTTCACCATGCATAGTTTTCACAGCCCACAACAGTGGGGAAGCGATTGTCGGCTGTGATGTACGACCACCGCCGACGACGCTTGTCCATCGGGAGATTACGTTCGCGCGTATCGACACCTGACTGTGGGAGACATTAACTTTTAAGGGTAAATGTACAGGAACATCAACGATGAGTGAAATATGCCTGATATGGACTAAACTTTGACTAAAACAGGATCGTCTGAAAGTCAAAAAACGAAGTTTGAGCTATATTTATATTATTTTTTTTTCCGGCCTTTTTCTCCGCCACAACTGGACCGATTCTCAAAAATAAGCATTTTTTGCGTCCTGGGCATAGTACCAACATTGTGTAAAATCTGAGCGATATTTCTCAAGTTATTTGCAGTTATAGGACTAGCGGGCAGACCCACAGACTGACTGACGGAAATAAATGACATGATTTTACGTCATATGTCCATCCAATATCTCATTCCAAAAGATTTTTGCGATTACAATTCTTCCCGCCAGTAGGCGTGGTAAGTAAAAAGCGGCATTTTCACTGAAAAAAAAGGTTTTCTTGGAGATGTATAACTATAAAATCAACTCAGATGTTTTCCTCAATTCAATACTCTTTAACATGCTACTAATAACAGCAGCATGCTTAAGGTGCTCACTTTGTCACGCAGTAAAATAACAAGCAAATAGACAATCAAGTGGACTGATGGCGAAGTATAGACGTAGGATACTCTCTATTTACCCACCAGTGAGCTCACACTAGAGGAACTAAAAAAAGAAAGATAATGGTTTCGCCTGGGAACTGGTACATACATATATTTATGATATACGATCAATATTAAAATAAATTCAAGATGAACGATAAATACTACACATAAAGAAAGCAAGCAGTGGAATATACTTGAATATGTAAATAGTTTGACTGAAGAAGAGACTCCTGATATAACTGAAAACAGGTAGACTATAGAGAGGAGCAGAAAATGAATGTAGAAGCCGAACCATATTTTTCACTGTCCGTCGAGTAACTGCGTTTTTTAACTCATATGAAAATTTATCTATATATAATAATCTTAACAAACGATCTACAAAACAAGGCAGTTCGATATTGAGGCATAGTGGAGGCTAATTTACCTCTGACGTTTACAAAATGAGCTCAAGGCCGTATTGAAAAACCACTGAGAAAAATTATTTGACTACGTTTACTTCTTTCTGACTTACACCCACATGCTAACAAAAACAGACTAGACCAGCTCACGAGATGGAGGTAATCCGCAAAATAAATTTACAATGAATATTGCAGCGGGCATTTTCTGGCTCATAAACAGGTTGGCCGCTGCTACATCAGTTGTTGCAGATTATTACCGGAGATTAAAAGTGATGACGAGCGTTGAAGAGACATTGCAAACGGTGATGACGGAAAGGAAATGGCCACAACTACACGCAGCAGGATGCATCAATTTGGTTAAAACACGGTTGCTGCTGTGCATTTGTGAATGAGTTAGCTTGGAATTGTTCCGTAATAAATTACACTTTTAGACGGCATCGCCACAACTTTGCTCACAGATCTCCGCATAGTAGTTCATACGAAAACTGCGAATTCCCTTTCTTAATACAGTGCCGCAAGTTCTAAGGCCTTTGTCATATCGTTTCTCGGTTAAATTAGGTCGGTGAATGCATTAAAAATATACAGGTAGGATAAAAAGTTGTTCACTAACAACATCACTCACTAGTGATGTAGAGAGAAAATTCCTTTGGTAGACATGCAGCGCAAGAAAAATGATCATCATGGTTTACGGAATTTGTCGGTATGACAAGCATCTTAGATATGCATTCTACGTTAGCATGTCATACAATTTTTATCTTGTTTATCAAGGCAATAATGTTTTTTTATTTCATCATTCTGTAGTGAATGCATTTGTCGGAAATAACATTTTCAATAAAGCGCGATATCATGATTACATATAAAAAAAATCATTCAACAGTAGAAGTTTACGCACACCTTTACACGTATTCAGTCCTTAAAAGAAGTTACTCAATGGTAAAAGACACTTCATGCTTTTGAATATACGGTACAATAACTCATTGCTAAAGCAGTTGATTACGCCTTAACTTTTTTTTGCACTTTTTTGAACCGGTTACTTCTGTAAAACTACAAAATTTTACATTTTTGCTGGTTGTCAACAACAGCTTTCCACTTTGAATACCAAACAGTATTTAAGCTGCCCAACCTCAAAGAAAAAATAAAATTAACTATGTCAGCTTATATTTTCCATGCATCTCTTTATAGCCTCACCGCCGGTACCAAAGGCTATAGGTCGTGACAGTCAAGTATAGAAGAAGCAGAAAAAATGTAACATTTAGCAAAACGCCTATTCAGAATGAAATGGTTTTAACAATTTTTACGTATCATTAACAAACTCCCTTCCTGTATGTTTCTTAACTGTATTATTTTAGAGCTCAGTCAAGAACTTTTAGTTTTTCACATGGCCCTCAAGTCCCTTTGACCAAACCTTTTTGTACGACTCTAAACTATATGATTATGATATGTTACCTCGTAAATGATATCGTTATCTGGTACGAAGAAAGTTCATACATGAGTCAATCCACTTGACTCATTTCCTTGAAATCTTGGAGGTGCCTACGTATCCAAAATAAGCTGCAATGTTTTGCCTCTTTATTAATCAAAATGTATATGTATGATAAAGCTCAATAGCGCAAACCATGACTTATGCAAAGAAGGCGTCAAGTAGGTTGACTCTGCACTTACCGTGCAACGTTGTCGTCAGTCATGCAGGTTTATTTTCAGCACAAGTTAGACCCTCTGAGAAAAAAGGTAGCTACGAACATCTGAAACAGGCCCATATAATTATTCGATTGGCAGAGTTTCCTTGCCTTACTGATAGTATCGTTCATCTGGCAACGTCGCCCCTTACCGCTCAACAAATCCACTTGATAGACTCGACAGCGTGGCAGTGACAGAACGACACTGATGAGGAGGCTGCGGCTTTGTCAACCCAAATGTACGGGGAAATCTATGATGCGTAAAGTAGGTCTAATGGGTACCTAGAATTACTGGAGATGGAAGTGTATGAATATACTACCGCTAAAAAATTGAGATATACCCTCCCACAACCTCATTTGTTCTGAAAATGATTAGGAGCCTCAATAATGTCAAAAACGAGGTTTAAGCGATTTTTAGTTTCTTGCCCCTACATTCACTGACACTGGACCAATCTCAAAAACGTTACATAGCTTTTATGTCCTTGGTATAGTAGAAACTGTATGTGAAAAGTTTATACCAATTTCCACGTTATAGAAGGGCCAAGGATTAGCGCACAGACCGACAGGTAGACAGAAAGACAGACCAAAGGAATGGAGTGACATGGTTGTTTTCCGTGATGCACGTGTCATATAACATACAAAAAACAAAATATCTCATTTTCAAAAATTTTGCAATACTTCCTCGATAGTAAATCGGAAATACAGCAAACACGTCAAATAATATGAAATATCATTTTTCTCCTTTCTACTAGCACACAGAAGTAGATACCAAAATGGAATTTTTGTACGATACAGGTAAAACTAAAGACTGACAATGGGTGTGATAGTATGTCTCGTTTTCTTATACACGTAACGTAAAGTTGTTTTGGCACCATTTTTATCAGCATATCGGCTGATTCAAATATGGCCCGATAGTTACAATATACTATACATATCGGTATCGGCCAATTCCTAACATCAAGAAACAGCGCTCGGCATTGTTTTGACTAGTTTGGATGTACGAAACCTCGTAAGGCAAAACCAATATCTGTCTTAAAATTGAATAGAAGAGGATGAGAAAACAATAATGCGAATCAATTACCTTTAGTACTTCGTCAGAATGGGAAGATTATCCTTCCAGCGAATAAATCCGGTGCAGTTAAAAGACGCAATTCATAAATAAAACGGCATAATTAAAACTTCAAAATAGTAGAAGGCCGTGAAGAGGCAATTTAACTTTCAAACGACTTTGCTAAGTAGGATTTAAAGGTGCAGCAACGGCTAAAGCCAGGAAGACACTGAACTGGGACAGTGGTGAAAAGAGATTTCCGCTATAGTTTTATACAGATGAGGCGAGGAGTGCAATGGACGAAATTATTTTCTACAGTTAGTAGGGAATAAGCAGAATGGATCCATGAAAAAGCTGAGCTATAGTACTGAATTAGTATTAGAATGCGTTTAGGGCTTGGTAAAAACGACAATATGTATTTGTGCAATCCCAAACATTCTGATAAAATTTATTTCATTTTTCAGTCATGTATCCAGTTCACTATACACGATTTTCTCTACCAATTAACTCTGCACCTGTACCTGTACCTTATCGAGCTGAAATAGGTGTCGTAGAGTTTTAAGATAGATTAGCCAGGAAGAGAAAAAAGCGAGCATAAAATGACAAATTGTAGTTAGAGCGCGTATATTACCAAAATACACTTCAAAATAAATGCAACAAGAAAAAATTTGGTCAAATTCGGAATGTCATAGCTTTTTAGTTTTACTTCGATTTTATTGATTTTCTCGGCAGGTGGTGGGTATACACATTGGAATTGATGTTTAGGTTTATGAGTTCTTGATTGTAGCCATGGTTTGGGTTGTCAGACAGGATAAATAAAAATGTTTCATACCTCAACTTTGAGTTGCTCTGTGGTATGATTCGAGTTGCCAATCAGACCGCAATTCAAGAACCACATTTTCTCTATAATCTGGTTTTTTATTCACCTCAATATATACAGTAGTTGAAGTTTTAGACGCGAATGAAGATTTTACCGCCACTTTTGCTCCTTCATTTTATAATACTCTTTTGGACAATATGAATGTAACACAACATTTTACAAATTTTAATCAGTATTATACTCTTCAGATAGGCGTCTGCTAGTCGAATATTGCTCCTACATAATATTTCCTTCATTGCACTTGAGAGAGCATGATTCAGGCATATTTTGCATTATTCAGGGCGGTTCAATCTCAAATTGCGTTTCGAGGGTGATGGATAACCGACTTGTAAACGCAACCAGAAGAGGACAATAGGATATACCGCTGTCCTGTGACCCTCTTTAGGTGTTTTGCATCGCGTAGTGTCAACGCGAGTGTTCGCCAGGCGTCAGCTGCAATACCGTTTCTTTTCGACGACAGCACTTTGCATGCAGGCATTTGAATGTGATCCGAGCTAAGAAATGTTTGAGGAGAAGGATACTAGTATCAATACAATTGTGAGTTCCAGTTTGACGTAAGTCACGAAGATTGTTGTTAGCGCAACAATTTTACGGCTTAGCTAAAATAGTACTGTATTTTAGTCAACAAAAGGTGGCGTCTAACATATAACTTAGCACGACTACGTGTTCTTAATCGAGGCAGCGGCTGGGAAAAGACTTGATATATCCATATATGTCTTTGAATCTTGAAATATCTTTCCCCCTTAGTACAAGTCCCAAGTGAGGCTATGCGTGCAGTATTCGGGATGTTTCCGCCCTGACTACATAGTCAGAGCGGAAATATGGACTGTGTAGTCAGAGCGGAAACAGATACGTCACGGTGACTTGTACACAATGGAAAAAATATTTCAAGACAAAAAGTCGTATACGGATATCTTAGGTCTTTTCCCAGCAGATGCCTCGATTGAGGAGACGTGTTCGTGCTATCTTATATTCTCGACAACGCCTCTTGTTGGTTTAAATACAGAACTGTGCCTTCGAAGCCCTTAGGATGTTGCGTTAATAAGCATATGATTGATAACCTTCAGGTTTTATGTGAAAGAGGAAGTCACCATTACATCGCTGTCACTCTTCTTCTCTCCAACTCTCCAAAGGTCAGTTTGACATTCTGAATGCCCACGAGCAAAGTTCTGGCATCTGTGAGGATGTGGATTAGCAGCTTTACCGAACAAAAACAGTATTGGAGACGAACCTCGGCGAACACTCGTGTTGCCACTATCTGATGCAAAGCACCTCAAAAGGGTCTTAGGGCAGCGGTATATCATATTATCCTCTACTGGTTCCGTTATCCATCACCTTCAGTATGCAATTTAAAAACAAACCACTCTGTCTAATGCAGAGTATGCCTAAATCATGCTCCCACACATGCAATGAAGGAAACACTATCCGGGAGCAATATTCGACCCGAGAAAGACTAGAAGGCGTTTATCTGAAAAGCATAATACTGAATAAAATCTGTGAATTGTTGTGTTACATTCATTCTGCCTAAGAATTAGAACGTTATACCGAACGCCTGCCGGAAAAATCAATTAAATCGTTGTAAAAGTAAAAAAGATATGACGTTCCGAAATTTTGCTTGTTACGGTTGTTGCTGAGTGTATTTCAGTAATCAGTGGTGTGACGTCACAGCTTTCTGAGATATATAATGCGTGCTCCAGTCAATCTACTAAGCTCTGCTTTGTCCATCAGTGGTTTCTATTTTCTTTATTTAGTAATCACAGTATACCCCAAACTGGCGCACTGTCAAATAAAGGACGGTACGGTACGCTATTCTAGTCTCTTGATGGAAAATTTACGTGCGAATCGCTCAATCAACATGGACAAATGTGAACCGTGAAAAGCAGATCCATCTGATGCATCATAGCCACCAAAAGCACGAACGCCTAGAATGCAAAAAGCCTAGCAATCACATTCGCGTAGGCCGTACAGCTGTCGACGAGAAATAAAAACTAATAGTGCTTTCCGATAGTGCATATGTCACACTGTGATATCGTAGGCTCCCATCGATTACACAGTAAACATAATAACCACACTTTATTCATATGGGATTTACTAAGAGGAGTTAAGAATTAACTTGTATTTGAGTGGTGATACATCAGAGTCTATATCATACGTAGCAGAAAATAAGTTTATAGCAAAACTTTTTTCCGTAGCAACGATATCGGATGGAACGCATTCCACTAAGATATCACAACAACATGAAATACTTTCCACCTTTAATAATATCGATATATTCAAGCGTCAAGTATCGAGCTCAGCTTGTAAACTTTAATATTGGAAGTCTGGCCGAGTTGATAGATAATGTATTGGGTGAGGGTGCAATAGAATTTTGATGCCACCTGCCGTCACACATATAATCTGACATACTAATAATGGAACTCGCTTCTTACTGATTTTTATATCGAAATTATCACGACAATGCCGTAATTATCGCGACGGATAATATACAGGGTGACTTTGAAGTTGAGTCATTAATTTTCAGATAATGATTGTAGAAGGAAGATAAACCAAAATATGTGTGTAAAAATAAAAAAAAATTAAAAAAAAATTTTACCTTGTTTTATAAAGTATCCTCCCGACAAGTATTTCAGTGCGGACCTGTATTTGATCGTGAGGTCTTGGAGCACCAGCATGCCCTCCCCTGTGAGGTCTTAAGTCACCTGATTCACGAGCCCGTTGTACTACATTAACAAAGGCACGGGGGGTTGATTGCACTCGATTGGGAAACCGATCCGCATAAACATGTGCCATTTTTTATTTCGTTTGAGCCACGCAGCAAACACCACTATTCACTCTCGCGTTACCGACTGACACATTGACTGAATAAAAACTTCGTGATCAGCGTTTCAAGTTATTTGGCTTTTTTGTTTCCGATGCGATGAACCGATAAGGCGGATTATATCCGTTGTTGCCAAACACGAGCACATAATATTATTATTGAGACAGGGCGGTACTCAAACTTCTAAAGGGCTATAACTTTGTTACTTTAATTTTACCACAAAAATGTTAAAGGAAAAAAACATTTCTTTTGATCAGATCTACTCACTGTAAAATAAGTGACTCAACTTCGAAGTATATGAAGACAAGACCACTTAAAAATCAATTCCAACGAAATTGAATGAAAAAAAAATGAAAAACCCTTCACTTGTCTATTTTATCTAAATTGTTATTTGATGACTTGTTAGTCATCTTATCTTTGGCTTTTTGTGTTATGTTGGAAATCATCACCTTTTTGAAGAAACTAAAAAATTCATTTCAATTTTCGATTTTATGTAATGCGTTTTTAGCAAAGATTAATAACTGTTACATCTATTTTCATTTAAATTCTGGATCAATGGGAATGTAAGGCTATTGTTTTTTTTTCTAGATTCCTGAAAAATCTGCAACTATAACAAGTACCAGTGCTTCTTCAGGCCCCAATTCCAACTAGTTCCAAATTATTTAATGTCAATAAGAGTCATTAGAAGTCCAATATATACAAGCAATGGTTCTGTAGCGATATTTGGCTATAACCATGCCAACTTTATTCCAGACATCATGACCACATCAAAGCACATCAATATATTTCGACTACATCAGCTCAATTATAGCCATAATCTTGGCAATATTGTTTGCAATGCGAAGACAGTTTTCATAATATCTCATCAGGAAGACTATAAAATCTTACACTACGTCAAATCAAGTATGATTCGATAGTTGCGCAGCCTGATGCAAGCAATATATATATGAAAATTAGTGGGATGTGTCAAATATAGCCGAGCGATACTAAATATGTTGCCGTATGTTACAGGCTACTTTATTGCTGTTAGATAATAAAAACATTGTCCACTTAGAAGCGCCCTATGACTCAAACAATATTTCTATTACAGTGTTTCCAGACATTTAAAAATCACAATACACATCATCTCTATATGTAATTTCCTTTCGATATAGATGTACACATCACACAATGTGCGATGTTGCGGAAACTGCAAACCCCAACAGAAGATAACGCGTTCATGCATAGATGATTACACCCCCAAATCATTTTCCAATAAATCATGTGTGTAAACTAATTCGTTGTCATTTATTGTTTCACTTGGGTAATCATCCACTGATTCCACATGAATTAATATCGCAGATATTTGGACAAAAATGGGTTATCGGAGCTTCGCACCTATTGCATCTCTGTGCACGCATAATTGACCAATCAGCGTAACCAAATCTGCAGTGTGTGTTTATGCAAAATCGCAAATTTGAGCAGTTTTAGTCATAGTGAAGGAGCTCAAGAGGCTACATTATACATACATACAAGTTATTTTAGCGTCGAAGGGATGTGTTGGATTTTGAAGATTATATCGCAGAAAGAAAAAAAAAACGTTATACTATGTACCCTTTCAGCACTGCACGGAGCGTCTACAGGTGGTCAAAAATGTAAAAAAACAGTTACATGAAAATACTCGAGCGCATCAGATATTAATATTGTAAACACCATGGGTCAGTCATATCGAGAGTATGATAATCTGCAAGTCTACCAGGTGGGCCATTAATATGGGACGCCTGTTGTATCCCGGCAACCAGTCAACTTTGAGCGATTGGGTGAACAGTTATATAACAAAAGTGGCTAAGAAAAATTGGTGGAAATTCTTTTCAACTACTAAAGTGGCTGACAAGGGGCGTGATTCTAACCTCAAAATTGGAAATTCAGTTTTTTCGAAGATCTTAAATTAATATATTATTCAATTTCATTATTCAGAGAGTGCAAGATAGATCCTGCAAACTCCAATTGTCAAATTATCGAAATACCCACTTTTCAGCATGCTATTTACCCACCTCATCTTACTCTGACGCGCACGGGTATTTCTAGCCAGTGATTCTTTTCATTATTATGATCAGCTGCCATTAAAGCTTATATATAGTATATATAGAGATACTAAGCATGATGCAACGTATATCGCTCCTTATCTTAATCTTCCGCGCTCGAGTAAATCCCCAAAATTCCCCATTGAAGTCCCCCCTACGGTTAAGGATTTCACGTACCACTAAACGTATATTATTATGCATTCAAGCCTCATTCACTTCATGTGATAACAATAAGAAGCAGTCGGTTGCCACTTCCGATCGCTTGTTGCTACCACCCCCAGGCATTTATGACCCGCTGACTATTATATACTAAGTGACATATAAATCCGAACGGGTGTTCGGATTTATATATCACTGGGTAGTTTAAATGGTTTTATTTTAATAAAAGTTGGTGAATGTATTTATCTTAATGTAAATAACAAGTGAAAAAATGTTCAGCCTTATCAGTTGGACATTCCGGTTTTTATACTGCTTTTTTTTAATTCACTAACGCTCTAAAAATGAATATTTCAGCCGCAGTAAAGAATCAACGTTGGCGGATTTTGGTTCTTGACATCCTTTACGGTCGGTTACGATGCCTAGAGTACGGAGACCTGTACGATTTCGTCAACTTAGTGAGTTTGATAGGGGCCGTATAGTGGGACTTCGGGAAGCTGGACTTTCTTTTCGGGCAATTGCAGTTAGAGCGCAAAGAAGTGTAGGCACTGTGGTTAGGTGTTGTCAGGCATGGCTTCGAGAAGGCCGTACGCGAAGAGCAAGGGGCACTGGACGCCGCCGTAGAACAACAGACCGTGAAGATCACCGCCTAAGATTATTGGCCTTAAGGGACCGTTTCTCCACTACCAGGTCCATTGCAAATGAATGGTTTGCAGAACACGGAAGACCTATTGGCATGCGAAGTGTTTACCGACGAATGAGAAGTTTTGGCTTGTTTTCATACCGGCCACACTGGGTCCTCCCTTTAACTCGAGAACACCGACGTAATCACCTTGAGTGGTGCAGACAACGGTCACTTTGGGATCAGGAATGGAACAGTATTGTCTTTAGTGACGAGTCTCGATTTTGTTGAAGGCGACGTGGTGAAAGGAGAAATCCACACTTTTTTGTTGAAAGACATGTTCATCACACTGTTGGAGTTATGGTTTGGGGTGCTATAGCTTATGGTTCCAGGTCACCTCTAGTATTCATCAGAGGTAACATGAACGCGCAGCGATATATCCACGAAGTTCTAGAGCCCCATCTTTTACCCTATCTTGACACCCTGGCAGATCCAACTTTCCAACAAGATAATGCCCGACCACACGTTGCAAGAGTCACAATAGACTTCTTTCAACATAATGATGTCACATTGTTACCATGGCCACCAAGATCTCCCGACTTATCCCAGATTGAGCACGTGTGAGATATGATGGGTAGGAGATTGCTCAATTTGCAACGTCCTCCTGAGACTCTAGAAGCACTTCGAGAGGAGTTGGTGGTTGCCTGGAATGAGATACCACAGGAGGACATTGACCACCTGATCAGAAGCATGCCTAGGCGCGTTGGAGAATGCGTAGCACATCAGGGTGCATCCACACATTATTAAAGGTCAAAGGGCTTTAAAGCAGTGCAATCATTTTGAAATTTTTATCATTTACTTATTATGCTTCATTAAGTACTTATACAAAATTTTATTAAAATAAAACCATTTAGACGGGTGTTCGGATTTATATGTCACTTAGTATATAATACGAAAGAGTTATTGCCACAAATTCGATAAAAATGTCTTACCTGGCCCCTTTACGGAAATACAGGAAATCTTTTAAATGGCACGGTATAATTCAAGTTTTGACAACGTTATAGCCAATTGAGGTCTCGATGATGAAAAACAATTAACTCATTTAGGTCATCAGTGATGTACCACTCCCTACCTAATATTGTTATTTACTACAGCCGGTATGATAATGACTCAAGGTTACTTCTTCTGAAAGCCTAATCTTTGAGCTACAAAAATATGGACTTTCTTGACATCGATTAAATTAGCCGTTTGAGAAGAGATATTTTTGTTTTATGCAGTCTTATCAATTTTGGTACTGGATCATAAAAAGTGGCATCGCCAATCTGGAAGTGTTGTAATTTTGATCCTACACTGCTTTTCAGGTAGGCTTCAGCTACTTATATTTCAAATAGGACAATCTAGCAGGCTGAAATTCGGAAAGATGACATTGTCATTCTTGAACATATAAAGTTACCATTTTTCAAAATGACAAGTTGAAAAAGTTGAGCGTTTTTGTTTGCTGAATCGCTTATAACTCAACGGCCAATCAATAATATCCTATAATATGTTATATCACCCCTCTCTTCTTGGAAGGATCTATCCGATATGTAATGAAATGTGGAACATTGCATCCAAATGAATGTCAAAATCTATAAAATTTTTCGAACTGTATTACCCATAGTTTATTAGAAGTTCAGATAAGTCCTTCCAAAAGAATTCGAATAAGGAAATGTACACTTAGGTGTTGATTTAATCGTAGGGCCTACTTCACCAACAACAGTCCGTTATTCTCCACATATAGGATAACAGACCGTCAAATACAACGAATGAGCTTCAAGTTCCAATCAACAAATTTTAGCAACCAATAGCTATGAAATGTTGAAAATAAAATACTGTCAAAGTATGAGATGACAGCTTGTCATTGAAACATCAGCAGCTTATTGAATATTAAGAAATTACATATAATTCAGTCAAAATTTAAAGAAATGTTGGATTTTTGAATAAAATTCATGTTTTAATTACTATTGTTGATCTTTTACTCATGTTTATATTATTTTCTTCAATTGATATGCGATACTGGGTGTTTTTTCCTATAAACCTCTTGCAGATTATCATTAAGCACCTACTTGATGACAAGCAAAAGATATTGCTCGTTTCCAAACATTCATTCATTTACCTGCCGTTCATCAGAACCATTATGGCACCTTAGATTGATATTCCCACAAAACCATTCAGCTTTTTTGATATCCATACATCCATAAAATTGAATATTTTTCGTTGTTCAGGAACTGAACAAACATCCACACTATATTCACAGCGATTAAGAAATTCCCAAATATATGTCTTAAAGCTGCCAGCAAACCTAAAACCTGCAAAAAAATCTACAAGTTTGCCATATTTTTCTTTTTTCACGAGTACACATTTTAGGTTATATTTATATTAGACATTATTTGAATACAGCTGATTATTGCAATAGGGGAAGGCGGATGTGACGTCATCCGAATGTCAAAAAATCACGTGGTACGGGTACTTGGCTAACGTCTGTGAGGTACTAGCGGGTGACTGGTCTTATGTCAATGTCATTTAAAAAATAGGCACTTCAATTGAAAATTTGTCTTCGCAGTTCCAAAAATTGAGTTAAATTACTAAATCATAAATGGAGGAACACGTCCACCTGATTTTAAATGACGAGGGAGAAGATATATGAACCGCACTTATCATATCAAATGATTGATTTTATTGATATATATGTACATTGCACAAAAAACTATCGCTCTTAGGCAGCATAGTTTATCAAGGAGCTCAAACCAAACATTTTGGGTAACATGCGTCATCTAACTACTCCCGGTGTAACTTGAAACTGTCAAAACTTCGAGAGGAAGGGGAAATTCCATCTGTTCCCGCTCCGGTTCACTACGGGATCTCGCGAAAAAATCTCTGTATACTCTGAAGGTTTAATTCCATGCCATTCAATGACAACACGGTGACTTGTGTGGTTGTCAGCGGCCATTCTGTGAGCGTGCGACAGGGTTGCCAGATTGTGCATTAATATCCCGTTTCACCCTCCTGAATAAGTTCCACCAACTGTTGAAATATACTCTACTATTTTTTATAAGACTATTCGTGACATTTTTCCCAAAATCATTGCACAACACTTGAAAAAATGCAAATGAAAATTTAAAATTATTTCCATGACGCCGCAAAATAGGTCCGTCGGTATCTTGGGTTATACATCTTGACAGTAGGGATGTCAGACATATCTTTCATCATTTTCAAAAGAAATTGTACAAAATCTTCAAATTTGTGAAGTTAGCGAGTTTCACTTCATACGTTGTTACCAGACATGCCCAAATCATCAGTTGCTGCCGTGATATTCATCCCGACCACTGCATCCTCACGGCTAGGCGATCTGTAAAAGTTGTATTGGTAGGCCAGCGGGTTATGCTATAAATCATATGTCACAGTTTTTGTGCACTGATTGCAACGGTTAGATGATACCAAAGATATTTTAATAAATAAGAGATATTTCCCATTCCGGATCGAACAATCCACCAGAGATGCTTATAATCATGATACCTAGTAAATTTACATGAAAAATCCTTTGTATGTAGGTATATAAGAGCTTTCTTATACTTGTTCATCAATTTTGATGATACAACATATTTGCTAAAAATGATCATAATTAGGATAGTAAACTATGACGAAGATCGACTGTATGTAAGAATTTTCAGATACTTCATTTGCAATTTGACAACAGACCATGACGGTGTTCACATTTTTCAAATATTCTTCAAGAAGTGTTATCAGTCTATCTCCAACTATCATAAGTACTAAGTTTGTATTCCTACTTTAAATTCAAAACCAGCAAATGTAAAAGATTCATGTCGCACCCTTCATCACGAGTCACGATCGTCGTTAGACTTGGCAACCCTGCGAGTGACAGATATATAACCCCACCAGTGAAAAAGAATAAACACTAATAGTTTTATGATTTTTGGACTTAAAAGACATTATTTGTGAGATATTTTTCATAATTTTTTGTCTATGTCCATAGTAATTGCATTATGCATCACGGATATGTAGGGATTGACACGTCTTACACATATTATCTGTCTTTTAGGATGGAAAGGACTATTTTTTTATTGCTTTGAAGAAATTCATTAACCCGTAAAAAATGATGTAAAGGAAGATGAGGAATTGGATGGAATGTATATTTTGTATTCTATTTTCTTGCAAAATACAGACAAGTCCACAATATTCTACAGGTATGTAATGATAACAGTATATTGAACTGAGGTTCGAGATTGCCATGCATTAACAAACGTCCAAATCTGCTGCCAAATTTAACAGCTAGAAAATCGACCTATTATTTGCCGCATTCCCATTGGCTTTTGAAATCGGCTCTGAGTCGTAGTTTTTAAAAGCTAATGCAGCAATGTACATGCTTGACATTAACAGATACGTGTAATACATACATTTATGAAACCACTAGTCTGAATCCATGCAGGATGGACCCTTATTCAATGATATAGGTACTGTAAATTACGGACTTCATGTAGTAATATCCGGAGAACGAAGAAATACAGTTCTTGTTAATCATTGACTGATAACCCTATGAAACGATTTGGTATCTAATTGGGGTAATCCGTTTTAAAAATATTGGGCTTACACGTATATGATTTTGGATGCAACACACAAGAATTTTGGACCAGACATACTACCTCATTCGAAGTTGTGCCTATAACATAATTTACATCGATCAATTTATTGGGAGTACTATCCTAATTTTCCCTGGCTACAGGTCTGCCGCGTTAACACAGTGTGCGCGTCCGTCTCGGAGAACTCAGCTTTTCTGAAGAATTTTTAACTCTCACGGATGAAAAGTATATTTGGCCGGATGATTTTAAACATCTATGCAAGTATATAGATCTCACACCAGAATCCTATCACTTTAGGCACTTATGTGTCTCTCACTCCATCAATAATCTGTTTTCGCGATTAAGGTCAAAGCGCCACCCTTGCAGCTTAAGAATTAAAGTGACAAAAGACTTTCAAGTATGGCACCAGTTTAGACGCATATCATATATCAATCCAGTAATTTTGCTCTATTGGTCCACACTGTGTGCCATAATTTCTGTGACCCTATTTAAATCGGTCAGTCTAGTCGTATTAACAAATTTTCCCGAGATAATTGTAAAGTATGGTTTTATTGGGACAAGTCGTTCAAGGGGGTATTTTTGTGGGAAAACTTTTTTTTTGACAACAAAGAATGAGAAAACGTGTTTTTTGGGATTTAGTGTTGAAACCTACAAAATGAGACTACACGTAAAAAGATCTGACTAATAGCAAAAATGTTATGGCTGAAGAACTAGGCAAAATGCAGGTTTTGACACTTGTTAGTAATGCCACGATTATTTCACGTAACTACTTGAAATTATACAAATCCGTAGGATTCATACTACTGAATAACAACAACACAATTGGAGTATATTGGCCAAAAAAGTTATTGAGAATTTCTAATTGTTTATCCCAAAACACCTGTCTTCGGCCATCACTACTAGTTTATTGAGCTAAACACAGGCTTGGTCCAATATACAGGGTTCGTTCAAAGAGCATTAAATTTAATAGCAAAATACACGTGCTTACCTTTCCAGTATAAATCACAAACCGTTCCGAAAGGTAAATGTTATTTTTATGCGAAAAACAAAGGTTACGTTTTTTTATTCCAAACAACTTCCAACATTCGTATTTGTGAGTAGTTGAACAAATGCGCTACTATACTCGAAAAACATATGTTACGATACAAACAAAGCGGATTTGTCTATCATTTTTTGTTCCGGATTACACACAAATACGAAATGTTTTAATTTGTTTAGAAGAAAAAACGTAACCCATCCTTTTTTGCATAAATATAACATTTATATTTCGGAATGGTTTGCGATTCATATAGTCAAGCTAAAATAGTGTATTTTGCTATACACTGACCTTCGAACTAATCCTATATCCCTATGAGCTAGTAGTGATGGCAGGAAAACAGTTGTTTTGAGATAAACAATTAGAAATTCTCAAAAACTGCTCAACCCATCTACTCAACTTTTTTTGTGGTTATTTAGAAGTATGAATCTTATGAATTTGAGGAATTTCAAGTATTTGCGAGAAACCATCGTCGCATTACCAACAAGTACCAAAACACGCAGTTTGCCTTGGTTTTCAGCCATAACTTTCTTGCTATTAGTCGGATCTTTTTACGTGTGATCTGATTCTGTAGGTCTCATAAATACCTAGAAATCTTATATAAAGTGTTTTTTCGATACTGCCCACACTTTTGATTGAATCCCAAAAAACAAGTTTTCTCATTCTTTGTTGTCAAATAAAAAGTTTTCCCACAAAAGTTGGTGTATCCATTTTATGCGTCCATGTTTTAAATACCATTTTGAACAACTTCCAGCAATAAAACCAGACTTTACAGATATTTCGCAAACTAGGGGTATTTCCGTCTAATATTAGACTACAGTGCAAACATCACTTAAGTCCATTTTTATACCAGCACGCTTTTTTACTGAAAACGCTAAGGTGGGATACGTGTATTGAGTATAACGATCACCCTTGTAAGTCCCGTTTTAAATGACTCCAGGTAATACACGTTCAGTGCAAAAAGGTGGTCTTTGCATGCACTTCCCGAATGCCGTACATTTCAAAAATAGTACCAGTATCCTTGTATTGCTTTATTTTCATATTTATGTGTTATATGCACCAAAATACCAATTTTGAATTTACGAACTACAAAAAAAAGTTTACAGGTCTTATGTGCTCTGTCCGAAATCACTTGATTAAGGCTTTCTTGTTTCCTACCCAAAACCATTGACTAAATCTTATATACAGGGTGACTTCGAAGTTGAGTCATTTATTTTAACAGTGAGTAGATCTGATCAAAAGAAATGTTTTTTTCCTTTACCATTTTTCTGGTAAAATTAAAGTAACAAAGTTATAGCCCTTTGGAAGTTTCAGTACCGCCCTGTCTCAATAATAATATTATGTGCTCGTGTTTGGCGACAACGGATATAATCCGCCGTATCGGTTCATCGCATCGGAAACAAAAAACCGAAAGAATTTGGAACGATGTTTTTACAATTATTTTATTCATTTGTATACAGTCAATGTCAGTGAATAGTAGTGTCTGTTGCGTGCCTCAAACGAAATAAAAAATGGCACATGTTTATGCGGATCGGTTTCCCAATCGAGTGCAACCAACCCCTCGTGCCTTTGTTAATGTAGTACAACGGGCTCGTGAATCAGGTGACTTAAGACCACACAGGGGACTGCATGCCGGTGCTCCAAGACCTCACGATCAAATACAGGTCCACACTGAAATACTTGTCGGGAGGATACTTTATAAGACAAGGTAAAAAAATATTTTAATTTTTTTTTATTTTTACGCACATATTTTGGTTTGTCTTCCTTCTACAATCATTATCTGAAAATTAATGACTCAACTTCAAAGTCACCCTGTATACGGTAAATATTTCAAGTAACTGTTCATATGAAATTACACGCACAACGCCTATCTTCCATATCAAATTTTATTTGATGAAAAAATACATTTTGACGTCTGTTAGTCAAATGAGCACGTGAGTTCTTCTAAAACCGGTTGCCGATTACTAAAAATGTTGAACGAGTGAGTCTATGTATTTTTTTCATGACGATCGATACATTGTTTTGAATGTGAAACGGAAGATTTGACTTATACAGATATTCGCATTGTCCGGGTCTATTCTTTGAAAGTACTAAAAAATGCAACACTGCATCTTATAAGTCAATATTTAAGTATAACTTTGAAAAATAAGCTGTAACAAATATGGTTGATATGATTCTGTTTCTTCACTTTTATACAAGGTCTGTCAATTAAGTAATGAGACTTGCAACCTAGCGTTCGATCTGGCAACATTGGAGGCGCTAAGCTTGAAGGAGAGGCAGGGGAACATGTGGTCCGTTTTCAGTACAAGTTTGAACTCGCTTGTGTCATTTGGCGTCCATAGCGATCTCTCTTATGAAACAGTTCTTCCTATTACGTTCTAAAATGAATGTGATCGATTTCGAGCAACTGTGTTCTATCAGGTTCTGCTTCAGATTTGGGCACATTGCAATAGAAACTCTTGCTAACCTTAAGCAAGCATACGGAGTGTTTTGTCATGAACCCAGGTTTATCGGTAGTTTAAGTCATTTTCAGAAGGGAAAGAGGGTCGATAGGAGATGAACCACGAAGCCTAAGGCGTCGTCTTAAAGAATCGATGAAGATATCGACAGAATCCGAGATTTTGTGCGTTCAGATCATCGGTTGATAGTCAGAATGAGAAAGAGTAAAATTGGACTCAAACACCCGTTCATCAGATCATGAACAACTGGGTGATAATGCTCCTTGTCACGCAACAATGTCAATAAACGGGTTTTTAGCCTGTGAAAACATTCCAGTGGCGCTCAGCCTTTTTATTCGCCTGACTTGAGTCCTTGTAACTTTTTTATCTCCCCGAAGCTAAAAAATTACCTCAAGTGATTCCATTTTGGAACAATCGAAGACATTCAAACGGCTGTAGCCGACCAGCTGAAGGCTATTCCATTATCGGAGTTCCACCGCTGCTACGAGGAGCGGTAGAACCGTCTCTAACGCTGTGTGGCTTCAATCGGAAGTTATTTTGAGGCTAAAAACATATGGACATTTCTCAGCAAATTTCAAAATTCATGTCCTCAGCCACTGATGCTAAGTTGCATGGATTTATCATCAATCTAACCTTTTTATTATATCA
The DNA here is from genome assembly GCA_963669975.1 of Acanthoscelides obtectus. NCBI lineage: Eukaryota > Metazoa > Arthropoda > Insecta > Coleoptera > Chrysomelidae > Acanthoscelides > Acanthoscelides obtectus. The sequence goes on from CAVLJG010000003.1 coordinate 48,487,730, forward strand.
ATAAGTATTTACAATAATATTTTAAAAGAAAAAATTTAGATAATATATTGACACAAAAAATATAGTTAATTCATTAGTCTAAAAGTCATTCCCTTATCTCGTCCCTGGATCTGAAATTAATAATAAAAAAATATATACAATCAGATATGTTCATATTCTTATAAATTGAATATTACTTAAATATTTGGTAATAAGTATGGATTGTATAGTCAAGCTTTCATTGCTAATTAATAAATATGCATATAAAAAAAACTATTAAAACTACGTCCCTTGAAATAAAATCATTCCCTCACCCATTATAAATATTCGATTTGTGGTCACACCATTTGATATTTTTGAACGCAGCTGTTATGTTTTTAAAACTTGGCAATGCTGCTAATAATGTCAACATCGCGGAATTTCTTAATAGTGAAAAGAGTTACTGCAAAAAGTATTGGATCATTATACTGTTCGAATGTTTTGATGATTTTTTTTCTTGCTTTGGGGAGTAAAATGATTTCACAAAATGCTAAATCAATTTGAGGTACTGTTGGTTGTGGTGTTGTTTATGCAAATCTGTCATTCCCTCACTAGATTATAAAGTGAGGCAATGAAAATTATGAGGGAATGATTTTTGCATATATAAAATTGTGGTTTGGGTGTTATTGTTTAACTCCAGGTTGTATAGCATGTGTTTTCAATTTTAATAGATATCCGTATATCAAGAATGGGGTAAATAAAGAAGTCAAATGAAGAAGAAAAGAAATTAAAAAAGAAGGAGTACGACAGAAGGAGGCGAGAACAAATAAAAATTAATACCGAAGAAGCTTTGCGTGAAAAAGAAAGATTAAAGTATTTGAAGAGGAAGTCAAATTAAGTCAATAAGTTCTATAAGCGCAAGAGAAACTAGCTAAAAACGAAAACAATGGAAAAAGAGTAGTAAAGTTTATAGGGTAAAGCGAGTTACATTACAAACGAATTTACAGAGAATAGTTGAAGAAACGCCCCGACCACGTCCTGCATCATCTTTACAGCACAGAGCAGAGAATTTGTCTGCTCTCAATAGACGTAGAATGCGCAAACGGCGAACCATTCTGTACGCGAAGATTAAAAGTTTGGAACATAAAGTCAGGAACGCAGTCAAGCTTAGCGAAAAATATAAGAATAGGTGTTTGAGATTGAAAACTAAAAATACTGACCCAAGCTCTCCAGCAACTAAAATGTCTTCATTTTTAAAGAATATATACGTACAAGTTCCTGACGTTGTAAGAAAAAGACTCATTTTCGGAGAAACACTGCCAACCGACCTCAAGAATATCTATGAAGATCTTGGAAGTAAACATGGAGAAAAGAAAAAATATTACATGTTGAAGCTGAAATAAGTACAAAAGGTACAAACTGTAATCGTAAAGTTAGCTCCAAAATGCTGAAAGTTAGGGGTGATGTTGTTGATTTCTTAGAGAATGATGAAAATACGAGGATGTGCCCAGGGAAGAAGGACTATCTAAACTCTCTAGAGTATAAAACAAATCTCAATACATCTAATTATAAATTAAATAATGTTTTTTATTGAAATCTGCCATCAAATTTTTGTGAAAATCATTCCCCCATCCTATGCCATTCCCTCATTTCATAGTTCCTTAAAAGTCATTTTTCTACATGTTATACACAAAAATATGGAGAACCTTCATTTTCAATGAACCTCACTAAAGTAAAACTTTATATTTCTGCAAAAAAAGGATGAAATGCAAAATGGAATTTCTAAATTTGTTGAGAAATACCCATATATAATTGTGGTTTGATTTGAATAAAAAAATTAGAAAAGGTCAGTCTCATCACTTAGTTTTCAGATATCGTACGACTAACACCATTTCCTGTTAAAACAGTGCAAGTCCATAGCAGCTTTCAGAGCGTTTCCATTATCATTATTAACGAGCTGTGGATTAGAGTTTGCCCAAAAACGAACTTCAAACGTGATTTATTAATTTGTGACACAGTTTTGTGTTGTCTTCTAAAAAAATCAAATTATGGGACTTACGAGGTTTTTGCGCTAGACGATTCATTTGTGTTGGCTACTTTTTTGCATTTCGTGCTGTAACCTATGCTGGTTCATAATAAAAGGTCAGTAGCCTCATAGCTGTTTTGTTCCGCTAAAACTTTAAAATTAGCCAAAAAGTTCGTCGGTGAGCAGAGTTGAAAATGGACTTCTGACTCAGCGGTCGATTTAGTTCCGCTCGGTAACTAATTCCGCCAATTCCAGTTTAAATTCCTTTGTTCACGTGATCCGACTTTTTTATCCTGTTTACAACATCTCGCAGACGGTTGTTAAATGGCGAATTTCATGAAAAACGCCGCAAGCAATGCTTGTGAAATTTGTTGTGCTTCTTATGCTGTAAATGCATCTGTTTTTGTGGATGATAAAAACGGGACAACTGTTGTTTTCATCAGACAAAACGCGTATTACGGACGGCAAAATGGAGGATAACTATGAGAAATATTAAGTAATTTTAAATCCTGACATTTTCTTCTATAGTATTGAAAGCATTAACTCCAGATGTGAGACACCTTTTCAGTGTGTTGAGCTGCTCTGATAATTTTGGAATAAACAGCGAGCTACCTGGTCGTAAGCAATATAAGCCAACTAGGTGTTTGAAAAATGAACAAACATTTTCGTCAGCTACAATGGCATGTTACATACGATTTAACTCAGGTAACTAAAATTAAAAAAAGCAACCCACTACTTTAAACAAGATAAAAAAATGCGTGTTCAATGAGAAGCCTGACTTTCAGACTCACTGACAATTTGTTTAATGTTTGGAGTATAATTGGATACAGCCATTTGAGTACAATTATCCAGATGTTCATCTGTAAGTCGATTACGGTGTTTGTTTTTAATAAACTTCATATTTGAAAAAGAAGATTGATACAAACAGGTTGAACTAAAAACGCTTTCACTTTCAAGGCAACACGACATAAAACTGAATATTCATTTTTGCTTACTGCAGGCCAGATATATTTTGTATTTGAGACTAATGATTTTAAAGCTAAATCATTTTAAACTGCAATCACTTACATTTCTGTCGCACCGATGTCTTCCCTTAATTTCTGCGTAACACACGCTGCAAACTCTTGGATATCAATTTCCATACAGGGTGACTCAACAAATTGCGCCACTATAGATATTTACTCTCATATGGCTCTAAGGGACTTTGAGGTATCTTTTCTTAAAGAACAGGTAAATGCTTGGTATCGCCATCGATTAAGTTTTGTTCCCAAAACTCAAGCGTTTTGGAAAACGTTTTTATATCAGAAATCATTTCTGCTAGTCCTTTGTCTCGCTTCTGAAGCTGCAAATTAAGTTCGTTTAATTTTTCTGTAATATCCACAAGAAAACCAAAATCTCTAAGGTAGACTGAGTTTTCCAGTTCCAGAATCAGTTCATCACGTTATTTAAAAAATTGATCTATGGTAGATATGATATCATTAAAACGTTCCAGCACGCGTCCTATATTAGCCGTCGGACTTATGAGTAAAGAAGTAGTTCCCCGTATTGATGGTCAATTTCATCGGCCAAGGTTTTGAATAACCTTCTTTGTAACGCTTGTGCTCTAACCTTGTTCACAATTTTTACTACCAATTCCATAACCATGCTTACTATTAGAAAATGTCCACATAACAGAGATATTGCGGAAAACTTTCATCTTTACGAAATAACCCTAAAAGACCCTTCAATATTGGAAGTTTTTTTAGAAGACACAGTATTTCTAAAAGAAGTCCTGCCCAGTGTTCTGTCCTTTTAGTGGAATTAACTTCAAAAGATCTTCTATAATCGTAAAATCACTAAAAACCATCCTGACGAACACGACCATTTGAGAGGTGTCAACGACATCTGTGGATTCATCCAGCTACAGTGAAAAATACGCACACAAATCGAAGTCATTTCTTAACTGTAAAACTATATCATTGCTCATTACTTCTACTCGTCTCATCACTGTATTAGCAGAAAGTTACATACATTTTCTAGCAGACACTATCTCGTCTTTATTGCCAAAGTTGCCAAATAACGAATTTGCAGCTTCTAAAATCGCCTGTTTTATCATTTTCCCGTTTTCATAAGGTTTCTTCTTTTGTGTAATTATCTGGGACATCCGGTAAGATGCTTCAGTTGCAGACTTACTTTTGACGATTGTTTTTAAAAACGTTGTCTGTTAAGCTCAGCTCACTGGCGCCGCGCCTTACGTATTTATTCCGTTCAAAGTAATCGAGATCGTTCTCGAACAGATCGCTCACCGCACTGTTACCGCTGCTTGTGGTTATTATGAGAATTTACAAAATTTACGGCAGCTTCTATGATTTTTACACCTTTTTAAAATATGTTGTGTGTCACCAGAATTGCCTTTGCGAGCTACCGATAGCTCGCGATCAACGGGTTGGCGACCACTTCTCTAGATGAATTTTATCGTGACCTTTTACTTTCCATAGAAACATTTCGGCACTCGGTAAACGCTGCTCGACTGGCTGCTGTGCATCTGCTGAGGATGCGGAACGTCTTACACAAGACGCGGGTGGAGGGTCTCTATCGACAAGAGATACATTTGCGTGATATCGTAACCTCTTTTGAAGAGTGGGGTAGAATATGCTCTCAGGACGGAAATCCTAAAAAGCCCCAAAATTGTTAACAAAAGAATCCTGAGTATGCAAGTCTTAATTGTATGAGCCAATTTGCCTGACTTGGCCCATTTAATTTTTTTGTTATATATATTTTTCCAGAAGAACGCGTGCTGAACATAATCATTTATGGGATGATGACGGCGCTGCGTGGGAAGTACAAAAAACTTGACGCCATTTCTTCTTAAATAGTGCTCAGATCTCTCAACAGATACCTATTATCATTTCAAACAACCTCCGAGTCAGAGTATATCTTGGACTATACAATAAAATCATTAATCCAAAATACAGAACCAAAAACTCATAATGCACATACTGAAATCCCAATACAAGTTTTCCACTGTGACAGTGACAAAAATCCTAACAAGCGTAGCGCACCCGAAATTTGAATGATGTATGCTTGCAAGTATGCTCTCGGTTTCATGTCGCTGTCTTGTGAGCAACCTTAAACAGATTTTTCAAATAAACTATTTTTTATTTTTGGATATACTGTGGACAAGATCTGTAAAGCGAAGCTAGCACAACAATAATCTGTAAGGCTAATCTTTGTCACTCCGAATGCTTTATAGAACCTATACGAACTGTTATAGAACTATTTAAAAATATAGGATACCTAGCGCCATCTTTGGACTTTCTTCTTACACTGTAGAGCAAAGTTTAAATATCCAAATTATATATACTTTAAGTAAAATAAGGCTCAACCTGATTTTATTTTTAAAATGTGTATCTTTTTGATAGAATACATAAAAATATGCTATGCAAGCTGTTAGTAATCTAAAAATAATCGGTTACCGATGTACCCTCGCGTGCATAAAAAACTGGAACAGCACCTAATCTGTTATCAGACATGCATTTAAAGGATCTATCAGTGTGACAGTCTATTGTTACCTATATAATATAAGGTCATCGATAGTTCAGTAGATATGCGATGTCCATGTGTTTTCTGCACATGGTGGTACCTACATATGTATAGGATAAAATCACAATCTCCTTGAGAACAACTATTGAGCAATTAAATTTACAACCATCAATTTGCCTACTCCCTTCATGACATTTGGGACTACTCTGAACATTTTCCGAAACCATGCCTGAATTGAATTTCATCTTTGTTATAATGCTAGGTAAATTTTTACAAAAATTGTGGAAACCCTAAGTGCTGTGAAAGTTTTTAGGACACCGAAATGTTCGAATCATTCAATCCTGATTTGAAGTTATTACTTATTTGAAGATTGAAGATCTAATCTAGGAAAAGCTATTTTTTCAGACCTCTCTTGGTTCCAGACACTTTATCATTTTCCGAAAAATTCACACACCAAATGGCTACTATAGATTTGTTCGTGACTTTTATTGTCCAAAACAGGATTTCGCATTTGCTCGATCTATTTGTTAAAAAGAGGGGCCTTGTATGCCTTCTTCTGATTGTATCAGTACAACCAGGCACCAGGCACTTTTTAAATCCCCGCTTTCGATAAGCGTCCATTACAAAGCTAAGTTTGTAAATTTAAATTCAGTTTAACTCTAAATAGATATCAGTATCACCGACACAAAACAAATGAAAGCTCCAGCGACGCAGAAAAGTCAACTTTCAATTGAAAATCACGAATACATCAACGTCAAAGTATTGAAGATTGGACTGTCAAAAAGAACGACGGGAAAGTCCAGTATCAGCATCACTCTATGGTTGTACTTCGTACCAACTATACAGGGTGTTTCAGTTTATTGTTGCATAACTTTAAGATTCGATAGAACTTTCAAAATTAATGCATAAAGTCTATATAAACATGGGTCGAAGAATGCGTGGCTTCCGAAATACAGGGTGTTTAAATTTACTTTCTAAAATAGTTTTTTTTAAATATTTCGAAAAATATTTTTGATGCATAACAGTGAAAATCGGTATACAAGGGTTCTTTGGTACGACAAAACGAACCATGGGCATAGTTTTACTGTAGCCGCTAGAGAGCGCTCTCTACTGTACCTGTAGTATATTAAAATGACCGAAAATTTTTTCTTAGTGCAATTTTATGCTTTTTGGATAAAAAAACTGATTCTTCGCACTTCTATGCATAAAAAAGCTCTCCTGTGAGTTTTCGTGATAGTTAGCCATTTTTGAGATATTTCGATTTTTAAGGTTCGATGCATTTTTAATTATTTATGGGAAAATAATATTTTTTTACATTTTCGATTTGGGCATTACAAGTAATTAAGATGATCGTTTAGATTGTGTTTTTAAACACAGCAATAATTCCTAACTCCAAATAAACACAAAAAAAACAGAATATTAATTTGTTTTATTTTCCAATATTATTTTTCACAAATTAAATTAATTATTTACAACAAAAATGCTATTGGATAGTTAGGACAAACGTACAAAATCTAAAGTAGTTGCTCGAAATGTAAACTCAATAGTTCAATACACAATTCACATCTACGAATGATCGAACGTGGTATAGCTTTATTCAAATAAGGCCTTATTTCATCACATGCATTCCTAATTCTGTCTATTAGCACACTTTTTTAGAAATCCCCACACAAAGAAATCTAATGCATTTAGGTCAGGGGACTGGTCCTCCACGGCCGATCCATCTTTCTGGATAATTTGCATCCAGCCAGTTTCTAACTATTCTCGAATAATGAGCTGGACAACCATCAAGCTGGAACCAGGCTAATCTTCTTAAATCGAACACAACATCATCCCACATATTTGCATGTTCAGCCTTTAAAAATTCCAAGAAGGTCGCAGCATTTAACCTTGCAGGCAAAAGGTAGGGTCCAAATAGTCGATTACGGTAGATACCAATCCACAAGTTCACACCAAATTCATGCTGAAAATTTCTTTCCTGAACTGCATGCGGATTTTCATGCGACCAAATATGTTGATTATGAAAATTTACCACTCCACGTCTAGTGAAGCATGACTCATCGGTCCATAAATCGTTACTTAAAAACTCCCTATTATTATCAGTTCTATCAAGAATCCACTAATAAAATGTGATTCTACGTTCTCCGTCCCCTGGCTGTAGTCCTTGCACAGGTTGCAATGGTAAGGACGTCTATGGTCATTTCTAAGAACACGGTCAACACGGCTTGCTGAAATTCCCAAGGCACCAGAAACTCTCCTAATACTTGTGGTCGGATTTCTATCAACCTCTCGCAGAATCATACGTGTAAATCTGCCCTGACGAACATTTATGTTTTGATCCATTTGGAGATTTCCAAAACCATTTTCAATTATTTGGCGATGCACTCTTACAAATACTGAGCGAGTTGGATGTCGTCTGTTTGGAAATCTTCGTTCGTATTCTCTGGCTGCTTCTGCTGCGTTTCCATCTACAAAATGAATATCCGCTAACTCTTGATTGGATAATAAAAATGGCATTTTTATAAAACTTACAAAAAAAAAACAGGTAAAAGAAACTGAATTTCGTGCATTCACAATTGCAAAAAGCGTTTCAGGCTTCAACAGACAACAAAGCTAACTGTCAACTAATTGACGTTTAACCTTATTCTGCTTTCAATTTCAAATATACAGGGTGGGGCATAACTGTCTCCCTATTTTCAAAGCTTAATAAAACAAATGTTATTTGGAATACTATGGATTTATTTTGAAATCTTAAAAGTGCAACTCAAACAGTTTTATTTTATGTGGTTTTGAAAATAATATCGGCAAGGTGCTTTCCACCATTATCACAGCATTGCCGCAAGCACTTTCTGAAGTTTTGCATAACTCTAACTAACATTGCTTCCGGTATTCGGCCAATTTCCAGACGGATTGCCTCCTTCAGCTGTGGTAAGGTCCTTGGACGATGTTGAAAGACTTGAGCCTTAAGATAGCCCCACAGAAAGAAATCGCAAGGCGACAAATCCGGGGAGCGCGCAGGCCAAGGAATATCGCCTCTAAGGGAGATCAAGCGTCCGGGGAACAGTTCTCTCAAAATGCCTAATGATGCTTGGGATGTGTGGGCTGTCGCCCCATCCTGCTGAAACCAGGCATTCTGCACATTGAATTCTGCAAGAGCTGGGACAAAAAAATTCTGAATCATCGCTACGTAGCGTTCCGAGTTGACGGTGACAGCCCGATTACCTTCTTCAAAAAAGTAAGGCCCAACTATCCCAGTTTCTGACACGGCGCACCAAACTGTCACTAAACTGTCACTAAAAAAAACCGCCTCCTGAGGTAACTTTGCAATCATGTCTTGACATGCAAGTCGATTGTTCCAATCACGTGGTGATAATTCCTGTACAATAACCATCTTGTATGGATGAAAATGTAGGTCTTGATGAAGAATTCTTCGTAAAGAGCGATTAGAGAGGCGAAGGGCGTCTGCATGTCTGCGTGCAGAGCGGTTGGGCGAGTGTTCCACAGAGCGTCTGACTCTCTCTATGTTTTCGGGCGTCCGAGCTGTTCGTGGACGTCCACCTCCTCTCCTGATAACAGTTCCAGTTGCTCTGAAATTTTTCACCCACAAAACAATTGATTTTCGGTCTGGCACTGGTCGGTTACGAGGAATTTCAAATTGCATACGGAACGCTCGTTGTGCAGCGATAACGGATCCATTTTCGTGGATGTACGCTTCCACGGCGAAAGCGCGCTGTGCGTCGGTCCACATGCTGTTTCAAACTGAAACCTGTTCTAACCTGAAACTGTTCAACTTGCCGCTTGTACTGACGCTATACCCACTTCCATTCGGTGCCGCCCGGTTGGGCCTTACTTTTTTGAAGAAGGTAATCGGGCTGTCACCGTCCACTCGGAACGCTACGTAGCGATGATTCAGAATTTTCTTGTCCCATCTCTTGCAGAATTCAATGTGCAGAATGCCTGGTTTCAGCAGGATGGTGCGACAGCCCACACATCCCGAGCATCATTAGGCATTTTGAGAACTGTTCCCCGGACGTTTGATCTCCCTTAGAGGCGATATTACTTGGCCTGCGCGCTCCCCCGAACTTCAGAAAGCGCTTGCGGCAATGCTGTGATAATGGTCGAAAGCACCTTGCCGATATTATTTTCAAAACCACATAAAATAAAACTGTTTGAGTTGCACTTTTAAGATTTCAAAATAAATCCATAGTATTCCAAATAAAATTTGTTTTATTAAGCTTTGAAAATAGGGAGACAGTTATGCCCCACCCTGTATTTGCAGGCACAGCCTACTTCTAAAAATTATCGAGATACTGACTTTTTAACGTTATTTTATCATAAATAATTAAAAATGCATCGAACCTTAAAAATCGAGATATCTCAAAAACTGCTAACTATAACGACAATTCACAAGAGAGCTTTCTTATGTTGAAAAGTGCGAAGAATCAGTTTTTTTATTCAAAAAGCAAAAAATTGCACTAAGAAAAAATTTTTGGTCATTTTAATACACTGCAGGTGCAGCAGAGAGCGCCCTCCAACGGCTACAGTAAAACTATGCCCATGGTTCATTTTGTCGTATCAAAAAACCCTTGTATATCAATATTCACTGTTACACATCAAATATTGTTCGAAATATTTAAAAAAAACTATTTTAGAAAGTAAATTTAAACACCCTATATTTCGGAAGCCACGCATTTTTCGGCCCATGTTTATATAGACTTTATGCATTAATTTTAAAAGTTCTATCGAATCTTAAAGCAACAATAAACTGAAACACCCTGTATAAGAGTATATGGTTGCCAAACAAACATACCTTCAAAGTCACTCATTTAACTTACTTTCTAAAGTAGGTTTTATGTGCCTCTCTCCTCCGCTCTTGCTTTCCCCGTGTCCGATATGCCATTAAATTTAGCAGCTTAACCATAATTATTTGCAACGAATTAACTCATTTTAATGATGATAACTGCATTAACTCGGATACAATTGGCAAAATGGTAACATTTTGCATAGTAAATAGGTGACAGATCGTTATCGGATTTTATACGTATATCTAGTTTTCGTGATTAATTTAATTATTATAATGTTTGTGGGCATAGATGACGTCAGGTAGTACTCCGTATTTCCCAAGCAATTCAGCTGGCTTAACGCGATATGATCTTTTACTCAAAAGATATCGACCAAAGGGATTGGGTGATAAAGAAGTCGACGTGACACAAAGGTTATTCAACCGATTCTGATGAAGTTGAAACCTGAATTACCTACGATCTGTATACCAGTCATTGTACAATATAGTGAGACTACGGTTCCATATCTAATACTATAAATAAAAAATAAACTTGCCGGGCTAGACACTCTCATCATAGAACAGCTTCCGCTAATTCTATATCTGTAGTGTATCCTCCATCTCCATTATTCTGGGACGCAAAAGTTATGTTAAATTTACTGATGATATACTGAATGATCAAAAAAGGTAAGCACCTACGTATGTTTATCCGATTATAATAATTTTAGGCATGTATGTTCACTATCCATTTCTAGTAAAATGATTAAATTTCAGCTTGATTCGTCAACCGACTGCAGAAACTTTTTCAATAATGTGTTGAGGATCCACGATTTCTTATACACTCATTGACACGCCTGGGCATCGTGCTGATAAGGTGGTAGAAATCCTGTTGGGGTATCTCATTCCAGGCTACTGCAACTTCGTCAGTAAGAGCTGCTAAAGTCTGTGGAGGGTTCAAGAGCCTGCGACCTATCATGTCCAGGACAGTTGGAGATAGGGCAGGTCATCGTGGTGGCCAAGGTAAACGTTTATACAATATTGATCCATGAAGGCTAATGATGCTCTGACAACATGCGGACTGGTATTGTCTTGCTGATAAATCGGGTTTTGGATGGTATTTAGGTATGGAATATAACGTCGAGCTGTCATATTGCCTCTGATGAAAATTAGTGGTGATCTGCTACTGACTGTTGCCGGACCATCGTGCATCTCCAGACAGAAGCAGTACTCGTCACTAAAGACCACCTGATTCCATTCCTGGTTCAATAGAATTATTTCTCTACACCAGACCAAACGGTTACACCGATGTTCAGCTGTGAGAGGTAGCACCCACTGTGGGCGATAAGAAAAAAGGCCAAACTGTCGTAGTCGACGATATACCGTACGCATACCAACCATCCTCTTATGCTCTTCAAACCTCTGATTAGCGATGGCTCGAGTACTACTGAACCTGTCTCTCAGAGCCAGAAGTATTAACCGGCGGTCTTGTCTCCCTGTGGTCCCTCTGGGAGGTCCAAAACCCCTCCTCGCTGTCCTCGACCTGCCTGAGTCCACACGGTATACTTCGTAAGGATCTGTTGGTCCGCCTAAAAACTTCTCTTATCGATAGACCGGCTTCACGTAACCCAACAATCCGACACCTCTCAAAGTCACTTATCTGGGAAACCCGGTGAATTCTACGCACTCTAGGCATTTTGAGCAATCACAAGACAGCTTCTCGATAGGCTACACGAAATTTAACTTTTAACTGACACCGTAAATGTACGAAAGCTGCATGCTTCTTTATCACCAAACAATACATGCAGCCACCACAAAAACTTAACAGAAAAACCAGATAATTCTATCACTTGATGCTCATGGCAAGATAAATCGATATGTAAAAAATTCTTGAATTCTAATAAAAATACGTAGGTAAGGTTTATTGGTCAGTATATTTGTTCTACTCTCTTAAATCAAATAATACATACACTTTATACTGATGTGTTATTTGTGGTTAACATGAGTACAAAACAAATAACATCTTCTACAAAAGCCTGATAGATGTCATACTATGAAACGAATAAACGTTGCTTCAATGATAATGGATACGAATTTTATTTATGTAAAAATTAGCCAACAGCATTTGCGAAGTGTTGTGCTTAGAAATCAGCACCAACTAATTATTCTTCATGTATGAGTAACAGTAAAACGGTAGCTATATGGTTAATGCTTCACAGCAATCCAATAATATAATCACATCCAAGCGAATAACCAAAATTTCTGTGTTATGTACCGCGGTTATAATATGGTTTAAGATGACGTTAGTCACTGGAATCGCTTGAACGCGTTGGTTTTAAGCGCGGTTTTGTTGCAAGTTGTTTATTTTAGAAAAGCGCATATATAATGTCTGATCATTTTTATTATTGCTCAATAATCGGTGCCCTTTTGTCTACAACAGTGTACGAAAAGTTTAAGAAAGAAGCCTTCGTAATGAGGAATGTTTTTTTTACAAAAAAATAATTTATTAATGATGGAACCATGATAAATTTCAATTCTCTAAACTTTTCCGCACATCAAAGAACACATTTATTGATTTAGCAGTAATGATAGGAAAAGGCGATGATAAAAGATATTAGCATTACCGTATACAGGTGGATCCCGTGACTTAATATTCTTGTGGTATACGGCTACGAGGGATACTTTGTTAAGCATGGGAACTAGATTTAAAGTGTCCCCAACAACAGTAATTAGTATAACTAATAAGGTACTCTACATTATTCTACAACTGAAGTCAACCTGTATCAAGTTTCCCAAAAATGAAGCTGAAGTACAACAAAAATATCCAATACCCAGCAAATTTATAACTTGTCACATTTCAAGTAATAACCAGAAATATAAAACTACTCCTGAGTTGGGTAAGTAACATAATTTTGCGGTGATAACTATGTCGTATAAAAGCTGATTCATCACGTCACGGATCTTATAACCAAACTGATAACCACGCTCGCTTGAACGGATCGGTAAATACTAACCCAAAACGGTAAATACCATTTTCATTTGGTTATGCGCTTAAATCTGATTGATGGTTTCGTTATTATAACTTGTCGTTACATAACCGCTCAGAAATATCGATTCTGTGCGCTATATTGCGGAGGTAACTTCATCTTTACACGATGCCTCCGATTGCACTGATGCACAAATAGCTGCCTGCGCACCTAATTAGCTTCGCAGAACCTCATTGCCCGGCACTGAAAGCTTTATTTGAAAATGTTATTTCCAGGAGACCTGCACTTGCAAGCCTAGGTTGTTCGGCGAATGAAAATTGGCCCGCTCCTGTTGCTATTAGAGGTCAATATCTTTGACAGTTGCTGGAGGCAAATTTTCTACTGTACTTAAAATTAATTACTGATTAATGGATTGAAAAAACAATTTTCAAGGGGCTCTCCATCCATAACAAGGCGTCGTGAAATCCGAAACGTCAGTTAGGTTAACGAAACAGCATCTGTAGTTTTAGTTGTTGCTAGACAGAGAAGCAAGTGAGTTATCGGCTAGAGATCACCTTCCACAGAGCCTCATAAAACAGAATTTCAGGGATGATCATTTTTTTCGTTTGTTGTCCGTACCTCTGTCGCCACTGATCGATTTTCAAAATGTACAAATATTTTTGTCCTTGGCATATTATTAATCTTGTTTCGGAGTTTCATCAAAATCTGAGCTGTACCTTTCTAGTTTTAGAAGAGGGTTTAAGCTTTAAGTCAGACCGACCGACCGACAGACCGACGGAACTGAGTGACATGATTTCTTGTGCTCTATATGCATATGGCATATATCAATCAAAAAGCATATCCCACTTTTGAAAATTTTCCGGGTTTCAGTATTTCGTCACCAATTGTGGTGGAAGTACAAGGAATGTAAAATTCTACCAGTATGAAGTGTAAATAACGACAGAAAGTAACGGCAACAAAGTTTTATACAATTGCAATAAGTGCAAATACTTTAGTAAGTAAATGAATCCAGTAGCGGACAATAACCAAACTTTGACTGGATTTCATATTTAAACTATGCAGTTCGTTTCTCCGGGAATATATGTACCACGAGTATGTCACTTATACATCATTTGTCTATCTGGGAGGTCGGTGGGATCTTTTCCCATTAGATATGTCAGTCCTGACTATCCATAAAGCAGACAATTTCAAGGAAAAAGAGAAAGCAAGACGAATAAAAAAGGAGAAAAGCAAAGAAAAGAGAAGTGCATTAGTTTATTCCACTGTGTAGTTCATTACTTCACGCGACAGAAGATTTCTGTGCGATTTCGCTTGACCGGTCCGTCATTACATGAACAAATGAAAATGGCAGCTATCTCCAATATTGCCCTTGCTATTGGCGCTTATGTGGATGGAGGCCAAACTGCATAGGTAGATAGGAAAAGACTTGATAGGAAAGTAACATACTCTTCATGACCTTTTCACGTTTTGACCCCTATCGACGTGAACAGCTCGTCAGCAATACTTGTAACCTTGGACACGATCTCCAACCTAACTCGTGCTACTCATTTTCTAGCTTTCCAGTTAATATCCATTTGATAGGTTATACATAGTCCTTTGAGTTTGCTGTTGTACATTTTGACCCACCAAAGTCCATTGGATTTGGTTAGTTTTTCTTGTGAAACGACCCACGACTGTCGATAGTGCTGCTGGTAACTAAAACGAAATTGAAGGGAAGTGTAGACACGGATGACCTCTTATTCCGTTTAAACGGTGCTCCAAAATGGCGCGCAGCCCCGAAATTTCTAACTGCCCGGCATGGATATTATGTAAAAAACCTAAAAGACGTCTAAAAAATCTATAAAATGTCATCTTGCAGACTAGGTAGTCTTTAGGGTGCGAACAGTAATTCTAAGTTTGCTCGCTAGGATCGTTGTGAGCATCCATCTATGGAGGAATGGCTCAACTTAGTACCTGCATTGTTGGTTGCATATGTTTTGTGAAGCTGAGTAGTCATATCTAAGAAGAAAGTTGATTGAATAACAATATCGCACCTGGATGATTGCGTGTATTGGTCTGCATGTGTATGAAATCGGTGATATCTGCTGTGTGAGAATATCATTACTGAATATGCTGCCAATGAAGTGTCTCTATTTGCTGTGCCATACGGGTTATTTATATGTTGTCCTTTCTGAAGACAGGTTATGTTCAAAGTTATAAATTACGATTTTTTACGTTTTTCTGTGTTTTCGAAAACTTTGGAGAATTATGGGAAATCACCGCGCCCGCGGTGTGTGTAATCACTATTTGCATGTTTATGACTTGTAATTCGACAGTGCACAGTGAATATAATTATTTCTTATATCTCTTATTTTTGAAATTCAGCAAATTTGCATATGTATTTTCCAACATTGATAAGAAAAGGAGGATGTGTTAATTTCTTGCTTTGAATCTCAAAAAAGTGTATTTGAGACAATAATCCAATGGAATTATCATCAGCACATATTATTAGCACACAAAGGCTCACTATGCGCCTATGCATTACCGTTACCTCCAGTAATGCCATCCCTGAAGCAGATTTTACATCACATCAGAGCCAAACATTGAGAAATGAAGCGTTTAGGCAAGACGTACAACTACAGAGTGAGTTCACAATGTGTCCATCAGCCATTACTAAGTTGAAATCTTGTAGAAAAACCTACATAATGTCACAAAAAACAACATAATGACAAAAAAATTGACAAAATGTCACTTTTTGAGATACGTAATACCCGTGCGGATATGCTAAGTGTAGTGGTCATGCCTCAATTTCATCACTTCAAATTTCTGCTTGCTACGAGTATTCACACCCGTTCAGAAAATAGCTAGAAGACCTTTTTGAAAACAACTCTATATAATGTGTAATGCACCTCCAGTATAAATTCGCCACAAGTTCCTGCATAAGACTCCCTATGCACTATTCATACGAGTATCTGCTGCCACTTGTATCTATAGTCAATTGAGTCAAGTGACATTTTATTTGATAGGAAGTTTAATGCAGCACAACAACAACTCACTCGCGCAATTGAGTATTCGCTTTGGAAATTATGCATTATCAGGAACCATACCAAACACCAACCACCATAGTTGCTGTGTTTGTGCAACACCATATTACGTGTATGAATGCCCTTTTCTCTAATTAAACGATGCGATCCGACCGGCAAGTGGCGTCACTGACAGTGGCGGACGGTGATACCATGTAGACGAGGCAAAAATCATTTACCTGATATATTTTCCGTGGATTTTGCCAGGATAACGTTTGTTGCCTGGCGATTACCCAGTGCAAATTTGTTAAAATAATTTTCCCAAGCAAATCACGAAATAATGTTTCTTTTCGCACTGGTTAAAGATCTTTTAGATTTTTTGTCCACTCTGATCGAAAAAGATTCTAGAGTTGGCACTTTTGAAGTTATAGGCGTACAACCCTAAAAATGACCATCGAATAAAATTCTTTTTATGATTGCCAAGCATCTAAGTTAAAGTATTTAGGGCTTATAAGGAGTGGCAAGAGAGTGTGGTATTCAAATAACGGTAATTTCTTATTTGTAATACGCACTCAGTGAGAGTACTCACACCCTGACGTTGCTAGGCGCATCTCTCAGCCATTGCCGAGAAAAAAAAATCATACAAATTTGTTGTGGAAAAAAAATTTCATCATTTGATACTACGTCATGACCCTTCTTTTCAATGTATTTGCATTATGGAACAATGACCTTTTTTATAACTGAAGCTTATGATATATGAAGAAATTCAAACAAAACGCATACCAAATACTAAGCTTCTCAATTGTTAAATATTATCATTTATTCTTTATACAGAAGTATATTATCGATTACGTTTTATACAAAAGATATGTCTATAGCGTTAGGAATTACTATTGCAATCATTTTATTCCAGAAATGCATCGACCTGCATAATAATTATAACAAGTAAGATACTAACTGTTACGACAATTTGTCCAACAAATAAATGAAGCTTTTCAGGACTGCAAGGATTTTTTACTACTTCTTCTTGAAAACAGACTTCGTACACATTCATAAATATTTTTCGATGTTTAGATAGACTTCAAGCATACTAGGCATACTTGATCATTTCTGCAGCCAATGCCCATTGCTGTAATTTTTTTGTAATAGTTGTTGATCGTTTTGTCTAGCTTCCACAAAGCGATCATAAGTCCATGAGTCAATTGTAGCGTATTTATCAAATTTTGTTCCTCCTTATTTAATATCCTTCCATTCCAAAATAAGTAAATAAATATTTTTTCATACTCGGGGCTCGTATTCTTGGTGACGAAGCCCAAGAACCGTCTCAACATTCACTTTTTCATTGGCATGAATTAATTCTTCATCGTAAATAAATTCCTTTTTATTTAATAATCCTAATGACATATTATACAGTGCCTCGCCAATTAATATTGCATCTTCAAATATTACAGACGAAGACTTCGAGCAATTGAACTGTTTCCGAGAAGAAGACTTTCATAATACGAAACGAAATTGACGTTTATTGTTATGATTGGTCTAGAGGCACTTTTCCTATTGCCTGGATCTTCTGTATTTAGATAGAACAATGGAACTACGGTCAAATGGAATGTTACAAATAGACAAATTTGTAATTTGTAAGCTCTTTATATTATTTTTGATACAATAAATACTTCCTTTTTACTAAATAGGTAAGATTTTTTAAATTTTCATTATTTATAGCGTTGTAAGTTAATTAACTCACTGTTCGGTAATGTAAAGAAATAAGAATCAAGGATCATAACATATTTGTACTATCAGATTATGAAAAAAAATTTGTCTAGATGGTTACAGCTTAAAGGTCTGAGTACCTTATTGAGTACGTATTACACCCAAAAAACTCACCATGATTTGAGTACGCTATTACCCTTGACAACCCCTTGTTATTTTAGTTTATCGTATTTCAACTTAATTTATGTCAGTTTTAGGAGCTTGTTTTAGCTTATTTAAAAGTATTGATGTTCAGTTGTTAGTAAAGCGCTATGGACCGCGCTTGTATCAGCTTCTCGTACCGCGCGGCTTCCGTACGTTAGAGGGACGTGCGCAAGGATCATTGCCCGTTATTAACAATCATCTAACAATACTTTAAAATAAACTAAGTCTTAAATATTTTTTGGAGTCTGCACTTTAATCTCGACACATGGTTACCTAAAAGATAATAATTATTAATAGGGCTTTGAAGCATTGTATATGGCCATTTTTAGAGCCGTTCAGACTTTGAGTCGCATACACTGGTCAGAGATATAGGAAATTAGACTGAGAAAGGAAAGCAATTCCTGTGATCAATTTAAAAGAATGCCTGAACTCTAATTTGAGATCTGGCAACCTCAAACATAACAATTTGTTAAGCATTGAGGGGTTTTCTGCTTAAAACTGGAAAAGCTAAAACGTTAGAGAATAGCTACTAAGTACCTTTATTTTGCTCAGAGTGGACAGAACAGATCTGAAAGATCTTTGTCCGGATCCAAAATCAAGAAACGTAATTTGAGAAAATGATTCTTGAAAGAAAATATGCAATTAGGCAACCTCTTGGTTCATGTTCTATGGACATCCAACGAATGTGATTATGAAAAAGAATCCAGTCACTAAGTCTCTTTCACAAATATGAGGCTTTTGCCGCGGCTACGGGGCAAACGAGTCAATATGTATAGGAAACGGAATCGTGGCCACTGAGGTAGTCCTATGAAACGCTTCCTCACTAAGGTGCTTCGTGAAAGCAACAAACTTGACAAATCGTTAAAAATTGTCAAGTTATGAGGAAAAACAGATAAGAAGCGATTTTTGTTGACGGTAGCATGTTCTGATCCAGAGCGGCCCAAATAAGGTCCTATAAATATTTGCTGATCATTATAGATTGCCCAATAATCTACATGCATTAAAGTCAAGCAGGTCGAAGAAAATTTTGCAGAGTAGGTACTCATCATTGACATATCAGAAGGAGTCTGTTGTGAGTACTGAGCTCATGCTAAAATAGACCAACGTTTTGCAGGCAATGAGATAGAGGAAACTTCAACAACTTAATATGTATTCAAATCTCATAAATGCGCCGTCAAAACAAGCAAAAGTACGCGGTGTTGAAATTCGCGTGCTCCTATTGGTCGGTGAATCATAAATGCATGGGCAGGCAGTAACAAACGAAGAAAAGCTAAGATTGAATGCTCATCCTTGTTTTCGGAGTAAATGATCTTAGGATAGAACTTAAGTATCACAATACTACCATCTTCAACCACTTTGAAATAATTGACAGATCTCAAGCTTGCGGGGATGCATTGGGATTACCTATCTAGAGCGTCCGACATATTGAATAAATGTTTTATGTTTTATGAGATATCGAGGTAGCATTGTCATCTTCCTCGTTTCTTAACAACGGGTTACATTCAACGTCTGCAATCTTTTTCTGACCTATCTGCAGCTGCAGGATTAGCTTCCTATTCCTTGATGACGCGACGGCGATAAATAATCATTGGTCAGGAATATAGTTCCCCGAAAGATAAGATAGCAACGACCACTTTTTGTTAGTTATTATACTTCCCCAGGAGGAGGAGAATGCTAGTAATATATTGCAAGTGAATCTCTGATTTGTAGCTACAAGTATTTTAGTTCTGCCATTTCTTAACGCGGCTTCCACAATCACGAGGACCATCTCCAGAGGTAACGGGGGATAAAGACGAAACGTCGGGGGCTGGTTAGACGGTCGTTGGCGCTACTTTAAAAAAGGAATGGATGACTCATTCCATGCACGTGACGGGAAAAATTTACATAATAACAGAGTCGGATTCCGATTGGCGGTCTAGTCTGTAAATTGTTTCCTATTTTGGTACGTACTAAGTAAGCATTCAGTACTGTACTACCTTTGTTACTGTTCCTCGATATTGTGTTGCTGTGATGTTGTGCTGACCTCTTGTTGGTGTGATTGTTATTTTTTTAATATCAAGGATACTCGCAAGAAAAAAAGGACTTTTGTACGGAGTCGAAATGTAAGTTCCGAAATAAAATAATTTGGACTACTTCTAGATTTTATTTGAGCAAAGGAAATATTATAATTCATAGATACTACTATAATTTTATATGACTATACGGTACATATCATTTTATCCTCAAACCAATACCAAGGTTACTAGATGCATTTTCAAACACATGCAGACGTCATGGTCAACTCGGGTTGGTATGGCATAGACAAGAATATATTCTTTAGTTATTTATGAAGCATTATTGTAGGAAGAAGTAACCCTTTCACAAACAAATGCCGCAACATCGTTATTTACAGAAACGCCAACAGTAGATTCCATCCGTCAAACACAAGTTTATTTTGTTTGTATTTCAAAATCGTAACATCTTTCTTTTCAAATACAGCATCTCATGTATTTTTTACTTCCCTCATTCAGTGCTTTTCAAAAAATTCTCCTCTCATCTATTCTTTGAACGGCTCAAGTTGCATGTTGGGGTGTTGAAAGTAAAACATAAACGTAAAAAACAGTTGAAAATTTCAAAATGAGTGCTGGGACCGCTATACTGGAACATTTTTTTCGGTAGAATGATCACATAATGCCTTATTTTGAACCTCCTTATCACTGTTTCATAGCCCCAAAAGATAAATTCACTATTCCTCAAAATGTCCGATTAACCTGAATTGCTTATAACTCGACAACAAATATCAATATCAAAAAGTTATAGTATGTTATATAAATCATCGTATTTTCTAAGCGTGTGTGAATGTGCAACAATAACGCAACGTGCCACTTTAGGTCTATTTAACATCACTAACACGTAAAAAGAAGGTGGTAGACAAGGACCAGTCGACCGAGGCAGTACCACCCGCTAGCTTTACCCAGAGTGTCTTATAAATGTCCGCATGTTTCCACACCTAAGCTATGCAGTCGGTTATCTACCAAAACAAAGAAACTAATGATGATGGATCCCTTGAGCACTAAAAACTACGGACGTAAACTCCACTCTCGGAATGTCCGGGTGGAGGGTGGGCTCGAGGGAACAACATCGAAGATAAAATTTGTTTTTCGAACATCTGCGGGATCAACAGCAACATTGATGCTGTTCATCACTACCTGCAATCCAATCGTCCCGCCGTGCTTTTCTTGGCGGAGACAAAAATCTCAGAGACTGCACCGATTAACCATCTCAACTTCCCAAACTACGAGGTGCACTCCAATCTGAGAAAGAACGGGGGAGTTGTGGCTTTTGTCCGCAGCAGTCTTTCCTGCTCCAGGGATCTTTCTTTGGAATCAGACCGGAAGGACATTCTGTGGCTTCGCCTCAACTTCAAAACATCAGCCAAATTTATTTGCTGCCTTTATCGCTCTCCCTCGAACCATAACTGGGATGACCTACTCGAATACCTCGCCGTCCAGATCGACTTCCTGAACATCAATCACCCCGCTTCAGAGGTAGTTCTTCTCGGTGATTTCAATGCCCATAATGAGCTTTGGTTGGGCTCAAATAAGACCGATGCAGCAGGTCGTGCAGTCGAAGCGTTCGCTCTTACTCAAGGGCTGACCCAGCTGGTGACGAGCCCTACTTTTTTCCCCCGCGTCTCGTCACACGCCAGTAGCCTGCTGGATCTCTTTCTGACCACGCATCCTGCCCCTTACAGCACTGCCGTCCTGTCCCCCCTGGGTAACTCAGATCACGGTGTTGTCGAGGTTAGGTTTCGGTCAGAAGCCGCTGTGGCCGCAGAAACTCGCACAGGCCGCAAAACTTGGCATTACGGACATGCCGACTGGGAGGGGCTCAGAGACTTCTTCTCTAGCTTTCCTTGGAGAGATGTATGTTTCACTGACGCGGATGCGTCGACTGTCTGTTCTTCAATAACCGAAATTATCCACGTCGGAATGGAGGAATACATCCCTCACACAGTGAAAGTTCCTAAACCAGGGTCCAACGGCTGGTTCAACAAATCGTGTGACACTGCTCGCCAGCAGAAGATCAAGGCCCACAGAACCTACTTACAAAACCCCACTGTAGAGAACAGACAAGCCGACGTCGAGTCCAGAAACAAATATAATGAAGCGGTTCGCAATGCCAAAACCCAACATGATATAAAAGTTAGGCACAGGGTAATGTCGCAGCGCAATGGCAGTCGGTCTTTCTGGACGCTGGCCAAGCAGATTGAAAAGAACTTCTCACACAGTAGCCTTCCACCACTTACGTGTCAGGATGGAACTATTGTATTCGACTCGAAGGCCAAGGCGGAAGTGCTAGCCAAGATCTTTGCTGCCAACTCCACCATGGACGTCCCCACCAACGCCCAAGTGCCGTCAATTCAAAGGGTTCCCCACACTATGCGGGAGGTAACATTCAAGCATAAGACCGTAAGACGAGTGCTCTTGTCGCTCAACATCAACAAAGCTTCTGGTCCGGACTTGATTCCTGCCATTGTACTGAAGAGATGTGCAGCGGAGCTTGCTCCAGTTCTTTCGCGTCTCTTCCAGATATCTTATGAATCCGGCACCTTCCCAGAAAACTGGAAATTTGCTCATGTACAGCCCATCCCAAAAAAAGGATCTAAAACCGACCCTTACAACTACAGGCCTATAGCTCTGCTTTCTGTCATAAGTAAAGTGATGGAGAGGTGCATAAATCGCGAGCTTCTGGACTACCTCGAACGTCACAGCTTGATTAGCGACAGGCAGTATGGTTTCCGGCACCAACGATCCACAGGGGACCTCCCAGCTTACGTGACGCAACTGTGGAGCAAACTCATCTAGTCTCATGGTGAGGCTCATGTCGTTGCTCTTGACATCACGAAAGCGTTCGATCAGCTGTGGCACGCTGCCCTCTTAAGCAAACTTCCATCCTATGACCTCCCAGAAAAGCTTTGCAGATGGGTGGCTGACTTTATCTCTGGCCGCAAGATATCCTTCGTAATTGACGGATTCTCCTCTTCATCCCACAACGTCAACGCGGGTGTTCCCCAGGGATCGGTCTTGGCTCCAACACTGTTTCTCTTACATATCAACGACCTCCTTTCCTGCACGATCAACCCAATCCACAGCTTCGCTGATGACAGCACTCTACATGCAGGAATTCAGAGCGACAAGCCGATCTCTGCCGCTGAGCTGGAAAAAAGGAGACTAGCGACAACTTCTTCTCTGACAAGAGACCTGGAGGCTATCACTGCTTGGGGACGCAACAATCTTGTACAGTTCAATGCTTCCAAAACACAGTGCTGTACTTTGACGAACAAAAAGCGTCCTAGCGCTCATACAGTTTCGATGGACGGTCGAGTTCTACCAAAGAGCCATTCATTTCGGCTGGTCGGAGTCCAGATCACCGACGACCTGATCTGGCACGAACACATCTCTTCAATAGCTGCAGCTGCTGGGAAAAAGCTAGGCTATTTGTTTAGGGCTAAGAAGTACTTTTCTCCGCATGACATTCTCACTCTGTACAAGGCCCAGATAAGGCCTAGCCTCGAGTATTGCTCACACATTTGGGGTGCTGCCGCCCCGACTACATTGTCCATGCTCTATGCTGTCCAGAGGAGGGCGGTCCGACTGATCGATGACTCTTCTCTAACAGACAGGCTCGGGACTCTTTCGCACCGGCGGGCCGTCGGCGATCTAGCTCTTTTCTATCGCTACACTAACGGGCTTTGCTCCTCAGAGCTCTCTTCCATGATGCCGCCGCGCGATGTGCCTGCCAGACAGACCCGCCTGACTTCGGCGTCCCATCCTAACCGTGTCAAACTTCGTACATCCAGAACTGGCCGATACGACCGCTCCTTTGTCCCGAGGTTGTCTAGATTGTGGAGCAATCTACGGGAGGAAGCTTTTCCCAGTTCTACTAACCTTAGGCAGTTCAAAAATCGTATCAACAAAATTGCTTTGGGATCATCATAGCAGCCGCGGTGTTCCGGCATTTAGGCTTCTGCCTGCGCGGATGTTTCGATAAAAAAAAAAAAATATTGGACATACAGATTAATAAGGACGAATTTTCATAATTTTTTAACGGAATATTACATCTTATGATACATTCAACATACTATGTAGAGCGTTTTGAACTTCTCACTGATACTCCATGGTTCGTTCCATTGGAATGATTTTAATATGAATTTACATTGTATCCCTGTCTTGTTCCATGTACCTGATGACACTTGTAAACAGAATTTTGAGTATTGATATGAATAAACGAACTTGAATTTAAATTTTTGAATTTATTTTAGGAAGGATAGTCACCAAATCATTTGGTCACGTCCTTTCTTAGTCGGTACGCACTGTCGAGTCGCTTGGACTGGAAGCACGATGCAGTAGACGAAATTCGCCCAAAAACCGATTTGCAGAGGTTTCCGTACTTCACACCTGCCACTTAATTTTTTAATATTTCCAAATGATACTTTTACAGCGTGGTAAAAACAAAGCTCCACAGGGTGCCAGCGATCCGATTTTTCTACTTTATCTACTAGGATCTTTTTAAGAAATTAAGAAGTTGAACACAAATAGTAAGCATTTCAACCCACCATAATTTTTGCGCAAAAACGAAATTTTGAAAAATGCTCTGATAGCACCCTAGGAAATTATCTCCTGGAGACAATGCAAGAACTTTATTCGAAAATTTTGAACACTGGGACGTCAGTTGTGAAGCAGTTAAGCCTCAATGAATTCACACTAGGAGGAAGGTCAGTCAGTCAAAGATTTGTTTCTCTCCTAATTCTCATGGTATGTAGTGAGGATCAAAGTTCATACTATAGGTGCACTTGAATTTTTTGACAGTTCTGTCATCAAATTCGTATTTTTGAACCTTACATCACTACATCGCAGCCTCCGTACCGAGTCAATCTATATTCTCTTCTCGTTATTACATCAGAGTAATATTCTTGTCTACAGAAATATGGACGTCCCAGCTTATATTAAGAGAAACGTCACATACTGCAGAACACAAATTGAAGATTCGGCGAAATGGGTACATTCATGGGTCATGAAATTCAGATGAAAATGCAGTTATTCGCCAAATTATGATTCTCCAAAACATATTTCCTAAACGTATCGATGATTTTAAAGTTCCAAGCTATGTTCCCCTATTCTTCGCTGATGTGATACCTATACCCAAGATCCTAACAGTACCCATTATAACTATCAGTTCGGATGGTTAAGGTTAATTGGTTCAGAATTCAGTTTCAAAATTTACCTTAGGTCAGGCCCGGAAAACATGAAAATGATTCAAAGCAAATACGGAGCAGCAAAGGATTAGCAGACAAACAGGCGTAAATGAGTGATGTCGTTTTTCATGATGTTGATGTCATATAAGACCTAAAAAACGTAACATCTCGTTTTCGAAACGTCAGATCAGTATATTCACCATCTGAGGTTTCATTTACTGTCTAGTGTAGGACGGATAGATCAGAAAGACAACTGGAGGATAAGTTCAGAAGTTACATTTACGTAACTAGTTACGAACATTTACTATGCATCAGCGATCGTGATTGTGAACATGTATTTGCAGAACGACTTTCTTAGTCCGTAAATTCTGCCGCATCGCTTGAGCTGGCAGCACGAAACAGTAGACAAAATTCGTGAAAAATCCGATTTGCAGAGGTTTGCGCGCTTCGAAATTGACGCTTCATTTGTCAATATTTTCGAATAAAATGTTTACTGTGTACTCGAAACAAGACCCTACAGGGTGCTATCTAGCCACTTTTTCATTTTTTTTCAAAAGTAAGCACTTCAACCCACCGTAAATCGTGCGCAAAAACAAAATTTCTAAAAGTGCTCCGACAGCACCCTGGACAATTATTGTCTTCTGAACATACTGCATGCAGTTCATTAACAAATATTGAAAAATGGAGTGTCAGTTTCCAAGCAGCTCAACCCTTGTAAATGGCTTCAAACTCACTGCGACGGAGCCGCCTTAGGCTAACCACTCAACCCTTTCCCGCGCCTCTGAAATTCTGTAGCTGTGCCGAGTCCAATATTCCCGATGTTGTGAGCACCAGGCGATAAGCAGCGCGCGTCATCGGTGGTTCTGACGCAACACTCTGCGTTCGAATGTCCAGGGTTGCATTTACAGTCTTCACCCGCTAGACACTCTTCAAGCAGGTAGAATTTAAACGTATGCATTCCGATGATGCGCGTTCGCTTGACGCTCGCTTTGAAAATACACAGAATTTATACTGACACTATCTTAATACGCGCGACGATCAGCGCTGGCCTTTCGTTACGTTCATTCGATACAGCTTAAGTAAAAATCGAAGAAATTAACACTGATCCTTTTATTAATGTGATCGAAAAGTGTACTGCAATTTGGGACGTGCATTCCAAGTTATATTCAAGTAAGGCAGCGAAAGAGCCTCCTATTTTTTTGCAAATCCGATGTTGCTGAAGAAAGAAATATCAAGTAGGTTTGTTCCAAATGCTTCACTTACAGCTTTTGATTACAGTAAATGCAATCTAATGATTTTATTTATATTCTGATGTAGTTAAAAAAATTGGATCATATTTGTATAGGCTGGCTCGGAGTGTGAGGAATAAACTTGTAGAAAGTCTATTCCGCATTCATTTTTGTTGACTAAAAACAATAAAATGACACTGGATTACCCAGTCCGACGCTATACATACCATACATCGCGGATTTCAAAATGAAAGGTGATTCCTTAGCCTTGGTAGCCTTTGGACGAGCTGCAGTAAGAAGCGCGACGAAAACCTATAAGAGCAGGCGCAAACAAACTCAGTAAATTTAGTTTGTACTCGGTGGCCTCACTGTCGACCTTACGCGTTTCTTCAGATTTTGTTGTGTTACAATATAATACATTCGTACATTTACAACATTAGCGTGTCTTATGTTACAAGCAGGTACATATATAACGTAAATCTTTGGCTAATTGCAGACTAGAAACTCTATTTTTGGAATATATATTCCTGACATTTTAGTCAGTAATGTCAGTAGATGTGCTGGCATACGGCAGTTTGCAAGCTTTTAAGCCTGTGTCAGCAAGAATCGCCCTGTATAGGACACTGATAGCAGCTGCCCCGTAATTTCTATCCGGAAAATGTTTGAGACATAAAGCCAGATAACTGAGCTATTTACTGTGGAAACTGACCCAGGGGGGTCAGCAAATGGTTCTTCCACCACGGCGATCGAGACGGAGTCGAACGAGCAGACCATAGACGAGTTGAAAGCCGATGGAGATGGTTCGACAGGAGCTGTCAAAAAAGGACGATGATAAGAAGACCAATGGATGATTGATGATGATCATCGAAGCCCAGCAGCGGACAATTAACGACCTCACAGTTAAATTAGACCTCCTACTGAAAACCCAGGTACCTTCCCATCTAAATATTACACATTCTTCCTAAACACTCCAACAAAATCCCAGTGAAGGCAAAGATGTCAATCTTAAGAGACCGTTAAATAATTCAAGCGATCTTTCCACTGACGGAGATACACTCCCTGGCGGTTTTATCAAGGTTAAGCCCCGTAAAACGCGACGAAACAAGACCGACACGACAAACTTTCCTCCTCTCCCTCCACCAAAATCGCAGTCTGAAACGTCTCGTTCAACTGCAAGCGACTCGAATAAACAGCCTGTGCCTAATCTATCGGTAACTTCTTCGCCTTCGACATCTCAGGTCTCAGAAGAAACGACTCCACAGCCCCACGCAAAGATACCTGTTACTCCCATCGTTCTTCGCGATGCTTCGAGATGGCGAGGCGTAAATCTCAAGTTTATTTCTTTTTTTGGCATCAAATTCGAACGCGCGGTTGCCGTCGATGCAGGAATCAGGATAATTTCCAAGTCCGAGGATGATTACCGCAGGATTATTTGTCTCTTCAGGGAGGAAGTGGTGTCCCACCACACTTTCCCTCTACCCTCGGAGAGAAACATTCCTGCTGTAATCAGAGGAGTACCTGCGACACTTTCGGAAACGGAGATCAAGGAAGAGTTGCAACAGAGGGGATATGCCCCCCTGCACATAATTCGTCTGAAACGCGGTCGACAGCAGCTGTTCCACGAACATGAGCTGCTCGGTTTGGCTATCCGAGTCGAAATTCAACTCAACTCAAGACTCATCGGGCAGTGTCACCGCTGCCAAAAATATATACAACGAATCGCCGAACTTAGAGATTTGCCCCTAGGAAAAATCTGCAAGTGATAGCCCAAAGGCGCAATGTAGGTTACGCGGATGCAGCTAGGGATGCAACCCGGGCTGTCCCCTCTGTGGGATCTTCTGCGAACACGCAAAATGTGGACCTGGCAACCGCGCTAAGGTTCTTACAGCAGATCATAGGTCCTCTGATTCGCGCAACACAGGTTTTGCAGGCGATCTTTCCTGCAAATGGCTAGGTACAATAGACGACAGCCTGCATTTATCAAAATTCTTTTTTAGGATTGTTTGGGTCTAAGGGACATTCCCAAAAAACGGCAATTTCATCAAGCTCTTGTGGACGAAAGTATAGATGTGGCCTTGCTGCAGGAAACATTACTTAATCCGGGAGATTGTCTAGCTTTCCCAAATTACGATATTATCCGGGCTGATAGATTGACTGGACGGGGTGGCGGCTTGGCAGTGCTAGTGAAACGCGGTATTGACTACCACAGAAGCACAAACGCTGAGATGCAGAGCATCGAAGCGGCATCCGTGGTGGTCAACATGACGGGAGGTGTGCCATTAAAAATCACATCGGTGTATGTCAGGTGTAGTATCAGGCTGCAAGAGGCGCATCTGGAAGTCGTTTTAGACTGCTCGGGACCACTTATTTCGGCAGGGGACTTCAACTGCAAATATCGAGCATGGCATTCTAGGTTGAACTCCACCAGTGGGATCCGACTCTACAACCATGTGATACGAAATGGCTACCTCATACATAGTCTGAGGAGCCGACGCACCACCCATTTAATCACCTTCAGGCACCGGATGTTCTTGATTTTGCATTATCCTAAAACTGTAGATACAGTTTCACTTCTCGCATCATGTATGACATCTCAAGCGATCATCTTCCCGTCGTTTTAGACGTGGGTAATGAGCAGATCTTGGGAGATGAAACCCCTCCAAGGAAAAGCATTGATTGGGAGCTATACAAGTCGCTCCCCAGAGAGTTCCCCAATATTCCGATCATAGTTGATGAGAACGGTATAGATGCGGCTCAAGCAGAGTGGACAAGTTTTGTTCAGCAAGCTCTGCAGCGTGCAGCTGTACTTCCCGTGCAGCGACACGGCAGACCTTTTCTGCAGCAGGCATTCGTCAGAAAATTTCTGATAAAAGGGCTGGAATTAAGCAAGCGAAAATGTCTTGTCATCCTGACGACATTCGCAGAGCGACGAATCTTGTTCATGAAGTAAGAAATGCTCCTCATGAGTTCCGCAATGAGCAATGGAACGACTTTCTGGCGGGGATGCTTGACTCAAGCATTCCTCTCTGGAAGGTGGCGAAGACACTCAAAACCGGAAAGCGTGAACAAATCCCACACATCCACGGTCCTGTAGGCATTGTCTTCAGGACAGAGGAAAAGGTTGAGGTTTTCGCCGATGCCATCGAAAGACAGTTCTCTCCCAACTATGATCTTGATAATGACGTCGACGAGGAGCAACACATCGTAAGATCTGTCAGGAGATATTTTAGGGCCAACGGCGTCAGTGACAGTCGCACTATCGTTTCTTCATCAGAAGATTCTTCTTCAGAAGTTTTTTCAACCGAAGATTTGCTGAGCACATCAGCGGCATCTACCGAGATCCCGCATTGCACACCAGCAGAGATTCAAGATCATATTAAAGACCTTAAAGTGCGTAAAGTACCTGGGGAGGATCAAATCAATAAGGCGCTGAAGCTGCTTTCGCGGAAGTCCTTAACTTATCTCGTGACAATGGTCAATGCCATGCTAAGAATCCAGTACCTCCCATCCGCGTGGAAGACCGCTGAAGTTATAATGATTCCAAAGCAGGTGGGGTCGATATTTCCTTAGGATTATCGTCCCATTAGCCTGCTGTCAGCTCCGTCTAAGCTCGCTGGAAAGGTGATTCTACGTCACCTTGAGAATCTCTCGTCAGACCACCATGTGGTTCCTGACGTGCAATTCGGTTTTCGGTCTGAACATAGTACGGAGCTACAGGCGGTTAGGCTGGTGGAACAAGTAACCAGAGAATTCACCCTTAACGAAAGCACTGGTATCTTGCTTTTGGATGACAAGGTGTGGCACGCGGGCCTTCTGTATAAACTAATCCAAAAGGGCTTCCCTTTCTGGCTTCTAAAACTACTCAAATCCTTCCTTAAAGGTAGTAAATTTCGGATCAAAATTGACAATGTCCTGTCGGCAACACGGCTGATTACAGCCGGCGTCCCTCAGGGTTCGGTCCTTGGACCTATCGTTTACTCACTGTACATCCATGACGTCCCTAGTCCCAGCAACTGTGAAGTCTATCTCTATGGTGACGATACTGCATTGGTGGTTCAGTCGTGGTCTGGAGACCTAGTCCATGACAGGCTGCAAAGTGCGGTGGAGGAAGTATTAGATTGGGCGGATCGGTAGCTAATTAAAATTAACCATTCGAAAACGCAGGCAATCTACTGTACAAAAAGACGTCGCGGCGTTTCGTCTGAAGTTTCAATGAATAGACTTCGTATACCATGGGAATCCTTCGGCTTGGTGTTTTATTGCCAAAACACACATACTAAATCTGCAGGTTCTGCAAAGCAGGACGTTGCGCATTATTGCTGGCGCCCCATGGTATGTCTCTAACGAAACTCTACATAAAGACCTTGATGCCCCTTACCTAAAGGACTACATTAAGCAACAGGCGCGGCTACGCTATAGCCTAGCGGAATCGCACAGCAACCCTCTGTTGCGTGAGTCAGTCGACTACACAGTCGAGCAAGTTCGCAAGCACAAAATTATATTTTTTCCGTCTGTCTCCGGAAGTACTTTAAATTTCGAAACTTCCTATGCAGTGCCTTGTTAATTACCTAAATACCCAAGTTTATCCCCGTTTAGGTGACTTAGTATCTCGTACAGTTGCCGAGATCTCAATGGTGAGGGTTGCATATGAAACACCCTGTATATTACAATTTGGCGACTACGGGAAATATCTTTATGTAAATATTCGTGTTTTGGACTCTGATTGCAATTATTATAAATTTGTTCTCTCTAATTTCTTTGTTAACTTTTACTATTGGTGAGGTCATCTTTGTATTAAAAATTGCTTTGTCAATAAGGGAAAATCAGTAATTTAGTCATCTTGTGATGTATCTCATCTACTAACATTTAATGAGAAAGGTATAGGCTGCCTCTCGAACGTACTCGAACTCCAAAGATATGTCATCTCGTTCAACTGTTGTCAGCGCTATACAATTTCATCGCTGTTAGTCGGAAGCGCTACAAGGAGCGCCCTTAATTTATACCTATAGTCCTCAGGGCCAGCCAGCTAGATTAGCAGTCCACTTTGTAGCACAACAGATGCATCAAGACGCGCTCAACAGCTTTGTCCTCATAATAGTCCAGATTACTAGGTCACAGGGCACCTCAAGTTACAGCAAGGAAAATGAAGTCAAGTGGGTTGACTTGGTACTTTCCAGGTATTAATATATACAAGATCGGTAAAGAATGGTTGAGTTCCTATACTTAATGAATAGAAGATCGATAGAGAGATGGAGTAAGGCGTATGCTATTTGCTACATATTTCCTGCCGGCGGAGGTGAAATAACGCGGCCACAGACTCACTTCTTATCTAGCAACGTTATCATAAATAATAATAATAATAATAATGTTTATTGTCAAAACTATAACAGATAACTAGAAATGACATATTTTAGAACAATAAACATGGTAGAAAACCCGCGGAAGGCTAGCTTTGTACGCGGGTATGCATTAGCTTATGAATAATTACGTACTACTTAAACTAGAAATAAAAAGACACGTGATTTTATAAGAAAAGAACAATAATAACATTAAATAGGATTTTCAAATACATTATCTGACAAAGTGGGAGTATGGATGGCTTCATTTAATTATAGCTCCTTTTTAAGGTAAAATGTCTCATTTAGGCCACAAAGTCTATCTTAGGTTATTAGTGTTTTTGTTTTCTGTTCTCTGTATGGGGGATATATCGAGTATGTTGTCAAAATCGGTAAATAAGTATAGCAGGGGTATATTGTCTAAATCGGTAGTGTTGGGTATAGGGTATTTTGTCTAATTCGGTAACTTTATTCTAGTAATTGGTTGCATGTTAAGTGTAATCTTCTTAAGTCAACGATTTCGTGAATTCTCTGTCTGGGCACAGATGTTATCCAGCCTTTTACTTTCCTTTTAAATGTGTGTTTGGAACGTATCATCTTCAGGTCTTGTGGAAGAAGATTGTAACGTCTTGGTCCTAGGTAAGAATACCATCTGAGCATTACTTTTTTTTAGGTTTTGGCACCTTTAAATAATTCCTGTTTCTTGTTTGGTAAGAATGTATCGGCTCTTGGTTGGGAGGACGGGATACCTGTATGTGTTGCACTATCAAAACTTTTAGTAGGTATAATTGCCTTATGTCTAATATACCAGTTTCTTTATAGAGATGGTCAGTTGGATAAAGTCGGGGTTTATGATATATTGTCTTTAAAATACTCTTTTGTTATTTCTAATTCGAATATATGACTTACGTTTGCTGCTCCCCATGCTATTACACCATAATTTATGTGAGATTCTGACAATTCATGATATAGCATTTCTAATTGACAATGCTGTAGTATGTCTTTAATCCGTCTTATTCGATATAGAACGGACTACAACTTTTTCGCGGCATACGTTATATGCATAATTATCCCACCTGAGGTGTGCATCTATGTAAATTCCTAAATACTTTACACCATTTACTTTATTTATTTTACATTTATTATCCCCAGTGTTTATTATTTGTAGATGATGGTAAGATGGCACTTTGTTGGCGTATGATGTGAAGAGAATAAAATTAGTTTTTTCAAAATTTATTGTTAATAACTTATTACCAAACTAGTCTTTGATCTTACAAAGATCATTTTGTGCTACGTTTCTTAGATCTGTCCAGTTTTTATTTGTATATATGACCACAGTGCCATCAGCATAGCTCACGATGTCTCCTTTAATATATATTAAAGAGTAAAGGCCCTAAGATGCTTCCCTGGGGAAACCTGTACTCGAACGTTGCTATTTTACTGTAAGTATTCCCAATTTTTACCGTATGAGTTCTACCAGAGATATAAGATTCCAATAGGTTATATGACGTGCCCCTAAATCCTATGTTTTGAAGAGTATCTAGAAGTCCAGCATGACTTACTGTATCGAAAGCTTTTGACAAGTCAATAAAAATTCCGGTGCAAGGTATATTGTCGTCTACATGCTTTGACAGTCCTGTTGTGACATACTTGATCTTGTCTTCTGTTGATTTGCCTTCAACAAATCGAAACTGCTTTTGTGATAATATGCTTTTCTGTTTTATATAGTTATTTATGCGATTTTTTAGGATTTTCTCGAAGATTTTGGAGATATTAGATAATAGAGTGGTTGGTCTATAGTTAGCCATGTTGGTCGTCTGCCCACTTTTAAATACATGAGATATAACCCCTTTCTTAAAGCCTGAAGGGCACTGTCCAGTATGGAATGCCCAGTTTATTATAAAAGTTAACGGTTCCGAAATTTCGATAGCAATTTTTTTTAGAGTATCAGCTATAATTTCATCCCAGCCCGGAGCCTTTTTATTTTTCAAACACATGATGGTATTTATCACC
The DNA here is from genome assembly GCA_963669975.1 of Acanthoscelides obtectus. Classification (NCBI taxonomy): domain Eukaryota; kingdom Metazoa; phylum Arthropoda; class Insecta; order Coleoptera; family Chrysomelidae; genus Acanthoscelides; species Acanthoscelides obtectus. The sequence continues at coordinate 48,521,728 of CAVLJG010000003.1, forward strand.
TCTTCTTCTGACGTGTCCTCTAAGAAAAATGATTCTGTCTTTATTGTCTTTTCAAAATGACGTAAACGATTTTGTTTATTGTTGTTTTTCTCTGCCAGGGCTTTACCGATGCTGCTAAAATAATCTACAAAGTGATTGGCGATCAGATTGCTATCGTTAACTAATTGACCGTCTTGCCCTTCAATTTCAAGTATGGTATTTCCTCCAAACAGCTTATTGACTACTTTCCATAATGCTGGAGAGTTAGATCCATTCTTTTGGATTTTTTGCTGACTGTAAGTTTTCTTTGCTCGATGAATACCTAGGTCGAGTTCATTTTTTATCTCTCTATATTTAGCAATATTATCTTGTGTTGGTGAATTTTTTACCGCGTTATACAAATGTTTTTTTTAGTGGCTAACTCCATTACTTCCTTAGTTATCCAGAGTTGCCTTTTTCTGAGCTTTTGCTTAATATGCACTGTAGTTGTAGGCTGTTCGATAGTATTTTGTAGCTTTTTTATGAATGGAGCCGCCGCCACATTAACGTTTGCACTAGCATATACCGACATCCACGTTTCTTTTCGTAGGGGGCGGGTTAGCATAAAGAAATTTATGTATTGCTTTCTATACTTGTTCTTATTACCATGCTCAGCTTGTTTTTCATTTCGTACTGCTTCGATTATTGCAGGGTAATGATCTGTTATGCTGTATTGTATTATAAAAGGAACGTAATCAAAGTGTGAATGATTATCTCTGATGCAGATATGATCTATACATGTTTTTGACTCTCCTTGTATCCGCGTGGGATTATTTATATGACTTGAAACTGTAGTTTTCATAAGTTAGAACATTTATTTGAGTTGCATGATTTATGGAATTTGTTGTTGAAATAAACTGTAGCTGTATGTCCATTTCCTAATCCAACTTAAGTAACTACTGTGGTCGACCATAAATAATATGATAAGACAATTTTATACTTTGCATTTATATCGATACGTCTATATTAATCGACTGATCTTCTATTTTTTGAGATTATTATGCTTGTAATACTGTGCTTCCAGAAATGTGCTACTTTGCATTTATTCCGATAAGTCCATATAATCTGCTGATTACTAATTTTTTGAGATTATTATGTTTCGACTGCTCCGTTTTGAGAAACTGTTGCGAAACAGTAGCAACAAAATCACCAAACTTCTATAAATTGGGTCTGGTTGACTCATTTGCAATCACCGGATTCAATTGGACTTGGACAAATGCGTCAACAAAAAGGTGTCTTGCTATCTTGTATCCAACTAATCTGAATATACCTATAATTGTCGGCATTGCTCAGAAACTTCTTTGTCGGAACCTACATATAAGTTGGGAATCTATTAGCATTACATAGTTTATACCAGTGGACGCCAATCCGTCGATCGCGAGCTACCGATAGCTCGCAAAGGCAATTCCGGTTGCTCACAACGTATTTCAAAAAGGAATAAAAATCATAGACGCCTCCGTAAATTTTGTAAATTCTCATAATAAACACAAGCAGCGGCAACACTGCGGTGAGCGATCTGTTTGAGAACGATCTCGACTACTCTGAACGCTTAGGCAGCAGCGGTGGCCGGATAGCAGAAACGATATATCACACGTTCCGTATATTCCATCAATAGCCAGTAACCACAACAACTCATCTAAGTTAGTCCCCCCATATAAAAGTTGTTTTTGACATGATTTCTGGAAGGTTTGGTCGAAAAAATAATCGCTTTTGATTTTGAAGGAGTTAGTTGGAGGTTATGATCTTTTGTACATTCATTAACTGATTTTATGTCTTCATTGATTCTATATTCAGCAATTTAACTGTAGATACTATAAAGGTAACACACCTATGGCAAGAGTGATTTTGGTTGATTTCGGTAAGTTTTTCATACGACAGGCGTCGTGGCGTCCTTAGCAAATGTCTCCATGGATATAGGCTTCCAGACTCAACGGGTTCAAGAAATAGGCCATCCATGTCATTATAATGGGGTATCGATCCTAGATGGTTATCTGCGTAGTGTGACCCCCTTAACAAATCATTTGATGGGTAAAGTCTCAAAACTCAATAGGTCCCAAATGATAGGCCATCCAAGTCACTATAACGGGGTATCGGTTCTACTCGAATACTGAACATATGTCCCAAAGCTCAACCGATCCCAAAATATAGGCCGTCCAAATCAGTATAACAGGATGCCAGTTATACTCAGCAATCTGCTCTATCTAGAAGAGCGGTTTCGGTTTATATGACTCGGTATCCTGAACAGATGTCCCGGAGGGCACAAACTCCAAATCGCAACGGGTTTCAAGATAAAGGTCATCTAGGTCTAATGGGATTTAGAGTGGTTTTGGTTAGTTTTGCTGAATTTTTCATATGTTCTGTCTCGGTGTCCTGAGCAAATGTCTCAAAGCTCAACGAGTCCCAAGATTTAGGACGTCAAAGTATGATGGGGTATCGCTTCTGCTCTAAACATTTGCTTCAAGTGGAAGAGTGGTTTCAGTTAATTTCGATAAATTTTCCTTAATTTTCCATATGTTATATGTCTTAGAATCCTGTCCCAAGGTAACGGCCGTCCAAGTATAATGGGCTATAAAATTCAGTGAAATTAATCGAAACTACTTTTCACATAGACCAGATGGCCGAATAGAAGCGGTATCTAATTACACTAACTTGAACGGGCCACATCTTGGAACCAACCCACTGAGACAGTTGTCATATTATCCGAACTGACTTGGACGATCTATATCTATATCTTGAGCCGTTGAGTATTAAGCCATGTGGCTCAAAATGTATGTTCAAGATGCCAAGACACATAACATATACAAAAATTAGCGACATCAACCAAAATCACTCTTTCAATTAAAGCACATATGCGAGTAGAACCGATACCCCATTATACTAACTTGGATGGCCTGTATCTTGGAACCAGTTGAGCTTGAGACCCTGTGTGCATTGACACATATCTTAAAGACGGCAAAACATATAAAAAAATCTGCGAAAGTAACGGAAACCACTTTTTCCATAGGCGTGTTACCTTGGCAAAAAGTTAAATAAAAATGCTTAAAGAATGTGCGCAAATCGGAAATGTATAAATTAAACAATACTGGCCCTAGTACAGAACCAAATACCACAAGAACATTTTTAAAGAACAAGTTCACATGCGCTGGATGTGTCACTCACATAGCATCATTGAAATATTTTCTCATGGGGAACTTTTCGCAAGGCTTACGAATTGACACCCTCGTACTCAACTGAAGAGAAACCTACAACTGATAAATTGTAGTACTACAAGTTTTTTGCAATAACATATGTTCTAGAAGTTTTGGCAAAAAATTCATTGGCTTTGATTTTAAGAAACACAAAATAATATCAAGTTGTCTTTGGAAACAAAAGTTTGTTTACTTACTTTACTATCAGTTGACATTTATTTGTGTTGAAGCTTTCACTTTAAAATGTCGTATAAGTTAGAAATAAGAAAAAGTATCTGCAAGTTGGTTGGGCTGGTACCCAAAGCTGAAATCAGTCGAATATTCCAGAATGAAAACATTTGACGCAGAACGATTTATCGGACAATAGCGGACTGCCAGCAGGGAATATCATGTCTGAATCTCAAAAAAGGTGAAAGACCACGTGCATTTACTACACAGAGGTCAGTTAGATTGGTGAGAAGAGCAAAAACTCAGGTTGGAATGTCAACAGGCAGCAGCGGTGGCCGCAGTAGTAGACTTCGGTCTCCTGATCAGTCTCCGGATGTTGTGATTGTCCTTAGGTGGTAAACGGTCTCTGACTGGCGAACACCCGGCGAATCTCGTAGGCGGAGCCAGAATGTATGCATGTTGCATGCACACGTGTTCCCTCGCCACAGTCCATGTGGCGTTCCCCCCATTCCCCTACCCCACCTATAGCCCCACGGTACCCATGGGTGTTTAGGCCTTAGGCCTTCGTGGTAGTTGGACTATAAAAAAAACAATGAGACTGGCTAGTCAATACAGATCTTCTAAGAGGACGATATCGTTGGAATTTAGGAGGAATGGTCTTAAATATCGATATAGACTTAAGTGCTCCAAATACTCCCAAGCGTAACTCCTTCGTATGCCAGGATACTGACGTCAGCTGAGGCGGGTACACTTTGCCAATGGAAAAATCGTCATTTTAGATGACGAAAAGTATTCTACTTTGAGTAATTCTGAAATGAAGGGAAATAACGTATTTTATACGGACAAGGTAGGGGAATGCCCTGACAATCTTAGATACAAGTATAAATCGAAAGTTGCAGATAAAATCCTTGTTTGGTGCGCCATTTCTAACAGGGGTGTATGCCAACCTTTTGTGAGAAGAGTGAGGGGTGAAGCTTTGAATAGTCAGAGATAGTCAGAGCTATATTCATAATTGCATTTCCAAATTGCTTCAGTTTATCCACGGACATCATGCTGATGACCATATCATGTTTTGGCGAGACCTAGAATCATGTAATTACTCAAGGGATACCCAAAACTGGCATCGACAACACAACATACATTTTGTTCCCAAAAACGATTATCTTCCAAATTTGCCACAGGCTCGCCCAGTAGAGGATTTTTGGGCTTTGCTGTCTAGGAAAGTTTATCATGGAGGCTGGAAGGCCCAAGATGAAGAACAATTAAGACGGCAAGTTTTCGAAAAGCTGAAATAATTTTAGATAAAGAGAGGTATATCAATCAATTAGTTAATGATAACAGACGTTTACAGGAGCATTATGAATTTGATCATTAGCAGTATAGTGGATAAAGAAACCATAATCACTTCTTTGGGGAAAATAAATGAAAGAGTTGAAAAAATAGAAGCTACTACCTCATACACCCGTTGTAATGATGTAATTAAATCATATAGTGGGGCTGTAAAAAAGTCAAAAAAAAGCAGAGATGAGAAGATTGTAGATAAAATTAATAATACACAAAAGTTGATGATAAAAAGTACGGACAAATCAAACTCTAATGTGTTGGAAGATTTAAAGAAGAGCATTGATCCAGCTAACTCAAATATTTGCGTGAACTCTGTGAGGAGGGTGAATAATGGCATCATTCTTAGCTGCGAAAATGAAGCATCATTGTCCAAGCTGAAGGCGAGTATACAGGGAGAACTCGGTGCGAATTTCACTGTCAATGAGATCAAGAAATATCGCCCACTCAAGGTGATAAATAATGTAGAATGCGCCTACACAAAATCTGTGGGATTAATCGAGAAGATCTTGTCCCAGAATGAATTTGGTATTTTCAGTAGTGATGACATAAAAAACTGTAACCACTTTCAGATGTCCCGAATCCACTTTAAATGTTGTCATTGAAGTTAGCCCAAAATTTAGAAAAACGTTGCTAGATAGAGGTCATATATACATGGGTTGGCAAAGATGTCCTGTGCGGGATTATGTACGAATTATACGGTGCTATAAATGTTCAGGTTTTGGCCACATGGAAAAAAATTGCATACATTCTAAAGTATCATGTCCTTTGTATGCTGGAGATCATTTGGAAAAAAATTGTAAATCTGCTTTTAAGAATTGTTCAAACTGTGTGAATCACAATTCTAAATTCAACACTCAATTTGATACTAGTTACTCTTCTAAAGACTTAGATTATCCAACTTATAAAAAACATGAAACATACTTGAAGTCTAAAATTGAATACGAATAGTGATAAATTCAAGGTTTTAAAATTTGGTCATATAAACTGCAGATCAGTTTTATCAGAATTTCATGAATTTAGTACACTGGTTCAAAACAACAACCTTGATATTGTTGGAATATCGGAAACGTGGCTATCAAAAGATATATCTAATGACCATATAAGAATGAATGGATACAACTGCTATCGCTGTGATAGAGATGAGCGAGGTGGTGGGGTTGCAGCCTTTGTAAACAACCACTACAACTCTTCCATAATTTCATTTGGGCAAGGCCCAAGTCTTGAATATATATGGTTGAAGGTGCAGCTTCCAAAACAAAAAATTGCTATTGGTATATTCTATCGGCGCCCACATAGCTCTGTTACAGAAGCCGGTAATACGTTTGATAACATGTTGCCTGCTATATTAGCTGAATATGATAATATTATCCTTGCAGGGGATATCAATGTCAATTTGCTGTTTGTAACAACTTGGCTAAATGCCTTGATTCTTATAATCTGAAACAGGTGATATCTGAATCGACTAGGATAACTGAATCGACACTCACTCTCTTAGATCCTATTTATTTGAGCAAGCCTGAAAGTTGTCTTAGGAGTGGCACTATTAATGCTGATATGATTAATGATCACTATTTAACCTTCTGTGATATACGTATTGCACTTCCTGAAAATCAACAGAAATTTGTGACATTCAGGAATTTCCATAGTTTAAATGAAATAACGTTTGAACAAGATCTCAAGAGTTTTCCATGGTGGCATATTATATCGATAGATGACATTGAAGATAAAATTAACCTTTTAACAGATAGTATTTTATGTTTATTTAATGTTCACTGTCCAAAAATGTAAACAAAGCTCCAGCTCCTTGGTTGGATGATAATATTAAACTTGTATTCAAGCAGAGAGCTGAAGCTTTGTCAAAGTTCAAACGTGATCGTACAGCCGCCTCTTGGCAACAGTATACATATTTCAGAAATCGTGCATTAACGCCCGTGCGAAGAGGAAAAAGAGATTATTTACAAGCTGTTCAAAATCAGGATATAAAAAAGTTTTATAAGGCCCTAAAGACTTTCAGAAAGATTCTACAATTCCCGTGTGCTTTTCAGATCCGTATAAAATAAATGAGGCATTCATTTCAATTTTCTAGAATAGTGATTTGGCTTGTGCAGATAAAATTGCATATTACCGGGCTAATAAAAAAACTCAAAATCAAAAATTTCAATTTAATAAAGTGACTATTGACACCGTTGTTAAAATTATACATAAAATAAAATCAAATTCTAGTGGAATAACTTTGCATATGATACTACTATGTATACCTGAAATTGATGTGTACTTAACGCATATTATAAACTGCTGTTTAGAGAGGGGATATTTCCCCAATCAGTGGAAACGCGCTATAGTTATTCCGCTACCTCAGTGTTCTGATCCTACTAACTATGGTCAACTGAGACCGATCAGTCTACTGCCAATTTTTTCTAAAGTATTGGAACGCGCTGTTTACGAGCAGCTCTGCGCCTACTTATATTCTAACAAAATTATTCCATCTAAACAATCTGGATTTCTACAAGGTCATAATATAGCTTCGGCACTCTGATGTGATTTAACAGACAATATAACAATAGCACTTGATAACCAAAAAGCAGTAGCTCTCATACTTCTTGACTTTACTAAAGCATTTGACACCATTAATCACTCACTTCTTGTATCTAAATGCAGCTATTATGGATTTTCTGAAAAACCTCTTTATTCAAACCTACCTTGAAAATCGGTATCAAAAAGTTCGTCTAAATCAACAGTACCCTACGGAACAAAAAATTTGTTCCGGTGTACCACAGGGATCAATCTTAGGACCGCTATTATTTTCATTATATACGAGTATGTCAGATTTAGAAACAGAGGTAAAATCATGCAGCATACAATTTTTTGCAGATGATACTCAAATTTTCTATTCATTTAGGAGTAATGACTTGGAAACGGCAAATAATAAAATTAATCAAGATCTTGCCAAAATTGAAAAGTTCAGTAGTAGTCATAGTCTTCGTTTGAACCCTTTAAAGACAAATATGTTGGTATACGCAAATAGAACAAAAAAGAATATCTTAAAAAAGGACATAGACATACATTTAAAAGGTAATAAATTAATTCCTGTGGATCATTCGAAAAACCTAGGTATTATAATGGATGATGACTTGAAATTTGTTGCACACATGAACTATCTAATTACTCAGTGCTACGTTATTCTCAGAGTTTTATTTGCAAATAAGGCTATATTACATAAATCTGCGAGAAAGCAATTGTGTGAGTATTTCGCGTTTTCAAAGATATCGTATTGCTTAGTGGTTTACTATCCCTATTTATATATTATAACAAGAAATCGTATTCAAAGTATTATGATTACATGTTGCAGACTTGTAAATGATCTCAGAAAATATGATCATATATCGAATGCCATTAATGAACTCAAGTGGATGTAAATTGATAAAAAGTACCAGCTCATAAATCTGACTCATAAGGTTCTTTATTCAAAAACAAATAAATATAATAATATTTAGTAAACAAATTCATACTTAGAGGGAATATGCATCGTATTAATATTAGATATAGAGAGAATTTTTTAATTCCACGCCACAGCACGTCTCTATTTCAGAATACATACATTTACAATGCGATCAAATCATATAATTCTTTAGACCGCAGTTTAAAAGAAACCAATCCATTATCCAAATTCAAGAAAAAAGTGAAAGAAGTTCTTCTTGATCAGCAGCGAAATCGGTTGTAACCCATAAGTGTCCTCATATTTTCCTTATGTATTTACTTGGATTATACTTTATTCTGTCGTTATTGTATACAGGTGCCTATTAATTTTCAACAAATTCTTTTTTTTTACATCTCGTATTGTTAGGGGGGTTAGATGGTTGAATAGATATATAATCTAAATCTCGCCTCCTGTAGGAATATTACAAATAAAAGACGTTAATTATTATTATTAAATTGAACTGAATTTCGTCCAGGACCTATATTCTTGAGTTTGAGGAGTAGAAATTGTGTGAGAAAGTGGCAAAAAGTGGGTGTGGCCAAAAAATGCGGCATTGTTAAAATCAAGTCTTCCGGAAAGTGACAGAAATGAATTCACTTTAGGGAGTCGCGTTTTCTCTTGGTATTACCAAGAGAAACTGGAAAAATTAGTAGAAAATAGCGGTCTATAATCTAGAGATTGACGTGATTGGCATGGTTATTGTTGTTTCTGTTAAACATACTTCAAAAAGTGGTTAATTTCAATGGATTGATGTGTTGGAACGATAATTATAAACGAGGATGTAGATGAGGCAGTTGAGGAATGGGAGATTGGGACAGATATTCTTGGGAACCGAGATCCTTTCATAATTTCGAATCGAAAATTTGTACAGATGTTTAGGTTGGCCAAAGATTTGGAGTATGAACTGCTGGAGATATTGACTTCATTCATACAACCACCCCATGAGTTATTGCACTTTCGATCACAGCAAAGGCAAGAGTAGATATTAAGTCTTAGTCATTCTAAAACGGTATTCTTTAATTTATGATTGAATTTTTCCTGGTGCGTTTGGCAGTGCTCTCGGAGAAATTAATTTTGTCCTTTTGTTCATTTGTAATGTGTTTTTTCAAGTTTTCGGCTCCATAGATAAAATTATAAGGAGGAAATCTTGACCAAAATGTTTGGTTAATTTTTTAATGAGAAAATTATCTCCATTTTGATTGGTTTAACACGTTTACTCAAACCTGGCAACCCTGTGACTTGATTTCCTTTCTCCTTTCTATAGTATCCTTTCAAGAATACAGTATTTTCGAATCGATAGAAAACCGGGGGGAAAAGAGGAGGAGTGTCATTTTCTATTAAAGTCAAGAATAGGGGGACAGGATCTGAAGAGACATTCGAAGGAAGTTGCGTCTATTAGAGCAGAATGGGCCGCTCCACATAATTCGATAGTATAGTTTAGTTGAGTATTGAGTTGTAATTTATGATATCTAGTTAGTGTTTAAACAATTTTTTTCATTAAAAAAAATCCGATAGATATATTGTGCCAAAACTTTTAAGACGTTATCTTGAACACAACAACGAAACAACGTTTTTCAACCAATGAATACAGATAGGTCATATATTGGTATTTTTACAATCGATACGACAACAGCCTATGTAAATTTAGACATCGGCATGCATCGGTCGTATAACTGCCCCATAAAAGCTCGTCGGTTCCCTTTAGGTCGACGTCAAAGGTTCCCGTAAAAGGGCGGCGGCCGATAATCGTACATGATTGATAGCTTTCCGAATGAAACTCTGAGCTGGTAGCATATGAAATTTAACCGACGCTCAAAATCGGCGATAAAAAAACGATACGCCCTAAATGACTGCGATACAGTACAACACGTGTTTCATGTTTGCGTGCTCCTACATGTGAAAAATTTCTTGCGTTACAAGTATTTGAGATAATACTGGGCGATGTTTCGGTGCGATACACACTAGTACCTCTGTTATTACTGAAATAGTGTTCCCTATATAAAACTACAACACAAAGGTACTGCTACGACAGAATACCTTAAATGCTTCTACCAATGGTGGTGTAGGAACAAGTCAAAAAGATAATATTTGAGAACGTTGACAAACCTAATATTTTGGTTGTTTTCGGAGTTGTTGCTTGTATAAAAGTTCATGAAGGCAACATGAGAAAGTTTGTTATTGACGCTGTCCTACTTTCTGATTATTTCAGGCCATAGAAGAAGTATAGGTTGTTTAGAAACTCTGAAACCAGGCATCCCTTTTTCACATATCGCTAACAAAGCTTAGAATTTCTGTGTAGCTAAACTGTCTTTGAGCTCAATTTGAGTGTAAAGGAGTTTGCAGAATTCGATAAGCTTAACGGTAATTTATGAGAGGAGTGTAGATATCGTGGTCATTTCATAGAATTGAAAAATGGTCACATTTCATGCAATGGCCAACTAAATTGAAACTCATAATTAAATCGTCAACGTTTAACGATTTGGTCATCGACGATCGATCATATCGTAAACTCAATCAGATACCATAAATCAAGTTACTACCTCACGTGGCTACCCTATATATAATAGACTGTCTTCCTCATTTAGTAACGAGTAATTAGAATTTTCATTTCGAAAAACAACTCCGTTGTTAATGAATGCCGTGCTGAAATGTAAGCAATGCTCTGCCAGCATCTCTGTCGGTAATGAATGTAAATATTTTAGGATTTGATCAAACATGCTTGATCATTTTATAAAGTATTCGCGCGTTTAGTTGATCATATCGTTAAATGATTTGTTCTCATTGATCTGGCCAACACACATGATCTGCCCAGTAGATAATGAAACATTTCGTGAAAGGCGACCATTTCATGAAATGATCGAGCAGTTGGTCATTTCTACGATATGACCACGACATAGATACAGGGTGCGGCAGAGAGGATGGACGGTTTTAAAAAAATCATAAAGTAGTTAATTTTTACTCGAAAACAAATTTATTGATGGAATCAGGTTCACAAGGAAATAGCATTTGAGACAGTCAAGTGTGGAAAATCACATCAGGCATGTGGTGGCCGAAATCGTTGATGCAGTGCTGGAGGCGTTCTTGGAAGTTCGCGTAGACCCTCTCCAACATCGCTCTCTCAACTTGGGCGACTTCCACGCGAATTTCGCCCTTCAATTCGTCCAGAGTTTGGGGCTTGTTCGCGTATACTCTAGCCTTGAGGTGTCGCTATAAGAAAAAATCGCATATGGATAAATCTGGGGACCGAGGAGGTCAATGAACATCGCCAAACCTGGAAATAAGCCGACCAGGGAAGAGAGGGCGAATAACGTCCATGGATGCTCGGTCTGTGTGGGCGGTCGCCCCATCCTGCTGGAACCACACACGTCGGATTGGAACACGTCGCCGTCGTAATTCTGGGAGAAAGAAGTTGGTGATCATGTCGACGTAGCGCTCTGAGTTCACGGTAACATCACGACCATTACCGTCTTCGAAGAAGTAAGGGCCAATGATGCAAGTTTGCGATACAGCGCACCAAACCGTTACTTTTGGGCTGTGCAACTTTCTTTCGTGTAACTGTTGCGGATTTTCATTAGCCCAATAACAACAATTCTGCTGGTTAACCATGCTGTTTAGGTGAAAGTGGGCTTCGTCACTCGTAAACAAAATGAGGTTCTCATTTTGATCGATCAGTGCTTCCATCTCACGTGCGAAGTTCATTGGTTGTGCATAATCTCCGGCTGTAACTGTTGCACAATGGTCAGTTTGTAGGGGTGAAAGCGGAGATCCATATGCAAAATTCGCCTTACCGAACAATCGCTAAGGCGAAGTGCAGCAGCATGTTTCCGGGCAGATCGATTCGGACTGTGAAGAAAGACCTGTCGAACGCGTTCGACATTTTCAGGAGTTCGAACTGTTCGCGGCACTCCTCTTGGTCTTCTGTTGATCAGTTCACCACGCCTGCGAAGTGATTCAACCCTACGAAGGATGGTGTTTCGAGAGGAAACAGCTCTATTCCGATGAATGTTGAAGTGGCGATGAAAGTCACGCTGCACGACGATGACTGATTCATTATTTCGGACGAAACAATCATAGGCGAAAACGCGGTGCTCCACCGTCTAAGGCTCCATAACGACAACTGGTAAAATAATGCTAGGCTCTCGCGAGTCAAACGGCACGCTCCTCACCACTCTCGTAGACGGAGGCGGAGAGTACTACCCATCCCAAAAACGTCCGTCCTCTCTGCCGCACCCTATAAGCATAGATATTAATGTGTGGGGAGTACTGAGACAATCTACTTAGTACCTCTTTTCCTCCAATCAGTTATCACATATTTCTCGAAAAAAGTTGAAATTTCGTCATTTCGTGAAACTGTGAGGCTATAAACAGGGAAACTGATTGCGTGATCAAAAAACGCTCGCGACTATCCCAAATATGATATCACTATTAAAATATAGCACAGAGAGTTATTGTGAAAATGCTTGTACTTATTATTGACAACTCAGACCGAACCAAAGCAAAATAGGATTTCATAGTAAGCACATCTCAACATGCATTATGTATAGTCTTGTTCCGACTTTCAGAGACTATCAAATACAGTTACCCATAGAAATTAATGATATCTTGCTGCGAGCCTCTACATATAAAGCGCCGATTTATTGTCGCGGTGCGCGTGGCCTTCCGTAGCCGATCGCTTATCTGCGGCGTCTGAAAATTGCACTGGGGAAATTGCCTAAGTGGAGCTTTTGGTTTAAATATTCTGTGATGTTACTTTGCCGCTCGAACCACATACAAGACAGTTCCGCTGGGTAAATCGCTTGAGAACTCTTGTACAACGGACAGTTGAACAGCCAGAATACAGTAGCTGACAGCCAAGCAAAAAATACAACCACACAGCCCCTATCTTGGAAAATGGAAATTACTCTATATTTCGAAAACTATTTTTTCTAGTGGATAAGATAGAAGTATCAAAGTTGTACATAATTAAATTGTATACATTTATATTTTTCGATATGTATAGAAATAACATCTAAAATCAATTAAGTCGATACGTCAATATTACAAATACTACAAATATATGAAACAAAATATATTTTCAAGAACAAGTTTTTATTTAGCTGTTAATAAAATGAACCGAAGGTATATAAATATTTTTCCAGATTGAGAATGTTTGAACCATAATGAAACTTCTTCATCTTAGGCTTTCAAGGCGTGTTTTATATTTTTCCATCATGCTGTCAACACGTTACATGTTCAGGCACCGCGGTGGCGTAGTGGGTCTACTAATCGGTCACCGAGCGCTGCGCGGATTCGAATCCCGTCCCAAGAGAATTTTTCTCTTGGCTATGGATGTTATAACTGTCCGAAAACGGTGGACGGCCTCTAACTGACGAACGTGGAGGTACCACCCGGTGGATCTCTGAGGCGGGGTCGGAATGCGTGCAAGCGCATGCACACTTGTTCTCTCGCTAGAGTCCGTGTGGCGTCCCCCCTTCCTCCAGCACAAGTATGGAAAATATGCTTGAGGTTCTACTACCAGGCCAAGGTTATCTAAGCTCGATGCTGTCCAGAAGAGCGTTCTCCGACTGATCGATGTGTGTTCGCCAACGGACACTCTCGAGATCCTATAGCACTGTCGGGCTGTGGGCGATCTGGCCCTCTTCTGCCGCTATGTCAACGGGCTTTGCTCCTCAGAGCTCTCTTACATGATGCTGCCGCACGATTAGCCTGCCAGACAGATTGACGTCATTTCGGCCTCCCATCCTAACCAAGTCGAACTGCGCACTGTCTGGTACGTCCGCTTCTTTGTATCGAGATTGGAGAAATGAGACTGCCTAAGAAGGCTTTTCCCAGTTCTACCAACCTTAGGGAAAATAGAGTAACATGATATCTTATAGCAGCCGCAGAACCTCGGTATTCAGGTCCCTGCCTACAAAGCCGCTTCGCTATAGAAAAGAAGAATTCTACATATAATTTGCAACATGTTTTGTTTAGTTTTTGTATACAGCTTGCGAAATCCAAGACCGGAGCAGAAAATGATGTAGGTAGAAGTTTGTCCAAAATATCGTTAACAAATACAGATACTGTTCGCATCACCTATGCTTACATCAAGGCCTTCAATCTCAGGACTTCGCATCTCAAATGGCGCTTGTGCCACGACTGGAAATGTAAGTTTTCGAGTCTGTTTAGTTTCTGAAAGAAAAATTTATTTAACTCAATCAAACTTTATGATATGACCAAAGAAAAGTACACACATTTTCATAAGACATGTTATATTGTTGAAATGCTAATTGTGGATAGAGGACACATATTAGGTAATGACCAAATAAGGAAAGTTCAATAAGATTTTTCAAGATTAATGTTGAGGATGAGAGCGAGTGGACTGTATTTTTGAGTGTTGAGTGGATGTATTCACTAACTTTTCAGTTATTATCAGTTTAACTATCTTGGTTGCTTTTCGCCCGCCTGGAGGGTTGACGATCGGAGGTGCAATCATGCTGCCGTCTTCTTCTTCTTCGGTGTTGTCCATGCGCATGCTTGGAAAGATGCGTCTGTTCATCTTCTGGTGTCTTGAAATCGATATATGGAGTGAGACGAATATACTAGGGAATCTGAACAATGAATATTGTAAATTTTTTATGTCAATTTTGAGCTAGCCGTATGTTCGATCGGCTGAAAGATATAAAAATAGTGTCGCGAGGAATATATCAAGTAATGTTTTTCAGGGTGACTACATTTGTCAAAAAAATATATGGAATATGATATATCTTAAAAACCAAACCAAATAATCTCATGTATGTAAGGACAAAGTATATTGCACATTATATATACAATTAAAAAATGTTGAAACAGTAAAGCTGGCGCTGACCTTGGCAAAACTGAACACCCTGTATATACAAAAATACAATAAAATAAAACTTTGATGTAAATCAAGAAACTTGCACTTAACATTCTTTGTAAATCCATTCACTGGATTCTGAGAGAAGGGGATGGTTCCAGCTATGTTGCCCACCCTGTGCAAATCCCAGATAATCCAGAACTATTTCTGATCGCTAACCGCCTTGGTATTTTGAGGATGCAACGCCCTTTGTAATCGGAAGATCAGTGTTCAGCCTCCCCATAATGGTTCAACAAAAATCATCTGGTAGGTCTCAGTATGCCACATAAATATCAACAGCGATCCTACTCACCCTGGCTAAGGCATAAAACCATATTTCGTGAGTATCCAGAAAAAATGGATTTATCGACAAATCTTCCACGTTTCTCGACACGAATGATTTATAGTATGATGGGTCGCGTGTGCTGCGAAATAAAACGTTGATCTCATCACAAGATTGCTTTTTTATGGAAAAAATATCGGGGAAACTTCCTAATACAGCTATCAAGAACTTCTTAATGGGATTATAGAGCACGTGGTCGGAAAAAATTATATAATTAATAATAATAATAATAATAATAATATTTATTTACTCTAAAATACAGGGAACATGAAACGAGTAAATAAATATAATATATCCATAGGAGGACAACGCCTGTGCATGGATCATATGTATGTTGAATTTCAAAATATAATAAAATAGAGAGAAAAAAGAAATTATTGGTAAGAATGGTAGAGCATTTATTGTGTAATATTTGAGATTATTTTATTAATTTGATTTCTTCCAATCGTGTTAATAAATTTTTTTAATTTTTTTTTGAAGCCTAATGTATTGCGTAATTGTTTTAAATTATTTGGTAAATGTTCGTACAATTTTGGAGCTATATACAGGTGACATCGTTTCATTAGGGATTTGTTTGGTTTAGGAACATTTTTTGCGCGTAATTTATATCTGGTTTTGTGATTATGTTTAATTATGTCGTGTTCACTAATAGTTTTGTGATAATGAGTGATGGTATGTAAGAAGTAAAGTTATTTAGTATCATATACTTGTGCATCATTATATAAGTCATTAGTTGGGTATAATTTTGATTTGCCTAACATTGATTTTAAAATTCTTCTTTGAAGTACATCTAAATCGTTAAAGTATGTCGTGCATGCAGCACCCCACACTACTATACCATATGTTATGTGTGGCTCGACTAAAGCTTGATATATTATTCGGAGATAATATTCAGTTAATATACCAGTGAGAAATTTTATTTTATATGCTATGAATCTAATTTTCTTTAGTATGTGAGAAATATGTACATCCCATCTCAAGTGGGGATCTAGATAAATTCCTAAATATTTTGTATCATTCTCTATTGATTTTTATATTTTTATCATTTACCTTAAACCGAAGGTGGTTATATTTTGGTAGATGATTAGATAGTGATGAAAATGGTAAAAAATTAGTTTTAGTAAAGTTAATTGTTAATTTTCGGTTATTAAACCACTGAGTAATTTTGCAAATGTCATTTTGGATAATATCTTTTAAGACGTTCCAATCCTTACCTTTATAGAGTATAGCAGTATCGTCTGCAAAACTGACTATTTTACCAGTACTGTTAATTTTGAATATATCGCTTAAATAAATATTGGATAACAGAGGACCCAAAATTGTACCTTGTGGAACACCACATTTAACAAACATTTCTTTACTATACGAGCTTAATAATTTTACTGATTGCGGTCTATTTGATAAATAATTTTCCATTAAAGTATACATCTTTCCACGAAAACCTATTCTTTCTAAGATTTCCAAAGTATATTGTGGTTAACTGTGTCAAACGCTTTTTGTAAGTCCACAAATACGCATATAGATGATACTTTTCCATCTATATTTTGGGTTATTTCATCTACTATACTTAATACCCCATCTGTTGTAGATTTGCCCGCTATAAAACCATATTGATTTGAATTTAGAATTTGAATTTATTAAGAAAATTAATCATTTTATTAAGGAGTAATTTCTCAAAAACTTTAGCTAAACTTGATATAAGTGAAATAGGTCGATAGCTAGTGACGTCCATATTATCATTAAGAAATAATTAGTTATTTGGTTGTCTTCATATATTACAAAAAGTTTTTTTTACTTGAGACATGATTCAGTTTGATGTTGACAGGCTTATACAATAGCAAATAAAAGTGATATAGAATTGTGGAGAAGCTCAGTGAAAGTATATTCAAATATAATATTATAGATTACAAGTGTCAGGTCACTGCTAAAAAAATTATTGATTTGTTCAGGACACAGAATACAGAACCTCTTGATTAGCTCCAAGAAATAACCGTGTAATAGTTTTGTATTACAGTCTAGTACTCATGGAAACGTATTTTCTGGAATTCTCTGGTACTAATTAAGGCAATTTCGTGAAAATCGGATTTACTTCCGTGAGTAATTGTGAATGGAAGAACCATTTGGTGAGGACGTGTAAACAGGAATACTGGACCAGAATATGGGTCTTGCTCGATGAAGACGTTACCCGCCAATTTTTTATTTATTTTATTTTCCACCGAGTTGTTTCATCGCTAAGGAAATGAATCTTAGCTCTTCATTTTAACCCTAAACTACCTTTAACGTGAACCGTTGAACGTTAAAATCTTCAGGCTATTGAACCCAAACCGCTAAAAGAACAGATAATTTACTATTTATCTTCATTGTGTAACATCTAAAACTTATCCTGTGGTTTTCATATCGATAATGCCTCATACTTGCCTGGTCAATAAAGCAACATGTAGTGACAGAATCCTTGATACCGTAAATCACAGGCAATCTTCTCTTCGCACGACGACCCCTAACCATGTGATGAATATGTAATATGAAACGTCATAAAAGCACAACCATTCCTAAATTAGAAAATCTTAGATTTTTGCTATTACAGCAACTTCTTTAAAGAAAGTTATTTTTTATAAAAATCTATTCTAAAGCTCAGGGAGCTTCATGATAATTGAACAGAATTGTCTGTGACAAAAAGGTATAAAAATAATTCCTAAATATAAGTTAATAAATCTGTCTTTGGAAGTACCTAAGCTTCTCTAACGAGTTTCTCAAGATATGAATCGAATTTTCAGTTAACTTTACATAACATAGCACTAAGCTTGTACAAACGCTTATGTATAGGCGTTTTTTACTTCACCGAATAAGACAACTTGAGCTGAATATGCGTATATAACTTCAATTACAAAAAAACTGTACGCAAGTAGTTTTTCCACAGCAACGATGACTTGTAGCAACGAAATGTAGAACGACTTTAGACAAACGAATATGTCTACATACTTGTCACCATATCAAGTTTGTGCCCATTACCACTCGATGCCTATTTCGGTTGTGTTCTGGTGAATCAGCCAAATATAAAAATCTCTACACAAACAATCTTATCAACTAGCTCAGTCAGATTTAGCAAATTGTCTAGCTACGCCTTGCTTTAAGTATAACACGTATGCAGCGCCTTAGATTCGCTTCTCATTCATTATCCATTGTCCCTCTTGCTCCGCAGCTTACAGATTGCAACATACATAAACGTACAGCCGAGCCGTGCAGCTACTTTTAAAAGACTCGGCGTTAATTGAAATTCAGCAGCTAAAAGCTGTTTATGGACATTCCTCAGCTTTTTAAACGGGCTATTCATGAGCTGCAGACCTCCGGATGCTACCTCAGGGCATCACGGTCGCTGGAGATGACTGCAGCTGCATCCCAAAGGCTGCAATACGTGCGGGTATAACTAGAGAGCTGAGTTTTTCTGACGCAGACGTGTGAAAGGCAGGGCCGGCTGTAACGACAGTGTCAAAGGTATATAGTGTCAAGTTTTTAACCCCTCATGTTCAGTCTCAACTTGTAAAATATCCCGGAGAGCAAGCTAAATAGGGAACAGCATGAGGAATATATTTACGATTCGCAAGTGTGCTATTTTTACGAATGATTGCTGCAGAATGATAACGTTTCAGTTTTATACTTGACCCACCTCGCAGGCTGAACACTTAAATTCCTATGGGGAAATACAGGGGAAAGGGGGAACATCACACGTACTGTAGTGATGGAACACGTGTGCATGCAACATATAACCAATCTGGACCCGCCTTAGAGATCCGCCGGGTGGTACTTCGACAGTCTGTGACCATCCACCATCTAGGGACAATCACAACAACTATAGCCAAAATAGTAATTCTATTGGGACTGGATTCAAACTCATGGTTGGCCGTCTGCGGACAGACAGACGAAAACAGAATGTTTAGTTTTTCTAATTTAATCCCAAAGGCATTGTTATATTGCGTAGGGACAGTAAAAGAAGATTCAACCAAAGATAGGAAAAATCACGAAGGGCTCAGAAAGGCAACGACAATAAAAGAAAATATCAAGTACTAGGGAACGTTGCCACTGTATAAAAGCAATTTTTTGTCAAGTATGACTTGAAGCACCTAGTAAGATAACATAAACTGTCAGTCATACTCAAATTATCGGCTATTCAGTTCCAAAGTCTCATCCCAGTGCAGTCTCGTGAATTATAGCTCAAATTAGATCTGCGATAGGTAACGTATATGTCAGCGTATTGTCTAGTGGATACACTGTGTATGTCACAACTGTCCTAAATTTATAATACACATTTTTGTAAGCATAAATGGATATTTTAAATATAAAGAGGCTGGGTACTGTCATGATATCGTTCCTCTTGAATAATTTTTTACACGAATGCCTACTAGATACCAAAACGAATGCACCTTATTGTCTTCTTTTGGGCCAATAATACATCTTGTGCTGATGTACTCTTGGCCCAAAAGCAGGTACAATATCGCAGTGTACTACTCACCCGGCCATGGTAAAACAACAATGAGTGATCAAATGTCAGGACTGATTTCAAATTACGATATTGTTATTCAAGTACTGCCTCATAACCTTACCTTCAGAAAAAAATTCGTAGACGACATCATTGTTTGCCTACCTGTTGAAGGTTTGGACAGTATTGTTGTAAGTTTTTAACAGCTATGATCCCTATATTCAATCCGCCATAGAAAAATATGATAATCGATCGGTTCCATTCATTGACTCAAAGATAATCTGAAACAACAATATCTTATTGGTAGACTGGTACATGAAGCCTATGGCATCAGGCAGATTCCTGAACTTCAGGTCCTACCACAAACTTAAGATAAAGATAAACTTGGTGAAACAAATGAAAACAAGGGTTATTCGCATTTCTGACAGTACTTTCCATCTTTCTAACTTACGCAAACTCTTAACACTCTTCTTCAATAATCTTTATCCAATATACCCGATTAACAGAATTTTGTTCAGCCCTCCGACTGCTATACCACTTTCACATAATAATGATAACAACAATCCCGACCCTTCCAACAATAACAATAACAATCATTCTAACAATACAGATATTTCATCTATTTCCAGAAATAATTTTGTAGTCCTGCCGTATATTAAAGACCTAATACCAAAACTTTCTAGATTGAACAACACTTTAAGTGGTCGCATTGCTTACAAATCCTCCCTCACATTTAACAATGTTTTCTCCAAAATGAAAGATGAGTTCCTCTGCTTAGCTTATCCAACATTGTCTACTCCATCAAATGCAATAACTGCAATCTCAAGATCCCTAAAAGGTACAATAGCCTCACATAAAAGCGATGCCCAACTGCATCCAGAAAGATGTGCTCTGGCCTCACATGTCAACACCACAGGGCGTCAAATGGGATACGGTGATATCAAGGTGCTAAACAGAGAAAACAATCTATCAAAACGTTGTTCCTGAAAATGTCACATATCTTCATGACAGACAGTTGCATGAACAAAAAAGCTGATGTCAGTCAACTTAGCGTCATTTATGCATACTTGTTGAACTGCGAAAAATTGGAAAAGCACCATATCTCTCCCGACATCGACCTTTCTCACGAATCGCTCTAATTATATAAATTTTCACCATCTATAATCAAATTAAAATAAGTTTGTTACAAATTATCTTTCCACAAGTTTGAAAGTTCCTTCATATTACCTAGCTCGGTGGTAGGATAGCATCCAAATCACACTCCTTCATCGGATAACAAAAAACACACCCTCGTACTAGTTTACGGAACTTCTTACATAGTAGGAAAGACACATCACAAGTACGTAAGGTTCAACAGCTGTTCAATAGCTTCAAGGTCATACTTCATATGCCACTGGAGAGTGTCAGTCGGCACGCACGTGTTAAATAATGTGGAGGTTATTAGGAATAATAAATCTCGAAGGATTTTTCAATAGTTGATAAATTTTCAAGTTCTTTCAAATCAGTCACTGGTTTAAAAAACATAGCTATGATGTTGCCATACATTATTAAAATTAAAAAAAATTCCGTCCTAATCGAACCTCATTGGTCCAGTTTTTTGTTCGTCGACTATGTTTCCCTTTCACTGTCGTTTAAGAACAATTTCAGCAACGATATCGCCGACTTAGTAAGTATTTATTTTACTCCTAATTGTTTATTGTTGCTATTTTTTTCAAAAATTGTTTTTTAGCTCCAGGTGATGATGGCATAGACCAACGAAAGCTCGAGTTCAAGTTGATGGCAAAGAAATTCGAGGATATTATCTCCTAACAGTTAAGGCAATTAACTATGAATACAATATATATATATATATATATATATATATATATATATATATATATATATATATATATAAAATATAGTGAAGTTGACTGGTCCGGATCCAGGTCCTTTATGTAGACCAAGAACACTGATCCTTGGTCTACACCAATGTTAGCAAACATTTTTCAGACACTGCACGATCATTTATATAGAAGTACTTCTTTCGATCTGCAAGAAAACGAATTCCGTATCTCGATGATTTGTCTAGAAGCCTATTATGATCTACGCAATCGAATGTTGTTATTAGATTTACTATACTAAAATGTTGGAGTGCGTCTGTAGACCTAAATGGGCATTACTGACCAAATGGATGCTCTAATGCTTCAGCTTACTTTTCACAAAAAATTCTTTTTATCTGCTAAATATATAGATAAAGGCATCAACCCGAAAAATAGTAAATTTCATTAGTATTTAAATATCGCTTAAATTTTGTATATATCGTTTCAGGAAATGGAATAAAAACCACGCTTTGTTGGCTTCGCTTCACTTCTGTTCATTCATTTAATATCCTGTTATTTGATTATTAACGTGATAACACAGAGTTTGCCTATCGGATCGATTAGATTGCACAAATCCCAAACCATTCAAACTCGCAACTCGACAACAGCTGCAATTAAATTTTTAATGACGACGTAATGCTACAAATAGAAAAAAACACGTTGTATCGTGACATATTTCAGAAGTGCAGCGTGTTTTCGGAAGTCACATACATACACGGTTATGCATGCTTTATAGCTCTTATAGACATAAAAAGTTTAATCGCCCTAATGTATTGCCGTGACGTGATGGAAATGTGAATTTATAATGGTGCTCGAGCCACGTGATAGGACTATTGTTAAGCTGACGTAGCACTCAAACGGGATACAGCATTTATCAGTCAATTAGCTAACACCAGGATTGCCATGATCATGTAAAATTAAGCACATTTGTACTATACAACTGCACATGTAGCACAATAGGGCAGAGGGGCTGAAGTAACAGCCAGGTTCCAAGATTCACTTTATTCCCAAGTCCTCTCACCATATCTTAAGATATGCTAATGGCTCCTCTACGCATTGAGCCAACATACCTCAACACCAACATGTAGATACTAGACCGCATTGCCGCTGTAAAACATTGGTTCTCAGAGCCAACGAAGTATTATACCCTATTCGAAGTCCTTTTACGGCCCAGCAAAACAGCCTAAGCGTTGCAATAGCTATTAGTCCGTCGGCTATAAAACTACGAAAAAGTGCAGGATTCGACGGGATAGCACTGAGGCTCGGGGTATCGCCGGCATACCGACGCCGACAGTTGCTGTTCATATTCGGTGCATACATAGCGTGTATTTATACGTTAGCATGTTCTCTACGAATCTGTATCCATATGCTGTATATGAAACTGAGAATATTTCTCACAATGCTTCTTTCAGCCATGCTTCCTATTCAGTGACGTCTCCTCCCCAAAAACAGGACAAGAAGGGTTATTTGAATATTAAGGCAAAAGAAATTGACCTTAACGTTTATAAGAGCGAAACCTTAGAGCATCCCGAACTGAAAATTCATGATATTGCAAGGCGAACAAAACAGGCTTATGTCCTAAGGCAATTTTTAACATTGTTAAAGAATATGAAAAAAAAAAACAAAAAATGTCTCCACCACACAAGAGGCTGCATTAGACGAAGCTGTTGGATACTTTTTGATCTGAATGCCATCAGATGCAAAGTCCATCAATTTTTTGAAAGGCAGGAACCTCCCACCATAGACAAAGTATTACAGTATTACAGGAGGTTTATAGTGATGAAAACTTACCCACTTTAAAAAGGACCCCACATTCTATAGCTTACTCAAAGAACTTCAATTTGAGTATAGAAAACGGGGCAGAAATAGTATTTTGATGCACAGCTAAGAGATTATTTTATAGAGAAGAAATTATTTAAAATCAATAAAGAACTACCGCGACCAGGACAGGAAGATTCATTACTTGGATGAAATCTGGATAAATGCAGGACAAACAAAGCCTAAAGTATGGGCTGACTCAGGTACGTGTATCTAACCATTTCGTCATTTTGTTGTAAAAATGGTGTCAAGTAGACTGAATCCATGAGCCCATGCTGAGAACTTAGCTAGACTAAACTTAGCTATATCTGGTAGATTTGGAACCAACACCTGTTAGGTACTCTGCTTATATTGTTATTAGTTTTCTTGAATACTATATGAAATAATTATTTCCAGGAAAACGAAAACGATTAGTTATCTGTCACATTGGCTTTGTGCACACTGCTCTATAGGCATTTGAGTCAAAGAAAACGACCGACTACCATGAAGAAATGGACGGGAGCTGATTTGAACGATGGTTTGAAGAAACGCTCCCAATGCTTAACGACAATGCCGTCGTTGTACTTGATAATGCTGCTTACCACACTAGAAAACTAGAAAAAATCCCCACAAGAAAGGCCGAAATTCGACAATGCTCCTATCAAAAGACATTAGTCTTAATGAATATATGGTCAAAGCAGAACTTAACCATCTAGTCAGGCAGCACAAATATAAATATACTCTTAATGTTATTGACGAAATGGCTAAAAACCAAAATAAGACCATTCGGGAAAATATGTCGCTTTTGGGCATGTCGTGTTTTGTCTGGGCTTAAATTAGTTATAGGTCTAAGTGATTTCAAATATGTATTTTTTACGACTAGAGTGTATCTAAAATGTTTTTGAGAAAATAAATTGTTTTAGAAGTAAATAGTTTCGTCATGTTTAGTTTATAAAGGCATATTTTGGTACAAATCTTGAAGTGGGCCAACTGAAGTGGGAAGGGGCTCGTATAAGCAAGTACAAAACTTAAGAAGAAGGTTTCAAGTCTGTTTCTTCTAGCGATCATTTGAGTTTGTCAGTTTGACACTAGACTACTAGATGTTCCAAAGTATTCGTAAGAGTATGAAACGTCTGGTCTAGGTGGTACCCTCGCATCTGCTCGGAAAAATACTCTGATTAGAATCCACTGCAATATACCTACATACTTGGTCAGATCGAGACCACTTCAATTAGAAACATGCAAAACTCATAAAGGTGGATCAAGCTGCGCGGCTTTACTTCATTTGCACCAAGATGGTAGGACTGACGGTGGCTTTATCGGGACAGTGACGACAATAGGGACTTAACTCCGCTCATCCGCCATTATGAGGCAAAAGTTATTTGTTTACTATAAGAGACGTGTAATTTATAATTTTGTGTTTTTTATTTAGTTCGTGAGTTTTAATCTGAACCCAGATGGTATTAATGTATTTAAGTTTGTTCTAATATAGATTTTGGTCTGGGATGGACCACTTTGATGGAATTAATTGATATTTCCCATGCTTTCAAACACAGATCTTGGATGCAATTTAGTTGTTTTCAAATAAATGATTAAGGCAAGTATTTAGAGAGACTTGTATGTTCTAGATGTTACTTGTAAAGGAAACATAACCTGTTAGCTTCATCGGGGGTACCTGTTTATTGTTAGGTATATATTCATCACTTTATCAGTTTAATTTTATAAATAAAATTCTCACTTTGTTAATACTTTCAGATTATATAATTTCTGGCGTGAAAGTTTATTAATTAACAAATTAGCCCATGAAGTCATTATACTTATTATTTACAAACTAGCTAAAGAAACATTTGTGGAAGTCAACAACAAATGTGAATGTAAGTGTGGATGCGTTTTGTAAAGTGAATTCATACGTTTTACTCAATTTTCACCCACTTAAGTAAGAAAGAACTTAAGGCTATTTAATGTTAATAAGCATTTTTTATAGAAACCCTAAAAAATGTGTCTACGAGCAATTTTTTTCTTTTTTATTTTTCATGTGCTTTTTTATTGTTACAGATGTTTGCTGTTGCAGGGAGAAAAGAATTCAGGTCATACAGGATAGTGTTTCTTATTGATGTTTCATAAAAACAGTAAAAAATATACCTCTGCCTCTTTTTTACACAAATACGAAATGTTTGAATGTGTTTAGAAGAAAAAAACGTAACCTTCGTTTTTCGCATAAAAATAACATAAATAATTTATCTTCCAGAATGGTTTGAGATTCATATCGACAAGGTAAACGCGTGTATTTTGCAATTAAATGCTCTATGAAGGAATCCTGTATATTGCTCAATAAACTGGTCGTGATGACCAGAAGACAGGTGTTTTGGGATAAACAATTAAAAATTTGTTGTTCTTATTTAGAAGTATAAATCCTACGGATTTTAAGTCTTTCAAGTAGTTGCATGCAATTATCGTCGCATTGCCAAAACCTGCATTTTGCCTTCGTTTTTCGGCCGTTATATTTTTGCTATTATTGGGATCTTTTTACGTATTGTCTCATTCGGTAGGTCTCATAAATACCTGAAAATCTGAAATAGAGAGTTTTTTCGTTTCTGTCAACACTTTCGATTGAATTCCAAGAAACACGTTTTCTCATTCTTTATTGTCAAGTAAAAAGTTTTCCCACAACAGTTGGTGTACCCATTTTATGCGTCCATGTTTTAAATACCCCCTTGAAAAACTTGCAAACCAGACTTTACAACTATTTCTAATTTACTAATATGATTAGACTATATATAGTTGTACAGTTTATAAGAAGCATCAAATATTATTATAATCAGTTACGAAACATTGTTGATAAGCAGTTTTACACCAGAGTGTACGAAAACGCTCATTGTTGCAATTTGAAATGCCCAAATAGTTCATTATTGGTTCTGACAACACCTACGTTTTTTTGATGCCATTGCACTACATGAAAAGTGGTGGAAAGTGTCGAGTCAATTTACTTGAGGCCATTTTTCATACGCGTTTGCTTGTGAACCCAAGAGAACGCCAGCGTGTCTTAGGACGCCTTGTATATAAGACGCGCATATACCCCCACAGCCAGCATTAACGACTATCTATATATTTTTCTATATATTTTTACTCTTACGCCGAGGGACACGAAAAGAAGAAATATTAGCAAACTTTATCTGAGGCTTACGTATTACTAAGAGAAATTGCCTGGTTCGAAAAAAGTCCAACAGTTTGAAATATATATCTTTGGGAGCGCAGTAACTGTGGTGGTTGCTGTTTTCCCTCAAGTGGAATTCAAATATCAAAGGACCACGGAGATTTATTGCTAGAGCCAGCAATACCTCCACTTAATTGGATATAAAGTTAATGCAAACCTAATCCCCCACGTAATCAATCCGTCCTGTCTGGAATTTATCTTATTTTAAGTAAACTTGAGATTAGCTAGGATAATAATTTACCTTTTGGTTGAGTTTAAGATCCCAATTATCGTGACAGGCCGTCGATTAATGGTCTTCGTGCAGATTGCCGTTGCTGTATTCTGATATTGGATTGGTAAGCGAGGCGAGTATAGTTTCAAGTGATTAGCGATGCCAATGTAGAGCTACTGACCGTAGTGCTTCAATGTCGGCAGGGGCTCCTAAGGTGTTGATGAAGGTCACGAGGAAGCTTTGTGGAACGACTCCTGCGCAACGCTTTCTAATGATGTGGCTTCAGCCTTTAATGGTTCTGATAAGGCGTAACTCTGTCAGGACAGCCAAATGATCTATTATTAGTCATACCAACAGAAATGTTGCCTAATAAAAACTGTAACACGGTAGAAGTTGTGGATGCAATGGTTGTAAAAATTACGATCCAAGGAGAAATGTTCCTCGTATCCCAGATGGATACATGATTCGAACTTGGACTTGGTTGATGTTATGTTACGATTGACATCACTCAGTGCTCTCAAGATAAGCGGTTGGTAAGACCTATTCAATAGTCAGCTGTTAGTATACTGTCGTAGTGTGAAATTCATGCTTGCTAGAAAGTAGTCTGCGAAAATCAAAAGTTCGTTCATTTTGGACTATCAAACAAAGGTACAAATTGCTTTAAAATAAACCAAAGTCTTCGGGGTCTAACAGGGTCTTACCTTTGACTTAGATACTCGAAAAACTCAAAAACTGTAATCTCTAACAGAGTTTCTATGCATTGAGGATGCCTATTGTACAGGACATTAAACCCATTATAACTCGAAAGCAGTCAAACTTCGAGAGAAGTTACCTTTTCTGTTCAGAATGATAAAAAAAAAACTTAAAAATAATGTCCGGAGCGAAAGTGACATTTTTGTGTAATTTATTTGAATAAATTCGATCTGGAGGCGGATACCCCTTGATTCATGTTAGGGAACTTTCATCAGCGTGATTATGAAAAAATAATCCGGTTAGAAAACCTCTCTTTTGAAGCTGCAGCTGACAAACAAATTTCCGCGCATATTATTTAAAGCTACAAGTTGCATTATCAGCCTACCATTCATTTCTAATTCACCTGCCATAATCTGGCAACGCCCCGCTGCTTGCGATGTCCAGCAGCTTTGACAAGCCATAAATTATGGTCAGACGGACCCAGAAATGCTTGGTAGGCCAATAAAAGACGGACTATAGATTTTCGCAGAGTAAATAAATAAATTATATTAACTGTTTCAGTAAGACAATGAAACAGGTGCATACCTATCATGCATACTGAAATATTTTGCCACAATCGGTGCTGTATAATCTAACGTGTAGCTTTAGAAGGAATTTTAAGGAACATTTAGGAAATTTGACTGTCAGCTACAATTACTTTTTCCAAATCTGATAAATTAATGACTTCCACGATATTCATTTCTGCACAGTTGCGGTGATATTAGACTAGGCGAGATACCTTGCATTGGCCAGAAACGCTTTTCAACTTAGCTTTTTTATAATCACGTTTGTAGTACATCCCTTAACATGAATGAAGCGGTTGTCGTTCTATAACCAGAATAATTTTTTTTAGATAAGCTACTAAAAACATTTTTCCGCCCCAAGTGCATTCTTCAGTTATTTTGGGTGGCTCTGAACACTGTAGCTTCTAAGTAGCTTGTCTATACAGTTGATGCTTTCGATTTAAAATGTCTGGAAAACCCTGATAAAGGGGTATCTTTTTTGCTAAAACATTCTGTTAACAATTATAAATTTTGAGACTGCCTAGATTTTATATTGGAGATAAAACCTTCACCCGTAAGTTCCCGAAGAGCATTTTAAGGTTGGTTTATTTTGAAACAATT
This sequence comes from Acanthoscelides obtectus, assembly GCA_963669975.1. Taxonomy (NCBI): domain Eukaryota; kingdom Metazoa; phylum Arthropoda; class Insecta; order Coleoptera; family Chrysomelidae; genus Acanthoscelides; species Acanthoscelides obtectus. The sequence goes on from CAVLJG010000003.1 coordinate 48,550,534, forward strand.
TTCAACCTTGTTTGTTGAGTAAAAATTGACACACCTTTGATATTCGCAGATTGTACATGATATGTTTGGCCTACCCAATGCAATGTTGATCCAATTCAAGCTAATTGCCCCAAAATTTGATAGTTGACTTCAACGACATCAGGCATCGACTTAACGAAATCCTATATTTGGACTAATATAGTGCAGCTATCATCCGCACAAGCTCAGCTTTGTGGCTACCAGTTTTTAGATTTGAACGTTATTCATACCTTTGCAGCTATCTATCATGCAAAACATCGTTGAGACTTCGCCAAGGAAGAATCCTTACCTGCAAAGAAACAATAAAAAATGTTATTAATGGTTAAATACAAATAGGACGGAGAAAAACAAGGGCAAAAGTGACATTTGGAGAGAATACGCCAACTATGATACAGTACTCCGAAACTGCCATAGGAAGTGATATTATGGGTTCTATAAATACCTATATATTCAGTACATTGTGTTCGTCTTCAGCAAAGAAATACACTTGTCCTTTGTACCACCACTGCAGCATTTTCCAAGTAGTTCAAGCGCAGACAAAAAAGGTGAACATTAATCGAATTGGGTAAATGATGTTAATATCTTGAGGGCGCAAAGTTGTTCAGCTTATCAGAGAAAAACACAGCATAGAACAATGAAAAACTATGCCGTTTTGGGGTATACTGTTAACAGTTGTACTTTGCCATAGGCTGTCTGTGCAAACTGAACTGATCTTCAAATAAGATGTATTAATCGTTAGTACCAATTCAACTTCTGGACACACCAGATACAAAAAGTCGATACAAATACTTTCTTTGTTCAAACGGGATTTTCTTCCATTTTTTACAAAATTAAGATAAGCTCGATGTTTTTTGGTATCAAAATTTGTAAGTGTATTCGGATTGAATCCAGTAGGTGAAAGAAAAACATTGATACAAGATACTTGTTGGTTTAGATTATTAGTTCCTGAGCTAGTGAGTATTTTATATTAAAAACACCAAACTGTCTGTGTCTGTGTGTGTGTGTGTGCCCCTAACGTTCATATATATATATATATATATGAACGTTGGGGGCTTGTTACTACTAATTTTAAATTTCTTTCATACGTATCATGTTTGCAATTTGATGTCGATTTATTTCAACTATAAATTTTTTGGTTTCAATTTTGAATTTTGTTATAATTGAAATATTTCTTATAGGTTTATGATTTGATAATATGTTATATAATCTACTGGAAAGGTAAGTATGACATCTTTGGCCTAGACGTTTTGGTATAAGTCTGCAATTATTATTAAGTATCTTCCAACCTTCACTTTTAGATCATCCTACCAGTTGTCATCCGAATAAATGATCGTCTGCAAAACATATGATTGTCCCTTCAGATTATAAGCTCAGCAGGCTATTAATGTAAAGTGTAAATAATAAGGGACCTAACACTGTATGGTAGGTTGTAGCTGTTCCACTACTTGTTTTACTGAACCTATTTAATAAATAGTTAATTATTACTGAAAGACCATTCTCAGAAGACAACTTATCCTTAATATTTATTTTTTTTAAGAAAAAGCAGGTTTTGCGTATTTGACAACACTTTAGTGAACACTCAAATAATTGAAAAGTAGATCAATTATACTAAATGTGAGCATTATAGATCATTGAAAAAAATCAGAAGTCCACCTGTCAAGATAACTGATATGCAGACTATCAAACTTGTTTTTTATATAAAACATCCAATAGCTCGGGAAATGATAATCAAAACCCCTTAAGTAGGTCGTAAAAACCTTTTGATAAGGCGATATATATATTCGCATATGTAACAAAAAGTAAGGTATTTCATTTAAAAAAAGTCATTTTCGATATGTGGCCCTAATCGAGAATATTTGGAATACTTGCCCCTAGATACACACTAACCCATAAATGCCTTTTATGAAGGTTTCTGTTTAGGAGCAATACTCCGTCCTCACATGGTGTCCACCCTGTATGTATACGGACACGGATTCGCTAATTTATAATTCATACAATATTTAGAATCACACATTACATTGCAGATTAAGTCCAAATTCAAAAAGAAGACTCCTATACATTTTCTACAAATGTCACATGTAGCACCAAACCCAAGATGCATCAGCGGTTCCATTTTTAGGATTAATGAATGTACCTCTCAAGACTTCAGATGTCTTGCTGGCTCATCTCAACGTTGTTCTGACTGTCAGATAAAACCACAGATGGAACAATTCACAGCCCTAGTTAAATGAGTAATCACCATAACAACATGGACATTACTACAGCTTGAAGCTTTTCACTGTCCTACAAATCTAGACAGTACTTTTCAAAAAAGTTCCAATCACATCCTTTAGAAGGGTGAAATAGCCAGCTGAAGTTCGGGCTGATGACATTGATGGATAAGTACTATATTCTAGCCTAAAGGTGGCAGTAGAAAATTCCAAGATGACGGATGGATTTTTCCAAATTGTGGTACCCTATTCTAAAGTTCTTTATAAGTGAATTATGAACGTAGAATTTAAAACCACTCTCTTTCAAAGTGACTGACTAGCAGCCTGTAAAAGTTGAAGGTTTCTCTACATTGGACCGCTCATAATCCAACAACCAATCACCAGAACCTTTATACATCATACCAATCCTTTTTTCCTGAAAAGACCTATTCAAATGTACAATAAGATGTGGAACATTTCAGTCAAAAAGTATCGTCAAATTCTTAATTTTTTTCAAATTAATTTTTCATACTCTATTGTACATTCTGTCTTTTTTAGAAGGTAACAATTCATATAAATGGTCATTTGTTGAGCTCAAAGCAATTGAAAGTACAAAAACGCTTAACATTGACAGTCTGCAAGACTGGCATTTTGAAAGATAGTAAACAAATGTCCCAAGGTGATCATCGAACATCACCATCTAGAATTTCAGCTTGCTAACTTGACCGGCTAAAATAATTGTGTGGGATATAATAACTTGCAGGCCACTTCCCTTAATACAAACATCAATATATGAGTGGGGGAGGAGACCCTAGCGATGCTAAATAATTTGAATAGAGCCAGTGCAAATAATTTAACTGGCCCAAAAGTTGTCGGTGGCGCTCAATTTAACTTTGCGGTCCTTTTGGTGGCACTGCGGCTGAAACCTCCTCTGTTGTTGCGTAATTTTTGTCACCGTATTGCTGCGGGAAATTAGAATAACACAACAGCACACGTGGCCACACCGCACCGTGCCTGAGGTGTATTTTCTATTAATTTGGAGAGTTGGAAACAGGTGCGAACCCTCCAAACGTTCATGCTTATTATTCATGCTCAAAGATTTGACATGACTGTGTAACTTGTACTGTACATATAGAAATAAGTAAAGAAGAATCCATTACGAGTACCTATTTTGAAGATAAAGACGCACTAAAAGTATCTGATTATACATAGCATGAATACTTGAGTAACTGAATTTAAGGAGCTTACTGACCTGCTCATTTTTATTCTCCGACCGTTTTAGGAGGGTTATATTTTTGCGAGTATGTATGTGGACAAGATTCACTATTTCACGGGCTATATGGCAAACATGTTGAAGAATTCTGAAATGTGCTTTGTGGCAGCAGGACGAGTGGCACTGGATATATTGAAATTTCACATATTTTTCGTTAATTTATCGTTAACGTCTTCAAACGACAACTTGATTTTTTCTTATTCATGCCATATTGGATTTCTGCACATGTAAATACAGTTCTTAATTCTGATTTCAAAAATGTTTAATATGTCATTATATTGACTTTGCCAAACCTGAGTTATTTCAAAAAAGCATAATTTCTTAAATAGGCATTGAAATTATCAGATGGTCACTTATTTCATAACGTCATCATCATCCTTCAGTTCTTATGAACCCGGTATAGCAACAGCTCCTAATTCCGATTTCTTGATGTGGTTGATACTATAAAACCTCAAATATCACAAAAAAGTAATCATCTCATAGTTCGTGTTAACTCATGTAATAAAGAACAGCCTAATGCTAAAACGTTTTCATGTCATTGGAGCGTAGTATTGAAAACTTTGAAAACACTATATACCTTATGTAACTGAGGCTTATGGGTGCCTCTCTTCTCTATGCAAATGTTGTCGCAATTTTATTTCTAAAAGTATTTAAGTAAAAATAAACAGGATTCTAATTAACGCGGATCGTGTTACCATTGGATAATGAAGTATAATAGATAATCAAGTCGATATTCCGTATCATATTCCCCATGATGATCGGCTTTGTGTATTATTTAGTGAAATTGGAGTACCGTATTAGTCACTGAATATTTGTTAGTAGGTTGCAGAATAACAATGAAAACTGTACGTAGAAGATGAAGCTGGTTTATGATATGATTCCGCTTTCACGAGATCGTTGTTCAAAATAATACGCAGTAATAAAATCGGCTATAGATAGACAGATGGAAGGAGGTTTCCTGAATGTTCATGATTAAGATAATCACAAATCAAAAAATATCAGAGTTTCTTGGTTGGATTAGATAATGATTATGGAGTCGCCCCGAAGTGATTTGTGCTGAAAACGTATATAGCCTGTACCCCAAAGCCAGACTAGGTTAAGTCCATTATTATCAAAAACGATTTTAATATAATAAGCTTATGATGAAATTGTGAATTTTCATTTGCTACATGCAGCGTCGATCTATCTGTAATAATAAGGAAGTTACAAATGTCTAACTCATGTCAAGTCGCATAGGATACAAAGCAAGAAAAACATTTCAAATACAATTATCTCAAAACTACTTATTTGGACTTGACCTAGTCTGGCTCTGAGGTACAGATATAGAGAATACGTGTTTTGATTTCACCTCTTATACTTCGATAAGCGACAGATGTGCATCATCTGCCATTAATTGCCAAATTTTTGCATCCGGAGAAATTTTTATATTTTGGCAAGAAAGAAAGCAATAATATTATGAAAGCTGAACCCGAGGGGTCCCCAGGCTACTACTTTGAGTGGAGTTGGCGCGGAGTGCAGCGCTACTTTGGAACATATTCCAGAAAACCAAAACGAGATGACGCCAATGATGACATCAGGGATGACACCGATACTGGAGAGGGAAAACGAGAACCAGATACTTTTGAAGATAATTGCAGACCAAGCAGCCCAGATTCAGAGACTGACTAACTGTGTGGAGTCACTTAATGTCCAGGGCTTCAAGCTTACAAGTATCATTCATAAAACAGTTCCCAATGCTGATTCTTCCAAAACAGCAAAACGTAGACATAACAGCCATTCGAGTGACCTACATACTGAGACCGATGAGGACACGCAGGGTGATCTTTTCACACCTGTGCGACGTCGCAAAGTGAGACTGCGCAAAACAGAATTTCCTTCGCTACCGACGAAATCCCCAAATAACAAACATTCGGGCAACCTAAAACCGTCTGTGTCTGTACCCTCTACCGCTTCTACTAGTCAGCCAAGGGAAAGACCTTTATCAGCATCCACACAAAGTGCTCCTCCTGTTATACTTCAAGTGCAGTCTGATCCATTGGCTGGCTGCAACTCATCTTCCTTGCCATCCAGCGGATCTCTAAACACACAGGCCCAATCGCCTCGCCAGGTGCGTATTACTCCAATCGTGTTGAGAGATGCAACAAAATGGCGCACCTTAAACTATTCCTTTGCAAGTCTTGGTATTCGTATTGAACGAGCAGTCGCCGTTGACGCTGGGTTACGTATCATCCTCAAAACCGAAGACGATTATCGCAGGGTAATCCGTCTTTTCAAAGAGGAAAACATTCCCATCACACTTTCTCTTTTCTCACTGAACGCAACATCCATGCGGTTATCAGAGGTATCCCAGCATCAACCACCGAAGAGGAGGTCAAAGGTGAGCTAGACTAGAAGGGTTACGCCCCTTTCACATCATTCGCTTAAATCGCAACGGCGGCGTGCCCATGCCCTTGATGGTGGTGATCCTGCCTAAGACGGAGAAGTCGCAGCAAGTGTTCAACCAGCACGAATTGCTGGGGCTCTCTATCAGAGTCGAGGTTCAGAAGAACTCTTGACTCATTGGGCAGCGTCACCGCTGCCAGAAGTATGGACACGCACAGTCGTATTGCACTGCGCCGCCAAAGTATCTAAAATGTGCCCAAGACCACATGCCACATATGTGCCTTCAAACAGGATAAGAGGTTCGCAGATGTGCGAACTGTGGGGGGGACCATCCGGCAAATAGTCCGACCTGTAGATTTACTCCTAGGAGAAATCTACAAGTCATCGCACAAAGGCGAGCAAAGTCCTACGCAGACACAGCAAGAGATGACACCTCAACTGCCCCTGCTGTTTCGAGCTCATCTACGACTACTCAAAATGTGGACATAGCAACAGCGCTCAGGTCCCTACAGCAGATTATTAGTCCCCTCATAAGCGCCACTAAGGCATTGCAGGAGATCTTTCCGCTAAATGGCTAGGTACAATAGCAGACAGCCTGAATTCATCAAAATTCTTTTCTGGAATTGTTTGGGTCTTAGGGATGTCCCCAAAAAACGGGAATTTCATCGAGCTCTTTTGGATGAGAACGTAGATGTAGCTCTGCTGCAGGAAACATTGCTTAATCCGGAAGATCGTCTAGCTTTCCCGAATTATGATGTTATCCGCGCTGATAGATTAACTGGACGGGGTGGCGGTTTGGCAGTGCTAGTAAAACGTGGTATTGACTATTACAGAAGCACAAACGCTGAGATGCAGAGCATCGAGGCAACTTCCGTGGTAGTGAATATGACGGGAGGTATCTCCTTTAAAATCACATCGGTTTATGTCAGATGTGGTGCCAGGCTGCAAGAGACGGATCTGGAAGTCCTGTTTGACTGCTCGGGTCCGCTTATTGTAGAAGGGACTTTAACTGTAAACATCGAGCATGGCACTCTAGGTTGAATTCAACCAGTGGGATTCGACTTTACAACCATGTGATACGAAACGGCTACCTCATACACAGCACTGAGGAGCCGACTCACCACCCATTTAATCACCTTCAGGCACCAGATGTCATTGACTTCGCGATATCTAGAATCAGTAGATTCAGTGTCACTTTTCGAATCATGTATGATATTTCGAGCGATCATCTTCCTATCGTACTGGAAGTGGGTAATGAGCAAACCTTGGAAGGGGAAACTCTTCCAAGGAAAAGGGTTGATTGGGAGCTATACAAGTCGCTCCTTAGAGAGTTCCCCAATATCCCGAACATAGATGATGAGAACGATATAGATGCTACTCAAGCGGAGTAGACAAGTTCCGTTCAGCAAGCTCTGCAGCGTGCAGCTGTACTACCAGTACGACGACACGGCAGACCTTTTCTCCCTGCAGACATTCGTCAGAAAATTTCTGACAAAGAGCTGCAATTAAGCAAGCGAAGAGGTCTTGTCACCCAGATGACATTCACAGAGCAACGAATCTTGTTCATGAAGTGAGAAATGCTCTTCATGAATTCCGTAATGAGCAATGGAGCGACTTTCTGTCGGGGATGCCTGATTCAAGTATTCCTCTCTGGAAAATTGCAAAGTCGCTCAGAAACGGAAAGCGAGTACAACACCCGCACATCCACGGTCCTAGGGGCTTATTCTGTAGAACAGAGGAAAAGGTCGAGGTTTTCGCTGATGGAATGGAAAGTCAGTTCTCTCCCAACTATGACCTTGATAATGACCTCGACGAGGAGCAACATATTGTAAGATCCGTCAGGAGATATTTTAGGACCAACGGCGTCAGTGGCAGTAGTGCCTCCCTTAGTGATTTTTCCTCAGAGGAATCTTCAGGAGATTCCTCAATTGAAGAGCTACACGGCACATCAGCAGAATCTCCTGAGACTCCGCATTGCACACCAGCAGAGCTCCAAGGTCATATTAAAGATCTCAAGGTGCGTAAAGCACCTGGAGAGGATCGAATCACTAATAAGGCGCTGAAGCTACTTTCGCGGAAGTCCTTAACTTATCTCGTGGCAATAATCAATGCCATGCTAAGGACTCAGCACTTCCCAACGGCGTGGAAGACCGCTGATGTCATAATGATTCCAAAGAAGGTGGGTTCGATATTCCGCCAGGATTACCGTCCCATTAGTCTACTGCCAGCTCCTTCTAAACTCACTGAAAAGGTGATTCTACGTCACCTTGAAAATTTCTCGGCAGACCACAATGTGATTCCTGACCTGCAATTTGGCTTTCGGTCTGAGCATAGTACGGAGCTACAGGCCATAAGGCTTGTTGAACGAGTAACCAGGGGTTTCACCCGTAACGAAAGTACTGGCATCTTGCTACTGGATGTCTCAAAGGCATTTGACAAGGTGTGGCACAAGGGCCTTCTCTACAAATTGATCCATAAGGGCTTCCCATTCTGGCTCCTAAAACTTTTAAAATCCTTTCTCGAGGGTAGGAAATTTCGGATCAAAATTAATAGCGTTCTGTCGACAACACGGCCCATCAAAGCCGGTGTCCCTCAGGGTTCGGTTCTTGGACCAGTCCTTTATTCACTTTTTATTCATGACGTCCCTTGCCTCAGCAGCTGAGAAACCTATCTCTATGCTGATGACACTGCCCTGGTGGCCCAGTCGTGCTCTGATGATCTAGTTCACGACAGGCTGCAAAGTGCAGTGGACGAGGTATTGAAATGGGCGAATCGGTGGCTGATTAAAATTAATCATTCGAAAACGCAGGCAATCTATTCTACTAAAAAACGTAGCGGCGCCCGGTCTAAGGTTTCAGTGAATGGAGCTCGGATACCATGGGAAAGCTGTGCTAAGTATCTCGGTGTCACTCTTGACAAAGGGATAACCTGGCATAAGCACACTGAAGCGTTAAAAACTAAATTCCGTATCTCGTTTGGGCAACTCTACCCTATGCTATGTAGAAAATCAAAATTAAGTTTGATCAATAAAGTTCGGCCATACAAGATGGTTATTAGACCAGCTATAACTTACGCAAGGACGGCTTGGTTTTTTCTCGCCAAAACGCATTTGCGTAGCCTGCAGGTTTTGCAGAACAGAACCTTGCGTACAATCACTAACGCCCCATGGTATGTTTCCAACGAGACCCTTCGCAGAGACCTTGACATCCCTTACCTAAGGGACTACATCAAACAACAAGCGCAGCTACGTTACAGTCAAGCAGAATCGCATAACAACCCTTTGTTGCGCGAGTCAGTAGACTACACAGTCGAGCAAGTTCGCAAGCACACAAGGCCGCGACTCGCACTGTGAACAAAATTAAATCGTGCAACTTTAGGTCCAACCAAAATTATAATTTTTCTTCAACAACCAATCCCAAAATTAATTTTAGGATCAATTTAAAATTGCCGAATACTAACTAGCAATGCCAAGGCACCCCTAAAATTGAAGCACTTCTTTTTCTTTGCTCTCCCTCCTTCCTTCCTTCCTTCCTTTCTTCTTCCCTTCTTTCTCCCTGACTTTGTTTGGTATATGGGCAACCAGACCTGACAGACCTACTGACTTACAAGACTTCAACCAAGAGCAAAGGTCCTACGGACCGCTCTGACAGACAATGACGAATAGTACTTCGATAAGCACAAAGCTATCAAAAAAGATGCCAAGATGCAATTTTTATCCGCTGTCAAAAATAATAAGAGCGTCTGAAATTTTGCCTTACTGGTTTTTGCCTTTATGAGCGAAAACGTCGACATTCAGTGTCCCATAATTATCTTCGTACGTTAAAGTAGCATGGAACCGAAATGATAGAAAATTAAAAAATGGACAAATATGGCATAAAGTAGATTGAGTCCACTCTTCTCACACGTTAGTAAAAATTCGCAAATTTCAAGCGTGACTTGGAGGTACATCTCAAGCTATGTAAAATAAATCATATCGAATATGTGATATTAGTGCTTTCACTGATACCAGAAATGCAACATTCATAAGCATTTACTACCTAAAATTCCAAACCACACTGTTCAACCGCTCTATAAAGTTTCTGAACTAATTCAATTTTCAAGATATACAAAGGTTTTTCACTTCTAGCATAGTAGTCACATTGTGCCAAAATATCAAAGGTGTACGTTCCGTGTCACAAAGTGGATACAGATTAGGAAACATACATCAGTCACTCTCTCGTCAACTAGCATAAAAGTGTCCCGACAAAGCATATTTACTTGACTCTATAAACGATGGAGTTATCGCAATAATGAAAATGACAGAAATCGATGTCATTCAGTTCGAGCGCCTTCTCTTACTTATCCTGTAATGATGTAATGCCACAAGCTCCTGCACTAGCTTTAATCACATTTGGGGCGCAGTATGCAATAAGTTAATTCTACTTCAATGGCGGAGGAAACACGTCGGCGTCAAACCGTTTACAAACTTCGTCCTTGGATGTTCTCAGTTTCTGGCATTGCAGGACATAATGAAAGTGTATGTATCAGGAGTTTTCAAATACACATGACTATATTACCGTGCACATTGAGCAAGCGTTGTTGAGAAATTCAGATTAGTTCTATATATGTAAATGCGTGCGATGCACTGAGTCAATCTGCTAGAGACGCAGGGGCGGCTGGCCCTTAAGTTCTGCAGATCTGCAGACTTGCCTAAACTTTTGTCTTAACAGAGAAAAGCAGTAGTAATTTGATCATCATTTATTTTCTATTTTGTCACACAAATAGAAACAATACCGGCCTGCCCCCGCAAGACGCGTAGAGTCTGTTTTGTACTGAGAAAGCATTATAATCGACCAATTGTGTACTTGTCATTTCCGTTGCGACCGCAGCGTAACATTATTCATGGGCAACTTGAAAAGGGTCTGTGCACTACTTCGACACAAGCCGCATGCGCTTGCTTTTGTCTCTCTCTACAAAATCAAATGGGCAATTCAAGCATATAAGCATATGCTGCAATTTGTACAGATCCGTACAGATCTAATGCGAAGTACGATATCTGATTGGTCGTTCGGTGCGCGGTCCTCGGCAGTATTGGTATATTGTTCTTGTCGCGTGACGTGGCTTAAAATTTGAACGCGAAAATTTTTTTATTTAGGTATTTTGGGTCTTACGTTGAGTGACTAGTGACTCACTGACAGACTGTGGCTGCAAGACAATGGATGTGGTTTACAGACTTATCAGCGTGAAACGATTCTGGAAATACACATTTGAAGAAAAAATTGAAATGAAGGTGTCAGGTTGATCCTTGCATACTTTTCGGCGGTGACAAAGCTTAGATGAAGGTAGGGGTTACAGATTTAGTGCACCTGAGTGAAAAAATGAAGAAGCATGAAGACTCCAAAACACATCTTCATTATTCGATGGAATTGGATTTATTGGGGACTGTTAACATCGAGCTCAGTTAGATTCAGCATATTGGAGAAATATGCAACAGCATAATGATACCGTTACAAAAAACAGGTACGTTCTATCAAAAATAATCGATTGTATACAATTTTGCGGAGCATTTGAATTGGCGCTGCGGGGCCACGACGAAACCGAGAGCTCCCAAAACCCGGGAATATTTCGTGGACTGATTAATTTTTCTGCTGAGCTTGATACAACCTTTAGCGAACACATAGAAAACGCTTCAATATTTAAAGGAACTTCGAAAGCAATACAAAACGATCTACTGGATTATATTCTTGAAGCTTGTCATGAAGAAATAATAAAACAGATTAATAGAGCCTCGTATTTGACTATAATAGCAGATGAAACAACGGACATTTCGGGGAAAATCCAACTGGTGACAATTTTCAGATACTTATTTAACGGCGAAACACTAGAACGTTTTTGGAATTATTTGAATCCCGAAAAATGTGACGCTGATGCTCTCACAAGACATATTTTGAGCATCGTAGATCCAATAATAGGAAATTTCCCTAACAAACTGATTTCACAAAGCTATGATGGAGCCGCGGTAATGAGCGGACATAATGCTGGATTACAGGCAAAAATTAAACAAAGATATCAATTTGCTCACCATGGGCATTAATATGTGCACCAGTTAAACCTGATTATGTCCCAAGCTGCGTCCGCAGATGCTCAAGTTCGGGTGTTTTTTGGGGATTTGGAAGATATTCCGGGAATTTTTAATAATTCTCCTCAACGCGTAGAGGTACTGAACGGAATTGTGGGGAAACAATTCCCCAAGGACCAACAACTCTTCAGAATTTTAATATTCGAACAATAAATGTAGTGATTGAGAACAGAGAATCACTCATTGAATGCATGCAAGAAATAGAAGAAAATGTCACTAATGAAACCGTTTGCAAGGCAGCTTGCGGTATTCGCCGTATGCTAGACGATTCTGTTTTTGTGTTTTGGTTGACATTTTCTCATCATGTCATGCCTCACGTCGACATCTTGTTCAACCAGTTGCAGAAGAGAAAAACCGAGCCAGCGCAGGTTAAAATGGCTATCAATAATTTTGAAAAATGTATTGTAGATGCGAGAAATAAAATTGATGACATAATAAATGAAGCCAAAAGTATTTGCACTGAACCCCAAGGCAACAAAAGGAGACGACGTAATAATAGCAGTCACGATCACCGAGTTGCCGCATCAGAAGTATGCGACAATATAGTGAATTCTGCAAATGACAGATTTCAATTCAAAGATCATTTGGTAGCCGCATCCTTTTTTTCCAAACACTTTGGAGAATACTGCGGTAAGTTTCTTGATGACAAGTTGGAAACTACCTGCTTGGCTTATTCCGAATTAGAAAAAAGTCGTTTAAAGACAGAGTTGTCTGTTATTTATGCACGGAACGATTGCCGAGGTTTACATGGAACTCTCTCTTTTGAAATTTTTGATACAAAATAGTTTTGAGGAAACACTAAAAGAAACCAAAAAGCTATTAGAGTTTATTGTTACAGCTCCTATGTCAACATCAGAGGTTGAGCGAAATTTCTCAAAATTGAAAAGAATCAAGACCATTCTTCGGAATACTATGACTCAGGATCGCCTTTCAGCGTTGTCGATGCTGTCCATTGAAAAGGAATTTATTTCGACCATGGTAAATTTCAACGGGAATGTGATTGACAAATTTGCTGCCAAGAAGGAGCGCAGGATCGAACTGACATATAAAAAATAGGTAAGTTCGAATTTTCAGAACACCTGTTTTATTTTGCCTCGAGCCGCCACTGTAGAGACGACTATTGAAAATTGATGGAACTTTCAATAATACTCGTTGGCGGAGATATCGGGAAAAATTTTGCGATTCAACCGCCAGGTGCCATGCGTCAGATTCGATGGATGGCCAGAACAACAGGTTTATTAAAAATAGCGTTATTAAGTTCTCATCTCAAACTTTCTAATGAGGATAATTCAGCTCTGTTAGACATCTGCCTGATCATTGTGACAAGATACGTGAAACCGTGGTTGCAATGGACATAAGCGGTGAAAGCACCTAACCAGGATTTATGTTTTTTAAAGGCAATGAAGGCTTACAAACGGATAGAAAAAACCATTTCAAAAGCAGCTTCGCAAAAGTTCTGCCAACATCTATTGTATTTCACAGATGAGGTGTCTGCCTTATCTCCGTTTGACGACGACGTAGATGGGGAAAATAAACCAAAAATTGTTGCTAAATTAGCCAAAAAAAGTTGATCAGGCCACGTAAACGCTGCATCCCATTGAAAGAAGAGCTTTCTCCTTTTCTTTGTCTCCTTTTGATGCTTCGATATAATAAGTGTTAAACTAAGCCAGCATAAATTGCAATTCTGGCAATAGACGGCACAATATATTATTTCGATACATCTTATACCTCAGGCAGAGGTTAGTTGCTATGCTTTCGATGGTTATCCAGACCTGAGGCCAAGTCTAGACAATGCTGATGAGTAGCCAAGAAGCACAACACCATCCATGGTTGACTGTCTGTGGTCGGGCGCACAAAACCAGTATGTTTATGTGGCAGCTAGTCGTCGTTTTTTCATTTCAGAGAAATATATTATATAATGATTCTCTCCAATACGCTAAGAATAAGGTGCAAACACTGAGAGCAGTTAACGATACGGCAGACAAGTTAATGCAAGATTTCCATAGATTAATCACTATTGCTTTTTATTGCTTTTTATTACGTCGCAGACAAGAACACAGGCAGGTATATCCTTACTATAAAAATAAAACTTTGAAAACAAAATTTAGTTAATGCTCTTATAATAATATGAATGACATCTAAGAAATATAAGACACAAAAAAGTAAAGTTCTATTTTTTGAATAAGGACTAGGTTTTGAATACATGGTTTCCCTATTAACCTTCAAATTCAAACTTGATTGAAAGTTGGCACGGCACGGGTCTCACGTTTCTTGAAAAGTGACATTATGCCGATTTTTTTGACATTACGCTGTTTTTTTGACAGTATGTAGGTTATTCTACAAGATGTTAACTTAGCACTCAGTTGTACGTCTTGCCTAAACGTCATGAGGCTTGTTATCAATCTTTGGCTCTGATGTGATGTAAAATCTGCTTCTGAGATGGCATTACTGGAGGTCTAAGTTGTATGTTTTGATGATAATCACATTGGGTTCTTGTTTCAAATACACTCAAGACTATGCAACCAATAATGCGTAGTTTAGTTGAGTGATTCCGCCATAGATGGACGTTCACAACGATCCTAGTGAGCAAACGTGGAATGACTGTTTGCGCCCTAAAAACTACCTAGTCTGCAAGTTGATATCTTATAGGTTTTTTTTGAGGTTTTATAGGTTTTTTACATGATACTGGAGCCGGTTATCGTTTCCCGGTCGCAATAATACAAATTACTGCTTTGGCGAAAGGAGTGCACTCAGGGCTCATTTTATTTAGAACAAGATATATATGGTAGGCATAAAATTTGTCAAATCAGCATCCACTAAAATCTATCTCCACAAAGCCCTATCGACTATTCTAATTTCAATCTCAATTTCACTGTTTTGCAGGACCCGAAGTGGCACCTGTTTCTATTATAAACGGTTTATTATCCCGCACAAACGGTAGTTGTTCAAATCATGGCTCGATGCGTGAACTGTTTGCCTGCTGTTGCTGCTGCTGCGCTGTTGGGCTCAACTAGGGGGATCAATTGTTCATTATTTCTAATTATGATCACATTATTCGTTGAATGTTTGTCATATAATTTCCAGTTATTAACGGGAACAGAAACTTCTCAATAATAGGACGACATTCACTGATACCAAGCATGCAAAATTTACAGCAACTTATTCCCTACAACTCTTAAGCCTAAATTTTCAACCGCTAAAATTTGGTTCTGAAAATGATCAGGAACCGCTGAAACGTCGAAAAACGAAGCATGGACGACTTTTATGTTTTTTGTTTTTGGTCTTTTTCTTCGCCGCCACTGAATCGATTTTCAAAAACTACAATTTTTTTTCGTCCTTGGCATACCGATAACCTTGTGTGAAAATTTTACCAAAACTTTCAGGTTGGGGAGTAAACACAATAGACTCCAAATAGCCCCATTAAAAAATATAATGGTGTCAAATTAGGAGATCTAGCATTCCATTCTATAGGCCCTCTTCACCCTATCCATTTATCTGGAGACTCATCGTCCAGCCATTGCCGAACCGGAAGAACATGATAAGAAAGAGCGCCGTCTTGCTGGAAATATATTTCAGGTTCAACAAATATAGAGTTTCCATCCTGTTCGATTTGGTTTTTAATCGTTTCAGTGATAAGCGGATTGATGATATTTTCCAACATATCCAAATAAATTCTCCATTCAAATTTCCATTAATAAACAATGGCTCAATCACTTTGTTTCCTAAAATGCCTGCCCATACACTAATTTTTTGGGGATACTGCCTGCAGTTATGCTTATTAGAAAATCGATTTATATAGAATGTGCATTCATCACTGTTGTTAGTTTTAATTCTCTTCTCTCTCTAGCCCTACTGAGCGAGGGCCGTGGCAAATGCTTGTTCCGGAAATTGTTGTATCCAGTATTCAACTTCTTCCCGTCCAAGTGATTGTCCACGCGTTAAGGAATACCTCAGTACCGATTGCCGGGTGGCGGTACAAGTCCGCCAACGGGCCCCTTTAGGTCTATTTAACATCACTAACACGTAAAAAGAAGGTGGTAGACAAGGACCAGTCGACCGAGGCAGTACCACCCGCTAGCTTTTCCCAGGGTGTCTTATAAATGTCCGCATGTTTCCACACCTAAGCTATGCAGTCGGTTATCTACCAAAACAAAGAAATTAATGATGATGGATCCCTCGAGCACTAAAAACTCCGGACGTAAACTCACTCCACTCTCGGAATGTCCGGGTGGAGGGTGGGCTCGAGGGAACAACATCGAAGATAAAATTTGTTTTTCGAACATCTGCGGGATCAACAGCAACATTGATGCTGTTCATCACTACCTGCAATCCAATCGTCCCGCCGTGCTTTTATTGGCGGAGACAAAAATCTCAGAGACTGCACCGATTAACCATCTCAACTTCCCAAACTACGAGGTGCACTCCAATCTGAGAAAGAACGGGGGAGTTGTGGCTTTTGTCCGCAGCAGTCTTTCCTGCTCCAGGGATCTTTCTTTGGAATCAGACCGGAAGGACATTCTGTGGCTTCGCCTCAACTCCAAAACATCACCCAAATTTATTTGCTGCCTTTATCGCTCTCCCTCGAACCATAACTGGGATGACCTACTCGAATACCTCGCTGTCCAGATCGACTTCCTGAACATCAATCACCCCGCTTCAGAGGTAGTTCTTCTCGGTGATTTCAATGCCCATAATGAGCTTTGGTTGGGCTCAAATAAGACCGATGCAGCAGGTCGTGCAGTCGAAGCGTTCGCCCTTACTCAAGGGCTGACCCAGCTGGTGACGAGCCCTACTTTTTTCCCCCGCGTCTCGTCACACGCCAGTAGCCTGCTGGATCTCTTTCTCACCACGCATCCTGCCCCTTACAGCACTGCTGTCCTGTCCCCCCTGGGTAACTCAGATCACGGTGTTGTGGAGGTTAGGTTTCGGTCCGAAGCCGCTGTGGCAGCAGAAACTCGCACAGGCCGCAAAACTTGGCATTACGGACATGCCGACTGGGAGGGGCTCAGAGACTTCTTCTCTAGCTTTCCTTGGAGAGATGTCTGTTTCACTGACGCGGATGCGTCGACTGTCTGTTCTTCAATAACCGAAATTATCCACGTCGGAATGGAGGATTACATCCCTCACACAGTGAAAGTTCCTAAACCAGGGCCCAACGGCTGGTTCAACAAATCGTGTGACACTGCTCGCCAGCAGAAGATCAAGGCCCACAGAACCTACTTACAAAACACCACTGTAGAGAACAGACAAGCCGACGTCGCCTCCAGAAACAAATATAACGAAGCGGTACGCAATGCCAAAAACGAGCATGATATCAAAGTTAGGCACAGGGTAATGTCGCAGCGCAATGGCAGTCGGTCTTTCTGGACGCTGGCCAAGCAGATTGAAAAGAACTTCTCACACAGTAGCCTTCCACCACTTACGTGTCAGGATGGAACTATTGTATTCGACTCAAAGGCCAAGGCGGAAGTGCTAGCCAAGATCTTTGCTGCCAACTCCACCATGGACGTCCCCACCAACGCCCAAGTGCCGTCAATTCAAAGGGTTCCCCACACTATGCGGGAGGTAACATTCAGGCATAAGACCGTAAGACGAGTGCTCTTGTCGCTCGACATCAACAAAGCTTCTGGTCCGGACTTGATTCCTGCCATTGTACTGAAGAGATGTGCAGCGGAGCTTGCTCCAGTTCTTTCGCGTCTCTTCCAGATATCTTATGAATCCGGCACTTTCCCTGAAAACTGGAAATTTGCTCATGTACAGCCCATCCCAAAAAAAGGACCTAAAACCGACCCTTACTACAGGCCTATAGCTCTGCTTTCTGTTATAAGTAAAGTGATGGAGAGGTGCATAAATCGCGAGCTTCTAGACTACCTCGAACGTCACAGCTTGATTAGCGACAGGCAGTACGGTTTCCGGCACCAACGATCCACAGGGGACCTCCTAGCTTACGTCACGCAACTGTGGAGTAAACTCATCCAGTCTCATGGTGAGGCTCATGTCGTTGCTCTTGACATCACGAAAGCGTTCGATCAGCTGTGGCACGCTGCACTCTTAAGCAAACTTCCATCCTACGGCCTCCCAGAAAAGCTTTGCAGATGGGTGGCTGACTTTATCTCTGGCCGCAAGATATCCGTCGTAATTGACGGATTCTCCTCTTCATCCCACATCGTCAACGCGGGTGTTCCCCAGGGATCGGTCTTGGTTCCAACACTGTTTCTCTTACATATCAACGACCTCCTTTCCTGCACGATCAACCCAATTCACAGCTTCGCTGATGACAGCACTCTACATGCAGGAATTCAGAGTGACAAGCCGATGTCTGCCGCTGAGCTGGAAAAAAAAAGACTAGCGACGACTTCTTCTCTGACAAGAGACCTGGAAGCTATCACTGCTTGGGGACGCAACAATCTTGTACAGTTCAATGCTTCCAAAACACAGTACTGTACTTTGACGAACAAAAAGCGTCCTAGCGCTCATACAGTTTCGATGGACGGTCGAGTTCTACCAAAGAGCCATTCATTTCGGCTGGTCGGAGTCCAGATCACCGAGGAACTGATCTGGCACGAACACATCTCTTCAATAGCTGCAGCTGCTGGGAAAAAGCTAGGCTATTTGTTTAGGGCTAAGAAGTACTTTTCTCCGCATGACCTTCTCACTCTATACAAGGCCCAGATAAGGCCTAGCCACGAGTATTGCTCACACATTTGGGGTGCTGCCGCCCCGACTACATTGTCCATGCTCGATGCTGTCCAGAGGAGGGCGGTCCGACTGATCGATGACTCTTCTCTAACAGACAGTCTCGGGACTCTTTCGCACCGGCGGGCCGTCGGCGATCTAGCCCTTTTCTATCGCTACACCTACGGGCTTTGCTCCTCAGAGCTCTCTTCTATGATGCCGCCGCGCGATGTGCCTGCCAGACAGACCCGCCTGACTTCGGCGTCCCATCCTAACCGTGTCAAACTTCGTACATCCAGAACTGGCCGATACGACCGCTCCTTTGTCCCGAGGGTGTCTGGATTGTGGAACAATCTACGGGAGGAAGCTTTTCCCAGTTCTACTAACCTTAGGCAGTTCAAAAATCGTATTAACAAAATTTCTTTGGGATCATCATAGCAGCCGCGGTGTTCCGGCATTTAGGCTTCTGCCTGCGCGGCTGTTTCGATATAAAAAAAAAAAATCACTGAAGCAGATATTCTTTACATGAATAGTATTATCATCAATCCCTGCAGTCATTTGTTCACAAAACTCAATTCGCTTATCGAAATCATATTCGGTTAATTCTTGCAATATTTTCATTTTGAATGGATCAAATTCATAGAGTTTAGTAAATGTGTATACAGAGCCTCATGAAATACCAGTCCCAGCAACAATTTTGCGTAATGAAGTATTAGGACTTCTTCCAAAATGGCCCACAACCTCAACTTGAGCGGCTTCACCCTAAACTCTTTGATTATCACGTTTTTTATTTGTAACAGATCAAGTTTGAGTAAATTTAGTAACTAGGTCCAAAACATACCTATGCGGAGTTATCTTCCCCGGATGTCTGGCTTTAAGCGTGACGAACATATTGATTTTGGGCACCATAAATTAGAATCGTTTCCACTATTTCGGCTAGTGTGTAAACCATTTTGGAAGTAAAATCTAAATCAATAAATTAATTTTCACTATCCCAAGACTGTCACAAAGGTAGATTGAATTCTTCCTCTCCTTTATCAGCAATAACAGGTATAACAACAAATACACTTCGGTCAGGATGTCTGTGTTGAAGATAAAAAGAATGCAGAAAAAAAGTCGGGTTGTTATTTGGTTGTTGCCACGTCTAATCTCCCGAATTACTGTTTATGTTCGTAGTTTCCGTTTTAAATTATAAACGAATTGTAGATTTGACAAACTCTAATGGGCAATATGTTGAACACTTATTGAAATAAAAAGTGATATCTTCGTGTATTTTTGTTTTCTACCTGAACAAATTAAGACAGATAAAGATTTTTCTAATTTTTTCGAAAGCGAATCGTTTGATTTTAAAAACTCAAACGTCAAGTTAAATAACTTCGAAAGGCATTTCAAACAGGCTATTACCCAATTACCCGTTGTCATTTAAATTTTATAAGGGAATGACACTGGGGCGTAGAGGATGCAAGGGGTGAAGTAGTTTTTGGTTAAATAGTTGCCCCCTTGACAAATTCTTTGAAGTGTCTCGGCGTTTATTCTTTTAATAAGTGGTCTTCGATTAATCCGTGGTGCGAAGTTGTTCAAATGAACATCCAAAAATCCTGTATAACATCCAAAAAACCTAATAAAGTGTTCCGCGATTGCAATATTTCCTAGCCAGTGTAGCGTGGGAAGTGAAAATGATCCAATCACTTCATTACCTGAAATTGTTAGTTAAAAAGAGAGTTGACTCAACGCGTCTATCAAACTAATGGCTAAACCTTCGACCTTATAGTCACCCCAACGGTATCAGTAAAATAACCTGCCGTCGAATTTTTTGTAAAAAATATCTATTTCCTGAAGTAATACTACTGTTATATAAGCTGGAGCACATCGATGAGACAGTATAGCTTGCTTTGTAATTCTTCCTAATCCCACCTTGACGTGGGTCTCCATTACACCCAGAAGTCGCTAATATATAGCTATCCCCAGCTGCTATTCGATATCATCCCAACACCCCGAGTGGGAGCAGTCAGCCTGCTGGACTGGAGAGCCAGAGGCTTTCCGGCAACATGCTCTTAAAGCCATGTTATTAATGCATCTGGTTACACTATGCCTTATATAAGTACATACGACCGAGTTGACTGCACATAATGTACGCATACGGTGGTCATGCTAATTTATGCGTCAGACCAGCTGTTCTCATGGCAAACTTGGAAATCCGGATAGTATAGATATGTAGAGGATGTTACAATTAAATATGTTACGTGCATGTGTATCATACTTTCGGCACGCCTTATCCATACTGCATAGTTTCCCTAGCAACTTTATAGCTTAAAGGATTCCCTATACCGACGCGGTAAGGCGATAGCGATAATCGCACCGCTCAGTTTTCAGAGCGGTAAATAACACCGATCACACCAGCGCAGTGGGGTGGGACGTGGTTTCTGAAATGAAACGCTGTCAAGGCGGTTCATGTCCAGTGACGGGCGCATTGTATACAACATGAATATACCCATTTCTGTCAAATCTGTTCAGGATCAATTCCGGATCGATCCTAATGATTTTCTGATTTTAGGTGGAACTGAAAGTTCAGAATCGCTACAAATTCTGCAACATTGCATCAGTGGTTTGACTGCGAAAGCAGTTCATAAATAATGACAAAGGGTATAAATATATATTTATTCATATTCGTAGACAAACATACAGTTTTAAATAAATTAGGACCATTTCTTAACTAAAATAAAACAAAATACCTGTGTGATTTCAATCGAGATATAGCGGAATTAGACAACTTTTTCCAGACACTACACTCTACGAAATATGGCTTCCAATTTTCAAACAAAATCAACCCTAGTTCATCGTTTTTTTTTGTTCTTGGAGCGTCCAACCATATTTTTTAAAAGTTGCCGGTTGACTGTTCACAAACTTACTGACTTTTGAGAATAAAACTAACCCCACTTATGCTATTCTATACATTGTGTCATTGTATACATTATATTCATTGTATACACAATGTATACATTGTATACACAATTGTGTACATCGAGACGTAGACAATTAATGTATACGCGTAAACGCCCATCACTGTTCGTGTCGCATATCGCCACGTTTAGAGATTAATCGAACAAGTTCCCAATATTGTTCGATTTAAGACACGAAGACTATAAAAATTGCAGGAAAAAGGATAAAGTATGGGATAACATTAAATTTAAGATTTCATGAAAACAATCAGTCATTCGAAAGTATACGTAGAAACGTTGTGGATCTCTAAGTAAGTTGGGCATTAAAGTCTGATATTCTCCATATATCCTTCTTTGCTTATCGCTATCATGTATTCATTTTTTTCTTTTTCCTTAAACACTATTATTATTTATTTTTAACTGATGATTATCATCAAAATACTTATCTTTTTTACCTTGTATCTTCTGTTAAAGCCAATAATAATGATAGTTCTTCATTAGAAGAATATTGTATAATAGATCAAAAAACGTTTGAGAATATCGCGCAGATAAGAAAACTGCCGTACCGCGGTGGTGTGAACATGCGCTAAATGCGATTTTTAACGCTGACGCTACTGCTGTTGCTGAATCGCATTGGTGTGGGGGAACCTTAAAGGTCTACTTTCTGCGATCAATAAGGTGATAGAGTTGAAGCTTTGACTTGCTGTTCCGAAGACCTTTCAGGGAAATTCTGTTCTCTCTGGGGCCTATAACAGAAACACTGCAATCAGTAGTCTATATGTACAAGTAATTTGCCGCACCTGCAGCGTATTACAATACAATTGAAATTTATCAGTAAAATTGCTGGAGTATCTGGATTCACTCCACAGTAAGCTTTGCAGTAATAACACAGATCTGACCTTAGTGACAGGAGAACTTAGTCTTGAAGCAACTAGTAACGTTATTGTACGTTTGCGTACACCGTTTACTATAATAACTATTCTTCCAGCTTCTACTTGTTGACTTGTTGCAAAAGTTAAGAATACCAATTGTTGCTACAGTCAGGTCAAATTACCTAAAAGACCTAGGCACTATGTCAAAAAACTTGACGATGTAGACATCCATGCTGTATAGCGGTATGACAAAAAAGAATAGTGTCCCTGATCTCCACATTTTCTGGAACGGATACAGGCACTAAAGTACAACGATTTTTCAAGTCAAAAAACTGTAAAAGGACATAGCACATCCAGACATAGTAACACTGTATATGGGTGGCGTCGACTTGGAAGATTCTGTTCTGGTATTCTTTTCGATAACACTAAAAAGCAATCGGTGGCATCCAATACAAAAAACGTATCAGAAAGTGGAGAGATAGTAGCAAGCTACTCGAAAAGATGGTGAAGTACTCGTATTTCTTTTAGTTTGCTCAAAGCTGGAAGTCATTAGTGCGGTTTTACCTTACCACCAAAAATTGTTGAGCACATCTTCCTGATTTGTTATTAGACGCAACGGTGACATACCAAAATTTGCTGTAGAACTCAGAAACAAAGTTTTACTTCCGATGCACCCTAATTATAATTACTGTGACATGCAGCCAGGCAGCAAGTATGCTTCCTTCCATATTTTATCTTTACGAGAAGTTCCGCGTGAGAAATTTAGCAAAAGAGGAGCCCTGGTTTGATATAACTCAGTTTACCTTAAACAAGTGCCTTCATTACAGTTTCAGAACTGGAACTGGAGCCGTTAGAAAATAATTAGGTGTTTGCTTTACCTAAAGCTGTCTTCCGACGTCGTAATTAAAATATAATTAATTCATCACAACTCGCTATGTCTAGTGAACGCAAAGATAACAGTTCCTGTTTTAGCTTATCTTTTTTGCGCTTTTAGTGTATATAGCAACGTACGCCTATTCAGACTTTAAGGGTATACAAGAAAAAAAATGTTAAGTTGCTACGTCTATATTATTTCCGCAGTTGCAATCATACGAAAGAGTAACTGCAGAAAGGGTTTTAAATATTGTGACTAGCCTTCTGCCCGCAAGAGTTAGGAATAGCATTTCTTTCTACCAGCGCGGAACAAGGAAAGCAACATTATACTGTACCATATACTGAAATCACATACTTTAATAACAAAAAACGTAAACATAATTGAATTTTATTACTAAAACTGTTAATAGCAAAAGAGTAGCCGCTAGTATTTTAAGGATTAATGGTGAGCGGCAAAATCTTGTGTAGGGTGGTAGTGCACTCAAACAATGGTTAAATTTAACGCCCGCTGATATTTTCCGCACGGAACTTGCCGAAACGCGCACGGAAAGGTGTCACTTTCAGCACGATGGTAAACCAGGTAACCCAGAAACCAGACAATTTTCAGGGACATCGAGGTCTTTATGAAGAGTTTCGTTTCGTTAAACCTGCAGATTTGTGTTTTGGCAATAAAACACCAAGCCGCATATGCGTAAGTCATTGCTGGTCTTATGACCACCTTATAAAGTCGAATCTTGTTAATCAAGCTTAATCATGGGTAAAGCTGTCGAAATGTAATTTGGCATTTAGTTCTTAATGCTTCTATATGATTTCGACAAGTCATCCCTTTGTCCAGAATGACACCGAGATACTTAGCGGAGGATTCCCATGGTATACGAAGTCCATTCAATGAAACTTCAGACGGAACGCCGGGACGTCTTTTTGTACAGTAGACTGCCTGCGTTTCCGAATGGTGAATTTTAATTAGCCACCGATCCGCCCAATCTAATACTTCCTTCAATGCACTTTGCAGCTTGTCGTGGACTAGGTCACCAGACCACGACTGAGCCACCAGAGATAGACTTCACAGTTGCTGGGGCTAGGGACGTCATGGATCTACATTGAGTAAAGGATAGGTCCAACGACCGAACCCTGACGAACGCCAGCTATAATCAGCCATGTTGTCGACAGGACATTGTCAATTTTTATCAGAAATCCTACCTTCAAGGAAGGATTTCAGTAGTTTTAGAAGCCGAAAGGGGAAGCCTTTTTGGATTAGTTTATACAGGAGGTCCGCGTGCTACACCTTGTCACGTTTCGAGACTACCAAAAACAAGATGCCAGTACTTACGTTAAGGGCGAATCCTCTGGTTACTCGTTCCACCAGCCTACCCGCCTGTAGCTCCTTACTATGTTCAGACCGAAAACCGAATTGCACGTCAGGAATCACATGGTGATTTGCCGAAAAATTCTCAAGGTGACGTAGAATCACATTTTCAGCGAGCTAATGGGATGATGATCCTGGGGAAATATCGAACCCACCTCCTTTGGAATCATTATAACTTCAGCAGTCTTCCACGCGGATGGGAAGTACTGGGTCCTTAGCATGGCATTGACTATTGCCACGAGATAAGTTAAGGATGCGAAAGCAGCTTCGGCGCCTTATTAGTGATTTGATCCTACCCAGGTGCTTTACGCACGTTAAGGTCTTTAATATGACCTTGAATCTCTACTGGTATGCAACGCGGGATCTCGGGAGATTCCTCAGATGTGCTAAGCAGATCTTCGGGTGAAGAGGTTTCTGAAGAAGAATCTTCTGATGAAGAAAAATCACCAACCGTAGCGCGACTGTCACTGATGCCGTTGGCCCTAAAATATCTCCTGATAGATCTTACGATGTGTTGCTCCTCGTCGAGGTTATTATCAAGATCAGAGTTGGGAGAGAACTGTCTTTCCATGGCACCGGCGAAAATTTGCTCTGTCCTGAAGACAATGCCTTCAGGACCGTGGATGTGCGGGATTTGTTCTCGCTTTCCGTTTCTGAGCGACTTCGCCACCTTCCAGAGAGGAATGCTTGAGTCAAACATCTCCGCCAGAAAGTCGTTCCATTTCTCATTGCAAGAGCAATTCTTACTTCACGAACACAACTCATCGCTCTGCGAATGTCATCAGGATGACAAGACCTTTTCGCTTGCTTAATTGCAGCCCTTTTATCAGAAATTTCCTGACGAATGTCTGCTGGCAGAGAAGGTCTGCCTTAATAATTGCTTTTAAGAGCCTAAACAAAAGGTAACTAAGCCTGTCAGGTGTGGGTCTCCCACACAACATGTTCCATACCACCGCACCATGACCACAAAGCAACATGGTTACCTGTTTTTTTTTCTAAATCATGAATTAATGTTAAGCAGGGCAATAACCAAAGTGAGAACTTCTCACCCCTTATTCCACCCTCCAAGGAGTTGGGTTTCCAACAACGCCTAATCATGCTATTGAGTATTTGTACAAAATCCCGCTGTAGGTAGGCGAAAATCTGACGATCCCCACCTACAAATGGTTTTCCAAGTTGACTATCGTTACCCGTACGATGAAATAATATGGAAAAATTCTACGTTACAGAACCAAAGCTACTCGACGTTATGCTTAATTCAAAGTTACAGGGTGGTTGTAAAGTTATTCGAGTTTTTAGTAAAATTCGACGAACTTAACTGTAGTGTAACTAAAGTGTAACGCGATACATCATTTTTGGATCACCCTGTATTGTACATCTATAGAAGAAAAGACGTCCCCTGGAAATCAAAATTGGCGTGTCCGGGCGATATTTCCAAAATATACCACGGGAGTCACAAATAGGGGTGCGCCGTTTACGTTGGGTCATCCTGTATGTGTCATACCACCAAAACGGCGCGACTGAAATGAATGTTTGCTTACCATGTCTGTAACTACCTAGCTATGACCAATCGTAGGTAGCGCTGTTTCGTGCCCATCAGTAACTCACCAGTACGGTTAGGCCTGGTAGTCTTGGAGAGAGACCGATGAACGGAAATTAAACAAGTGGATATGGTCGCTTGAAAACCTCAAAATAATGTGCGAAGCGACCATACTCGCTGATTTGCTTTCCTTTCATCTCATTTCAGAACTACTAGACCTATGCCGCACTGATAAGATGCCAATTAGCACGAAACAGTGCTGTCTGCGGTTGGTCGTGATTGAGACGGAAAGCAAAATATGTCAATTTCTTAGTGAATCAATTGAAGGTTTCATACGAGCTCACATCCCCTAGTCCACCCCTTGGAGAGCGTATGTCTCAAAATCCCTTCTTAGTGTTAACTTCCACTGTATGAAGAAAGATGCTCTATGCAAAACCACAATTTTTCAGAATGGTTGGTGTGAATCTCCAGAATTTTGATTGACATTCTTTTGTATATTGTGGAGTTTTCAAGTCCATTGAAATAATAAAAATTTCCATACATACTCTCAATTCCCTGGAGCACATTCTTATAAAAGGAGTTTGCAGAAAGTCCTTCACAGTGACAACTTACGCTCTATGAAGGTTCTTTCTGCAAAGTTTCAAGTTTCTACGTTCAGCAGTATCGGAGTATTTATATTCCATCGAAATAAAATTTTTGGAAAACTTTCCGTTGGGTGGTTGACTCCGTTTCTGTTCATCGGGAATTTGTTCTAATTGACAAATTTTCATAATCTCGCAATGTCAACACGGTTGTTCCCCAAGGATGAATTTTGGCTCCTACTATTCAGTTACACATTAATAGCTACCGTTTCTACGTGATAAGTACATAGTAGGTAGATAGACTTTATAAAGGAGAGGAGAATCAGCGTTGGAAGCACCGTTCCAAAAACCTTTATAGAGGAACAAATTCCAGTTTTTTATGTTTCTGCCGAAGCAACCGCCCAAGGTACCGCGACTGCTACGAGGAGGCTAAAGTAACTTTGTTCAGTTTTTTGAAATGCCTGTGGCTAGTAGAATTGAGGGAAGACTCCTCAGTTAGATTGTTGCACAATATCGATACCCTTGGAACAAAGGAGCTGTCGTGTCGGACGATTCGACACGGTTAGGATGGGAGGCCGAAGTCAAGCTCCAAGGAGCTAAGTCCATTGACATGGCGATAGAAGAGAGCTAAGTCGTTGATATGTAAGAGGAACAATATCGGAGCCAAGACCGATCCCTGGGAAACACCAGCATTGACACTATGGGATAAAGAGCAGAACATGCCAATTATATTTTGTGACCAGAGCCACCAATCTGCTAAGCTTCTCTGGAAGGCCATAGGATGGAAGTTTGCACAAGAGGGTAGCATGCCACAGCTTATCGAACGCTTCTGTGATAACAACAGCAACGGCATGAGCCTTACCATATGACTGGACGAGCTTATTCTACAGTTGCGTGGGGTAAGCTAGGAGGTCCGTTGCGGATTGCTGATGCCGGAAACCCCAATGCCTGTCACTAATCAAGACGTCACGTTCAAGATACTCCAGACGCTCCCGATTTACGCTCCTCTCCATCGCCTTGCTTATTATTCACAGTTCTCTGGATTGCATAAGATATCTTGATGTCACACGAAAGAACTGGTGGTGCCAGCTCCGCTGCACATCTCTTAAGAATGATAACATGATAACAGAATTCAAGTCCAGACCAGAAGCTTTGTTAATATCGAGCTAGAGTACGTCTTACAGCCTTATGCCGGTTTTATATGAATCCCAGAATCCGGTACACTGTGTACATATGCTGCGTATAGAATTAGTTTCATCTGCCTCGCCAGATATCAGACTGTTCTTCTGAAAGGTTTTACAGCTTAGTGAAATTCATTTCGCGTTGCTGTTTTTCACCACAGCGAGTTGAAAAGATATTTTCTTCGAAACGAATCCAGAATATTTTTGACCATTTATCATCGTCAAAAAGCGCCACTCAGTGCTCCCCAGCTAAATATATGCATTAAAATTAATATAGGTAGCTGTAGGTAGATATAGTCTTGCGTGGAAACGCGGATTTATGGCGAGTGTCTGTTATTCCGCCCTCGGCGCACACCGGCCACCTAACGGAGATAAGATTAAAATATAATATATGTATGCGAAGGGACAGCAGAAATACGGTTTCAGGGTAACGGGTTAAACACCTGAAAATGTGTCAACCGCGACCGCAGATTTATCATCCATAAAAAATGGTGTTAAATAAGCTGTCTTTACAGAAGCTAAAAGCTTTTTGGTTTGTGTAACACTTGGACTTACTCTATGGTTTTATGATTGTCTGACCAATCAAACCTTATGTGTTTTGAGTTTTTCTTTATTGTATACGTTTCAGTCCCAATGGTGACCTTTTTCAGTAGAACTTTCTAGACAGTATATTTTATTTATCTGTATTCCAGGTGTCAAGTTCTAAGAATGAACACGTTCAGACAAAATAATGGGTCCCGCATTGTAGAGTTTATAAATATAAATATTGTTATTGAAAACTTACTACAAAATGCTTTGTATTGCAAGTGGTATGTCACCGGGGTAGATAAATAACAGTAATACCTTGTAGTACCGAGCAACAGACCTTGAAGAAACTAAAGCTGATCAGAAAACAATTGATATGTTCTAGTAAGAGTTAGTCACAGGCTATTACATGGCGGCCCCATCATAGCTTTTGTGCTGAATGGCGGTAGTTGTGGAACAGATTTGTCAGTTTGACAGCAGTTTTTACTCGGCTATTTGATAGTTTATTGATTAAATGTTGCGAACTGTCAAAGCTATTTCACGGATACTATTTAGCTTACGCTACGCTGCACCACTGGACCGCTTTATGTTGGCTGAATATGCTCATTATTTTATAGCGCTTCTAAGTGGGTAATGCTTTTAGTGCATTATCTGTATGGGGGAGCCACCATACGGAAATATTTTTAGTGTGGCGCGGCTATATCGCTACACTTGCCTAATATTTCCGACCTGTTATAATATATTTCTGTCAGACTGCCGATGTATCGAAATCCCACTTAATGTTTCGTCAATCATTTTTGCCAGACGAAGTATTCTGGAAAGTGTACATATCCACACATTTCTGAAAGCATTGGCAAGATGTCGCTGAGATAAGGCTTCTGAATAGAGATAATAGTGACTTTAAATGTCTTCTACACGTAAAAATAAGAAGGTGGAATATTCTATTCTACAAGAATCAGCATAAGACAGATGTTTTTTCATTATCTTCTATCTAGTGCCTAGTAGTTAGAGTAGATTTATACGTGCATGTTTCGTGATTGTACAGTTGAGTTGGAATTCCTAAATGGTGTAATCCACCTTGCCAATATTTGGGGTAACAGCATTTCAGACATGTATTGATTTACTTGTTGTGACGATGTTCTGGTTTCATTCATTCAAATATTATATCATGGGATATCATGGGCGCTTGGTTTTTATGGGAAAATATTATTCAAGGATCTTTTTACTCTCAGTAATAACTTAATATTACTCAATGTATCATTAAAAGTAAATCCCTTCTGTAAGGTATTTGAAGATGAAACCACAAATCTTACCATTTGATATCTCCGATAAATTAACAGAGATACATAAATTAAATGATCAATCTTTTAACTTTTACTTATATTGTTCCTCTCTAGCTAAATGACAGCACCAGCCCACCACTTGTTTTGTTTCTACCCTAGTTCCAAATATATGAAACATCAAGTTTGAAAAGCAATTTATCAAGCAACAATGTATGTGAGAATCCCAATGACAGGGTGTATCTTTCGACTGTGTATCTTTGTTGCGGATATGATGCCGACACCTCCCAAAAGGAAAATAAATGGAAACGAAGCTGCCACATGCATCAATTTCTATCTTGTTCCACGGAGAACCGTTTATGCATGATGAAATCCATACATATATATTTCGATATGAGCGAGCGTTCATTCTCACATTTATCTATAGACTTGTAGCATCAATTCCGTGACAACATTCGTTTCTTTTGCCTCTTGAAACTGACGCAAAATCTTTTATATCTATATATACTACCAAATAAGCAGCTATTAAACAGAAGAATATCTTGCTGTCAATGCCACTGTACGCAAGTCTTCATTCGTGTCTTCGATCCCCAGGATTCATGTACAACAAACAAAACGTGATACGCTCCCTAACAAAACAAAATCTAAACAACGAAGCGTTTATAAAATTTTTGACAGCGCGGAAGCCAGTTCGGTCTCACGTGTTGAGCTACATTATATATTATACATATATATTTAACTAATTCAGATCATATAGATTAGGTAATTTTCATCATATAAAAATGTCCACTACTATGTGACTATAGTATTCTGAGCCGATACCGTGAGTGCATCTGTTGATCTGCATATTGAAATCCACGTGCCTGTATTTTGTTGTCTTCACTTTGGTTGGATTGTCTATAGGATTACATCACCGTTCTGATCCTGTAAATTATAAATAAGTAGTTAGTTTGAAATGAAATTACATTCATTTTCCAATAACTTGAGCCAGTGATATGATTCTTCATATACAGATTAATTTCTAAAGGACCCTGCTCAAGATATATGGAAAACGGGTCTCCATCGCTTTGGCTCAAAATTCATTATCATTAAGGAATCAAAGTTCACATGGGACTAACGCAATCGTATGACATTTTCTGAGAAATTGTGGGATGAGTTTTGATGATTTGCAGAAACGAGAAAACCATTCAAATGCAGCTAATTTTTTTCACTCAGTATATTGTTGTAGGTATTATAAAAGTGTTGGTACACCAACGTGTTACTCTGAGTGCACTAATTAGCTGCATCTGGCGATCTCGATTTTAAAATCTACGTGCTTGTACTGTGTTGTTTTAAAATATTGTTGCATTTTGTACTGCAGATTTAGTAGCTCCTCGAAACATATATAATACGCAGTAAATTACTTTCGTACTCGTACATTCAGCGCTGTATTACAATCGAATAGCGAAACAGCACATTGTTCGGACAGACATAAAGACCCTTTAGAGCGCGAAATAGCCTGCAGTGATTAATGTTCTCCATTTAAATTGATAAAAATTTGAAAAATTTACTAGGAACAAATAAACGGAAGTTCGGATGCAGCGATATAACGTCCGTCCGTGTAATACATTTAAAAGCTTTTTTCCATACAGAGTGGTCCGTTACGAAGCAATTCTGTAGTAACATGGTACTTTCGCTATAATCGAAATAAAATTTTTCCGATCTGGAAACAGTGCCACCATATATGAGAGCCCATTCATGCACGCGATTAGTGTTTGACCAACGGCAATCTTTATCGTGCAATTTTTAGCATGTTAGATGCATTGGATCACCAATAGTCAAAATTTTCATGTTTAGCTGACAGACTTGATCTTGTGTGTTATTTCTGAACAGGTTCACGATGTGTTTTACTCAGAAATGGATTTTAAAATTTATGCAGTCAATACAAGAATAAAGATCTATTTGGGACGCCTGCTGGAAAGATTATAAGAATTAAGTTTTAAAAATAAAACATGTACTAAAAGGAGACGGAGGAGGCACTTTACTGTAACTTTATACAGTTGCTATTTATTATATGATTGAAAGGCATTAGACATACGAATAAAATATGTTTCTGTAGTAGTTGTTGTTTTCTTGATACGAGTATTTTGCATGTTTTATTTAGGAAATACAATCGCATGAAACTCTTAATGTGGCGAGCGCCAATTAAGAGAATTCAAAACTAAATTAGTTTGTTGCTAAGAAAGTATGAAATTGGGGAACTCAGGGGTCTGTATAATCATGGCGTCATGGTAATTTAATTACTGAGGCTATATTGCTCTACTACATTTGTATCTAGAGAAACTAGAGTCGCCAATTGCATATATTTTCAGCCACATACTAAGTTAATTTTGAATACTTCTGGTTTTTAATCTCCACCCTTAAAGGAGAACAAAACGCTTAAAGCTTACGCATGATGGTGCCGTTAGTAAAATACATGAGATTGATGTTTGATGTTTCCAATATATATTTTCGTAACTTGGCATAAATTCCTGAACTAACTTCGATGGAACTCGATGGTAGGAATTAAGGGTATTAATTAGTTTTGACTGCGTCCGTCTTTTATCAGCAGCAGTGCATTAAATTTTAACTGGGTACTAACTAGGGTCACCACAGACTTTTCTGCGTGTGGCTTATGGACATTAAGTCAAAAAATATAATGTTTTAGTAAAAAGTGTAGTTGAATCTGCACTTCTCCCTGCAGAACATCGATATATATAAAATTATATCTTGAATCAGCCAAAGCTCAAAATATTGTTTGTAATTGTGAAACAGTGGGCCTAAGTGCCCGTTATTGTTAACTATACACCACCCCTAGACAAAGCAAAAATATGTTTGCTTCCTGGGCTGCAAAATTATAGCACCAACGAAAAAGTCGATGGACTGCACTCATTTTCTATGCAGAACTTTTGAGTACGGTAAAAACGATGGATTTATGAGAATTCTTGCTTTAGATTCCATAAACTGAATACCGTTTTAAGTTTGGTGGAAGTAAAATAACACAGAAAAATAATTCACAATTTTGTGTGTGTCAGAAATTGTTCAATGTTCAACACACTGCTTTGACCGTTCGGTTACGGATGAATGGAATTTACCGTCTTGTTTCTCAGATAATACGTCGAAAGTGACTGATTTGACTGGAAGTCCTACTTTTGCCTGCGTCTTCTACTTATTATGCTGAAAAACACAACGTTTCTTATCATCATAGATGCTTGATTCCCAATCTTTATGTCTAAATATGTCACAAAACCGCAGAAATAACGATTTCTAGAAACAAACATAAATACTCTGCATTATCGACCGACGTTAAAGTAAGGCGCGTTTGGCCCAATATGACTGACTTTTAAAGGCGTAGTTACAGACCACCCTGTCAATAGGGCCATCGGTCGGCATGTCTCGTTTTATCGCGCCCGTTTGACGGGACATTGCTAAAGCGAAAACAATTCAAAACAAATGAATAACTGGGATCATAAATCAGACGTATCGTGTCAGGCTCTGATAGGATAAATCTCCCAGGAGATACGACGTTTTTTATCCGGTCACAGGGTCACACTAGCCATTCAACCTACATGCACATGTTAGTTACTAGATAGCTTTCATGTACGATGGGTCAACTCGCACAATAGCTAAACAGGATATCTGTATCCTTATTGAACGAGCTGTGTAGAGACTACGCTCAGTGTATGCACGATTATGTCATCAGCACAATGCAGGTGAGCTAGCAGTCGATATAGAGCAAAACGACTATACCAGAGGCATGAAGCTGATGAAAAGTCGATATAACACCAGTTTCATATACTGTGAGAATCGCTCACTGCGACGTTAAACTGTAGGTTGGAACTGTGAAGGTATAGTTGTAGTCACCGTTCTTGGTGGGTCAAAGTAAGACTACCAGTATCTCCATCTCTGTCATACATACACATTCAACTTACTCCTGTGCGTGAACGTTTGTTCGGTAAGCTCAAAGACATACGTTTTTCAGTTGTGTGTTTCCGTCTCGAAAACTTTGTCGTTACGCATGAGCGCCCTTCAATCGTGTTTGTCAAAGTGACATCGGCGTGCAACTTTAGTTGTCATCTTTAACATAAAATTGTACAATGCCCGGAAATACGATCAATACAGAAGGCCAACAGCTCGTGCTAAATTTATTAGAGGATTTCCAGGAATGGAATGAAAACCGCGATCCCCTGTTACCCACTTTGTGCGTACTGGAGAGAGTAGCAGATGCGCTGAAGGTTAGTCTGCGCTTGTTTACTTACTTCAGATGGCGTTGATGCCGTAAGTGCCAAGAACGGAGACTACAACTATGTCACACTTCAGCTATCACTCTGAAAGCTAGATACAGGCGACTGTACACTCTGGTGCACTCACCATTGAACTGGAATCATATTTGTCAAAGTGACATCGGCGTGCAACTTTAGGCCCGTATCGTCAGTCGTCCCTACAATTGTAGGGCGCCTTTGGATGCATCGCTCTTACCCACAAATACTCGCAACATTCTGGATAGAGAAATGGATGGAAACTGTTTTCAAGCTCCCGATATTACGGATCACATAAAATTAGAGGTTAGAATGCTCAAATACATGCTTTTGTACTACAAGTTTACAAACTAGAAAATACTGTAGTTGTATCAAATTTTATGTAGGCGAATAAATAACAGAAGATGTAAGGAGTAGCTTATGATTAACCTGATAGCAAATTAAGATTTTGGGGATAAGCTTCTGAGGGTTTCTATGCGTTATACTCAGTTTTAAGCCAATTTACCGCTTTACCAAGCACTCTTACAGTACACTTTAATATTACCATTGAGTGAGCAGGAAGGTGAACATTGACTTGTGTGACCAATACTTCACGTATACCTTAGAAAGTAAAGGTTTCACTATACTATATTTTCTTTATACTACCTTGTTGCAAGGCATCTATACTTAAAATTAAAATTATAGTCATACTTCTATGGAAACTCATTGTCTGTGACCCTGTTAGAACCAATGTTAATCACACGTTATCAAATGCTTTCTAGATTTTTATTTGAATGAACATAATCATCAGTGTACCCTTATTTCCATTGTATCACAATGAATGTTATAACACATTGGAGCTACAAATGATCCATTATTGCCTTATTTATGTATTTGTTATATAAAGTCGAGAGTCTCTCTTATACAGAGTGTATAAGTCAGGAAAAAATCTTTCACTAGAAGTTACTAAACACATACAGCAAAGCCTTAACATAGCCGAAGTATTACGTTCCTAAGAAAACTCCGAATGGGCGAGTCCAACTCTGTATTCTACGTCACAAGGCACGATGTTTTGTATCGGGTTTCAAAAACCAAAATTGACACCTTCCTATAGCAATAACAACGTTATAGATTGGTTTGTTGTGTCTTCAAATTTCTACTGATACTTCGCGAGTGTATTTAGTTCGTTCTGATATTTACTGTTCCGAGTTGGGTAGGTTCGCTTACAACGCGCAACTGCCGTCGAGGTGAATACAGTAGAAAATTTAGACCCCCCAGATGCCGCAGAAAAAGTCGACAAGCTTGAGGTTTTGAAACGAACAGCGACAACCTCAACAATATTTACACATGACAGTACTTGAAATTCCTATTTACGTCTTCGCTGCTATTTAATGGCACATTAGTTCCAACTTGTATATAGAATTTCTGGAACTACACTTCATACAATATATCTGGAATATTATATTTGAATATCACAGCATCAATTCACGTAGGTACAGAATTTCTGTCTTTAATTGAAACTGCATACGAGGTCAATTTGGCGTTACATGAAAGTGAACAGTTTAAACCGATGGATTTCAACATTCCAATAGTTTTCTAGTTTAGATACACAATATAGTTAGAAAACTGTGCTACAACTTCGTTTGATGCCATCCTCGCACGCCTTTCAATAACGGGCCGGGGATACAAATTTTATGCAACCGCTAGCACGCCACTAATACCTACAGTGCCGATAGACAACACAGAGAGCGTCTAAACGCTGTCAACTATAAAAATCCTATCAATAATCAAATTCAAGCGTATAACCAAATGAAAATGGTATTTACCATTTTAGATTGGTATTTACCGATCCGTTCAAGCGAGTGTGGTTACCAGTTTGGATATAAGATCCGTGATCATGAATCAGCTGTTTATGTCATAGTTATCACCGTAAAGTTGTGGTATTTACCCAACTCAGGAGTAGTTTCATATTTCTGGTTATTGTTTGAAATGTGACAAGTTAGCATATAGTAGGTCACCTTATTAGTTATACTCATTACTGTTTTAAATCTAGTTCCTATGCTTAACAAAGTATCTTGTGTAGCCATATACAAGAATATTAAAATATGGCCATATAAACTCACTGGATGATGTATACGGTTTTGCTAATATCTTTTTTCACCGCTTTTTCATCATTTCTGCTAAATCAATAAATGTTTTCATTGACATGCGGAAAAGTTTAGAGAATTGAAAGTTCTCATAGCTACAAGACCATGGTTCCAGGTTCCATCATTAAACATTTTTTTCTGAAAAAACATTTCTCCCATTAATATTATGAAATTTTTTTTTAAAACTTTCCATACAACGTTCTAGACGAAAAAGCACCGATTTATACGCGCTTTTCTAAAATAAACAACTTGCAACAAAACCGCGGTTAAAACCAACGCGTTCAAGCGATTCGAGTAACTGACGTCATTAACCCGTGTGTCATCATTACAACCGCGGTACATAACACAGAAATTTTGGTTATTCGCTTAGATTTGATTATATATTTTACGTGACTACTGAAATCAGCGTCACAATATAAAGGGTGTTTCAATAAGGACGCAATATTACAAAGTTTCATTAAACATGGTATTTCGTAACAAACAACCGAAATATTTATTGAATTATGGTATATACACTTTGTAATTATGTATGAAACAACACATCAGGTAAATGGCCGCCACGGCTCTGCTGGCACATGCGCACGCCTTTAATAATATTTGTGGTAACATTTTCGAACACATGTCGTGGTATCTCGTTGATACACCGTCTGATTTCAGCTTTCAATGCTTCGGTGGTTGCAGGCTTGTTGCCATAAAATTGTGACTTCAGATAACCCCAAAGCCAATAGTCCAGGTGTTAAATGGCAAAAGTGTGGCGGCCAATTCAGGTCACCAAACCGGGATGTGACTTGACTGGGAGCAAACTCGTGCAAAACTGCCAATGTTTCATAAGTAGTATGGCATGTGGCATCACCCTGCTGAAACCATATGTCGTTAAGAGTCATGACTTCCAATTGTAGCACAAAAAACTGAGTAATCATTGCACGATAACTGTTAGTGGATTACCCGCCTCGTCCTCAAAGAAAAACGGTCCAATAATTCCTCTAACCATAGTGCACACCAAATGCGGCAGTTTTGTCTATTGACGAAGCCATCGAGTTGAAAATGGGCCTCATCGCTAAAAGTGATTCTATCTACAAAATCATCATTCATATACTGTTGGCCAAGGATCCAATTGCTAGGCTCTCTTCGCTGTGCATGGCATAAGCTGTTGAGTCATTTGGACTTTTTAGGTATGCAGGTGCAAATCTTTCGTTAGAATACGCTGGAGAGTGGCTAATTTAATGTCCAATTCTTGAGCGCGATGACGAATCGAAGTCCCTGGACTCTCGGCTACATTTTCACAAACTGCTCTGACATCTTCTGAACCGCTGCGATCTCATCTTGTATGTTTCACATCATTAACAGAACCAGTACTCCCAAATTTTTGGATTAGACTTTTACAGTAGATGGGGTAGGAACATTATTCCGACCAAATATTAGCTGCACTTTTCGAATCGTGGCAATTAAGCTTTTGCCAGTTTGGTAATATAATTTTCAACAATTAGGATACGCTGTTCTATTGTGTAATGATTCATTTTCATTAACTTCTGCCTGTCTACTATCGATCTGTTATGTCACAATCATTATGACATTATTACTGTCAAAATGGCGCGAAATTCAAAAGATTGCGTTTTTATTATTACACCCTTTAGTTGGCCAAGACTCAGATCTATGCCTTGCGACTACAGACTGCACATCTCTAGAGTGATATATAGTACAAACAAGAAATCTGCCTAACCCGATCCTGCATGAAATCCAAAGAGATTGTTTCCCATGCTTTCCACCATTTGTAATTTATTTTCAATACGTAGCAGCATCAGAAAACTGGTGACAGTGGATTAACATGCTCGGCTTTCACTGGCCGATATTCAATTAGGACGGTGGGCGCACTCTCAGTTAACTGGCTTTGTTTACATAAAATTACCTTGAAAGTGATATTGTCTTTTGAACTGTTATGTTTTGGTTTAGCGGCGTGGCGATCGCTCAACTGCCTCAACTGTGGTAAAACCGATAGGGATGGGGTGTAAAATATAAATAAAACGGTGTAGCCTCTTCTGTACGTCATTCTACTATCCCGATTGTATGCATTGTCACGTGCTAAAATCACGTAACCTTTTTTTACTATTTTGATCACTTACTAGTAACTTGAGTTTCTCTTTATTAATGATAGAGTGCCCATTCCTAGGCCAAACCTTTTTAGATGACTTTCTTTTGGTAAATTTCCTAGTTTATTGATTGTATAATTTCACACGTAGTACATCTTCCTTTCCCCGTGATTGAGTATTGTGTTGGAAAAAAAAACTCAGCTTTTTTCTCCGTTACTTGGTTTCCTGTCGAACATATCTTCTTGAAGGCCGCTCATTGAACCTTCTTTCGTATCAGTCACCTTCCTTCTGAAGCTGTGATGTGAGCACCACTTTGTTCAAGCTCCCGATTCTGGGATCTAAAGTGCCAAACACCAGTGGGGTAGTACCCCTTTATACGTCTAGTTGTTTTCGTTTGAGTGCTACCCCTTCCATTTTTTTATGGCATTCTAACCTTCAGCGTGGAAGACAATCACGGAGAGCCACCATATTCTCCTCCAGCTTGGCTTGTAGCTGCTCTGCGACCGGAATTGCCGGACGCCACGCCACCACTTCCCTTTTGTAAGAGCTTCATAGATAAATCTACATAAGGTGCTTGGAACTAGGATACTCCAATGCCTAGAACACCCATGTGCGAAGTTCTTGATGTTACTAGTGCACTCTCATGACCGAAGAACATTATTGAGAGACAATTTATTGATATTTTTCAGAAGACTAGGACTGCAATGAAATACTGAAAATAAAATATAAAGATTTTTGTTCTAGTGGTATGAGAAAGAAGGAAGTTGGAAAATCGACTGGTGAGGTACTTTTTACCTTGAAAAGTTGGTATTTGCAATCGCTGAAGCATTTTATATACTATGACCATACCTATACCTTGCCGGCGGTGACAGCCGATAGGATTTGGTTTCTACTCAAGACAGGGAATAATTCAAAACAAACCATCAACATCAGGAGACTTACCTCACATCTGAAAGATGTATTATATCAGGCTTAATCCCTTTGCATCACATTCTTGGCGCGAAATGTGTGCATGTTGCATGCACACGTGTTCCCTCGCCAGAGTCCGTGTGGCGTCCCCCCCTTTACCATGTATCCCCCTATAGCCCCACGGTACCCAATGGGTGCTTAGGCCTTAGGCCTTCGTGGTAGTTGGAGTATAAAAAAAATAATAATATGCAAACCAATTTTTCTCTAGAAGGAGTAGCCTGAGCAATATTTTGGAAGAAAGGAGATTTCTGTAAAGCTGTATACTTTATTACAAGATACACAAGATGCTTCAAAGAGGTCAGTAGAGTATTGTTTACTTTCTTCTTCTATGGGGGTCAAAGTCTGTAAACTTCTCTACCACGGGAATATGGTATTCTTAGGCAGCAAAAATTCAAGTCAACACATTAATTCATTCTGGAGATGTAATTTTTATTTCAACTTTGAAAGTATAAATTCAATACCCTGTATCTCAGTGGACAAGCATTTTAGTGTTCGTAAAATATTTCTTGTTATCTTCAATATACCTTTTGCCTAGAAGTTAGGGACACTCATAAATCCGTCATATAATTCCAATGTATCTAAAATGACACTGTCACATATTTGATATATAACTCGAGTCCCTTATCTAATTTT
The DNA here is from genome assembly GCA_963669975.1 of Acanthoscelides obtectus. Lineage (NCBI taxonomy): Eukaryota > Metazoa > Arthropoda > Insecta > Coleoptera > Chrysomelidae > Acanthoscelides > Acanthoscelides obtectus. Next base: position 48,590,438 of record CAVLJG010000003.1, read on the forward strand.
CCTATCTAACGATACCAACACCCTTACCTATTTTCTATACAATGACATTGACACCCCCATATAATTGGTCTGTTTCTATATATCCTACATAACGATACCAATATACTCATATAATTCATGTACAGGTATATTGAAAACGACATTGTGACCTAATTCCTATACATCGATACCGACACTGTTACCTAATTCCTTCATTCCGATATAGACATCTAATTCCTATATACCTACCAACATCAACTGCTTTCCCCAACCCTTTCGCAGCGGAGGATCTTGTTACGAAATATGTCTATCCTTATGGGGAAAACGCCGCTTGCTGATTTATCGGCTTTCCGTTCCAAATCAAAATTTTATGACGCGCTGATCTATCCGCTTCCCGCTAGAAATGACTATACATCTTTGTATTTTCTATTATATTCTTTAGTGATATAGCGATAATTTAGAGAAAACCTTTTTATTTATAAAGACATTTTCGTACAAAAATGTTCTTCAAAGATACAAATACATATATGAAAATAATATCGTAAGTAACAAAATCTGAATATACAAATGCAAATGGAACGTTCAAAATTTTAATATAGTGGTGCACTTTGTCACCGGGTTGCAGACATTGCACATTTTGCAGATGGTAAGGATGTAAAACTTACCGACTTAAAATTCTCCACGCAAGACGTTGGAAACATGGTAACGCGCGCGGCACAACTGGAAATTGTGTAAAGGTCGAACTTTAAAAAGTCGACACCGCAACAAAATGACGGACGAGGAAAACGATTATTCCTCAAACAGCGAAGAGGAAGCTGCTCAAGATGCGGGTTACCGTAAAATGAGCAACAGTGAAAGGATGAGGAAAGAAAATGAAGATTTAAAGAGGCAGATAGCCGAGCTATCTTGCCAGCTGACAGACCTGACCCGCCAACTGGTGGAAGAGAGAAGGGTGAGCGCAGAGGATCGCGAAAAGACCAGCAAACTCATCCATCGGATGGCCTCCAGGCAAGGAATTGAGGTAGAAGACCAACTATGAAGCCTGAAGAAAAAGATAAGACGGTCCCGCAGCAGCAGCAAAAGAACGAAAAGAGAAGGCTGTCTAGCACCTCCTCAGAAGAAGGGAAGAAGAGAGAAGCCCCTAAGAAGAAGGCACCTCGAAACGATGAAGCGACATCGTCGGCAACAAAGAAATGGCTGCGATGGAGCAGCCTTTCACCCCCACCCCCAAACCTCCGTCGGCGGAGGGAAGCAAGAAAAAGGAGAAGAGGCCACTACCACTCTACATCCACAAGGGAGAGCAGTGGAAGGAGGTGCTAAACAAGAAGATGCTCTCCATCGAGAAACCTGCACGACTGACAGGTGCAGGTATTAAGGTCCAACCAAAGGACAGTGAAGAATACAGAAAAAGTGTCAGGAAACCCCGGAGGATGCCAAAATTGAGCATCACACATACTCCCTTCCGGAAGATAAGCCACTGGGAGTGGTTTTAAGGGGAATGCCCATCATTACCACCTGCCAAGAGATCGGAGAGGACTTTGCAAGGCAAGGTTTCCACCCAAAGAGGGTGAGTAGGATGACCAGCAGAAGGACTGGCAAAGCGGTACCGCTGGTTAAAGTAGATCTCCCGAAAGAAGAGACGGAGATCTACAAGATAAATGCTGTTTGCCACATGATGATCCAAGTGGAGGCACTAAGAAAGAGGACCGGACCAGGTCAGTGCTACCGATGCCAGCAGTTTGACCATAGCCAAATTAACTGCACGGGTGAGCCGCGCTGCGTTAGGTGCGCAGAAAAGCATAGAGCGGCGGACAAAACCATAACTAGGTCTAGTCCAGTACAGGAGGGCCGTAATTATGCGAGAATAAGAGCTGGGACACCTAAAGGGGCCCAAGCCGCATGAGGCCAGCGGTGCCAAAAACAGCGACGTCGAGGAGCTGACAGACTTTGCCACCAAGTACGCATCTCAAATGATGTCGCTGGTGATGAAAAATCCGGCTGCCAAGAAAGCGTATTTTGCTCATCTGGAGCAAAAACACGCCTAGAAAGGATAGCACTGACCGAAACTCCAAACGGGCACTCCAATAACCATTGCTAATAGGGGCCTGAAGATATTGAGTTGGAACGTTCACAGCGTTTCCAACAAGAAATATGAGATAGGCGAAGTCCTAACAAGAGGGAACTATGATGTAATGGCACTACAAGAAACGTGGCTCTCTGGGGAAATCCCACACTGGACGATACAGGGATACACGACATACAGAAAGGACCGGAACAGAACCGGAGGTGGGGTACTGCTTGCTGTCAAGACCAGCATTACCCACTGGGAGCTGGGACTGCCAGAACTGAGATCTGCAGAGGCCGTAGGACTGACGGTACGCACAACCGACCATGGCGCTCTGAATATCGTATCGATATACGTACCACCTAAATTCGTCTGGAAGATGTCACCTGTATTACTGCACTGGGAAATAGTACCGTAATCGTAGTGATCTAAATGCGAAGTCCACCATTTGGGGTTCAAGAAATAGAAACAGTCATGGCACTCGAAAGACTACTGGATGAACCTGGATTCACCATGATAGGTCCTGACGAACCCAGAGTATACCCAAGCAACGGAGGTAGACCAGACGTCATAGATATGGCGATTCTGAAAGAAATCGACCTGCGCACGACCATCGGCGCCTTGCAAGAGGGAAGCTCAGACCACAACCCCAACTTTCTTCATTTGGGAGATGGGAGAACATCTGTGGAGCAAAGAACAGTGAAGGGAGTGGATTGGCAGCGATTTAGAATCGGACTGCACTATTCACTAAGGCCACTACTTCAGATTGACAGCCCTGAAGACATAGAGAAAGCGGTCACGGACCTAGAAAGGAAGATTAAGGCTGCTTTAGAAGCCGCAACCACCGTGGAAGACATAACGCAACCAAACAGGTTCTGGGACCTAACTGACGAGGTAAATCGCAAGATCACCGAAAGAAATAGAGCCCGAATAGTAGCCCAGGAGATCAGAAGCCCCACGGACATCATGGTGGCAAACAGACTGACAAGACAGGCAAGAGGTGCCTTGAAGCAGCATCATCAGAGCACCTGGGATAAGAAACTCGAAGAACTATCTCCAGCTGATCCAGGAATGTGGAACTTGTCTAAAATCCTCAGAAACTGAAGACAGCCCATCCCCCCAATACACAGCGAACAGGGGGTGGTGTACACAACCGAAGAGAAGGCAGAAGCTTTTGCTGACAACCTTCAGAGACAGTGTACTCTCAATACTCACCCCGATGAAGACGAAGACTTCATCGACGAGGTGATAAGAAGATCGAGGAGAGCTGTAAAAGGAGGAAGAGCCATTGAGGACATGACCTCTCCAGGCGAGGTAAGGGAAATCATCGGTAGACTCAAGGTGAAGAAAGCACCGGGTGTAGACGAAATTGGGAACAGAGTCTTGAAGAGACTCCCGAGGAAAGCGATAATGGCAATCACCAGCATTGTCAACGCCATACTGAGACATCGATACTTTCCAGAACACTGGAAAGTAACCGAAGTGATCAACATACCAAAACCTGGGAAAGACTCAAGGATCTCCCAAAACTACAGACCCATAAGCCTGTTGACGGCACTGAGCAAGATTGCAGAAAGTGTAATCGAACGAAGACTGAGGAACGAAACCGAAGAACTCCGAGTAGTTCCAGACGAACAGTTCGGATTCCGAAGCGAACATTCAGCAGAGCACCACGTCCTAAGGCTGGTCGAGATGGCAACGACGTTCGACACTGTTTGGCAGGACCGACTGATCTACAAGATAGTAGAGCTCGGATACTCAACGGGGATGATCCAACTGGTGAAGTCCTATTTGAAGCATCGTAAATTCCGAATTAGGATTGGTAAAACATCTTCGACGACGAGGACTGTGGAGGCAGGAGTACCGCAGGGAGCGGTTCTATCACCCCTGCTGTATGCAATCTACAGTTCAGACATCCCGAAGACTCCACAAACGCAACTGTATGTGTATGCGAACGATAAGGCATATGCGACAGAGAGTACGAGACTCCGCATGGTTACGAAATATCTGCAACGAGCGACTACCAACCTAGAGGAATGGTGCCTCAAGTGGAAGATCCGTCTCAACCCTGAGAAGACCGAAGCGGTACTGTTCCGAAGAAATCGAAGATTACCTCAAACCAAAATAAAGATGACGACCACCAGAATGGAGAGAGGCTGGAGAAGAGACGAAGAAGTTGAGGTCGATTGGAAGGACTCACGTACCTTGGAGTCAAGATGGACCAAAAACTCACTTTGAAGAACCACGTCGAGGGCCAGGTGCAGAAAGTGAAGATGGCATGCTCCAAACTAAGACTAATGCAGAAGAAGCAAAGTTTCCTTAAAGAATAAGACCATCATGATTCAGATGGTGCTGCTCCAAATCATGACTTACGCAGCAGCAGCTTGGGGCTACGTTTCTAAAACGATGAAAACGAGGCTCCAAGCTCAACAAAACATAACACTCCGTGAGGCGGTGGACGCACCGTGGTATGATCCTAACAGAGTGCTATATGACGAACTACGACAGGTACCGGTCGTAATCCAGATGAGAGAGAGGGCCCGAAAGTTCTTTGAAAAGAACGAAAGACATCTAAATGTGCTGATTAAAGACGCCTTGGATTACGATCCAAGAACAATAAGGCGTCATAATAGACCAAAAAGCCAGCTACAACAAGAAGAAATTTGGCCCTAGCAGCTGATGAGGCCAAAGAAAAGGGAAGAAGGCCGACAATAGTTGTACACCCAAGAGGGGAAAGAACAGCCCGTGTACAACAGGTGGACAAAAAGAAGCCTGTCGATTGAGGTGGCCAGAGTCAAGCACGGACTCGCGACTAACCTCTGGAGATGAAGACAAACAGCAAATAACTGACTGACTCCAGACGAGGAAAGAGCGAAGGCTCACCAACCTTAATACGGGGCTTAGGTCAAAGCCCCCAGTGCAGAACCCCAAGAAAGAGGTCGTCCATAAAAGTCGAGAGCCTACAGTTGGATGAAACGTCCACCACGTGCTTCCGCGACGCGTGCGCGATCGAGTCAAATTTCGGGAAAAAGGGGCAAAATTGGGGAGGGGGGTAGCGGGTAGCTCGCTCGGCAGCACATACTCGGCGAATGCGCAGCGGCCGGAGTCACGCAGCGCCACGCCAGGCCTCCGGGTGGGAGAGAAGGCAGGAGCAGATTGCTCTTCCCCCACTCCTCAAGGGTTTGAGGTTGCCTGGAACAGGGGTGGTGGAGGGACCGCACAGGGTAGGAGGGTGTGTGTGAAATCAGATATAGGCGGTTTTGATGCAAAACCACAACTTAGGATACAATTTAAACACACAAAATAGGTGGTTTTGAACACAATGAACGTGCTATTTGGTAGAGCTCCTCAAACTTAGAGGAAATCAATGAAAAAGTCAAAATATGCAAATAATGGATATTAGATAACTCTGTCGCTGCGTAAATATACGTTTACCGTATACCAGACACTAGTTTTTTTCGAATATAACTTGCTCCCGACGCGAAAGGGCTAAGTATTACCACTACTATGCATTTCAGGCATCGCAGTAATGCTGAATGGACATACCCTAACGAACGTTGTCGTTTATATTTTTCGTGGTGTATGAGTTGAGTAATATCGGCAGTAACACACTATATCAGTACCAGAATATTTTCTGACGCTAGTCCACCACAGCGTCAGAGCGTCTATTGCAACGATTTCCGTGTACTTCAAATTTTCCGAAGTATTTTATATATCAAGCCGGATAGCGGTTGTCTCAGGATTTCTCACCTGACTGAATTTCCATTTGCGCTGGATGGATACGCGACATTCCTGCATTTTCGTCCATTTGAGTGTGATGGAGAACGGGCTCTCAAGGGCGGCGCTGCTACTGCACGAGATAAATACATATATACTAAACAGAATTGCTACATTCATACAGGCGTTAAAGGGATTATGGGAAGTCTACCGAAAGGAGGAATACCAATTGATATCCGACTAGTGCAACCGATGATTCTGATTAAGTTCACAGTTGAGTTTGTTTTTACTATTAGCTCACTGCAAGAAATATTGACAAAACTTGAAATCAAAACTAAACTGTTGAAATATTGTAGAAATTTGAAAAATGGTATGCTGGAAGTAGCTAAAGCTTAACGACTGCACAAAATTTTGCAATGTTGAAATCTTTTATTCAACGCCATTGCAGTCTTATTTAGATTCGGTCAAATTTGATGTCTTTTCATTAATCAGCTCAAGACTGTCGAATTAGTCGAGGGAAACGCTGTTTCCACATATAAATCTGATCGAGCTTTCAGATACGTGCATTTGAGAATTTAAGAAACGTATTTATGGAATTGATCACATTCGTGACAAGAAAATATCAGTGTATTAGGTTTCATGTTTTCGCAACGATTTGAGTCTGCACAGGTTTCAAAGCTTCCTAGTGAATTTTCAGAATAGCTACTCTGTACCATGAAACCCGATCACCCTTAGTAAGTTAAATACTGCTACAGTGAAAAGAAAAATATCACGAAAATGCATAACAATTTCCGTTTTGTTATCTGGTGAATTAAATATTTTTGCAATATCAAGTATTTTCTTGTCAAATTTTTCCATAAAGTCGCTTGAAAAGCCACGAAGCACTTGAAAATCGAACCTTTTGGTAAACCAGCACAATTTTTTATAAAGATAACTAGGACACTGCTTCTATAGGACGCTGTACATCAAGATGAATAAAAAAATTAGAGGACAAAACAGTTCCTATTTGTTATTTAAAAGTGTCGACTTGTCTCACGATTTTGGCTTCAAAAGAAAATTGTGCTTCAGTCAAAAACGGTTCTGCTTTCTACTGGGATATATGTGGCGCGAAGTGTTTCAAACAGAATGTGTCATAATCCCATAACGGGTTTGTATCGACCTTCCGAACACCCACGTCAGAATCAGTGACATTGCTCTTCTATATTAACGAGTGCTTTCTGTTTTCTTATAAATACACCCTGACCCCAACCTGCTACCTGACAGCTAACTCACAACATACCTAACATACAGTTTGACTGCAAATGACACAGATCTACCAAAACTGATACACTTGTTGCCTATGTCTTGGCACACCATACAGTGTAATGGAACTGGCAATCCTCCATCTTTGTCGGACCAAATCATACCACATATACCTGTTTAAAATTCTACTTTAATGTACGACGTTTTGGTCCCAACGGTGACCTTTCTCACGTACAAGTGACACTTCTGACAATATATCTTGTTTATCTGTCTTCCAGGTGTCCTTTCATTTGTTTTTTCTTCTATACATTTTAACTTGCAGAACCAGAACCAGATTGTATGTTTGTTGTAATTTCTAACTGTCTAGTGGCACCGTTCTAGAAAAAACTAACGGTCTGGCTTTATTCCTGAGATAGGTAACAGTTAGACTACGTGGAAACTGTTAACCACTGTAGTCAATTTTACGGTTTTTTACGGGTCATACTGAAACCGACATCACTTTTATACATCCAACTGCCAAGCGTTTGTTTGTGTAAGCACAGACATACGAGTACGTATGACAGCTCGCGCCACCTCAAAACTTTTCTCACCAACGTATGAGCATTCCTAATCTATGCTTATCACTGTCAGTGTGAGAAGCCACTTGACATGGATAAGAACAGCTGGCTTTAGATTGGTTTGCCCAGTGTGCATTTTCCTTTGAAGCTCCAGCTCCGCACATGGTACAGTTAGTTGATTAAGGGCTTCCCCTTCTGGCTCCTAAAACTTTTGAAATCCTTTCTCGAGGGTAGGAAATTTTGGATCAAAATTAATAACGTTCTGTCGACAACACGGCCCATCAAAGCCGGTGTCCCTCAGGGTTCGGTTCTTGGACCAGTCCTTTATTCACATTTTATTCATGACGTCCCTTGCCCCAGCCGCTGTGAAACCTATCTCTATGCTGATGACACTGCCCTGGTGGCCCAGTCGTGCTCTGGGAATCTAGTTCACGACAGGCTGCAAAGTGCAGTGGACGAAGTATTTGAATGGGCGAATCGGTGGCTGATCAAAATTATTCATTCGAAAACGCAGGCAATCTATTGTACTAAAAAACGTAGCGGCGCCCCGTCTGAGGTTTCAGTGAATGGCGCTCAGGTACCATGGGAAAGCTCTGCTAAGTATCTCGGTATCACTCTTGACAAGGGGATAACCTGGCAGAAGCACACTGAAGCGTTAAAAACTAAATTCCAAATCTCGTTTCGGCAAGTCTACCCTATGCTATGTAGAACATCAAAATTAAGTTTGATCAACAAAGTTCGACTACACAAGATGGTTATTAGACCAGCGATCACTTTCGCAAGTGCGGCTTGGTGTTTTCTCACCAAAACGCATTTGCGTAGCCTGCAGGTTTTGCAGACCAGAACCTTGCGTACAATCACTAACGCCCCATGGTATGTTTCCAACGAGACCCTTCACAGAGACCTTGACATCCCCTACCTAAGGGACTACATCAAACAACAAGCGCAGCTACGTTACAGTCAAGCAGAATCGCATAACAACCCTTTGTTGCGCGAGTCAGTAGACTACACAGTCGAGCAAGTTCGCAAGCACACAAGGCCGCGACTCGCACTGTGAACAAAATTAAATCGTGCGACTTTAGGTCCAACCAAAATTATAATTTTTCTTCAACAACCAATCCCAAAATTAATTTTAGGAGCAATTTAAAATTGCCGAATACTAACTAGCAATGCCAAGGCACCCCTCAAATTGATGCACTTCTTTTTTCTTTGCTCTCCCTCCTTCCTTCCTTCCTTTCTTCTTCCCTTCTTTCTATCTGACTTTGTTTGGTATCTGGGCAACCAGACCTGACAATTGATCAATCTCAGTAAGGACTTTGGTAGTAACGGGTGATTCATTTAGAGGTACTTTTTTGGTGTCGCTGTAATTGCTTATCGCGCGTGGGCCATGACAACAAATTTGAAATTTTCTGTTTCAGTATTGTTCGAAATTTCATCATGGAAAGACTTAGTCCAGCACAGCGTCTACAAATAATTCAGCTGTACTAAGAAAATCAACGTTATGCGAGAAGTGTGTTTCGTGCACTTAGAGCAACGTATGGTGTACATAATCGGCCCACCGAACGCACAATTCGCCATACGGTCGAAAAATTTGGAACCCAATTTTCATTATTGGATAATACCCGACCAAATAGACCATATCCAGCACGGAGTGAAGAAAATATAGCTGCGGTAGCTGATATTATACGTGAGGACCCTGAAGAATCGATTCGGCGCCGTTGTCAACAGCTTGGATTGTTGTATTCAACAACTTGGCGTGTTCTACGTAAGAATCTTAATTTGAAACCATACAAAATTCAACTCGTTCAAGAATTGAAGCCGGCCGACCTTCCAAAGCGTCATCGTTTCAGTCTTTGGGCTCTTGCACGGCTTGAGGAAGAGCCGATGTGTTCGAGCAAAATTTTGTTTAGCGATGAGGCTCATTTTTGGCTTAACGGCTACGTTAATAAACAAAACTGTCGTATTTGGGGTGAAGAACAACCCGAAGTTGTGCAAGAGCTGCCATTACATCCAGCGAAAACAACGGTTTGGTGTGGTTTATGGGTCGGTGGAATCATCGGTCCCTATTTTTTTAAAAATGTGGCCGGTCGGAACGTAACTGTGAATGGTGCTCGTTACCGTGCCATGATAACGGATTATTTGCTGCCTGAAATTGAAGCCCGTAATCTCGATGACATTTGGTTCCAACAAGACGGCGCCACTTGCCACACAGCCCGTGCAACCATGGTTTTATTGCGAGAACATTTCGATGAACACTTAATTTCACGATTTGGACCAGTGAACTGGCCACCTAGATCATTTGATATCACACCTCTAGACTTTTTCCTTTGGGGGGCTACGTTAAGTCCAAAGTCTACATTGATAAGCCCAATGCGATTGAGGAATTAGAAGCCAACATTACGCAGGTCATTCGCGGGTTCGAGTCCCATCCCAGGAGAAATTTTTCTCTTGGCTATGGATGTTGTGATTTTCCGTAGGTGGTAGATGGTCTCTGACTGTCGAACGCGGAGGTACCACCGGGCGGATCTCGTAGGCGGAGCCAGAATGTGTGCATGTTGCATGCACACGTGTTCCCTCGAAAGAGTCCGTGTGGCGTCCCCCCTTTCCCATGTATCCCCCTATAGCCCCACGGTACCCAAAGGGTGCTTAGGCCTTAGGCCTTCGTGGTAGTTGGAGTATATAAAAAAAAAATCCAGTCGAAATGCTCCAACGTGTCATCGAAAATTGGAACTTTAGAATGGACCATCTCAACAGCAGTCAGGGCCAACATTTGGAAGAAATAATATTTAAAAAATAAATGTCAAAAATAGTTCTTCTCTTTAATAAAAAAGATTTGACAAGAAAAAATAATTTTGTTATTTTATTTTGTTGCTGAAAAAAGTACCTATAAAGGAATCACCCATTAGAAGATTACAGGATTGGCGTCATAAGTCCGTTTCATGTAAATTGTAAGTTTAAAAATTATAATTTTCGTAGAAAAACTGTTTTGATTTTATTTTACGTACATTATGTACTGTTAAACATGAGATTACTTGAAATAAAACCAAAAATTGTATACGAGAGAAATAATATAACGCATTACATAGTCACTATCCAACTAACCACTGGTGTAAATGAATGTATCACCTCTAACACTTCATAATCCACGTGTGGTGTTTAATTTAGATGGCAAAACATAATAAACTGTTGGAATCAGAATAGTCGTTACCATCCACCTGCTATGAATGGTGACGCGGAATCAACCATTTTGAAATGAATAAGTCGTGACGAGTTAATAACTTTATATGACAAAAAATTGTTAGCGGTGCCAGTGTTGTGCGAGCAGGGTCAAAATCTAATCATCAAGAAGCACTTAGGCCCGTATCGTCAGTCGTCCCTACAATTGTAGGGCGCGTTTATGGCCTCCTTGATTGTCTTAGTTTTCTGCTTCTCCGTGTCAGAACTCTATTTTGAGGTTATGTCACAAACATCTATTTGCATCAAATTGTGCTTGCTTTTGAGTTGTTTTAACAGCCTGAAATTTCCTACAATTTAAAAAGAAAACATATCTTCATAATAGGAGAGCGCTGACGCTGACACGGGACACGTGTAATCTAGAAATTTTTGAAGGAGAGAAAGGAGGATGACAATCAAGGAGGCCATAAACGCGCCCTACAATTGTAGGGACGATTGAGGATACGGGCCTTAGGTAAACCATAATCACGCTACATCAGCTAATAATCAACTGGCGTTCACTCTGATTATTGTAAAGGTATTCGCTGTAAATTGTGATTAATTACTAAGCTGCCGTTAGATAGGCAGTGTTGACACATCATACATTTTATTACATTTCAGAATATATATTATTATTACATTATATGGCCGCGAGATATAATCCTTTTTATTTATATTCGGACGTAAACCTTCGCCTACATGAAAACCATGCTCTCGTTTCTGTGCAGTAATAAACTCCACAATGTGTGAGTGCAGCCTTTATGACATCTTATGTATAGTTAAGAAAAATACTCCACAACTTTGTGTCTGACAGAATAAACATCTTAAAAACGGCAAAACTATCTAGAGGCACGTACAAAGAAGTACCTAAGAAGCATAGGTTATACAAAAAAATTCAGGGTAGGTCGTTTTTCATCTAATGACCATTCCTATAGGCTACCATCGAAATAACAAACTCAGGACATGTAGTCTAAATTTTGTCGTTCATATAATCGTCTTTCACAGGCTGCTGAGCTTCTAGAAAATGTTTCCATTGTTAGAAGTATACGTTAATGTATCGTTAAACTTCTGTCAAGGTCGGTCAGTAAATTATATGGATCAGGAGCCTCTAAGAGGAGGATAAAGCTACCAATCCAAGAGGATATTTACCAATCCAAGAGGATATTTACCAATCCAAGAGGATGTTCCAATCGCGAACGCCTAAAAGACGAACTATAATAGCTAGTTCAGGTAGAGGTTTTTTAACACATTTTAACATCTCAACCAAAAATACATGTTGAAAACAGCTTATCACAATACTCTCCTCTGACACAGAAATGACACAGCCCGCTTGCTGAATCTGGTTCGTATTGTTATAGTTTAGGATTAATGTCACTATACAGTGAAGATATTTGAATTTTATCAAATCAAATTTGCTATTCTAAAATAAATAATATACTCTATACACACCTCCTTTAAAAAATCTATTATTGATGTCGCAGATATAGACCAACTAGCCAAAATCGATCCTGTTTTAGAAAAAAATTGTAATTATAATAAAGCTCCATGGTACAACAGGTCCCACATTTATGGTGTAACAAAAGAATTTTCCAAAATCTGAAAGTATCACCCACAATTTAGCGATATCAGTAATTTCAATTTGTTTACAAGAAACAGACAGCATGGTATTTGGTGTGCGGTATACAGGTTGCTCATTTGAAAAATTCCCACCACGGATTTATCGAAAATCACTGATTAAAAGAAAAAACGCCGAGACACGTCAAAAGATTTCTCAAGGGGCACAACTTTTTAACCAAAAACTACTTCAGCCCCTTTCACCCTCAGCCCCCCAGGGTCATTCCCTTATAAATTTCAAGTGACAAGGGGTAACGAGCAATAACTTGTATGAAATGTCTTTCGAAGTTCTTTATTTTGACGTTTGATTTTTTAAAATCAGTCGATTCGTTTTTTTCTCAATGGGTCCAATTTTAATCAGTTGTGTTCACTCCCTAATCTGAAAGTTTGGATGAACTCCGTCAATGCATCATCAAAAGCTGCCATGATATCTCACAACTTTTTTTAAAATGTCCGTCGGAAATTTTAACATCGCCTATATCATTGTTTGGCCAATAGCGGGCAACATTTTGAACAGTTATTGAAATAAAATGGAACATTTTCGTGTGTTTTTGTTTTCTATCATAACAAATTAATATAAATAAGATTTGACTAATGTTCTTTAAAACGGCAAGGGTATCACGTATCTTGAAAAGTAGCATTATTTTTTTTGACATTATGCTGTTTTTTGACATTATGTACGCTACTCTACAAGATGTTAACCTAGCACTTAGTTGTACGTATTGTCTAAACATCAGGAGGCTTGTTATCAATCTTTGGGTCTGATATGATGTAAAATCTGCTTCTGAGATGGCACGACTGGAGGTCTAAGCTGTAAGTTGTATGTGTTGATGATAATTACATTGGGTTCTTGTCTCAAATACACTTAATTGAGATTTAAAGTTAGACATTAGCTACGCATCCACTTTTTCTTATCCATTCTGGAAATTACATACACAAATTTGCTGAATTTAAAAAATTAGAGAGATTAGAAATAATTATACTCACTGTACACTGTCGAATTACAAGCCATATACATGCTAACAGTAATTACATACAACGCGGGCGCGGTGATGATTTCCCGTAATTCTCCTCAGTTTTTCGTAATTTATAACTTAGAACATAAGCTCTCTTCAGAAAGCACAACATATAAATAACCCATCATATTCGGCATATTCAGTAATGTTTTTCTCACACAGCAAATATCACTGATTTTATACATAGACCAATACACATAATCATCCAGATGCGATCTAACCACTCAACCAACTTTCTTCTCAGAGATAAAGGCTACAGACCCGGATCACTCAGCCTCGCAAAACTATGCAACCAATAATGCGTAGTTTAGTTGAGGGATTCCTCCATACATGGACGTTTACAACGATCCTAGAGAGCAAACGTGGAATGACTGTTTGCGTCCTAAAAGCTACCTAGTCTGCAAGTTAACATCCTATAAGTTTTTATTCACGTTTTATAGGTTTTTTACATGATACCCGTGCGGAGTGACCGATTTAAAACATCAAACGTCAAAAAAAAAGGACTTCGAAAGACCTTTCAAACAGGCTATTATTTGATACCCCCTGAAATTTTCAAGGGGATGGCCCTGGGGGCAGAGGGTGGAAGGAGGTGAAGTGATTTTTAGTTAAAACGTGGCCCTCTTGATAAATCTGTTGACATATCTGGGCGTTTTTTCTTTTAATCAGTGGTTTACGATAAATCCGTGGTGGGGGGGGTTTCAACTGAACATCCTGAATAGCGGTATAAGCAGGCATTGACCAAGAGGCGTATTAGCAGCATTTTTTGTATAGGAAGCTGCTAATTGCTATTCGAGACTATTTTACCTTTGTTTGTACTTTGCCAACGAACTACTATTAACAAATTTTGATAACAGCATTTGATTGGATTTAGGTTCGTAGACTATACTGCTAGAGGATCTTCACCTACTCTATCTACAGCTGCCAAACAAGATTTTCCATTGCTCCGTCACTGGAGCTTTGCGGAAACTGCATATAAGCATATTCAAACTGCCAAATGAATTTAAAAAATGACCAAACAGTTCTGATTTCAAACTGTTACACGTGGATTCATGCGGAATAATCCAATTAGCGGCATTACGATATTTTTCGGATGTTCATATAAAATTTAGATTTAGGGCAATGCAGTTATAACCAATATCCAGGGATGCAGTTAAAATGAAAACAGATTAATTACAAATCACGTAATTATTTCAAAAATATACATACGCAATCCTCTTGATACGATGCTATTCAATTGACAAATCTGTATAATTAGGACATAAATGTGGTTTATGTTTTGTTTTATTTCATTTTCGGACATTAAACAGTCACCTATGTGACAGTTGATATTAGATATTGAGCTAAATTATTACCGAGCCAGCAGTAGGGGTCCGATAAATGTCAAATGCCTCACTCGGCTGCAAGAGAATTATAAATACTACAACAGCCAATCTGAATCCTTTAGCTGAGTTCAGGTTACTACTATAGTAGAGGATAGGTTTAAAGGCACAGTTTTTCAAAAGTCCTGCTTCATAGGCACCCTATAACTGAAAATCGTTAACAGGTTAACTGTCAGCAGCCTTAAACGTTCCCATGTTTGACCTGCAGACCAGGCAAAATAAGGTTGAGGTCGATTTCTGGGGTAGTTGAGATTTTTGCTGAGTCCATTTCAGGACATCGAGTATGACCAGAGCATCGATATGCACCAGTGTAACAGAAGGTTAAAGTTGGTTTTGAAAAATAAAACATGAAAGAATTGGCTTTTGGCTCTTGGCAAGTGACGATTGTAGAGCAAAGAAGATCAAGACTTTTTCGCTTACTCTTGGCAGATGGACGTGTATGATGGATGTATTTTCCACAATGCGTAATGAAACTAAAATCATAAATCTGAATAAGTACAAACAGTAGTAAAACTGAAGTATTTTGCAAGCTAATCATTACAAATTCTGTAATAGGAAATTTTTATTAGAAATATATGAGGAAATATTTTTAAAATATTCAACTCCTCATCAAACATGCACCCATTATTTTTTGATTCATATTTGGTTCTTTGCCATTAAAAGAAGATGAGTGATAACATTCGCTAGGCCATTCCATCCCGCACATAACGTATGTCCTAAAAGCTTTTGGCACAGAATATTTATCGGATTTTTTTTCATGCAGAAATTTATTTGAACACTAACTAGTTATCACAAATTACAACTATACTATACTATCGAACTATGCGGAGCGGCTCTTTGCTGCTCTACCTGACGCAACTTTCTTCGAACGTCTCACATGAGGTCCTAGATGGAAGCTTTTGTTTCCGAAGACGACTTGACAATATTTTGTGTTTGTTAAAATTAAAGCCAATCAATGTTGTTCCAAAACTCTTAGGACATAAATTACGTCATTTTTATGAATAATGCATCAAAGGTCTACATATTGTTCATGATTTCAACTAGACTAGTTCACTCTGCGAAAAACTCTTCAGCTAATCTTCAAAGGCTCTACACCCTGTAGTCTAATCATATTAGACGAAAATATCCCTGGCTTGCGAATTAATTGTAAAGTCTGGTTTTATAGCTGCGAGTTGTTCAAGGGGGTATTCAAAGCATGGACGCATAAAATGGATACACCAATTTTTGTGGGAAAACTCGCAAGTTTCGATAGGAACAAAAAAACTCGTCATATAAGATTTTTAGGTATTTATGAGACCTACAAAATGAGACTACACGCAAAAAGATCTGACTACTAGCAAAAAAGTTATGGCTGAAAACCGAGGCAAAATGCAGGTTTTGGCACTTGTTGGTAATGCGATCATAATTTCAAGCACACACTTGAAATTCTTCAAATCCGTAAGACTCATACTTCTAAATAACAACAACAAAACCGGAGTATAGTGGTCAAGTAGTTTTTTGAGTATTTCTAATTGACAATCCCAAAACACCTGTTTTCCGGCCATCATTACTAGTTTATTGAGTAATATACAGGGTTCATTCAAAGAGCATTTAATAGCAAAATACACGGGTTTATCTTGCCGATATGAATCACAAAGCATACCGAAAGATAAATGTTATTTTTATGCGAAAAACAAAGGTTACGTTTTTTCTTCTAAACAAATTCAAACATTTCGTATTTGTGAGTAATTCCCAACAAAAGATGATAGACACATCCGCTTTGTTCTAAAATGTGTATAGTAACGTATGTTTTTCGAGTATCGTAGCGCCTTTGTTCAATTTCTCACAAATACGAAATGTTTGAATTTATTTATAAGAAAAAAATGTGACCTTTGTTTTTCGCATAAAAATAACATTTATCTTCCGAAATGGTTTTACTCTTTGCGCAATAGACTAGTAGAGATGGCCGGATAAATAATTAGAAATTCTCAAAAAAATACTTGACCACTATACTCCAGTTTTGTTGTTGTTACTTAGAAGTATGAGTCCTACGGATTTGAAGAATTTCAAGTATTTGCTTGAAATTATGGTCGCATTACCAGCAAGTGCCAAAACCAGCATTTTGCCCCGTCTTATTCTGTAAGTCACACAAATACTTAAAAATCTTATTTGAAAAGTTTTTTCGTTCCTGTAAACACATTCGATTGAATCCCAAAGAACACGTTTTCTCATTATTTGTTGTTAAATAAAAAGTTTACACTCAAAAATTGGTGTACCCATTTTATGCGTCCATGTTTTAAATACCTCCTTGAACAACTTGCATCAATAAAACCCGACTTTACAATTATTTCGGGAAAATTTACTAATATGATTAGACTACCAATAAAGTTTTATTACTTATTGTGACTCCATACCTTTCTTAGCTGTTTTACTCTCAACCCCTAAAACTGTCGTACTGTGATTTGTTCCACTTAAAATCAAACTACATAATACAAGCTTGGTACGTTTTTCCGTCTAATAACAATAGAAAGACGAAATCTCGCGTTACCCAGGTGAGCAATATTAACACGCTCCTGCAGTTACCGCAAACTTTGGCAATATTGATTCAGACAGTTCTGTTGGAATTTCTGTCACGGAAACTAACTGCAGCCATCTACCCTCCCATCGGTTTGTTTGGCCTCCAACCATGTACTTATGTATACGCTCTCACGTATATCCACATTTGCTGCGTTGAAAGCTCTTCAACGGCACCGCACGATATAACGCTTGGGGATGCGAGCGACAGCCACAGCCAGAAATGGCAGTTTTGCAACTTGTAATGCGTGATATATGACGCTGTTTATGTGTAGCGAGCTATGCGGATTGTTGGTTATTGATTTACCACCTGAAAATTGCTCCGAACCGCGTTGACTCATGATTTTCACATAACGGATGGCAACAGATAAATCATGACTGTAACAGTAACATCCTTAATATTTGCGATAACATTCGTTACGCTCGTGGTAATATTTTGACAATCGATAACATATGGTGGGTTGATACTTTCATCGACACGTTGTGACATATATAGGGTGATTCAAATTCGATTCTCATCCTTGTGATCACGAAAACTGCAAGAGATACAAACTCGCTTGAATGGATGCAAAGTTGCATATTTAGGTAATCACGCAAATGCCGCTTAGAAAGTTTCGAAAGTTAAAGTACTTCCTGAGAGAGACAGAAAAAAGCGACTTTTCCCAAAATCGCTTTAACGTTTACAAGGTGGCATAATAAGAGTTTCAATACGACATTTCTCTCTTGTCCTTCTCCATCAACTTTATTTTTTCTAACAGACGTTAGAGTTTTTAATACTGATTCCAAAAATGTATAATACGTCATACATTTACATTGCCAAACTGAGTTATTACAAGGAAAGCAGAATGTTTTAGGTAGGCCTTGAAATTATCAGATAGTCATTTCTTTCGCATATCCGATCTATCCCAAAATCACTTTTATTTTCTCTTGGGTTACTTTGAGATGGGATTTCAAAATAAATTGCATGTTGTCATTGTTACTTGATCCCTTCTGTAAGAGGAGGAACTTCCGTTTTTGTGGAATAACTAATTTGTGACAATGTCAAGGTATGACATACTTTTGAGATCAGAATATGGGTCAACAAGAAAAAATAAAGTTTATGCTGGCGGACCAAGAGACGAAACTTCATATTGAAATTCTAACTATGCCATCTTGTAGAGCATAAGCAGTGACAACGTTAACGCGTAGTTTATACTGGAATTTCAGTACAAATAAAGTCAAGAACAAATTAAAACGGTTTTGGGAAAATTTCGTTTTTTCCTTCTCTTTCCAGAAGTACTTTGAATTTCGAAAATTTGCCCCCATTTAGGCGACTTCGGATCTCTTACCGTTCCTGAGATCCCAATGACGACGGCCTAATTTGAAACACCCTGTATACAGCGAGAAGCACCAAGCCGCGAAGCTAACAGTTCTTATTTTAATGTTAAAAAAAAGCTTGTTGATATCTGGTTGTAAACCACAGCCACATATTTTTGTATATACAGGGTGTTCCATAATTATTGCGACAAAATGATAGGGGTTGTAGAGGGCATCAAAATGAACAATTTTTCCTTATAAACCCCTGTTCGGAAATATGCCGTTTGGGCTGCAGCAAAAAAAAAGATCAGTTTCTTGAAACAGCTTACCTACAGTAATTGCTCAAAGTGTTCTCCACCTTGCTCAATACACAGCTGTGCACGATTGTTCAATGATCGGCGAACTCTGTGGCATACCCCCGGTATGTCCTGAACATGTGCGGACGTGGCCATCACTCTTCCCAGTAGCTCTTGTTGGTTGGGAACAGGAGTTTCGCACACTAAAGCTTTCAGATAGCTCCAGATAAAATAATCCAGTGGGGTCAGGTCAAGTGACCGCGCAGGCGAAGGCACAGGGCCACCTCGGCCTATCCACCTATTTGGAAATTTGTCGTCCAAATACTGCCGCACTTGTAAAGAAAAGTGGGCTGGACCGACATGGTGTTGAAACCACATGGTGGCTCTTATATTCAGTGGCACATTTTCTAATAGTTCCGGTAGCACATGCTGTAAGGATCGACCATAAGCATGCCCATCCAGACGTGGTGGAAGCAGATATGGCCCGATGATATGCTCGTCCACAATGCCGCACCAGATGTTAATTGAAAACTGATGTTGGTCTCTATGGATGGCTATGGCATGAGGGTTTTCTTCATCCCAAATGTGACTGTTACGGCTATTAAAATAACCGTCCTTTGTAAAACAGGGGTTTATAAGGCAAAATTGCATATTTTTATGCCCTCTATAACCCCTATCATTTTGTCGCAATAATTATGGAACACCCTGTATATGTACATATACTCATAAACAAATACTTTTTGGGAAAATCTATTTATAGAATGTTATACATGACATTTGAGGGCTCATTTCTAAAATATTAGCCATTATAAAGCGTGTCCCAATTTTGACCTACATATCAAAGTTGTGATTTTTCAAATGGAATGCCTCAAATTTTATTGCATATTTGGATAGACCAATCCAAAAGAAGAAAATTGATATATATATATACTATTATGGGGCTTTGGTAATCAGCTACTGGGATATAAGGTGTTTTGTCCAGAAAAAACCCCCATTTCGGTAACCCCTCAGTCCGCCATTTTGAAGTTTTGAGTGCTGAATTTTGTATAAAAAATAAACTTACACACCTCAGCTTTTATCTTATCTGTTATTTTTCCTAATATTAATTTTTGCTCATACAGGGTGGTCAAAAACGCAAATTGTAGTTTTTCTCAAAAATTTCAAATGCAAGTTTGGATTCAACTTTTTATAAGCTTTTTTTGGTATAAGGTTTGATTCAGATAAAATCACTAGATTTTGAGTTATTAAGCTTCTCGTATGACAACATACCAAAATTAAGGAAAAAAATCACATCATCCATGGAAACAAAAGACAAACAGTGGGCTAGTTCCACATTGCCACTAAGAGTACAGAATTGATTTTAGATTATGTCAACCTGCAAACTCGGATGCTTATGTACCTGCATGATGACGCACCTGCGCATTATCGTAATCGTGTACGTAACTATTTGGACACCTGGAGTAACAATCGTTGGATCGGTCATGATGGGCCTATATCTTGGCCTCCAAGATCACCAGATATGACATCGATGAACCTCTTTCTATGGGGCTACGTTAAGCAAGAGATTTATAGATATCCACCATCTACCCCAGAAAATATGAAGGAAAGTATTAAGGATGCTGAGGGATGTGGAACGGTCATTTATCCAAAGGCATTTTCGAGCAGTTTTTGTAGATTAGGTCTTGAGTAGTGATAGCTGTTTGTTTATGTTTTTGTTATTGTAGTTTTTCTATATTACGCTTGAAGCTGATTTATACTGCTCTGATTACTATTAGTTTTAACCTCAAATCTCTTTGTGGCAGTATGGAACTAGCCCACTGTTTTTCTTTTGTTTCCTTGGATAACGCTACTTTTTCCCTTAATTTTGGTGTTTTGTTCGATTAAAAGCTTAATAACTCAAAATCTAGTGATTTTATGTGGATCAAACCTCATACCAAAAAAAAAGCTTATAGAAAATTGAATCCAAACTTGCACAAATATACAGGGTGATGCATTTGAAATTCTGAGAAAAAGTATTATCCGCATTTTTGACCACCCTGTATGAGAAATAATAAAAATTCGAACAAGTAACAGAAAAGGTAAAAGCTGAGGTGTGTTAGTTTTTCTTATACCGAATGCAGCACTCCAAATTTCAAAATGGCGGATTGAGGGGTTGCCGAAGTGGACGGTTTTTCTGGACAAAACACCTTACGTCTCAGTAGCTAATTACCAAAACCCCATGTTATATCGGTTTTCTTCTTTTGAATTCGTTTATCCAAATATGCAATAAAATATGAGTCATTCTATTTAAAAAATCACAACTTTGATATGTATGTCAAAACTGGGACACCCTGTATAATTGCCAATATTTTAGAAATGTGCCCTCAAATGTCATGTATAACATGCCGTAAATGGATTTTCTCAAAATGTATTTGTTTATGAGTAACATTCCGTCCACACATGGATGAGCCACCCTGTATATATGTAAATCCCTATTTATTGACAAACACACGACGCCACAGCATCTAGGAATTCGGAATGTTATTTCCGGAGGCGCGATACGAACTCACGGCCTGGCCAGCCGGCTGAACAGTAGCACGACTCTCTAACCCACCCGGCCAACCGAGGTCCCCAACAATTCTTATTGAGCACACCTCAGCAGAAATACCAAGTATTTACCAAGTTTGTGTACTATGCTATACAATGTCGTCTCATGTTTGTTAGCGATACTATTACTACTTATTGTCATAATGGTAGAAAACAGATAGCAAACAACCGGTGTGGTCTATTGAGAACCATTTTAGTATACTACTGCGCCATAAAAATATTACGACAGATCTGGATACATCTTCGATTTATTTCTTGAACATGACATGGCCAAAAATCAAAGGTAGTTTCGCTTTTAGAAAGGTTAGACGCCCCTGCTGATATCCTACACACCGTACAAACAACCATAAAGAGACGTCTGGTATGGTTGGTCATAATCACAGAAAGCAAATAGATTCACTTCAAAAAAAAAAATCAAATCAAAATCTAAAACCTTTATTTTCATACAGAAAATATACAATTGTATTGGAATGGTCAATTTTTCCTACCCTGCAAACCTACAACTAATCTTAAATTGCAATGTTAAAAAATTCATCAACACGATAAAAGCACTTGTTTATCAAAAATTGCTCCAACTAGAACTTGAACTGGTTAATATTTTTATCCGAGGTCATGTGGCATGGTAAACTATTAAAAAGAAGTGGACGAATTATATTAGGTAATCGAAATGCCGCTTTTGATTTGCTGAAGTTTACATATAAAAAATACATCTTCAGAGCGCGTTGACCAACTCTAGAAACATACTCCATATCTTAATCTTGATTCCACATTAGCAAAATAAACTTGTATCAATTGTTCAGTTGTTAAGATGGTTTTTATTTGCCTCAAAACATTGCTTTGAGAGTGCATCTTTGATGTGAGAAATTCGCAGTGGGCCTTGCAATTTAATTTCGTATCAAAATGAACTCCAAGAAATTTCACTTCTCCTCTTAAATCGAGTTGATCGTCATCCAATCTAACTTGAACCTCTCCTACAGTTTGTTGAGCACGATGTCAACAAATAAGCGTTGTTTTGGAAGGATTCAAGTATAGTTAGTACTGGTTAAACCACGTATTGATTTTCCTAATTAAGTTGTTGCATTTATTTTCCAAAACTATATTTGAATTACTTGATATTATGGCAGAAACTTCATCAGCATATGCTGTAAAATTAGCATCTGGATGAACATTATCAAACTGATTAATATATAAGAGAAAAAAGATTGGCCCAAGAATAGAGCCCTGGGAGACTCTAACCAAAATGTCTAACGTACTTGGCACAAAGCTTTTCATATTTTTCCCTGCATCAAGATATTGCACAGAAACATATTGTTTTCTTTGGACTTTGGCCCATTTAAGAGACTGGCAGACAAAATATTGTTGTTCTTAAGATGTAGAAGAAGTCTATCCAAAAAAGCATGTTCAATAACTTTAGAAAGTACAGACGGCACAGTGATTGCCCTGTAGTTTGTAATATCAAGCCCGTTCCCCTTTTTTAAAATTGGTATAACTTTACCTAGTTTCAGCCTACTTGGGAACTCTCTGCAGCAAAATGAGATATTCATGTGTGTTATTGGTTTTATTATAAAATGCAGTACTTCTTTCACCAGAAAACTGGGAATGCCATCAAAACCGCAAGATTTAGAATTATTTATTCACTGAGATCTGTATAAGAGCAAAGCCTGAAATCATTTTTGACATTAAATTTGAAATCAGGTATACTATCTGCGGTATTAATGTTTTGTATTATATCATCTGGAACATTTTTAAAAAATCATTGAACAAATTTGCCAACAGCTGAGGGTCGTGCACTTTTTCATTTTGACCTTTATGTAGATGTATATTTTTTTGAACAGAGTTCTCATTTCTAGTTTCATTGACCACTTGCCAGCACGCTTTGGTGGTATTTTTAGACAACATAATTTTGTTTTTTAGCATCATTATACAGTGAATTTAGTCTTGGATTCATTTGTGAAGTATAATATAAATCTTTCAAATTATTGCTTGAATTTATGTTATGTGTAACCCAACTTTTTGAACCATTTCCCTTACAGGCTTTTGTAAAGCTAGAGTAAACTGACAGCCAAGATTCGTTTAGTAAAGATTCTTTGAAGTCTCTAATTGCGTTTTGATAAAAACTTTGTTCGATTTCTTGGAGCAAACATCGAAGTCCCACATGGTCGTTCTGTGATCTGAAACTGTATAATCATAGACACAGGGAATGAACTGAGTAATATTGGTAAAAACGTGGTCAATGCTTGTGGCAGAAGTATCTATCACTCGGGTTGGACAACCGCATTTATGATACAAACCAAACTAGAGAAAATATTACACAATTTCACAAAATTAATACATTTGTACTCATAACAATTAAAATTAAAATCGCCCCATACAATCAATAAAAAATTAGTATTAATAAACAGTATTTAAAATTTCTTCAATTTTTTCTAAAAATACGCCTTCGCCACCATTAGGTGAACGGTAGCAATTTATCATCTTAATTTTTTGTCTGAAATTGTACAAGATATTGAACAAACTTCTTCAGTCTATTAAACATTATCAATTCTGACGAAGGTACATTTTGCATTTTCGAGTACCTTCTATTTCTTGTGAGTTTTCTCATATTAGACTTCCAATTGTTTCTAAATATGTATGTTGACTCAATCCTTATGATTTTTAAATAGCTTGACTCCCGAAAGGGCCTCAGTAGCTCGGAGATTATCGCGATGAGCTAACAATAGGTCAACTCGAGGCTCGCGGGTTCGAATCTCCGCATCAGAAGTGAATTCCGAGCGATATATGTTGTCTATATCACGCATCAGATTGACGCAAGATTCGATATGTACATTTCATAGCTGGAACTGGTTCATTCAATGATCTGTTACCAGTAGATGGCTTGCGGGGTACTACTATGTTGATACTACAGGGTCGGCAAAAAGGGTCAAATGTGGCTTAGATGCCAGGATTCTTTTCCTCACCAGTGCTACTACTCCTACTACTACTACTAACTTGCTATCATATATTTGCTTTGCTAAGTAGTAGTTATAAGGCCGAATTGTTTCCTTTTTCACTTTGCTTGCTTACTTGTACTGAACTATCTCTAGAACCATCTACAAATGGCTGAACTGTCCCCGTATTGTTAACAAGAACTATCGTATCATTGGCATATCGAATATTGACATTTTCACATTGCCAGAGCTGTACTATATCATAAAATGGATGACTCAGATTATTGTTGAACAGTCTACGGATCCAGGTTAGCAAGGCAGACATCTATCCAGCTGCAAACATTTTTCCTCCAGTCAGCTTATGCCTAATTCTGGACCAGGTTCTGTTTTATTTTATTTTATTTTAGTTTATTTTATTTATATTTAGTTATTTATTTTATGTATTTTATTTTATTTTATTTTATTTTATTTTATTTTATTTATTTATTTTATTTTATTTTATTTATTTTATTTTATTTTATTTATTTTATTTATTTTATTTTATTTTATTTTATTTATTTATTTTATTTTATTTTATTTATTTTATTTTATTTTATTTTATTTTATTTATTTATTTTATTTATTTTATTTTATTTTATTTTATTATTTATTTTATTTTATTTTATTTTATTTATTTTATTTTATTTTATTTTATTTTATTTTATTTTATTTTTATTTTATTTTATTTTATTTTATTTATTTTATTTTATTTATTTTATTTTATTTTATTTTATTTTATTTTATTTTATTTATTTATTCATTACAACACCCTACAGTAAATACCAATTACAGGGTGAGGAAACACAGAACATAACACATATATAAAAGACAATAAGAAGTAATAGTCTACAAAGTGTTAAAAGATACATGCTGGTTACCTAATGGTATTTTTTATGTCTGCAATTCTGCAGTTAAATATATCAATCCTGTTACTTGCAGAATTGTAATTCCTACACATCACATGTAAAGGGGAATAGTGTAAATAATTTCTCCGTGCCGCAGGTAGATAAAGCGTAACGTTTTGTCGGGATGTCAGCCTACGTTAAATGATAACTGACCCAAGAAACCTAAATCATCACTAGCATTATTGATCAATTTAAACAGAAAAATCACTGACTGGCAAGTGCGCCTTGCTTCAAGACTGCTGATTAGATGTTTTTCAGGTAAGGAATCATGAGGTATACCTATGGGCGGGTAAACGCCATTCACTTTCAGTAACAAATATTTTAAGAAACACACATTCACATTCAAGCCTACTTATATGAATAATATGATGCGGTTTCCAAATTAGCAATGCATACTAAAGCTTCGACCTAACATATGCATAATACAGCAACTTCAAGGTGGTACTCTGAGTGAAATCACGGCAGTTTCTTACAATAAAGCCATACATGCGATTTGCCTCAGAAATTTTGCTGTCAATGTGTTTGACGAATGTTAGTTGGTTGTCAAATGTCACGCCTAAGTCACATAAAGTTGAAGTCCTCTGAACAGAGCTACCTGACAGGGTATAGTCAACTAACAGAGGATTTTTCTTCAAAGTGTAAGACATTACGTAACATTCATTGATGTTGAATGACAGATGGTTTTCTGAGCACCAAGCATCCAACCTGATCAGATTTTCTAAAAGTTGATCATAGTCTGATTCATCAACTACACGACAAAACATCTACAGCTCATCAGCGTAAAGTAAACAATTCTCGCCAACAGCATTAACTGTGTCATTCACAAATATGACGAACAATAAAGGCCCTAGGTTACTGCCTTGTGGCATACTTCGATGAACTGATGCCATTAAACATCACAAATTAATTTCTTCCAGTGAGGTAGGACTTAAATAGTTGTATTAAAGGATCGGATAATCCATGAGATTTCAGCTTATGCAATAGCATCCTGTGATCAACTCTGTCGAAAGCCTTGGAGAAGTCTGTGTAGACCACATCTGTTTGTAATCCTCTGTCAATGTTTTCTGCTATGGTCTGTGTGAAGTTCATCAGATTTGATACTATTGAGCGCCCTTTCATGAAACCATGTTGTTGAACACATATTTTTCTGCTGACATGATGATACAGTCTGTTATATATTAATATCTCTAGAGCTTTTGAAAAATTGCACAATATTGATATAGGTCTAAAATTTGATACATCATTCCTACTGCCGTTTTTGGGTATTGGACATACTTATACAACTTCCATAATTCTGGAATTGTACAGGTGGTAAGACACAGGTTGAATAAAACGGTCAAAGGACACGCCAACACAGGGGCACAGTCACGCAAAATCAAAGCTGGTACATTATCCGGTCCGGTAGTCAGCTTAGGTTTTATTTGCTTCAAGGCTAAGACAACTTCATCCTCCTCAAATCTAGTAATATTGAGTAGTAGTTCATTGCTCATTAAAAAGTCATCAGTTTCTTCGGTGGCTGATGAAGACGAGTAGTATTTGGAGAAGTTATCCACAAAAGCATTTAATATGTCGTTCGGTTCCAAAAGTTCATTACCATTGTAAATCATCCTGCTTGATAAGTTTGTTGATTTTCGCTTAGAATTTAAGAAGCCCCAAAATTTATTCGAATCTCTTTGTATTTCGTTCTCAGCTTGTCTGACATATATTTTGTATGCTTCATCTGAATCTATCTTAATTTTTGATCTAAGTTCCCTGAATGTCTGGTACGTTTTAGGATCATTGTTGCGTCTGTAAGATCGGTGAATCTTCTCCTTGCGTTTGATAAGCTTAATTATTGCTGAATTGAACCAGGGTGGGCATTTACGTATCGTTGCTCGGACATATTTTGGAGCACAGGTATCAAAAGCATTGTACAGTTTATTATAAAAGAACTCACACGCTTCATTCGCGTCTAAAAACTAATTAATGGCAAGACCCTCAGCAAAGTTGTCCAACGATACCAATTTTGCGTTGCGTCCATGACTATTAGCATAAGAAGTGTGGTTACCTATGTTGAAATCCCCTCTTATAACTAAATTTTTATCAAATAGGACGTGCGATGACAAGATAGCATCATAAAATTGCTCATATTCAGCATTGGTCTTATCAGGTGGTATGTAGACATTGCAAATGTACACTGAAAAAGAGTTGGTACAAACCTTGACTGCTACTACATCTGCTACTTAGGTATCTCTATCAAAGATGCTGTAAAACGGTCATCGATCGCAATCAACACACCACCACCTCTTGAGCAACCAGTGGTTACATAACCACGATCTGTCCGGAGCACATTATATGTAGTTGGAATAAATTCACTACTCATACATGAGAAATCTAACCAGGTTTCAGTTATCGCAATGATAGGATATTCACACCTACAAATAGCATTATAAAAAACAGCAGCTTTTGTTCGGAGTCCACGAACATTTTGGTAGTATATTAGAGGTTGCAGCCTATCACTACAATTAGAATCTAGTCCGATGAAGGGATGGATTGGCTGCTACTGACTGAGTAGGTCGTGCCTTAATCTATCAAGGGCTTCATTGTATGCCTTGCATTTCTGCTTGTCCCAAACAGCATGATCCGTTTGCACACTATCATCTTTCTGTTTAGGTTTCATACAGTTTGAGCATTTACGAGTCTGTGATTTGCAATGTTTGACCTCATGATTCTCGCTACAGAGTGGGCAAACAACTGCACCTTTACATTTGCTAGAAGAATGATGGAATTCATTACATTTAAAGCAACGATACACATCAATAGCATCGTAAACAGCGCAATTGTCATACCCCTCAAACAAGTAAGCAGCTTTAACAATTTTCTCATAACTACTCCTATCCACCTGAACAATAGCTTGATATACAGAAGGGTCTTTTTTAGTAGGAAGGTGCTTAACAATTTTACATTCAAAATCATCTTCGAAGATATCTGTATTTCCTTTTAATATCAAGTGCCGTAATTTATCATCTGAATATTTATCTGACATATCCCGAGTTACCTAACGGAGACAGCATAATGGTAACAAACAGCATGCCGATGCCACGAAATGCATGGAAAAAACCAAGAGTAGTCAGCCACTGAGTCAGGTCCTGACTAATAGCGAACATTTGAACAGTATAACCTATTGTATCAGTTTGATTAGAACCAAACCACATGTAGTTGCATTTGCCAAGGTAACTAATTTCTATGCCTTTGTACTCCAAAGTATTCCCAATGCTTTCAACAGTGTCTTAATACAACTGTCTTCTTGCTCTTGGCTCTCACCCGTTTTTCCTTTGATCCTCAATTTGTTCCTCAGTACTATATGGCTGTCACAAGAGCTAAGATCTTACGGACCGCTCTGATAACCAATAATATCTTGACGTCGTTGAAGTCAGTCACACTTAAGAAACACTCAACACATGAGTAGCCACTACAGATATGTTACCACTATCATCTTGTTGAATCTCCGGATCCTCGAGCAACCCCATTATCTGCGCCCTCGCACGCGGCCGTGCGTAGATAACCGATATATAACAATTTGTTAGAGAAGGAGTGGAAGCAGCGAAGCACGGAGGCTGTTGCATGTACGCCGTGCATCTGCCGGTAAGCTCAACAAGCGTTAAAAACGTGAAAAATATCGCTAGGTGTACTTTGGAGTTTATCTGCTGCTGCTACGTAATCTTCATAACATGATGGCTTTTATTCGGATGACCCTAAAGCGACGGAATTTGCATGGAACATGAATAAATGTATGAGCCGAGCGCGCTACGACATTTGAATTATTTTTTAGTAAATCAAGTGGGTTCAACGTCAGCGTGTCCTCTATCAAAAAACATGAACAAGCTTCGTGTAGTCAGGTAGGATTAGCTTTTCCGCTACAACAACAGCTGTTGGGAACTTGAAACAAAATTCTTCGGAAAAATGCATGTTAAATTACTGCCACCGAAATACTTGTTTTTAAAAAAAACCTTATTTCGATTAACGGTACAAAAGGACTTTTGTGAAATCTTGTCACGACGATGCGTAAAACAGGACGGTTAGACAAGAAGTGACAAGATTTCCTCACACATGGATTTAGTGCAATGCAGTAGAAATATAATATGCTGATACAGAGAATGTTAACATGCGAACTTCAAGGCGCAAGATAAGATTCCATAGCGTAGCGACAATGCTAGCAAGAAATACAAGTACCAGGTGATAATTATAATATTATATAAAATACAGGGTGATGATGGATATACCTTGCATATGTGTGTATGTAGGTTATCTAGATCTGTTTAACCATTGTTACTGGCCGTACACGTTTATAGAAGGGTCAAGGTAGAGTCATGGAAAATTTTACCTAAATTCAAATCTCGATATTTTCTGAACGCAAAGAGATATCGAGTTGCCGTATTCGGGACCTTATTGACCAGCTCTGTGAGAACATGTACCGAGTTTGACCGGTATATTTCCTTTATTGATCCACTTATAGAGGGTGAGCAAATGAAAGAATGATTTCTTTTTAGCAAAGTTTGACGCCATGTCAGATTCTTAATTTTTAATCTTGGAAATTTTTCTGTGCATATCTTTGATCCTTCGACTATCCTGAAAAAAGTAGTTTCTCAAATCTTTAGAAAGTTGCCTACAACTGAAGTTATCGAATTTTTAACTTGCCGCAATAAATATCTTTCGGTTCGACCTCGTATTTTTTTTTCTGATTACCCTCTCCATGCAAATATGATGTTTCTTCGGTTTCATCCTAACTACCTACACCTCAAACATGCAATTGCTAAGCAACAATAGTATTTACTGTAGTCTTGACAGTATGATTTTGTTTTCTCAAAAATGCCTCGTCTTTTTAAAAAAAACGAGAAAACTGTATAAAATTATTGGAAGGAGGTCGTTTAGCGTATGATGTAGCTTTAATTTATAATGTTGATCGGTCCTCAATATACTGTTTAAGGCGTATATATCAGGATACCGGGGAAACGTTCTACTTGCAGGGAGGAGGTAATCCAAAAAAAGAAAAATACGAGGTCGGGCCGAGGCATGCCAATGCTGAATGAGAAAGGTACATATGAATAGCAGCGTTGGACAGCATCATAGCATTTTGAACAATAATTTTTTTATTTATTAAGAGTAGTAACATGGATGTGTTCATTAAGCTGTTTAATTACATAGTAAAATTTAAAAATTCGGTTTAAATTACATAATGTCAGAGTAGCAGATTTTTACTCCACGCCACTAGAGGCAATAGCGTTTTCTCGGGAACAAGAAATTCCACTGCAACAGTATGACAGAAAAAATATCCATTCTCACGAGAAACCCCAAGAAAGTCTCTTTTTTAGGGATAAATGTAACACTTTTGTAAAATTCGATAATTTGAGTTATAGCCAACTTTCACAAATTTGAGAAACTGCTTTTATCAGGATAGTCCAAAGATTAAAAAGATGCAGTGAAGCAGTTCCAAGATCAAAAATTCAGAATCTGACATATCCCCAAACTTTGCTAAAAAATCTTACCCTGTATGAGTGAATAAATTAAAGGAATATACAGATCGAACCGTGTACGAGTTTTCTAAGAGCTGGTCAAGAACTTTTCGAATATCGCAACTCTGTATCTATTTCAATTGCAAAAATATTGAGATTTGAATTTGGGTAAAATTTTCCATGTTGCAAAGCAACTGTCTAAGTTTACATCAAGGTAATTAATTCTGAGCCACTCAGTAATCTGCTTCCGGGCACTAGTAACTCTATATACGATATCGTTTAGGAAAAGTGATCACCTAAAATTGCCAATCATTTGCCCAGACGCAGTTACATTATGGTAGCAGAGCAAAGTTAGGCAATAGTGATTACATACTATACGCTACTACTTTTGTCATTATCACGAAAACTAAACTTATCCAGTCTTTACATTTCACCTTGAAATATTGCCAACTCGGTTTGATACATAATTAAGTGATGATGTACCCGTCCAATTCATTTAAGTCTGGCGACTAGGAGTCGTTATAAAATGGTATCTCGAATATCCATATCGACTCACGAAATAGATGTTCCAAAACATTACATTTTTATGAAAATGGTGGATGCCCCGTGAGTAGTATTACTCTAAGCATTTATTTGTTTAGTATGTTCTGAAAAAACATGGTCCAGGCAACATGTAGATTCGTTAAGAAAGCTCCTTTTCTAGTAAGAATATGCAAATTATACGAATCAAAGTATTTTCGGAGTAGACCGGAAGATTCTGCTTGGACTGTAATAGTTTAGAAATTTCTTGGAAGTACTTTCTGACTACATATTACAGCGTCGACGATCCAAACCAATCGAGGAATTAACCACCTTTCAATAAGGTGTCATTCTGGTTATATAAGACTTTTGAGGCAAACAGGAGTTTACACAACGTCAAAATAAGGATACAGTGAAGCGTTCAGTTTATCATCTCTATACTCAAGTCTATAACGTCATCGTTGTCTATGGCTATTACGCAAACATACCTTTCTTGGTAATGAAGTAAGAAATCCACGATCTACATTCTTTGAATTCTGTTTAATCTAGTTGTTTGCTAAACACCTCTCCAAGCGAAATTGCACATGCTGAAAACAGTTCAAGTGGGGCCGACGCAGAATAGGAAAGAAGAATGAAAACTGATATATAAACTATTATGTAAGTACTCCTTTAGAATGATATATCACGTTTCAGAAAACTGTTCCCACAACAAAAGTGCATTGTGTAGCCTGCCTGGAGCAACGCTTTTGCCTCTGAATAGACATGCACTTTTATGGACCTTAAAAATACATTCCTTGTGATGTAAGCGTCTCTTGCACGATATGGTATAGCTACGGGGCGTCCAACCTCACGGATAAACCCTCAAAGTGTTGCACACTATACGGATGTTGAATTTTAAGAGTGCACGTCTATTACCAGGTATCAAGAAAAGTAAAAAGGTGTTTTAGTAAGTCATCTTACTAAACAGGGTGTTTCCTAGAGAGGATTTCTAACTCTGTAATTTTGTTCATCATGTACAGGCGTATCGTAACTGTTTAAAAAAAACATCCTCCAAGGACTGTAACAGAGGGAAGGAGATAGTGCCGTCTAACGAGCAACCTTGATGATAAGCTGTTCAGTAGAGTACCCTAGACAAAGTTATTGTAAACCTCTGTCCACCTCTGAAACTGGATACAGCTGGGTAGAAAACGAATTTCTCGTTGGCATGAAAATAAGTCATATAAAAATCCAAGATCGCAAAAGTCAAGTTAATTGTTCAGCTATTTCCGTATATACAGGGTGACTTCGAAGTTGAGTCATTTATTTTAACAGTGAGTAGATCTGATCAAAGAAATGTTTTTTTCCTTTACCATTTTTCTGGTAAAATTAAAGTAACAAAGTTATAGCCCTTTGGAAGTTTGAGTACCGCCCTGTCTCAATAACATCATGTGCTGGTGTTTGGCAACAACGGATATAATCCACCTTATCGGTTCATCGCATCGGAAACAAAAAAGCGAAAGAATTTGGAACGATGTTTACTTTATTCAGTTCAGTTATACATACAATCAGTGTCAGTCGCGTGTGAATAGTATCTGTTGCGTGGCTCAAACGAAATAAAAAATGGCACATGTTTATGCGGATCGGTTTCCCAATCGAGTGCAACCAACCCCTCGTGCCTTTGTTAATAGTAGTACAACGGACTCGTGAATCAGGTGACTTCAGACCTCACAGGGGACCTCACGATCAAATACAGGTCCGCACTGAAATACTTGTCGGGAGGATACTTTATAAAACAAGGTAAAATTTTTTTTTTATTTTTTTTTTATTTTTACACACATATTTTGGTTTATCTTCCTTCTACAATCATTATCTGAAAATTAATGACTCAACTTCAAAGTCACCCTGTATATACAGGGTGTCTGCAAAGTTGGGGTTTTCCTTTACACGACGTGTAGATCTTGAAAACATAAGCAATTTTTCTTAGTACCATATACACCAATGTCTTAAGGGAACCGAGATAAAGGGCTCTGCAACATCAAAAATATCTGAATACCGTCCTGTAGCCACGACAGTCCCGAGTGGTACTAGGACACTAGCTCAACCCGACGACAGAACTGGGTCGGGGTCAATGTGTCAGGTCAGTATGCAACCTTCAACCGACGGTTACGGTCATGCGTGTAGAGGTAATCGCGTAGACAAGAATCGCTCAACACGCACTAGAGGCGTGGCTAGAGAAGTGCAAGTATCAAAAACTAAAGTGTGGCAAACGCTGCGTGAAGAGGGGCTGTATCCGTTTCACGTCCAACGTGTACAAGCCCTTTAACCTGACGATTTTCTAGCAAGAGTGCGGTTTTGTGAGTGGTTGTTGCATCAACATGACAATAATCCGGACCTTTTGAAGTGCATATTGGTGACAGACGAATCTACGTTCACGCGTAATGGGGTGAATAACTTTCGCAACACTCATGTTTGGTCAGTAGAAAATCCGCACGCTGTCCGTCGGGTACATTTTCAACAAACATTTTCGGTCAATGTTTGGGCTGGCATGGTGAACGGTATGCTCATTGGACCATTTATTCTCCCAAATCGATTAGACGGGATGCAATACCTAGACGTTTTACGCAACATTTTGCTTTCCTTGTTTGCCTGCGTCTGCTCGCTAGCGCATCAGCTGATTTCATTTTCTGTTGGAGCGGTATGATTTTGGGCAGAGACGTACTTAGCCCTTCTCGTCAACTGGAGAGTGAGTACTTTTTCCTTTATTTTTCTTTTACTTGGTCGCCCTCTTTTCACTACACATTACCTTTGTTATTTCAAAGGTAGTTGTTTCTGAAAAGGAAAACCCCATCTTTGCGGTCAGCCTGTATATATATATATATATATATATATATATGTGAACAGTAGTCATTGCCAAAGCCAACGACCAGTTGGGCACAGAATACAATTAATTGTGAATTGGGAAATTGACAAATCTTTTAGGCTTAAGTTGACTCTTTTGACGATAAAATCAAGCTTTCGGCATTTTCCATGGAGCCTTCATCAGGATTTCGTCGGTGAGGTTGCAGCCACAAGGTGTTTCAAAACGAACGTCATATCGAACTTGTAATCAGTATAAAAACAAAAGGACAGGGACATTGGGCTTGTTGAAAAACGACAGATACCCTCGTTACATGTTAAAAATATCAATCCACCCGAACAAGTTAAAAAGTATTACACGTGAGAAGACATTTTGTTGAAACAATCGGAATGCACTCTCTAAGCTTCTACTTCCCAAACTTGGTATAAGACAAACTAGTGTTCGAATAGTCTTAAATCCAGAAGTTGACAATTTCTTTCAAAACTTAATGCAAAATAATTATTGTGGAGGCTTAAATAGCCTTATACTCTTCGTGTTGCTTTTACCTCCCACGCCTATGGGCGAGGATGTAATGTAATAGCGGAAAATGAGATATGTTTTTTGGATGTTATATGACATGTACATCACGAAAAACCATGTCCTTCATTTCTGCCGGTCTGTCTGTCATTCTGCCCACAAATCCTTGGCCCGTCTATAATGTGGAATGTACTGTTCGGATTTGAATGAAATCACACACTTATTGTTACTGGTATACCAAGGTCAAGAAACCTTTGTAAATTTTGAAACTTGGTCCAGTGGCAGCGGAGCAACGGACAAAAAATGGAAAAAGCAAAATCGCTGAAATTTCGTTTTTCACACGTTTAATAGGCTCCTGACTAATTTTTGAAAAATCTTTGTAGACGTTAAAAATTAAAAGCTGGGGCTGTAGGGGTTGGGGGATAGTATAAATCAGTTTTATGTCGGTAGTATGTATATCCATATACTTCCAGTCTCCCAAATTATACGCCAGATATTGATACGTACATCATACATCACAGATTTCATTCCATTCCAGTTACTCGTATAACTCGTATAACTGTATAGGCCTGTTTGGTTCACTTGAACCATTTATGTAATACATGTTCCTAATTAACTCATTTTCTTATAACAATAATCCTTTATGGACTGATGACACCGTGGCGTGGGAAGTGCAGAGTCAACTTACTTGACGCCATTTTCTTTGTGTAACGTAATTTGTCATTAACATTTATATTTGAGGCAAAAATGCCTTAATGCGATCGCGTGATCTACGACGCCCTTATTCGCCGCGGATAGTTACTGTTGCTAAACCTGACCGATTCATGTTGGCTGGTGATCCCGATTTGATATGCAGGTATGGGCGGCGCGAATGCTGAAATGAATACTTCGACTCGTAACTGGAGGTGGCCATCTTACCGACCAAATCGAAATCGCAGAAGCCGAGTACAGCTAATCTACAGTTATTCCCAATAAATTCCTAACTACCAGAAAATGTCAAGAGCAGTATATCTAAAACTACTTGAAGATATTATGTTACCTTGGAACTTGTTCAACTCGAAGGACGATGCATCGCCAAAATTAAACTTATTTTTTTATCATTGTAATATCAATAGCAAAACAAACTTTTACAATGAATACCATAAGATTTTATTCTAGATATGAATATTTACAGCGAAAAATTTTAGACCTTTTGGTACGTGCTATAATACGACTTTCATTTGTATAATGAAGTTATTCTTTTTGAATTGCGTTTGCAGACACGTCATTCGTATGTTGAAAATCGCAATTTTAGGATCTCTATACTTATGCCCTTATTGTTACGCGTACATTTTTCAAACTTCACAGTTAACTCGCATATTCAGGCAGTTGTTATGTATTTCTAAAAAATGTTAAACACATATCTTCACAAAATTTGGCGCAAGCGAACTATTATTAGTGCTAAAGTCGGGAATCTATTTTTTTTGCTTGTTTACCACTTTCCTTTGAACATAGTCTGTCCCAATATTACTACTGACCTCTATCTCCTGTAGCACTATGATTGGTAGGCAAAAGCTGATGGCATAGCACACCGTTAGACCTTTATATGCGAAATTGCTAACTCAACCCTAGCCACATGCTTCCATATGAAATAGAAAGCTTAACCGAAGCTCCATGTATCCGCTTAGATATACTTTCTTGGGATACATCCAAAACATCTGCTACTCTCAACCTCCATCATATTGTTTTTGGCCTGGAGAAATTTTATATTCGGGCACATAGTTTCAAATCACACGGAAAGCCGTATGTACTGTTGCATAGTTTATCGTTGTGCATTAAAGATATACTAGATGGGTTCAGATGGAGGGATCGAAAACAGGAAGGTGCCGTACATCCTTTAAAATGGAGCATGCCTTGTAAATGTCGTACTTCTCTACTATTTATACCTTAGGAGAGGAAAATGTTGTAATATTTATATGCGAGTGACTGCATAGGCCTTACACAGAACCACTTTAAATAAAAAGTCCCATTTTTACTTACCACTCAAATAGTTTTCGTGTTTGCCATAACATATTTTGAAGCCGATAAAGGATAATAGATTTTTCGTAATACTTTATTTTTTCATCACGAAGGTTCTGGGTCTTCCCCTTTGTGTGCTTATTGTCAGTATTCTAGTCCAGTTTTTGTTTGTCGGTCCAGCTGGATGTTTACTGTTATGTGTCGCGTGTCTTCCAAATAACGTCTGCAATAATTGACATTAAATTTGTATATGAATAAACCTAATATAATTGAACAGAGAACTCATGCTTTGAAGTGTGTATGCAGTAACAGCCCTGGCGACTGACTGACAAGAGCGTTTTCTGTACTGTCGGGAAAAAGTGTTTGAATCAATTGTATGTTTTCCAACACGACTGCTGCATTCTCTAAAAGACAGACTAGTAAATGCCGAGCTCAACAAATCAAGGAATAGAGTAAGAACGCTACGAACCAAAACAGCAAAATTTTCTACCTGACTACCCAGGTAATCAATAATCATCAAATACTTTTTTTAGAAAATTTGACTAATTACTTTCCACCTATTCCAACAGCAACATCCAAATTTAAATTGGCAGTTCCTTCACCCTCGGCTTCATCAAATCTATGAGCCTTTTTTAGCCACTGGTCAGATAATGCAATTACAACACGTTCTTCTCAATCCTCGTCCGCTGTATTGACTGACGGTGCTTGTTCTCAACAATTTCACGTTACAGGTGGGATGACTACCACAGCATCTCCTCAGAAGTGAAACGCGCGTATTGCTTTGAATGATACGGCCAACAGGCGGAATCTAAACTAAACGATATCAGAATTTCGTTCAAAACCGAGTGTGACTTCGTTCGTCTGTCAAAAGAAAAGGACGCGCGTCGTCGTATGTTCTCTCTTCTTCCAGAACGGAGTATCAACTCGGTAGTCAGAGATATTCCCGCAAATTTTTCGGCACCGAAGATCAAAGGGGAATCATAATAAACATACACTTCCCGCTACATAATCCAATTAAAACGCAGTGGCGGCGCACCCATGCCTTTCGTGGTTATGATGATGCATGAGCTGTTCAGTGAACAATAGCTGATAGATCTAGCAATCATAGTTGAAATTCAAAAGAACTGATCCATTGGTATCTCCCAAACGCCTAAGATGTGCTTCTAACCACTTGATGCATGTATGCTTTCTCATAGGACAAGAGGAACTTAGATGTGCGAATTGAGGAGCGCACTTCGCCTATAGTCCAACTTACAGACTCACCCACAGGAGGGATCTGGCAGTTGTCAGAAAAACGCAGTAAGTCATACCCGGAAGCAGCTGTCTTAACGTCCTCGGCTACCCCTTTTGTTCAAATCACTTTGAACATGTAGAACGCGGCAGCCATTGAACGGCTAAGTACAATAGACAAACTGCACTCATCTAAATTCCTTTATGGAATGGTCTGTGCTTGAAGCATGTTCCCAAAAAAACTAAATTTCCATCAAACAATATTGGATAGGAGAATAGACGGGGTCTGTAATAGGAACCATTACTTAATCCGGGAGATCGTTTAGCTTTGTGGAATTATTTTGTTACATGGCTCTAACAGATTAAAGATTAAATGGTAGAGTTGATGGGTTGACTATGTTAATTAAACTTGGTACTCACTATCACGGAAGCACAAACACTGACAAGCAAACCACTGGAGCGGCTTACGTGGTGATCAATACTGCAGGAGGCATTTCGTTAAAGGTCACTTAGGTGTATGTCATGTGTGGTGCTAGACTGCGAGATAAGGACTTGGAAGTCCTTCTGGAGCTCTCGGGCCCTCTTATTCTGGCATGGAACACCGATCGCAACAGTTAGAGCTCCAGTCCACCTCTGGGGCTCGGCTTTACAACCATGTGATGAGAAACGGGTATCCATCTCACTTATAGAATAGGAGAACCTACACACCATCCTTTCAATCACCTTCAGGCGCCAGACGTCATGAAGGTTGTCGCTGCTAAAAAACAGATTCAGTGTTACGTCTCGGACCTTGTACGGCATCTCTAAGTTCATAGAACATTCAAGTGCCGGATGCTCCGCTGTTC
Source organism: Acanthoscelides obtectus (assembly GCA_963669975.1). Taxonomy (NCBI): domain Eukaryota; kingdom Metazoa; phylum Arthropoda; class Insecta; order Coleoptera; family Chrysomelidae; genus Acanthoscelides; species Acanthoscelides obtectus. The sequence continues at coordinate 48,629,258 of CAVLJG010000003.1, forward strand.
GATTTTCTTCCGACGGCGCGCATGACGTCACGCTGAGAACGAATCACATTTGGGTTGATATGGATAACGTGCATATTTTCACCTACAGATCAAACGGTTGGACGGATTCTCACACATAGAACATAACTTCATATTTCTACATTACCTATATTTTAGTATGTTCTGTAGAGCAGGATTAATGCTCATGACATTCATATTGCACTAAATTATTCATTATTTCACAGAACTTCCTAAATACATTTAAGTGTGAAAATGTACGCAACTGGAAAAGTGGAAAAATAGAGTTATCTTCCTTTTGCAGTAAGCTGGCGGTATAACAATAAATGGAAATGACTTAGTCTAAGCAACAATTTTTCTCCATTTCCTTTTACGATCTTTCTGGTCTTTCAAACTTTTCAGTTCTTTGATCCGGTAGCACATCCTTGACATGAAAAGTGGTTTTTTAGCTATTTTTTTTAGGGCAGTTCTTCAACAGAAATTCGCCTATAAAAATTTGCTTTTCCTTCACTATTCCGACCGTTGAGCCCTTTGCCTTTTTTCGTAAGCACTTTTCCGCTTTTTCCCAGCAACAGATGTAGATGGTCCAGGTGATCAAAGCGACTTGTTCAAATTTTCTGTAGGATTGGCATAATCTTTTAGAACACGATATCTTTTAGGGGTGTAACCCAATAGGGTATGTTTCAAATTGACCTTATAGGCACTTTCACAAAAGTGCTTCGAGCAAACCCTACCGCTTTTTACAGTCACTTTGTCTTTTCTTTTTGTAAGATGTGGCCTTAACAGGTCTGGGTATTAAGGAATACTGTGGAACTTCATGACTTTGCAAGGATTCTGTTTGGATTGGTTGTCAGAATTACATCCCACAACAGCACCCACGTTTTTGATCAATTTATCAACCACACAGGGTATATAAAGTATGTATAACTAATGCAACAAGTCACAAAACCTCCAAAAATCACCAACAAATCGAAGTGTATAGTATTAACCACGATAAACGTACACAGCAGTGACGCTACAACAATCCTGCCGCTGGTAACCACAAGTTGACATCTCTCAAGGTGACGTCACGAAGTTACGCCCACATAAGGAACATCCTATCTTTAGTGTATGTGTTTCGGGGAACATTCAATAAACAAGAATATAGACATATATGTGGTTTGATTCAGGCAGACAATGAAGTCATACGAACATGAAAACCACACGATGAGTTACAGGAGTAACATTAATCTACCTGTTGGAGATGGGTTTTGGGCATTTCGTGGACGAGGAAACTCTTCCAAAGAAACGAGTTGCTTAGGTACTATACAAGTCTATTCCGATCGGAGTAGATGCGGCTGAACCTTTCAATGTAGCGACTTTTCCACCTTGGTTTCAACCTTCTGTTGTGTGATTGAATACTAAACAGTTGAGAAAGTTCTCAAATACTGAAGGCCGCACCTCGAACTGTGATCAAAATTAAATTGTGAATTTCAGACCAAGCAAAACGATTTCTTTACAAAACCGATCAAATTAATTTTTGGCAGTAACAGAATTATTCGAATTGTAAACCAATAATACTTAATCGTTTTGTACAATAAATTATTAACTTGTTTTCATTACTTTATTCCTCCGTTCCTTTCTTTCCTTTTTCCTCTTTCCTGTGATGGTTATGATTTCCAATTCTTCTGTTTAATCCTTGTTCATGCAAGAGATGATTTAACTCAAAGTTGGTTGCATTACGTCTTCTGGATTCCTTTGAAGGTACTTACATTTGTCGAGGGCTCAGCATTTAATAGCTTTACTTATTATCAATGAACGAGATATTTAATGACTTTACGGACTCAGCTTTAGACGGTGAACGAAAATCAAGGGGTGGAAAAGTTGTACCTTGTGCTTGAATACGTTTCCCAAGTTTCTAATTACTTTAAAATTGATACCAATATACAACTCTTAATTAAATGTGACCTAGATATAACACCAAAGCTTTGACGAAGGAAAGTATAATCACTTTTCCTTTTATTTCTTCTCTAAGTGATGCCTTATATTAAGGGCGACAAAGTGGCCAAAGCATTCGCTAAATATTAATCCCTCGCCCTATGGCTGCACGCTTTCATGGCAATTAGCAGACAATCCAGCTGTAGTTCATCACTTCATAGCTAATTCGCTGGTTAAAATCGATTTCCGTACCTACATACTTTGATAGTGCTTTTGATGAACTGTGAAATATTCGTGTTAACAGTACAGTATCAGCAAGAGGTTTTTGCTGTAGACTTAAAAATTAAACAAGTTTTAACACATTCAAGGATATTATTTGTTAATACGTTTGAAAAATTTATATTTTACTGTATATCCTCTTCAAACCTCATTAATACCGCGTCGAAATAAATACGAGAACTCGATCGCTGCTTGCAGCTGCCTGCTAACGCATTCATAGCCTTCCGGCCAATAGGTGCATGGGAGGTACATAGTACGTCAATAGGTTTATGCCACCTGTGCAACGCTGCTACACTTCATATTCTATTGATATATGTGGCCCTGAATTATCTTCATTACTAAGAAAATATACAAAACGGTCAATGGCTGCTATCATGAAGATTTGTACGTCGGACATCACTTCTTTTGAGGGACAAACTACTACTTACTCAGAGTAAATAAACCAGAGGCTACACTCAGAACAATTCCTTAGTGCAGCTTCCAGACGCCGCCAGATAATAGAACGGCACGGGTATTATATAAAACACCTATAAAACGTCAAGAAAAAACCCCTATGAAATGTCATCTTGCAGACAAGGTACTTTTTAGGGTACAAACAGTCATTCCGCGTTTGCTCACTAGGATAGTTGTGAGCATCCATCTATGGACGAGTGGCTCAACTTCACGCATTGCTGGTTGCGTACGTTTTGTGGAGCTAAGTAGTATGTAGCTTTCATCTCCGAGAAGAAAATTGGTTGAATAGCAAGATCGCATCTGGATGATTATGTGTATTGGTCTGAGTGTATAAAATCAGTGATATGCTGTCATCGAAGTATATCTGTTAACTATTTCTGACGGGTTATTTATATTTGTACGTTATCATTTCTGAAGACAGGTTATGTTCAAAGTTATAAATTACGGTTTTTCCCGTTTTCTGTGTTTCCAAAGACATTGTGGATAATTACGTAAAATCACCACCGCGCCCGCGCTGTCTGTAATTACTGTTAGCATGTATATCACATGCAATTCGACAGTGTACAGTGAATATAATTACTTCTTATCTCTCTTATTTTTGATATACAGCAAATTTGCATATATAATTTCCAGAATGAATAAAAAAGTTGATGGGCAACATATATTATTGGCACACAAATCCTCACTATGCACCTATGCAGTACCGTTTCCTTCTAGCTATAGTATACAACTTACAGCTAAGACCTCCAGTAGTGCAATATCTGAATCATATTTTACATCGCATGAGAGCCAAGTATTGGTACTTGAAGCTTCATGACGTTTAGGCAACACGTACAACTACAAAACAAGTTCCCCACGTGTCGTGTCCGTCAGCTAGTGCTAAGTTAACGTCTTGTAGAAAAACCTACATATTGTCACAAAAAAAACAAACTAATGTCAAAAAAAAATCGACATAATGTCACTTTTCAAGATACGTAATACTTGTGCTGGTGCGGAAGGTCACGCGCACCGACAAGCTGAGGAAAATCGACGCGTACTACGTACAGTCAGACTTTTTTCGGTGCTTTCCAACAATCAATTTTTTATAGTAGACCAGATCAGAGCTGTTCATAGCAAGGTACATCACTAATTTGTTTGGATGGCTATTTGATACTATACGACAGTCAGAAGTTGCTTGTTGGGAATAAGCAAATTTTTTAGTAAAAAGGTGGACTCGTTACCGCCGAGAGTTAAGTATTTGTAGAATGCATGATACACCGTACATACCGTAACGTACCTATTTAATGTATATTTATATGTGCTCACTATGCAGTCCTCCAGTCTGAAGTGCTAAGTCTGAATATCTCCACAAAAATATCACTTAAGTATCACTTAATTACAGTCTGATAGCTTATTTCGGTATAGCAACTCTTAATCAAATAGAAAAAACAAAAAACACTGTACCGACAAATAAGTATGAAATCCTATACTATAGATAAATTACAAAGCAGAGCAGATATATTGTGCTGATCACGTGGAACAACGGAAACGAGTATCTTGATACTTCGGTAAGGATTACATATACTCCACCCACTTCGATGGCCCAGTAAAATCCAACAGTCCCGAGATATAAAATCTATTCAACAGTAAACTTTTAGTTAATTTTTAGTCCATGTATAAGCTTAAGAGATGTGGAACATGTTTCTTGGTCTATTCCACCAATAAACTTCATTCCAATCAAATTCTAATAATTTTCTCCTCGCGATTTAATAATAATTGTTAATTTAATTGCCCATTAATTATAAATATAGTTAAGTCAACTGCCTCTGGTCGGTTTAACAATTTCTTACATAACACATTCTAAAAATCACATCATCTGAAGTGATTTGGCAACGAATCACACGCCCACAATTCGTTCCATCTTTATACACAGACATTGACAATCTTAGGCCTTCTGTCAAAGGGTTCATCTCACTCATTATTCCATGTCCACCATTTTGTGCAATCATCAAGTGGCTTCACGATGTAATGCTTTCATGTTCTAAAAATTTTTGATCTGTTTTTAACTTGTACTTGTCACACAGTTGTGTGTATTTTATATAATTTTGACCATTGCACCATCTATCCAGCTTTCCCCATGTTACTGGGTGTTTCCCTCATCCTGTACTTAAACAACAATAATTAGCAACATCCTCACATACCACTGTAAGTTAAGTCAATTTAAATTCATTTTACACTATTGTTGCTACTGTTATCAATGTAATTGCAGCTTCTGATGATGATGGCAAAGTCCATTGAAAGCTAGAGAGAATAAAAAAGTATAAAGAGTCCTCTTTGCTTAAATTTTTGTCGAAGTACCCAACAAAAGGCGGAAGCTTTAATTTTTCACCTATATATATATATATATAGTATTCATAGTTAATTGCTTTAACTGTTAGGAGAAGAAATCCTTTAATTTCTTTGGGTAGAAGGCAAAGTATTGCAAAAGTACACTTTTATAACTTAAAATCTCAAGCTTCGAAGAATTATTTCTTCATCGTCTGGAGCTGGAAACAATTATTAAAATTGCAACTAATAGTAATTAGGAGAAAATTATTTACTTACTAAGTCGGCGAGATTGTTGCTGAAATTTCATCTTTTTTTCCACTGATAATCTCCACATTATCCTACTCATGCCGGCCGACTGACATTCTACAGCAGCGTATGAGGTGTGACCTTGAAAATTATTAGTAGGTCACCCATTATGTAGTACTGTGAAGTGTGTTGGCTAATAGTAAGGCGTTTTTGTGATGTATAGTGCAAGAGGTTGCGCTATTGTTGACCGATGAAGTGCGAAGAAATTTTCCGAACCCAACAGAAGTTGCTTTGGAAGGAGTGTGATTTGAATGTTAGCCTATCAAACAACTGACAAATCCGTAGGGGGTATCACCACTTGAGGACGAAGACATTGAGAAATTTTGATTTGATTTTATTAAGATAGTGAAAAACTATTGTGTGTAGATTTACCGATTATATTGGGACAAAGCTATGCTGGGGGAGGTATGTTGCTTTTCCAATTTTTCGCAGTTCAGCAAATATGCGTAGACGACGCAAAGTTGATTAACATCCGCTTTTTTGTTCATGCAGTTGTCTGTCATAAAGATATGTGACATTTAAAAAACAGGCGTTTTGATAAGTGGATGTTTTTCTCTGTCTAGCACCTTGATATCATTGTATCCCATTTTATGCCCTGTGGAATTGACGTGTGAAGTTAGAGCATATCTTTCTGGATGCAGTCTGGCATCACTTTTATGTGAAGTTATTCTACCTTTAAGGGATCTTGAGGTTTGACCTATGTATGTGAGATTGCAGTTATTACAATTGATGGAGTAGACAATGTTGGATAGGCCAAGCAGATGAACTCTATCATTCATTTTGGAGAAGACACTGTTGACTGTGAGTGTTGATTTGTAAGCCATGCGGCAATTCGAAGTGTTGCATAATCTAGAAAGTTTTGGTTTTAGATATTTAACGTATGGTTGCACTGCGAAACTAGTACTAGAAATTGATGGAATGTCTGTATCATTAGGAGGATTGTCATTGTTTTTGGGATTGTTGTTATCATTGTTATGTGACGATGGTATAGCAGCGGGAGAGCTGAACAAGATTCTGTTTGTCAGGTATTTTGGATAACCATTATTCGTGAAAAGTGGACAAATAAACCAAGACCAGAAAAAATCACTAACCACATACTACTCAGTCTCACGAAAATGTTATGCCCTGCCTAAAATACATGTGAGAAAATTATCATTTTCTTAGGGAAAATCAAACACTTCATAACTTGTATCACATGTATTCACTCCAGCATCTGTTACAAGACTGACTATGACTAACCACCTTGCCCACAAAAACACATCGCAGCACATCGGAATATTTACGGTCGCCAGAAGTAAACAAAACATATTCAATAGACAAAACATATTCGATAGACAAAACATATTCGATGGCGTAGCGTAGCGAATCAGCGAAAGGCTCACACGGCCAATCCTGAATCTAAATTCGTTCTCGAATTTTACCTCCTGACCCATGTTACAAGAACACCATTTAGACTATATAATGTAGCAAAGAACACGTCATTTCAACGGTTAGACCCTCACGATCTAAACGCAAAGAGCACGTCTTTCAGCTTTTAACGATACATCACTCACTATTGCAAAGAGCACGTCATTTCAACGATTAGACCCTCACGATCTAAACGCAAAGAGCACGTCTTTCAGCTTTTAACGATACATCACTCACTATTGCAAAGAGCACGTCATTTCAACGATCAAGTCCTAATGACCTTGTCGCAAAGAGTACGTCTTTCAACAAGTAGCAAGGTTTTTTTTTAACCAGCAAGGTAAAGAGCACGTCATTTCAGCAGTCAAGGTCTCATTACCTTGATGCAAAGAGCACGTCTTTCAACCCAAAACTTTTTTTTTTCTTTTTTTTTTCACTAATTTATTTTGTCAGGTTTTTGTAATATCAAGGCTCACACGGTTATAGCCTAACAAATACTTTATAATAACAACAACGTAAATCATAATCATTATTCATGTCTCTAAATATAACATACAACATTCTCATAATACCAACAAAAGAATGTACAAAAAGGGATAAACAAATAACAATGGTTATTAAATGTTATCTTATTCAAATTCACCTGGCCATACCCGCATCATATCATTAGCAACAATTCTTTTGCGATTGGTCGCCAAATTTTTAATTTCTACTCGGTCATTAGGCAACAACTGTAAAATTTCGAATGGACCTTCGTATCTAGGGTCTAGTTTAGCTAGGTGCGAATTTCCAGATGGATGGAAAACTATGTCTCCTACTTTAAAACTGTTAGTTGTTTTTCGGCTTTTATCAAATCTGTCTTTTGACTCTAAACCGCAACGCAGAGAGCGTTCATAGGCAGTTTTACGATCATTAATTAAATTTTGATCAGTAGTCGTCACTGGTTTTATACTCTCTGTTAAATTCTGAATGTCCATGGTATCCATAAGTTGCCCTGTTAACAAATAGAGCGGGGAAAATCCCGTGGTTTTTTGGATAGTAGTATTAAGGGTCAGTTGTAACTTGGGGAGAACGCTCGCCCATTCTGACTTATTATTATTGACATTTACTCTGAGCAGGTCTAGAACTGTTGAGACGTATTGCTCTACCTGCCCATTTCCGCGTGGGGCACTTTTGGCAATTAGATGTTGGGTAATGTTTAATTTTGAGAGTAACTCTTTTACTTGTTCGGTTCCCCACTCAAAATCGACTCCTTTTTTTGTTAGGTTTGTAATACAAGCTGTGCGCGTTGAAAATTCAGGGATGTACTTGCGAAAGTACCCGGCTAGGCCCATAAATTGGCGGACCTGTTTGACATTTTTTGGATCGGGCGCATTGAATAAAGCTTTTAATTTTCCTTCGTCGGGCCTTACACCATCTTCGGAAATTTCTCGACCAAGATAAACAATTTTTTTCTGAAAAAATTTGCATTTGTTAATGTTTAAGCTGAAGCCCGCTGAGGTAAGGGACGCTAGGACCCGATCGAGTTTTTCTAAACCTGTCTGGATGGTTTTTGATGGAATGATTACGTCGTCCATATAAACCAGCGCATCGGTATCTTTGAGCTTACCCAGAGCTTTACAAATCGCCCGTTGAAATACTGCAGGGGAATTCGATAGACCAAATGGTGAACGCAGGTATTCAAAATGCCCGTCAGGCGTGACAAAAGCTGTTTTGGAAATAGAGTTTTCGGCCATAGGAATTTGATGAAACCCCGCTGCCATATCGAGAGTCGTAAAATACTTGCTTCCCCCTAGCTGATCAATTTGGTCGTCTATACGTGGCAATGGAAACCGATCTTTAATGGTTATTCCATTAAGGGCGCGATAGTCTACGCATAAACGTCGGCTGCCATCTTTTTTGTACACCAGAATAACTGGACTAGCAAAAGGCGACGTGCTTTCACGTATGATATTGTTTTGCAAGAGGTCGTCAATAATATCTTTTACCTTTTCTCGTTCGGACAATGACATTCGGTAAGGGTTATAACAAATTATTTTATCGGTTTTTAATTTGATTTCCATTTCACCGGTTGTTACAGCCCTCACGGAATTACCAACAATTATAGAATCGCTATATTTTGATAATAATTTCAACAAGGCGTCGAAATCATGTCCATTCAGTGGTGTTTGAATTTTCTCGGGAGAAATTGTTACGTTTTGAATCTTTTTAGATTCTATGTTATTTGTGTCATCGAGATAAATTCTAGACCCACATGAGTCAGTGCAAATTCTGATTCCTTTATGATTAAATAAATCTCTACCCAAAATTGCATCTAATTCCATAACAGAAGTTTCGACAACATAAAAACTAATTTCAAATGCCGTCCCCTCTCTCTCAACTAGTAAATTAGCCCTTTGACAACTTGGTATTGAATTGCCTCCTACACCCTTTAACATTATGAAAGTTGGTTCGAAATGACAGTGTAATTTATGGGCGACTTCTCTGCTTTATTTTGACTTTTGAAGAAGCATTTTTCAGAATTATGCCCGAATTTCGTACAGATCTCACAGGGTTTCGCAATACTTGGCAGATTATTTGAGCTTCTCGCCTTATTAGTATTATCGTATTTAAATAATTTAAGCGATTTAAAACAATTCCGGCTGATATGACCAGGTTGTTTACAGGAATAACATATTTTTCTCTCATCATTATGTTTAAACGGATTCGGGCGTTTTGGCGCCCCTACTTGAAGCTGAGAGTCTTGTTTATTAATTTGATAGTTGCTAAGCAAGTTAAGTAAGGTCGAAATGGAATCAACTCTACTATTAGAAGCAGCTGTTTTGACATGTGTGTCCGTTATATCACCAATAACTATCTCAACTATTTGACTATCACTCAAATTAAAATCTAGAGAGTTTAACAAAGATATTTTTTTTCCTTGCGTACTCACAATATCCCGTGGCTTGGTCACTTCTGTACATACTAGCTTTACGTAACCGCTCACTAAGATTCCTCTTCGCAGGATAAAGCTGACAAAGCTCGGCCCGGAAACTAGCCCAAACTTTATTTGATGGGTGCCAGTTGTCATACCAATCCTTTGCGTCACCTTCCAGGGCACCCGCGGCTCTGCAAAGCTGTTCAAAATCAGTCCACTTGAACGTGGTCGCCAAGGTCTCCATATCATTGCACCAACCCATCGCTCCCGCATCGCTTTTTGAGGGATCGAAAGCTGGAATGTTAATTGGCGCAGAGGGTGCTGGCACCACCGGCGCCGCTGCGGCTTGTTGGGGTTGCTGCTGAATTCCTCGAAGAACTGCAGTTAAAACACTGGTTAATTCCTCCATTTCGACAGACTTTTAGCACTTAAGTATCACTGCCAAAAGTAACGCTCACTAGGTATATACGCTCAGGACAATGAATTGCTCACGCACGCACACTCGAAATAAGTCAGGTTGCACTATGTATTTCTTCTGTGGTCCTTTTAGCGAGTTGAATCCCACTTCTGATGTGAGAAAATTATCATTTTCTTAGGGAAAATCAAACACTTCATAACTTGTATCACATGTATTCACTCCAGCATCTGTTACAAGACTGACTATGACTAACCACCTTGCCCACAAAAACACATCGCAGCACATCGGAATATTTACGGTCGCCAGAAGTAAACAAAACATATTCAATAGACAAAACATATTCGATAGACAAAACATATTCGATGGCGTAGCGTAGCGATTCAGCGAAAGGCTCACATACATAAACCAACACTGTCGGTAAGACCTATAGTAGCATCAATCGGATTGGCCTTCGCTAATTTCAGATATACACAAGTCAGCCCACATTAAAGGTGAATACTACACTAAAGACTCTTTTGATGTATCCCGACAATTTAACAGGTTGCAAATATCACCGGGACATGTGATCGTAAGTCTAGACGCGGTATCACTATTCAGTGACGTGTACTTAGAAGCTTGTATCATATCCATTCACAAACATTGTGATATAATATGTCAGCACTGTAATCTAACTCTGGAATCATTGTTCACCATCTTAAAATATCTTTTTAACAACAATTATTTCACTTTCAACAATAATACCTATTCACAAACACATGGTTGCCCAGTGGGATCAGTGTTATCACCAATTTTAGCAGACTATGTAATGGATGACCTTCTTGATATTGTCATTCAGGTACTGCCTTATAACCTTTTCTTCATCAAAAAATACGTAGATGACATAATCGTTTGCCTACCCTTTGAAGGTTTGGATGATATTTTAGATGTTTTTAACAGCTATGACCCCTACATCCAATTCACCATAGAAAAAGAAGATGATAATCAATCTGTTCCTTTCCTGGCCTCAAAAATCATCCGAAATAACAATATCTTAATGGTAGACTGGTACATGAAGCCTATGGCAATGAATTTCAGATCCTACCACAAACTTATGATAAAGATAAATCTGGTGAAACAAATGAAAACAAGGGTCACTAGCATTTCTAACAGTACCTTCCATCTTTCAAACATACGCAAACTCTCAACACTTTTCACGAATATTGGTTATGATAATGATAACAACAATCCCAATAACAATGACAAACCTCCTAATGATACAGACATTCCATCAATTTCCAGAACTAGTTTCGCAGTGCTACCATACATTAAAGATCTAACACCAAAACCTTCTAGATTATGCAACACTTTAAATTACCGCATTGCTTACAAATCGTCACTCACAGTCAACAGTGTCTTCTCGAAAATGAAAGATAGAGTTCATCTGCTTGGCCTATCCGACATTGTCTACTCCATCAATTGTAATAACCGTAATCTCACATACATAGGTCAAACCTCAAGCTCCCTTAAAGGTAGAATAACCTCACATAAAAGTAATGTCAGACTGAATCCAGAAAGATGTGCTCTAGCTTCACACGTGAATTCCACAGGGCATAAAATGGGATACAATGATATCAAGGTGCTAGACAGAGAAAAACATCTATCAAAACGCCTGTTTTCGGAACTATCACATATCTTTATGACACACAGTTGCATGAACAAAAAGGCGCATGTCAATCAACTTAGCGTCGCCTACGCATATTTGCTGAACTGCGAAAAATTGGAAAACCAACACATCTCCCCCAACATAGATTTATCCCAATAATCGCTTAATCTACACACAATCATTTTTCACTATTTTAATAAAATCAGATCAAAATTTCTCAATGCTTTCGTCCTCAAGTGGTAATACCTCCCTACGGATTTTTCAGTTGTTTGATAGGCTAACATCCAGATCACACTCCTTCCAAAGCAAGTTCTATTAGGTTTTGAAAATTTCTTCGCACTTTATCGGTCAACAATAGCGCAACCTCTTGCACTATACATTACAAAAACGCCTTACTATTAGGCAACACGCTTCACAGTCCTAAATAATGGGTGACCTACCAATAATTTTCAAGGTGATCAGTGATGAAATCTCGGGGGAATTTTCAATAGTTGATAGTTTCAAAATCTCCAAATTTCTGCCAAAATCAATCAACGCCTGATTTTAAATAAAACCTTTCACAATGATTTGCTATTTAACAATAAAGTAATTCCGTCCTAATCGAACCTCATCAGTCCAGTTTTTTATTCGTCGACTATGTGTTCCCATCACTGCTGTTTAAAAAAAATTTCAGCAACAATCTCGCCGACTTAGTAAGTAAATAATTTTCTCCTAATTACAATTAGTTGCTATTTGATTAATTGTTTCCAGCTCCATACGATGAAGAAAAAAATTCTTCGAAAGCTTGAGATTTTAAGTTATAAGAGTGTACTTTTGCAATACTTTGCCTTCTATCCAAAGAAATTAAAGGATATTTATAATATATATATATATATATATAGCCGGCCGACACGTGTTGGATAATGTGGGGGTTATCAGGGGAAACAAAAAGATGAAATCTCGAGGGAATTTTCAATAGTTCATAGTATTAAAATCTACAAATTACTTCCAAAATCAATCAACAATTATTTAAAAAAAAAACATAAAAATGATTTCCCATTTAATAATAAAATAATTCCGTCCTCATCGAACCTCATCAGTCCAGTTTTTTATTCGTCGACTATGTGTTCCCTTCACTGTTGTTTTAAAAACAATTTCAGCAACAATCTCGCCGACTTACTCCAGACGATGAAGACATAGATCTTCGAAAGCTTGAGAGTTTAAGTTATAAGAGTGTACTTTTGCAATACTTTGCCTTCTACCCAAAGCAATTAAAGGATATCTTCTCCTAACAGTTAAGGAAATTAAATATGAATACTATATATACAGGGTGACTTCGAAGTTGAGTCATTTATTTTAACAGTGAGTAGATCTGATCAAAAGAAATGTTTTTTTCCTTTACCATTTTTCTGGTAAAATTAAAGTAACAAAGTTATAGCCCTTTGGAAGTTTGAGTACCGCCCTGTCTCAATAATAATATGTTCGTGTTTGGCGACAACGGATATAATCCGCCTGACCGGTTCATCGCATCGGAAACAAAAAAGCGAAAGAATTTGAAACGTTTATCACGATATTTTTCGTCAGTCGATAAAGCGTTAGTGAATAGTAGTGTTTGTTGCGTGGCTCAAACGAAATCAAAAATGGCACATGTTTACGAAAATGCTGAACTTGTGGACATGATTCTTATTTACGGGGGGGCAGTCTTTACAAAATGCTCCCGGATGCATCACGGATTTATGCGAATCGGTTTCCCAATCGAGTGCAACCAACCCCTCGTGCCTTTGTTAATGTAGTACAAAGGGCTCGTGAATCAGGTGACTTAAGACCTCACAGGTCAGGGCATGCTGCTCCAAGACCGCACGATCAAATACAGGTCCGCACTGAAATACTTGTCGGGACGATACTTTATTAAACAAGGTAACATTTTTTTTTTATTTATTTTTATATTTTTACACACATATTTTGGTTTATCTTCCTTCTACAATAATTATCTGAAAATTAATGACTCAACTTCAAAGTCACCCTGTATATATATATATATAAATATAAAGAGAAAATGATCATGCCGAGAAAGGTACATAACAAGAAATAGGAAAATGATGGGCAAAATCCGCAAAAAGAAGGAAAGTGGATTCGAGCAGAAAATAGGAGAGAGAAACCAGCAGAAATACGTATCGCTCGGTTTACCTATCCTATTTTCTGCTCGAATACACTTTCCTTCTTTTTGCGGATTTTGCCCATTATTTTCCTTTTTTTGTTATATACCTTTCTCCGCATGATCATTTTCTCATTGTAGATCCTTTTGGTTTGAAGCACCACAGCAAGCGGCTATAACCGGCCGCGTGGTTGTGGTTAGATGTCGCTTTGAGAATTCGAGGTCTTCTAGCCATTTTATACTAGAATGTGTAGCTTGGCTCTTGTTGTGGACTTCGTGTGTGATTTTTGTCCCTCACCATCTTCGTTTTCTCAGGTTAAAAACGTATCCGGATGTATGGGCATGTGTATCTACTTTTGTAGTTGCATATTTGCATTCATTTCGAACCTGATGAAGCCAACCAGCAGAAATACGTATCGCTCGGGTTACCTACCATATTTTCTGCTCAAATCCACTTTCCTTCTTTTTGCGGATTTTGCCCATTATTTTCCTATTTTTTGTTATATATATATATGCAAAAACCTATATAACTACTGACCCGAAGTAATCAGAAAGTAGAAAAACGACAGATAACCAATTTATCCATTTTTCAGGTGTTGACTTCCGTGACCACGTCAGAAAACAATCAGCAACCCCTAAAACATTCTCCTTTCTACTTGCTCCTGCAACACCATTGGTGAAGCTATTTAATGTTTTCTTTGATAGCAGTACCTTTGTGTCGAAATTGAATTGGAATCGGAGCAGTAACTTCTAAAGTATAGAACCTGTGCTGCTCTGCGTGCGCGTAAAGCCCACTCATATGACAAACATATGAGTCAGAGTGTTTCTACTGGCCCTATACTGTGCAACTACTTTTAACATATGCAAATTATCTATTATCTACCATGTCGTACCAAGATCAATAAATTTATAGCGTGAGTTTTCTCTTCTCCATACTTCCGATAAGCCTGGTCGGATGCTTGTAAAACAGCGCTGGTAACAGACTATGGTGTGGCAGACAGAAGGATTAAAAGCAACATTACTCTACAATATTATAAACGTTTTTCCCAGTTTTACATTATTGTAACTTATCATCTCACGTTGTTGGAAAAATTGTGTATTTCCGGGAAACGCATAGCTGCATCCGCTAAGTCAGAGCCAACATTTTCGTCAGTAGCACGGTTTTATCAAGTGTATATTGCACACTATCACGTCGTGTAAATCGGAATCCTATCAACGCTTACAAGCGCCATCATCCAGGGAATGCAATAAACCTGTTTTTAAAATAGCGCTAAAATCGTCGACACAAAAAATCGCCTGGAACGTCCGCCGATTTATTATGTTGCACGATAAAACTGCATGCAGGGCGGAGGCTATAAAATCAGAAAGGAACTCCGCGCGATGACCATAACGATATAAAGCTCACTATAGCCCAGCAAATATAAAATGATGCTACGTGCGGAGAATACACAGATTGAGATAACGTAAATAAAAATATACAGTCACTATATTAGATAGCTGCAACTGACGACAATGTAGTGTGTCAACATGTTTACATGCTATCAAGATTAATGTGACCTCGGCTACATAAATCCATTCCCTATGGGTTAATCTAGAATGGTACTTCCTCATCGCTTATACACATTTAAAGTTGTTCTTTCAATGTTGGTAGTTTTGCATCTCATGTCTTATATTCATCACGGCTTCCCAACTAACAATTTATGTTCTTTAAATGTACCAACAACATTTACAGAACTATTTCTATAGATTAACAATGCCGTGATAAGTGATGCTCTAACAGCGTTTCTCCAACGCTTATGAACCCAAAAAGGGCGCACTCTTTTGCAGCAATTTTGTTCTCTAATTTGTTTTATTAAGGCCCAAACAGCTCTTACCGGATCATTATTTAAAAATTTTTAAAATTATTATAAAGTATAGAATATCACAATTTATTTTTTTGTTTTATTATCTCAAATGTGCCTTTTTTGTTTTGACTAAGACTAAAAGTTGACCTTTGTTGTTAAATTGCACCCACTAAGATTAATTTGTTTTTTAATGATCCCTGATACAACAAAAAGGCAAGCATTAGACCTTTCTTAGCAAATAAAATATGTTTGAGTAGCTTCACCAGCCATGTTGCATTTGGTTCTGATATATACACTCAATGTCAGTCAGACAGAAATTCGATTTGCAAAAATTTTTAAGCGCCCCAAGTATAATTATTAGTTATTATTGAATTTTATGAAGAAAGGTCAAAATTACAAATTTTGTAATTTTTCTTATTCTGACCTCTGTAGTAATGAAGTAATTCAAGTGAACCATGTTGTACCATTAAATAAACACCAAAGCAGTAAATTAAGACATGCTATCATTGCAAAAATGATTTTTGTAATACACTTAAGAATGATCAAAATAAATTAAAGTTGAAACAACACAAAGTATGGCTCCCATGCTATGAAATACCTTTTCCACCTTGAGAGTATTTGCTTTATAAAAGATTTCAATGAAATGTTTAATATTTCAGTTAAACAGGTGTAAAGATGCATTACTTCTGTAGTGTAAAAAAAGTCCATGCGTGTTTACATGGTGCTGCAAATTTGATGCATTAGCGCTCCTTTGTTGTTAACCGCTAAAGGTACGCAAATTAAGGCAAAAATGTGGGTTTCAGAGCTAGTTGGCAACTATCAAAAATATTTTATAATTTTAGTCTGTACGTACTACTTGATTTTATAATGGCCATATTTTTGTTTCAATAAAATTGCCAGTGATACGATTAGACTTGCCAGAAGTATTCTGCTTTATAAGTTGTAAGAATGAAATACGTTAGGCCGTCGTAAAACATTTTTAGTTGACGTTTCGTCAAGAAAAGTGGTTGGCATCTTCAGAAGATGTTCACAGTTTGGAGTCCTGTGAACTACTGACATCTCCGCGGTCTTAGCTCATGTTTATATGTGGCTCGTGTGGTGGGGAGAGCTTTTCGGGAATCCTCGCCTGGTGTCGTGCTTGGAATGACTCGGCTGTTGTTTTACTATTTCACCGGGGCAATATTCGTGTTTTTTAATACTGGTAGCAGGTTTTATGTACTTTCGTGATTCCTCTATTTTGTTAAACTTGTCCGTGTGTTTGTGTACGTCTATAGCCTCCCTGTATAATCTAGCATGGCACGCTGGAGTTTTAGCAATGACCTGGGCTTCTTCAAATTTAATGCGATGCTCCGTTTTGGTAAGTGTGTGTTCGGTTACAGCAGATTTTTCTATTTGGCCCAGCTGGGAGTTCGCTTCATGCTCTTTAATTCTGTCACTCACTGGTCGTTTTGTTGTTCCGATGTACACACTTCTACAAGTACAAGATATGCGATAGACTCCCGAAGACGACAGGGGGTCTCTCTTATCGCACGCCCATTTCAGACTTTCTAATTTCCAGCTCTGAGTGTCCATTCGCCACTAAGGTGTGCTTTAGATCCTCAAGTTCTAAATCCAGCTCTTCGGGTTCACAGATTCTCCTGGCTATTTCTTTTAGTGTTTTAATTATGCCATATTATTTTTGAATTCCCCGTTCAATTTAAAACAAATGATCTCTCTTGAATTGTTTTCCTTTGATGCGCCATTTTTGAGTAAAAAAATAAAAACCGTAGTATTGTCCGAGAAAATTAATCTGTTCGCTGTGACATCTTTTTCATTATTTAGTTTTTACAATCTTGTTAATAATGGTGAATTATACAAATGCAGAAAT
Organism: Acanthoscelides obtectus; assembly: GCA_963669975.1. Taxonomy (NCBI): domain Eukaryota; kingdom Metazoa; phylum Arthropoda; class Insecta; order Coleoptera; family Chrysomelidae; genus Acanthoscelides; species Acanthoscelides obtectus. The sequence continues at coordinate 48,646,743 of CAVLJG010000003.1, forward strand.
GGCGAAAATGCATTACGTATATGCCTTGCCGACGGTAATGGTGAGCAAGCCAGACGGATTTATCACCAGAGATTCCCGATCGTACTTTGCCAGATAGTCGAACCTTTTCTAATATTCATCGCCGTCTTGTTAAAACTAGTTTTGTCCGAAACGGAACATCTGAAGGTAGGCCTCTAAGTAGGAGATCAACTGAAATTAAGGAAGCAGTGCTGCATGATGTCGAAGAACATCTTGAAACGAGTACGAGGAAGATCGCTAGACACTTAAATATTTGTCATCAAATTGTTTGGAGAATTTTAGTGAATTTGTTGTTATATCCTTACCATATTTTAAGAGTACAGGCATTACTCCCCATTGATTTTCCAAGGCCTGTGACTTTTTGTCAGCGGCATCTTCAAAAGATTACACAAAATCCGCAATTTTTCTCGAAATTTCATTCAGAATTTCCACAATAATCATTTTTGGGCAGAAGAAAACCCCTATGCCGTAACCGAAACCCATTTCCAACACCAATTTTCGGTTAACGTATGGGCAGGAATTATTGGCGGCTACTTTATTGGCCCATTCTTCTTGCCGGGACGACTTGACGGGCAGACTTACCTCAATTTTCTTCAACAATAGTTGCCTTTGCAGCTTGATGATGTTCGGTTAGTAATAATAAACAATATGTGGTACATGCATGATGGTGCACCAGCGCGTTTCAGTGTAGCGGTTCGTAATTATTTACAGACTGCTTATCCAAATCGTTGGATTGGCCGCGGTGAGCCCCAAGAATGACCACCTTGGTCCTCAGACCTCAACAGTTTAGATTTCTTTTTGTGGGGCTATATTAAGACACTAGTGTACACAAGTCGCATTAACACTGTAGAGGAGTTAAGAGAAAGAATAGTTGCAGCTTGTGATAGAATAAAAAACGCTCCAGGGATATTTCAACGAGTGCGCAATTCCAAGAGAAGGAGGGCGGAAGCATGCATACTAAGTGAAGGGGGCCATTTTCAACAATTTTTGTAATTATTTCGTTGGTTTTAGTGTTATGTTTATGTGGTCAGTTGTTATTATTCATTACCCTAATGTGTTTAATTTTTCCGAATAAATTAATAATAATTTTGCAAGACAATAGAACGGTTTTTATTTTTTTACTCAAATATCTTTCCTAGAGGGAAGTCAGAAGTGCAACACAATTTTATAATTGAACCACATAGTGCTAATAAAACAATTGTATATATACTCGCAGCGGATAATGCCATTACAAATTGTTCCAGAGAGCGCTAATAAAACAATTTTATTGATGTTCGCAAATGAATAAGCTCGTAGCAGTTAATACCAGTACAAATCTATTACAAAACAAATTTGCTCATTAAGCCTAAATATCGTATAAAATTGTTGCGTAAACGTTCATAAAATGGTGTTAAAATGTATCCTAAAACTGTATTGTATTTTTGCTCTAAGAACAGTCTAACGACTATCTTATAAATCAAAATAATTCCTTAAAGCCTGACGTCCTTACTGGAAATTATATTTGCAAGCGGAAAGCATACAACAAGTTCAGAAGAACCAGAAATGAAGAACATCGTGCATATTATAATTATATTATATTATTTATTATATTATTAAAATAATAAGAAATTATTTAGGCATAGCTTTGAAGAATGAAAAAACTGCTTACATAAAATTTCAGCTTAATAAGTATTATAATAATCGTAAACAGATGTGGAATAGTTTCTCCAAGTGGAATGTACACACAAAATCCAGTAAACATATATCACAGGGCATTGAAAACGCTGAAAGCATCAATAATCACTTTGTTAACTCTTCACCAAATCTGCAGCAAGATGACATTTCTTAACACATTCTCATGTCAAAAGAATTCTATAGGATGCAAGTTTTCATTTCGTCATGTTACATCAGACCAAGTTGAACTAAAACTGAAAGAAGTCAAGTCAAATGCTGCGGGTGTTGGTATCACTACATACATGTCTTTTTGTGAATATCGGCTAACCAGTATCATCAACCAATCACTGAGTACAGAGGAAGTGCCATCAGTATGGAAAAAAGCAGTCATAATACCACTTGCAAAAGTGCTGACACCCAGTCTGGGTTTAGGAAATTACATAATACATCTACAGCGCTCATTAAAATTTCCAGTGATATAGTGAAATTTATACACGATGACATGATAACGCTACTAGTCATGCTAGACAGCAAGGCATTTGACATGGTAAATCACAGAGTTTTGTGTGAAAAACTGCACCATTATGGTTTGACCGGAAATGCCATGCTGTGGTTTAGTAATTACTTGTTTGATAGATCTCAATGTGTAAAATTGCGTGGTAAAGTGTCTAATTTACTAGCTTTGAAGTCTGGTGTTCCACAAGGCAGCGTTTTAGGCCCTATTTTATTTACTTTTTATACCTCAGATTTGATAAAAGATAATTATATCATCTGACTGGAATGCACATTTGTATGCGGATGATGTACAAGTTTACAAACCGTGTCAACCAACCGATGTAAATTCTTTGATATTAGAACTAAGTAAAAATTTAGACGTAATTGAACAGTACTCAAAAAATCATTGTTTGAAGCTCAATCCCTTGAAAACCAAAGTATGTTGTGTTGGTTCTAGACTAGCGATTCTGAAGTAAACAAGTAATAAATACGAACATATTTTTAGAAGGTGTTAACATTGAATTTGTTGAAGAAACAAAAAAATTGGGAATAATACTTGATAAGAATTTAAGTTTTGAAGGTCACATTATAAATAAGCTCAGAATATGTTACTATAAATACAAACCGCTATGGAGATATAAGTATTAACAAGTGATATTAAACTAAAACTTGTTAATACATTAATCCTCATACATTTAGATTATTGTAATACTGTATATAACCCATGCTAGACAGCAAGGCATTTGACATGGTAAATCACAGAGTTTTGTGTGAAAAACTGCACCATTATGGTTTGACCGGAAATGCCATGCTGTGGTTTAGTAATTACTTGTTTGATAGATCTCAATGTGTAAAATTGCGTGGTAAAGTGTCTAATTTACTAGCTTTGAAGTCTGGTGTTCCACAAGGCAGCGTTTTAGGCCCTATTTTATTTAATTTTTATACCTCAGATTTGATAAAAGATATATCATCTGACTGGAATGCACATTTGTATGCGGATGATGTACAAGTTTACAAACCGTGTCAACCAACCGATGTAAATTCTTTGATATTAGAACTAAGTAAAAATTTAGACGTAATTGAACAGTACTCAAAAAATCATTGTTTGAAGCTCAATCACTTGAAAACCAAAGTATGTTGTGTTGGTTCTAGACTAGCGATTCTGAAGTAAACAAGTAATAAATACGAACATATTTTTAGAAGGTGTTAACATTGAATTTGTTGAAGAAACAAAAAAATTGGGAATAATACTTGATAAGAATTTAAGTTTTGAAGGTCACATTATAAATAAGCTCAGAATATGTTACTATAAATACAAACCGCTATGGAGATATAAGTATTAACAAGTGATATTAAACTAAAACTTGTTAATACATTAATCCTCTTACATTTAGATTATTGTAATACTGTATATAACCCTTTTATCACTGAGGAAATGCAACAGAAAATTCAAGTTTTACAAAACCATTGTATGAGGTTTTGTTTCAATGAGGTAAACAGACGCGAACACATTACTGGGTATTATGTAAGGGAAACTCTTATAAAGTTCAAATATCGCTCGTTACTTCTCTATGCTGTTCTACTATTCAGGGTTTTAAATTATAAATCTCCGAAATATGTTTTTGACATATTAGAGAAAAGATCTTCACTCCATCAACTGTTCCTCCGTACTGAATATTGTTATAATATACCAGCCCACACTACCTCAAAATTTAAAAAATGTTTCTATTACATAGCTCCCAGTATACTAAATCATTACCCAATTTTCTTTGAATTAACGTCCATTCACAGCTTCAAAAGAGAATTCAAAAGAATGCTATTACAGTTACAATTTAATGAATCTACAAGTGGTTGAATAAATCTCATTATTAATCTTATTATATTTTAAAGTTTTGTTAGCATTATTATAGTCCACTACATATCCTTTATGTAATGTATATAATATACCCTAGTAAGATATAGTAATGCACTTAGTGAGTTTATCTTAGCTATTCAGGCGGGGGTGAAAAATGGCTAGGCCAATCTCCAGCCCTTTATTATTTTTTTTGTTATATTATTTGCTCGTATTTTGATTCTATTATGTATTAATACTCCAATAAACATTATTATTTTATTATTATTATTATTATTATTATTATTATTATTATTATTATTATTATTATTATTATTATATAGAGACAGGATTTATACGATATCAGTAGTACCCATACTTTCCCTTTAAGCTTGTTTAGAAAGGATATCCATGCTTCTGTTCCTCAAGGGTCAGTAATCACTCGAATCCTTTACTTTTTGTTCGTACGTAACATTTCTAGTCGTAATCTTGACATAGTCTTAATCTTTAGACTGCATCATAGAAAACAGGTTATACAAGTGGCCTTCGGGTGAGGACTATTAATGATATGGAAAGTCACTACAGCCCAGCAAATATAAACTGATTGCTACCTACGACGAATAAGTTGAGATAGCGTAAATAAAAATGTACGCAGCAATTGACGGCTATGTTGTGTAAACATGTTTACGCCCAAACACGATTCATATAATCATGGTAGTACACGACTTTTCTATTCAATCTAATATTAAAACACCTCATTCCAGCTTCTATGGCTTTTAAAATTCTTCTTTTAAGTTAGAGAGTGTTTCGTTTCATATATACTTTGAACCAATTTCTTGCACTTCACTCATATGTGGCAGAAACGTGAAATGACAAATACACAAATTGCGACTCTCTAGAATTCTTATCAAATCTTCTTTTGGTAGGAAAAAGGTATTTAGAGCTGTCCATGTCAATGTCTCTGGGAACATTTTCTTATATTCAGCCAATGAACAACGCTTTTGATCCTAGCATCTTTGATCTAGTCGTCTACGCTGATGACTCTGTTGTTTGAAAGACTGATATGGCCTTTGTGGCAGAAAGGACTCTATAATCTAAGATAAAAACCCCTACTAACTGACAAATCTTCTTTTTTGTGGAGATAAAAGGTTTCGTATCAAATCTAACTTCCCATCTGCAGCACAATCCGTCAATTTACGGGTGTCTCTCAGGGTTCTTCCTTGAACCAATCCTACACAATTAGTTTATGCATGACGCAAATATAAAGTGTTGCTACTTAATGCGAATATCCAGCCTGACAAATGAAAATATACGCCTAATGTGTTAAATAAACTGAGAGAACAACATTAATGCATCCTTGGTGGCACAAGGACGTCATATGTAACCTGATTTAAAGTAATTTCCTTCTAACATCTGAGACTTCCTAAATTCTTGTTTAGGAGCGATTCACGTATCTAAGCTAATAACGTCTCTTCTACAGCACGACCTGCCAGTGTCAGTGTTTCAGGGTGTCCGGAGTGCTCAAACCAATTCATTGAACTCTGTTCATAAATGATGTAGAACATGATGAAACATGCGATGAATACACGAAGTGAGACAGCGTGAATGGTAATTAATATACATACTGTAGCTTATAAACGGTGAGGTTTCGGTAGCAAGATAGTTTGTAATATCAGCGAATCCAGAAAGGCTTTGGTTCCTGGCTTCCAAAACTCTTAAGGTCATTTTTTAAAAATGGGTCAGAATCAACAATGTTTCATCAACAACACGTCAGGGGCAGTGTCTCTGTTTATATATAATGTACACGGAACCATCCATCATGCAAACGGTTGTCGGTTGTGCACCAAGTATTGTCATTACTTGATCGCCATGGTAGATTTCTGCTAGCATGTGGTTAACCTTGGCAAGAGTATGACTTGACAGAAACAGGACCAAGCATGAAACAACGCGCGCAAGAACAACAAATTCAACTTAGCCAACTTTCACTTTTGCAGAAGAATCATCAAATGAGTCATTAATCTAACATGTGTGATCCTCAGGAAGATTACAAAACATGAGCCCGAAAACAGCAAACAATATACTATGGTTGTCACAACTGTTCTAATGCAAGAACCTTGACATTGCTTCTCCAAGTTATGACTTTGCAACTTTGTAATATGAGTGTCAGCTCCCTTTACCCATGCAAACTTCTCCTGCGAAGGACATAAGCTGCAACATGTGTACGCGTATACTTGTATATTTCTTGCATATTTGAATCTCCTTACTTCCTGGGCTATGAAGTATTATCGTGGTTCCGTTGAAGTGATATTCATCTGATCCTCTCTACATCTATGTTCGCTTCCAACGGTTAAACAAAGTTAATCACTGTGCAACCATCTACAGAGCCGTTTCTGAGTGTATGCAGTTACAAACCCTTAAAACCTGCCAAGACTAATCTGGCAAACTTTACTAGCCACAGGTGCAGAAGCACAAGTTTGTAGTTGTTTACACGCTGCCAACGCTTCTCAGCACTCCCATACATACACCTATACTCTGAATACAGAAACTGCTTAGCAGTTTCTGTTCTTCCTGTACATAGCAAGTAAGCGTGCAATGCATTTTAATTACAGCATTTGTTTTTGTTGTGATATCACTTTTTACGTGCATACTAGAGATGCTACGAATAGCGAATTTATCGTACATCGAATATCCTCCTACATTCATGGCTGAACATTCGGACGCCGAATATTCGGCGCTGACATTTCGCGAAAGACAGTGTCTCATCGCATTGCCGTCGACTTCATAAACAAAATATATATCAATGACAATGACAAAATCATTGAAAACAAGAAATTTTACAAACATACAAAAATATCAGGATCTGCAGAGATATCAGACAGACAACACCGACTCTCAGTTTTGCAAGCCTTACAATGAGAACAGTGCAGGGCTGCCATTTGGCACTTGTGAGTACCTCTACCAGTAACAACATAAATGTTGCCTGTGTGAAGGGTCGTTCACAATCCAGGGGCAAAATTATAGCTGTTAGACTGGCAAAAAGGGCTGCTAATACCAAAATTCTAGGTCCAGAAGGATCCTGCATTTTGTCCATCGTAGCCCCTGACATTTATGGTAAGAGATCAGACTTAAAAAGTCTTCAAGAACCCACATAACCAGCTGCTCATTCACTAAAGAGTGTGTCAGCTATCTATCGTACTACCTGCCTAGGTATTTCCAAACAACAACTTCGGTTCGTCACAGGCATTGCGACTGGGCAGTGTCAGCTGAGGAAACATCTTTATAACATGAGATCAAGTGACACATCCCTATGGTTGTAATCAGGAAAATAAAACAGTTAAGCACTTGCTTTGCGACTGCCCAGCTGGCCTACCCATCCGAGAACCCATTCTGGGAAAATCCACTGAGTCGCATCACCACCTTTTTCAACAGTCTGGGGTGGCTGACGATCCAGCCTTGAGCGACGCCTGGAAGGATGTATAAGGGACCCAAGTGATGTGATCTTGTCTCATCGCCCTTCCTCCTATACGGGATACAGAACTCGAGAAAGCTCGAACAGAAAATATGGAGAAGGATAGAGATGTGAAAAAGAAATACTATCTATGTGATATTAAATTTAATTAAAAATGGTTAGCCCAAATCGGACAGCAGGCCATTATTACGAGAGTTGTCTCAAAGATAAGGTGCCCAAATTTTTTTCAGACACAAGGAATTTACGAAAACTAGTGGCATCTCTCTCTACTTTCACACCGCAGCTTTAGCGCTCAACCGTCATCAAACATACACAATGACCAAGTTTATACCGTGGTGAGCCAACGATAGCGCAGGTGATACGGTGTAAACGAGCAGAGGCGGATAGTACAATAGGGATTGTTGGTGATCTGTCGTTATCCAAGCGCTTGATCGATTACAAACGTAGGGAACACGGCTCATGTCTAATCTATTCTGTTTGACGCAGACACAAATTTATCACAAATGATACCAGATACAGCCGGCCAGGGTATAGATAATTTTCTCCTACAAATTTCGGCGACGGTAAATTTTTTTGAGGTATCATTAGATTATTGCTTCGAAATAATAAGTTCAAATTGGCATCATGATAGGACTAGAGCATTTGCTGCCATTTTGCTAAACGCGTTTGATCGAAAATCTCGAATACCATTGATCCTATGTGAAAAAGCAATAGAAGTAGTTTTTTATGGAATTAAGCTCTTGCATCACCTTTGTTCCGTGAGAATTTGTCAAGTGGTCAACATGTTAAGAGGAATTCAATGGTGAATGTTCGTGTAATGATATTTTTGCTTATAATGTATAAACTAACGACCTAAGCATATACAGGGTGTTTCAGTTTATTGTTGCATAACTTTAAGATTCGATAGAACCTTTAAAATTAATGCATAAAGTCTATATAAACATGGGTCGAAAAATGCGTGGCTTCCGAAATACAGGGTGTTTAAATTTACTTTCTAAAATAGTTTTTTTTAAATATTTCAAACAGTATTTGATGTATAACAGTGAAAATTGGTACACAAGGGTTTTTTGATACGACAAAACGAACCATGGGCATAGAGGGCGCTCTCTACTGTACCTGTAGTGTATTAAAATGACCGAAAATTTTTTCTTAGTGCAATTTTTTGCTTTTTGAATGGCATTTTTATAAAACTTACAAAAAAAAACAGGTAAAAGAAAATAAATTTCGTGCATTCACAATTGCAAAAAAACGTTTCAGGTTTCAACAGACAACAAAACTAACTGTCAACTAATTGACGTTTAACCTTATTCTGCTTTCAATTTCAAAAATATTTGCAGGCACAGCCTACTTCTAAAAATTATCAAGATATTGACTTTTTAACGTTATTTTATCATAAATAATTAAAAATGCATCGACCCATGTTTATATAGACTTTATGCATTAATTTTAAAAGTTCTATCGAATCTTAAAGTTATGGAACAATAAACTGAAACACCCTGTATAGACTATCATCTTTTGTAGATAATAAAACTTTTTACAAAAAACATTCTTTACGCTTTTTGACACGTTGATAATACTTCAATTATAAGAACCAAAAATAAAAATTCGTATGAAAACAGTCGCGCAGCTTACTACGGACTCCAGGTATGTTGTTCACGTGTCATCATACAAAATGCTATAAATGCAAGTCACTCACTCCCATCAGTCTGTCTATTGGCCACTTTGTCATTGCGTCGCTCCAACAACCGATGCAACGATTTTAATTCAATGGGTGTTATACCATTAACCAGCATTATCTACAACATATCCTCTACCATGAAAATACCTGCAATAGTTACTGAAATGACTCAGTGACAAAATCGCCAATAGAATAGATTGATAGGAGTGATGGGCAATCTTCAGAATGAAAGCATCACAAATTGTCAACAGACATTACATTTTCTATACTTTCACGTGGCACTAAAAAATATATTAACTTTAAAATCGTATTCTTGATCATAGATAATGGGTATGAAGTTACGAGTGATATAATCTTGTACGCGTGGGCAACGTACGTAGCATTTGGAGTATGTGCGACTGCTTTGAAATGAATTTTCAACTTTCCCTTCTTGTACTCCAAGAACCATCCAGTTGTCGAAAGAACATAACGGACCTTCTTGTAGCAGACTTTATTCTTTCTAAAAAAATAGTAGCATTTTTACTAGAATCTTAAATCAAGTCCAAGCGAATAACCAAAATTTCTGTGTTATGTGCCGCGGTTATAATATGGTTCAAGATGACACACGGGTTGATGACGTCAGTTACACGAATCCCTTGACCGCGTTGGTTTTAACCGCGGTTTTGTTGCAAGTTGTTTATTTTAGAAAAGCGCGTATATAATCTCTGATTATTTTTATTATCACTTAATAATAGGTGCTTTTTCGTCTACAACTGTATATGGAAAGTTTAAATAAGAAACCTTTCATAATATTCATGGGAGAAATGTTTTTTCAGATTTTTTTCTTTAATGATGGAACCATGGCTTTGTAGCTATGATAACTTTCAATTCTCAAAATTTTTCCTCATGTCAAAGAAAACATTTATCGATTCAGCAGAAATGATGAAAAAAGAAATTAGCAAAACCGTATACAGGTGGATATCATCTAGTGAGTTTATATGGCCATATTTTAATATTCTTGTGGCATATGGCTACACAGGATACTTTGTTAAGCATAGGAACTACATTTAAAGTGTCCTCAACAACCGTAATGAGTATAACTAATAAGGTGCTCCACTTTATGGTAAAGCTGAAGTCAGCCTGCATCATTTTTCTCAAAAATGAAGCTGAAGTACAATAACAATATCCAATACCCGGCAAGATTCTAACTTGTCACATTTCAAATAATAACCAGAAATATAAAACTACTCTTGAGTTGGGTAAATACCACAATTTTGCGGTGATAACTATGACATATAACAGCTGATTCGTGACGTCACGGATCTTATAACCAAACTGATAACTACACTCGCTTGAACGGATTGGTAAATACCAACCCAAAATGGTAAATACCATTTCCATTTGGTTATCCGCTTGAATTTGATTTTAGTCAAGCCATCATAAGCGGCAATAATGTTACATGTACGAGGGTGAATCTAATATGAATAAGACTCTTCTGTTCAACGCGCTATAGGTGGATGGAGTGGGGCGACGTCTTGGTATATGTAGGGTGGGGATGTCAGGAAGAGGGGGGTCAGACCGCTTGGCGTGGCAAAGTAAATAAGCTGTTAGTAGCATCATGTCTCAGCAGGAGTTGTACACGTCTGTTGCGCAAAGCATTACCATAAAATTTTTGTCTCGGGAGGACGTAAAACCTTCCGAAACAAGTACACGACTAGCAAAAAAAATCACCATGGAGCGGCAAAAGCTTGGAGAGGCAGCACCGCGAAAAGTCAAGGCCAGTGTTTCTGCAGGAAAGGTGCTAGCAACGGTATCTTGGGATTCCAGAGGTATACTACTAGTTGATTTTCTTCATGATCGCCGTACAGTTAATGCTACTTGCAACGGCCAACTGCTTAAAGAAGTGAAACCGACCTATCGGCGAAAAAGGCGAGTCATGCCTATTCGAAGTGCCATTCTGCTCCATGACACCTCTCGGCCACACACAGCTACATTGACCCAAGAAAAATCACGCGAAATTCATTAGGAGACACATAAACACCCACTTTACAGTCTCGACTTGTCGCCGCTGCACATATTTGGGACACTTAAAGAAGACCTGGCAGGTCACCACTTTGACGACGACGAAGGTGTGGAAACCTTCGTGCACAATTGGCTACTGACTGACACAACTAGCATCATCCTCTGATGGAGGAAAATAAAAAACCTACAATCTGATAGGAAAATGCATCAATAACATAGGAGATATGTAAATAACTTGAATTTACTATACCAATAGAATTACTAAAACAAAATTGCGGTTCATATTTACCCTTTAATTTCTCGTAAGCTGTTGACTATACGAGTATGTTATAACGAAGCAGAATAATGAAGAATTTGATTTTTTAGAAGATTGTGCTTACCAATTTTTTATACAAGACCGATCATTTTAGAGATTTTTGATTCAGAAATACAAAACCTCTCTCAAGCGCAAAACAGCACAAGAGCACTCAGACATAACACCAGCGTGGCCGTATCAACAACTGCGACTTAACCAGACTTGACAAACTAATTTATTTGCAGTCAAACTTAATCACTAGCTTAGAGTGGACAATGCAATGCTGTTGCATTTTGTCAGCCAATACTCGCTGTTGGTTTATGAAAATTTATGAAAAACTTACTAGATACTTGTTTCTTATTAACAAAGTTCAACATCGGCTAATTTGTTACATTATGTTTTGATTTTGTTGACATTTCGCACTGTACGATGACCACGTGCTTCTATATGGGGACACGAAACCTAGATAATATAAGAGGTTAAACTGCGTAACGGATACATGTACTCGTATGAAGCCAATCCTGTCGCCAAGTATGCTGTGGTTCTCTGAAATCTAGTGGGTGCAGAGCCATCATGCAGAGCATCTGCACATTGAAAAATATAAACCTAATTTGCCGCAATCTTTATGTACATACATTTCACTCACGTTTTGCCATGTTTTGTAGATTAGTTACTTCGTGGTTCATTAATATTACCCAATACATCTGCTTGCAGCTCGTCCGAATTGTCAAAATTGGAGTTGCTTACAGTCATAATGACAGCAACACAGAGAGAGATTATACCTGCGTAGAGCCTGCATTTGATTTTCTGTGCAGTGTACACGTGAGAGAAATGCCATATGCGCACCTGAAATTCATTTGATGCGCCACAGAGTAACTATCAGAGGTGACACTCTGTCGAAATTCAGATTCGATCAACGAAAACTTGAGTCCTATACGTTTGGTGGGATTCGGGTTAGTGTAACATTTAGGATTTAGGGGTTATCAAAAACATTCCGTTTTGGTTTTTGGTATTTTTTAATTTTGGTTATATTCAATATAAAAAGCTTTTCAAGAAATCATAATAATAATTATCTCGCCAAAAGCCATGTGGGTGGGTAAATGATTCACACAAATAAATTTCTTGATTCTGACGTTTGACGTATGACATTCGGACGTCAGGCTAATGAAGAGAAACAACCCTTAGAACAAAATCCTCTGGACGCTAATGAACATAAGCGGGAAATGTGGCAAGCAGTTGGGGACAGGAAGATCAAAGAGGTGCCGTATCTGTATAATCTGTGGCTGCGCAGTGTAGCAACTCACTTTATTGTCGAGATTTTTCGCTTCACCCCCACTCCACGAGTTCAACCTCCTATCCTTCATGATGTAGGAAAATTCACCTGATAATCTGGCAAGTGTGGAAGGTGATTTGTAAAATGCTATTTTGCATAGCCTCACATTTACGAGGTCACATCTGCATTTTCTGTGGTATGAGGTGCGAGACTAGCGCATCAGGTCGCCACTATCCAGCACCAATCGCCGCATTTAGGCAATTACATTCCTGCTGCGATCAATGTTAGTATCAGCTTAATATCTAAAAATCCAATATATTAATATAATTTCTGGCGTTGAATGAATAATTACGGATACAACAACACATAACTATCCCAATATACCAATTATTCAAATGCTGTTTATATCAATGTTCGTCAAAGAAGAAATATATTGACCAGGTCTCCCCACCGCCATCATGTCTCAAATAGGATTAATTCAGTTCTAATGGATGGTGTCACGTGTCAAAATCACGTAACCTTTTTTTACTATTTTGATCACTTGTCAGTAATTTGAATTTCCCTTCATTAATGGTAGATTGTCCATTCCTTGCCCAAACCCTTTTCAATGATTTTCTTTTAACAAATTTCATAGCTTATTGATTGTATAATTTTACACGTATTACGTCTTTCTTTCTCGGCTACTCAGTATTGTGTTGAAATTTTTTGGACACTAATGTTATAGTATTATTAACGACTATCTCAGAAAATTCCTAATAAATTTTTTTTGTCTCTCGTAAAGAGTTGACCAGTGCGCCACCTTGTGATTTTCGTTCGTACTAGCTGCATATGAATGGTCCTTCTTATAGGGGGTTAAGTGTTCTGCGTCATTTACTTTCCTGCGGAGATTGTGATGTGGGCGTTTCTTCGTTAACTTCCAGATTTTGGGATATTAACGCCCCAAAACCAGTTTATGGAGTAGTACCCCTTTACATTGAACCTTACGTTTAGTTTTGCTGGTTTGTGTAGTACCCGTCCATTTTCTAATGGGATTCTAACCTCCAGCGGTAAGTTGTCTTTCATATACCATCGGACTACGTCCATGAATCCATGTCCTGAAGAAGTTTGTTCAATAGATGCTTTTTTTAGTAGAAAGACATTGCGGAAAATCATAATTCACACTCCTCCAGCTTTGTGTTGTAGCTGCTGATTTTGTTGGAAGCCATTCCTTTCTCTTGATAAAAGACCCCGTTGTAAACAGGTAACATATCATTTCCATTGGGTATTCTATAGATAATAATATATTGATTGTTGCTGACTGAAATTCGAGTGTCCTTGATTTTGTTTGGCATTTTACGTATTCAATTATAGGGTAGTGCCTTACATGTCACCTTCTTCTTACTACATTTTAATGATCATAATTTTAAATTTTGAGCTGTCATAACTTATATTAGAATAAGGGATAACTTACTGAGGGTACCTTACTGCAGTACATTTTTATCTTTCTGCACTTGCTTTACTTTTCTTGGGGAAGAGAATGTACATAGATTTTTCTCCAAGTTTTGAGTGTTTTACATGTGTAGTTTTGTCTCAGACAGAGAATAGTGAGTAGATTAAGCAGTATTTCTCTCTCTAAGGTTTTTTATACCGTAAATCTTGGAAAACAAGGCAAGCAGCTCATACCTTGTGACATTCCTCACATCACTGCTCACTACTGGCCACTGTTTTTTTTTTTGACCTGAGCGTTTGTGAGTTGAGGACATATCAGCTGTGCCTAGAGTTGTAACTGGAAGAAGACCATTATCCAGATAAGTTCAGGTTTAGGTGTTAAAACATTTGTGGAGCTTATATTTGTAAAGCCTTCGTACATGTGCATGGTAAACGTTTTTCAGGCTTAATTATCACGGTCTAGTAATTTTATTGTCAGGTAGTTTTAAATTACATCCTTTCTTGTAACTTCCATTCCAGTGGGGGAGCATATGTGCTGCTTGCTTTGACAATATATTGTTTTTTTTTAAATATCTTGTTATATTTGGCTCTCTGTATACAGTTAATTAGGTTTCATCATTACTGTTCTTTGTGTAGTGGTCAGGTAGAACAAGTACCGACTAACATCTCGGGGATTTGTGGCTTGATCCAGCTTGAGTCATTGGCACTCTTAACCCCCCCCCCTACTCACCGCTTTATTATATATAAGCTAGGGCCTTGGATTTTATTTATAGTGATTTATTAATTCATTAATTATTTTGAACAGAAGGAAAGATGAATCACATCACCATTTCCTCTTGTTTATAAAAAAAGGCGTGGCAGATTTCGTGGCGCCCTACGTTTAGGGCCTATCATTTCAGACATACAAGTACACAGAACCTTGTTGAACCTTTTGAACAGACTGTTAAAATTTATTGATTCCTTTGGATTACTTCATTTTGGTATTATTGATTATTGCATTTCCTGTTTTCCTCTTGTTGGTGTAAGGCTAGTTTGTTTGTCGGCAAGATGGATTTTAAAATGGAAGTTGTAAAGAGATGTTACTTCACGAGATTTTAGTCCGTGGTGTCCCTGTCGAGGAAAGTCATACAGTTGACATTAAAAATGGAAAAAGCTGGAACTTTTAAATTTCCACCATATAACCTTAATCTTGATGATGAAAAGGTGACATGTAGGCACTACCCTATATTTGAATACGTAAAATGCCAAACAAAATCAAGAACACTCGAATTTCAATCAGCAATAATCAATATATTAATATCTATAGAATACCCAATTTAAATGATATATTACCTATTTACATCGGGGTTTTTTATAAAGGGAAAGGAATGGCTTCCAACAAAATCTGCTGCGAAACAGCTACAAGGCAGCTACAAAATAAAGCTGAGGGGTGTGAATGGTGGTTCTCCGCAATGCCTTTCCACTAAAAGCAAGCAGATATTGAACAAGCTTCAGGACATGGATTTATGGACGTAGTCCGATGGTATTTAAAAGAGAACTTACCGCTGGAGGTTAAAATCCCACTAGGTCGTACCCAAATCAACTCAACTAAACGTAAGGTACAAAATAAAAGGGTTCTTCTCCATAAACTGGTCTTTGGGGCGTTAATATCCGAAAACCTGTCAATTAACGAAAAAACGCCCACACCACAATCTCCGCAGAAAAGTAAAAGACGCATAACACCTAAACCCCTAAAAGAAGGTTAGATGAGTGGCAATGAAGAAGGCACGTTCGATAGTAAATCAAAAGGAACGGAGAAAAGCCGGTAAAGGAGGTATCTTAATGGGACCAAATATTCATATCACAAGGTGGCGCTCTGGTCAACTCTCTACGAGGGACCAACAATATTTTATGATGGATTTTATGAGATAGTCGTTAACAATACTAGTGTCCAAAAGATTTCACCATAACAGAGTAACAGAGAAGGAAAGATGTAATACGTGTGAAATATACAATCAATAAGCTATGAAAATTGTCACAAGAAGATCATTGAAAAGGGTTTGGCCTAGGAATGGGCACTCTACTATTAATGAAGAGAAATTCAAATTACTAATAAGTGATCAAAATAGTAAAGAAAAGTTACGTGACTTTGGCACCTGGCAATGGGTATCTGAACTAACAAACGCCTGCATGAATTGGCAATGTGTATTTGCAGACAGAATTGAGTTGTTATCTGATATTTTTTGAATTCATTTTAAATACTTTCTACCTCGCCCTACAGGATAAGATGAACATTTTAGGAAACCTTACACCAACAATGCAGGCCTCCCTTCTGGAACGGTCCTTGAAATCATAAACATAACAAGTTACTCAAAAGAATGGAATCAGCCAAAAATCTTGGGAAGTAGGGGTTCGATACTCACCAAGTTTTGAACAGGGGGTAGTCGATCATTTCGGCATGAGTATTATGTAAAAAACCTATGAAATGTCAGAAAAAACCTATAAGATGTCATTTTGCAGACTAGGTAGTTTTTAGGGCGCAGACAGTGATTCCACGTTTGCTCACTAGGATCGTTGTGAACGTCCATCTTTGGAGGACTCACTCAACTAAACTACATGCATTGTTGGTTGCATATGTTTTGTGAAGCCGAATGGTCTGTAGCTTTATCTCTGAGAAGAAAGTTGGTTGAGTAGCAAGATCGCATCTGGATGATTATATGTATTGGTCTGCATGTGTATAAAATCAGGGATATTTATCTATTAGCTATGCCCGACGGGCTATTTATATATTGCCATTTCTGAAGACAGGTTTTGTTCAAAGTTATAAATTACGAAAAACTTTGAGGGGAATCACGGGAAATCATCACCGCGTCCGCGTTATGTGTAATTACCGTTATGACTTGTAATTCGGCAGTGTTTAGTGAATATAATTATTTCGTATCTCTCTCATTTCTGAAATCCATTAAATTTGCATATGTAATTTCCAGAATGGACAAGAAAAAGTATTTGAGACAAGGATTCAATAGCATTATCATCAACTTACAGCTTAGACCTCCACTAGTGTCATCTCTGAAACAGATATGAGGCAACACGTACAGCCAAGTGCTAAGTTAACATCTTGTAGAAAAACCTACATAATGGTGAAAAATCAGTATAATGTAAAATAAATCGATATAACGTCACTTGTCAAGATTTGTGATACCCGTGCCGATCACATAATAATAATAACGTTGTTGCTAAGTTAAGCGTGCGTCCGGTAACAACTGTATCTTTCAAACTTAAATAGTATACTTTCTATGAATGTATATTAACTCTTTAGTACATCTTAATATAACTTCCAAAGTACTGCACTGTCTAGCTCATGAAAATAAGACAACAAGATTGAACGTCTCGAAACGATATTTCAGGAAGTACTGCTCCGCTATCCATCAAATTTGGAACGGAGCGATAAACATTCATTTCGGACAAAAAGTACTAACCGTGTTGTTGTCAGACATCTTACGTAGCCACAAACGTTACTAGTCTTCTAAGTTTTAATGCAGCAGTACCTTTTTTATTATTACCATCTCTTGGTATAACTTATACAATACAGGTGAAGATATGACAACATAATGAAAAGCTTGGAGGCCAGAGTTTTCAGTCAGAAGCAAACTTTATTGTATTATCTTCATAACCACACTTTATGGAAGGTTGCTAACAATGAGCAAGGGAATCTCTAGGATGATAAATATACGCTATTGGAAAATGGCAATATGGCGTCCATAAAAAAATAAAGTTGATGCTGGAGGACAACAGACGAGACGACATATTCAAATTCTAATTACATGATCGTGTAGAGGAGACAAAGTAGCAATGTTTATGTACAATCTAGTTTGGAATCTTGTTACAAATAAAGTCAAGAAACAATTAAAACGATCATGGAAAAATTCCGTTTCGGCAAATTCGGCAAACTGGGGATAACCGTTTATCCCCCTGGATTAATACTGGACTATTTCCAGACTCTTAACTATAGTACCATATCTTCATAAGCAGATTGAATGCAGTCCAAAATCCACCTGATTAGAGGTAATCAAAGAAGTGGAAGATCTGCCAACAGCGCAGTCAGTAGTATGTAACGCTTCCTTTCCGCAAAAAGTCCAGAAAAGATGGAATGCAATGAAGATTCCAACTTTTCTGCACAATCACAGAAAGGGGGTTACAATTAGCTTCCGGTAGCTCAGTCGGTGGCATGAAGACATCTACAGGCGTGTAGCTGTGTGTCGACCATGGCATGGCTAGAGGATAGAAGAACAAACAGAACACAAAAATTTAACAGATTTTATTTAACAAACAAAAAAAAAAGGCATTTTCATTACATTACAATTTTACAAAAATAACAAAATAAGTTTTACATCTTTGGCGCTGCTATAACGCTATCGACTTATCTTTCGCTGGTCCATTTTTACTCGACTGAAGCCAGGATGGCCAGGGGCTTGAAGGGAAGGTCCCAGTTATGAGGGGTGACCTCCATATAGTGGCTTCACAACCAGTTGTAGGCGAAGTTAAAGGCGATGGCGCTGCCAAGGCACATGCATGGGTGAAAATATTGGCCAAGGCTAGGCAAAGTGAAAGGGAAAGAGAAAGGGGGTGGCCCCAATCATTTTTGTCCTATACGGACACACATTCTAGAAAATTCTAGCACATGGTGTTATATAACCTTGTGCTACTGAGAAGAAATTTTTAGCCGTTGTTCGATCGGCGGCTCAGGTGAAAAGGAAGCGCGAGGAAGATCGCAGATCAGGAACTCCGCATCAAGCGCTCCAAGCGGAAAATTTTCCAAGCAAAAAAGCTAGAGATGGGATTAATGAAATGATAATCGAGAAGTGATTTAATAAATACGATCGGACGGTGAAACCGTTACACTCGCCCCAACTTAACCAGAAAAAAAAATTGGAAGAAGCATTCAAGAATTTTTTTTTAACAAGGAAATTGAAAGTTATCACGGAAGGACAAATGTACAACCATTCGACCAGATAACAAGTAGCAAAAGTAAGGTAGAAACAAAAATGTTAGAAGAGAATTGGAAGAAAAAGGGATAGCCTCAAGTCTACCAAACAAGAGGGATGGTTATAGCACCAACTCGCTGAAAAGTACAGTCAAGTTGCACTTAAAAAAAAACTATCATCATATGATGAAAAACCCAAAACATAAAACATCGTCATACCTAAGACAAGAAAAATAATAAACCAAAAGCTTCAGAAGTAGTCCAAGCACGAATCACAATGGCATCCAAAATGCACGACTGACTACTAAAAACTTCAAAACTAAGCAAGTACCTACACCATAAGAGGTACTAAAAAAAAAGAATAATAAACATTCTCAAAACAACTGCCAGATTATCTCGCAATGCTCCAAACCCAAAAAGATTATGATCTACAGTGATATTTTAAACCAATATCCAATATAAAAAAAATGTGCATTACTATTTTCAAAATATGAAAATCAAAAGAAATTAACAAATTCTATTAAGAATTCCAGTTATATAACAAAACAATTTACAAGTACTAAACCAATGAAAACTTGATCACGAAGGTATTTTAATCAAAAAAGATGTTAACTAAGTGCAGTTCTGATTCCACAAAAAAAATTGTCGGGCGCCAGCAGTCTGTAAGACTACAAAATAATTCAAAATATTTTCAGAGAATTAAAGTATATAAGGGACATTCATGAAATATTGAAGTAAGATTTTCAAAGTCAAAATATAGCTTAAGTTCAACCAATGAACTAAAATTCAAGAGTAAGTTCAATCAAAATTTTCGGGTCATGTGACAACATAAGAACCAGACCAAAAAAAAATTGAAGTACAATATAGAAAAGAGCAAAATAAATTTCCAAAAAAACTAAGTGCAACTGTAAATCTAATAGTGTTAAAATCATAAAGTGAAAGGAAATATTAAAGCTATATGAGCATGATTTTATAAAGGGTTCTCAAAAAAAATTTAAAAGTAAGCAAAATATTAAAAGTTTCATGAGTAATAAATGAGAAACGAAGTGAGCATATGTAAAATGCAAAATAGCGAAACGAAAATCACAAGATATTTTATTAAATCATGATACATGAGAGTAATGCCGCAAGCAAAAATTGTATGCAAAAGACTACGATATATGTAGGTGCAAAATTGGAGTTATAAAAAAAATCTAGTGAACAAGAAATAGAAATAAATATGATAGGTAAGAATTCGAATTTTGATTTAAAGCAAAAATATGAGAGAAAGACAACTTTCTAGGGTCACCATAGGTGCATTCCAAAGCCCTAGACAAGAATGTCTATAGTCTATGGAATATTCTCATGTAGATCACTGATATCATCAGCGCACTTCAAAGTCTACACTGAGAATAACCATAACATTGTAAAATGAAAGTTAAGTTCAAATATGAAATATTACAAGATTAGAAAAACTATAATAATTTACCAGTGTAAAGTATGAAAAGAGAATTACTATACTGAATCTATAAGAATTGGCGATTACTTCAAGTCAAGACAGAAATTGAAAGAAATAAGAAGCCGGAAAAAAGATTATGAGAGCAGACTATCAAAACAAATGCAATAATGCAAAAGCAAAATCACCAGATATTTCAAAATCTATAGCGAAACATGAAAGCAATGTCGCAACCAAGCTCAAGACTTAGCAATACGCACAAATGTGCACAAAGGCTGAAAGCATATATGAAAAATCTCAAGAAGGAATTGACAATTACTTCAAATCAAATTGAACTGATTGAATTGAACTGAGACATAAATAACTATATCAAAAGTGAGTTTTACTTATACGCCAGAGGTTTCAAGAGTTTATCAATACGCACAGATTTGCAACTAGGCGGAAAGCATATATGACAAGTCTCAAGAAGAAAATAAAATGCATATGAAGAAAACACTTTCAATTAAAGAAACTGTGGATAGTACAAGACCCTCAAAGGCATACATCGCAACGAATCTATGTAACTATCCAGACTACAAAATACTGTCAAAGTTCAAAACCACTCAAAAATATGTAAACAAACATCAAAAGTTTGAACCAAAAATCAATGTAAGTCTGTGCTCTCGAAGAAAGTTATAATGAATTCAAAAAGAGGATACTATCAATAGACTTCAAAAATAGAAGTACGTAAGTATGTAAAGGAAATTCAGAAAATATACGCATAAAAACATTATGAAATATTATACACAGTATTTGTCACATGATTTAGATCGGGAATGCAATTTAAATTTTGAGTACACTCAGAAAAATGAAATATTTAAAAGATGAAGTATACACATTAAATTGGAATCAGAAAAATAATCATGACTTGTAAATTTTGTAAACGGTGGACTGACGTAATAGTTCAAAAGGTTGAAAGAACAACGATGACAAATGTCCAAAGTAAACAATCAGCTGCCTCTTACAGCAAATAAGTTTATTCATTATCAAAGGAAATTCTTATCCGTTCGCATCTGTACTAGGAAATGAATATAGGAAAACCTACTCGCTCCAATGTACAGATCGAAAAACTCGCCCCCTTCGATTGAGCGGAAATATGAGTATTGGACAAATTGTAATGTTTCAAAAGGTTGAAGGATCAACGATGTTAAATGTCCAAAGTAAACATTCAGCTGCCTCTTACAGCAAATAAGTTTATTCATTATCAAAGGAAATTCTTCTCCGTTCGCATCTGTACTAGGAAATAAATATAGGAAAACCTACTCGCTCCAATGTACAGATCGAAAAACTCGCCCCCTTTGATTGAGCGGAAATATGTATTGGACAAATTGTAATATTTCAAAAGGTTGAAGGATCAACGATGACAAATGTCCAAAGTAAACATTCAACTGCCTTTTACAGTAAATTAGCTTAGCAATTATCAAAGGAAATTCTTATCCGTTCGCATCTGTACTAGGAAATGAATATAGGAAAACCTACTCGCTCCAATGTACAGATCGAAAAACTCGCCCCCTTCGATTGAGCGGAACTATGAGTATTGGACTGATTGTAATATTTCAAAAGGTTGAAGGATCAACGATGTTAAATGTCCAAAGTAAACATTCAGCTGCCTCTTACAGCAAATAAGTTTAATCATTATCAAAGGAAATTCTTCTCCGTTCGCATCTGTACTAGGAAATAAATATAGGAAAACCTACTTGCTCCAATGTACAGATCGAAAAACTCGCCCCCTTCGATTGAGCGGAAATATGAAAGGATCCAAAACACTATAAAAAACTAACAATACAAACAAACAGTTTCAATACAAAAACAGGAGCAGCCGAATCTTAAAAAAAATTATTTTATATCTGTCATACATTAAAAAAGTACAGAGACGTTCAAGTCCTGTTAATCCAGTGGAAAATCAGACACTAATGTTCTAATTTCCCCCAAAGAATATGCCAGATAACTATAAAACATTAAAATTCTGAAAACTTATGCTCCAAACAAGAGACAAAATTACTACAATAGTTACTGAGGAACGTATACTATATATTTAAACAACAAGTTGACATTTAATTACCATAAATGAGTATGTGTGTCTTTGTATAGGTAAAAATGATTTAGGAGTCACCCCCCATTGAAAAGTAGCAAAAATATAGTCAAGAAAAACATCATTTGTTTCTTGAAAGAAAAAAAAAAGGTAAGTATCAACGCACTATGTCAAAGTGTCAATACTTGAAAAAAAGTAAACCGCCAAAATATACGAAAAATTATGAATATCAATTTCATATAATTCAGAAAAATGGATAAATCGCAAAATGATTTACTCCAGATAACTCTAGTCAGTAGATTATTGCCATCAGAATGAAAACAAATGATCAAAAGTTCAAGTACAGTCAAAAATTCAAAAAGTAAATACATTTGGGGAAGGCAAAAATAATTTTGAAAGTAAATTTCCTACGTACCAAACATCATGAGAGCTATATCAGTACACCAGAGATCCAACAATTAGGCTATATATGCATACATGAAAAGTCTCAAGAAATCAAAAAACTGCACATGAAGAAATACTTTCAAAAACTAAGAGGTTAGTGATCAAAAATGAAAAGCATATAAGAATATGTAAACTATCAACAACAATAGTCACAACTTCAATCAAAAGTTTGATGATATTCGACAAAAATGCTGGGAAACCTAAAGTCCCCAGACTATCAATATTCAACAACAAAAAAAAATATCAAAATATCATCAATCTCAAAAGTACAATGAGAAAAAAGTTATAACTGTCCCCAGCAGTAAATAAAAACTGTAGTAGTATGTGAGACCAAAAAATTCTGGCAATGATCTCGCTGACTACTAAACAAGACAATTTAAAAGTTAATAGTATGCCTATGAAATAAACAGGTGGAAAAATTTTAATCTTTTGATAAAAATTTTAAACATTAAGCAAAAAGTAAGGATGATTAAGGAATTAGAAATTTGAGTACCAAAAGCAATTAAAAATAGAAATGCTGCCAAAGATTGTAAAGAATTTTGAAAACTATGTTCTGTTTGCCAATCTTCCACTAGCAAACCACTTGTCGACAAAGCCAAACACCTATCGAAGCCTCACGTTGCGGGTGCCAATTTATGTAACGCTTCCTTTCCGCAAAAAGTCCAGAAAAGATGGAATGCAATGAAGATTCCAACTTTTCTGCACAATCACAGAAAGGGGGTTACAATTAGCTTCCGGTAGCTCAGTCGGTGGCATGAAGACATCTACAGGCGTGTAGCTGTGTGTCGACCATGGCATGGCTAGAGGATAGAAGAACAAACAGAACACAAAAATTTAACAGATTTTATTTAACAAACAAAAAAAAAGGCATTTTCATTACATTACAATTTTACAAAAATAACAAAATAAGTTTTACATCTTTGGCGCTGCTATAACGCTATCGACTTATCTTTCGCTGGTCCATTTTTACTCGACTGAAGCCAGGATGGCCAGGGGCTTGAAGGGAAGGTCCCAGTTATGAGGGGTGACCTCCATATAGTGGCTTCACAACCAGTTGTAGGCGAAGTTAAAGGCGATGGCGCTGCCAAGGCACATGCATGGGTGAAAATATTGGCCAAGGCTAGGCAAAGTGAAAGGGAAAGAGAAAGGGGGTGGCCCCAATCATTTTTGTCCTATACGGACACACATTCTAGAAAATTCTAGCACATGGTGTTATATAACCTTGTGCTACTGAGAAGAAATTTTTAGCCGTTGTTCGATCGGCGGCTCAGGTGAAAAGGAAGCGCGAGGAAGATCGCAGATCAGGAACTCCGCATCAAGCGCTCCAAGCGGAAAATTTTCCAAGCAAAAAAGCTAGAGATGGGATTAATGAAATGATAATCGAGAAGTGATTTAATAAATACGATCGGACGGTGAAACCGTTACAAGTATTTGGACGAAAATGACCTAGTTATGCCTATATATAAAATTTTGTGGATTTTGAACTACCACCTTCTAAGGTGTTTGACTGTTTCCAGGCTTCTAAATATTCTTACGTAAATGCATAATATCATGTACACGAGGCAACCTGCACGAAATGAATCCGGTTAACTTGATAACCCGCAACAGCTACAGTTTAGCTGGAAGTTAGTCTGTGTACTGCTCGGTATGCATTTCAATCATTCCCCGTCGAGTTCTCAAGAGTGATGAATGTGATTATGAAATATTAATTTCAGGCGTCACTCGACGCTTGGCTCGGCTCCCTTACGGGGAAGAGCCATCCTATTAGACAGAGCCCGGAACGCTCAGATGCCTGGTTCAGTTTCAGCCTGGAGCAGATTTACATTTTGGCATGTTTGGAAGTTTACATTGCTGTGTAGCATCTCTCGCGCTGCCATCGCGTCGCGCTATCAACAAGCCAACTTATTCAGTGGCTTGTATACATACCGGGAGGATTTTCCTCCCGTTCCTTATGCACATGATTATTGCTCATAAAATTCTAGCGCAAGGGGGCATGTAATCACTTATTTCAGCTTGGTTTCAAGCTGTCCAAATATCAACCAGCGTAGTTCTGAAATAAAATGCGGCGTCGGCAAAGGAAACAAAACGAAATACGCAAGGTGTATGATAAAGCATATATATAGTATAAAGACATCAAATACAAATTCGTAAAACCCGAAAGCACCCCAAATTTTAATGACATCAGAAATGACCTAACCAGTAGCATTATTCTAACAAGTATTAGGTTCAATGTAGAGAAGGTAAGCAATCATAAAAACGGCGACGTCAAATTCAAGTAGAGCAATGGTATTATAAAAAAAAATAATCAAATGGTAAATATAATGTACCAGGAACAAGGAAAGTTAGGCGTAAATTCGATATCGCAGGCAATAAACTGATAAAAACCGTCAGGAGCAGTAATTAAAGAAGAATTAATGTCCCAGAATACATTTATTAACCATAACGCAAACGAAATTACTTCTGTGCGATAATCATCGATTACGCGACAAGACGTCAATAACTTGCCTGGAAGTACTCCAAATCGCTAGGCAATCAGATATGCTTTTTCGGGCTGCATACGTGTACATCATTCAAGAAAAAAATCTATTGAAAAAAATCGGTCTATTTATTTGCTTCTAATCCAGAGTACTTTAAAGTATATGCCACACTAGATTTTATCAATACTCTTTTTCACACGAAACAGCTGCTTAATTATTGCAATGGATTTGGATTTTTCATTTTGGTTTAGTGCTTTTTTTCTTTTCTTTTTTTTTTCTCCTTCCTTTTCTGCGAGTTGTAATTTGTTGCATAACTGAGCCATTGTTTAGTTGTAGCAGTTTAGTCAGTTTAAGTTTTTTTCTGCATTCATATTGAGTTTAGCTTAATTTGTATATGACTGATATTGATACAGCTTTGAATATTTTAGAGGATTATAACAATATCACGACCATCAGTTGTTCTAATTTTGATGAATTAAATAGTGTTCTGTTTGAGAGAAGTGATAAGTTAAACTTCACTATACTTCATTACAATATCAGGAGCTTGCAAGCTCACTATGATGAGCTTTGTATAAACATAGCGGTGTTAAATAAGAATAAAAATATAGGTATAATTGTTTTGAGTGAGACCGGGAATATCAGTAATATCGACAGTTATAAAATAAATGGCTTCCAAATTTACTATAATGAAGCCAAGTATAATAAATGCGATGGGGTTTGTATGTATGTAAGAGATGACATTTCGGTAAATGTTTCCATAAAAATGATAGATGTAGTGACGGCATTGAATTGTAGCTTTATTTTCAACAATAACAGTTTCAGTATTACTGGTATCTACAGGCCTAATCCCACGAATGTACAGGATTTTGTAAACAATTTGGATTCGTATTTGAGAAGTACTGCAAACTGTGACATTTCGTTGTTGGTGGGTGATATAAATATAGACTTATTGAGAGAACATGAATACAGTAATTTAAGATACGTGAATATGTTGCAACAGAACGGGTACATATCTCAGATTAATACACCTACTAGGGTAGATTCTAACTCATCTACGATTATCGACCACATATTTTTGAAGGCAAACAGATTTAAGGTCTCTGAAACAGCAATTGAGTGTAAACCAATACTTTTGGAAAATTGTATGACCGATCATTATCCTGTTTTGTTCAATTTTAGGTATTTGAAAGGAAGTAATTGTATCATTAATAAAAACAGCTATGAATTTAAAAAAATTGATGAGAAAAAGTTTACAGATTATTTACAAGTGGTGACTTGGGACAGTGTTTTTTCAGAGAGTGATGTCCAAAAAGCAACTGATAACTTCTATAATGAATTATATAAAGGCATAGATCATTCAACTTATTATTTAAAAAAGACCAGAAAACGCAAGCCGTGGATGACTGAAGGTATTCTTACTTCGATCAAGAAGAGAGATGAGTTGAAACAGAGTTTGACGAAAGATAATGATAATTTGATATTGAGACAGTCCTATATCTCCTACAGAAACAGAGTAACTAATCTTATTAAGATCTCTAAAAATCAATATTATACACAAAAACTCATTTTAGCTGGTAATAACTATAGGAAGAGCTGGGATGTTATTAATGAGGTAACTAATGCTGGCAAAATAAAAAAAAATGGCGTAAAATCAATTAATCACAATAATCAGCAGCTGGACGCTCCCACTGATATAGCCTGTGTTTTTAATAAATATTTTGTTGATATAGGTGAGCAAATAACAAGTCAGATTGATCAAAACTCAATTCTTGATACATCAGATCCTCATGTCGTCAACATTGCTCACTCTATGTTTCTAACTCCAGTTGATAACATAGAGTTACAACAAATAGTTTGTAATCTGAAAAATAATAGCGCACCCGGAAAAGATGGCTTACACACTAAAACTATCAAGATGATCATGAAGTATATCAGTCACCCTATAACTCACATTATCAACCTCTGTTTCAAATCCTCAGTAATTCCTCGCCAATTTAAAGAAAGCATAGTTACACCAATATTTAAATCTGGAAGTAAAGACAATATGTTCAATTATAGACCTATTTCAGTTATCAATGTATTTGGGAAGATTTTTGAGAAGTGTTTGAATAACAGACTTTGTTCTTTTCTTGAGAAATATGACATAATATCGAACTATCAATTTGGGTTCCGCAAAAATTGCAATACAGGGCAATCTCTACAAGAACTTACAGGACAAGTGCTTGAAAATTTTCAAGATGGAAATAAGACTGTTGCAGTTTTCCCAGATCTTCAAAAGGCTTTCGATTCAGTATCTCATACAATTTTACTAAAGAAACTAGAAAGTGTTGGAGTGCGTAGCGGAGTTCTGAACTTATTTGAGAACTATTTGGCTGATCGATTACAACAAGTTCAGGTAGGGTCAGATTTAAGCAACATTCAAAAGATCAAAATAGGTGTGCCTCAGGGGACAGTTTTGGGACCAACACTGTTCCTCATATACATAAATGAACTACTTCGATGTAATTTCAACTGTAAGATGATATCATATGCAGACGATACTGTTTTAGTTTGCACTGGTCATTCATGGGACGACGCAATACGGAATGCCGAGTTGTCATTAAATAAAGTCAAATGCTGGTTGGATAACAATTTACTTAAACTTAATATCTCTAAAACTAAGTATGTAACGTTTTCTCCAACCAAAGCAGGCATGCCATTACACCACCGAACATTAATTATAAATGATAGTGCTGACACTGTCGAAAGAGTTGAAGTTAGATACTTAGGAATCATTGTTGACAGTAATTTAAAATGGCAGAGCCATGCCGAGCTTTTGGCATCGAAATTAAGGAGAATTATTCATAAGTTTTTCATTCTTAGGAATATTTTAAGCAGAAAGAGTCTTCTCTCAATATATAACTCGTTTGTGGGGTCTCTACTAACTTACGGGATAAGTATTAGGGGAGCCGCATACACTAGTACTTTGAAAATACTACAAACCACGCAAAATTATATTGTCAGGACTATTTTTCGTATCCCATGTAGGTCAAGTTGCAGATTTGTTTACATTGAAAATGATCTTTTGAATGTTAGAGGTTTATATATTTTGCTGCTCTAAAATTTGTTCACTCCCGAAACAATGTTCCAACCAGCCACGCTTATGAAACAAGAACTAAAATAAATATAAGTTACACCTATACCAGAGTGAATAAATCTGTTTGCCAAAAATGCATAAAGTTTGATGGGATTAGGTTGTATAATAAATTACCCCTAGAATATAAAATCCTCTCGAAGTATAGTTTCAAAAAAAGAATTAAAAAGTTCATCTTAAATAACTTTGACATGCTTGCATCGACGGTAGCTTGACTCAACTCAGTAATTTCGTTTCTATCTAATGTTTTTTTTATTTCTTTTTTTTATATACATTTGCTCATAATATACCTTATGACCATTAGCCATGCATTGAATTTGTATATTGTATGACACACACAAGCTTATAGCTTAGGTGTCTATTATTTTGTAGTAAATTGTAGTACTCTTGTTTCTCTGCTTAACCTTTACGCAAAATTTTTATTGTTTAAACAACATAGTTTGACCTTACTCGAAATATCCCTCTATTATCATATTTCAGATATTCATATTTTATGTACTCTATATTTATACTTCTGAGTGTTTCTAGTATGCTTCTGTACTATTGTTATGAATTTTAGATTTGTTTATGCAGAAACGTAATTTAGAATTTGTGACGACAAGATCCAGACATTTACCCTTTACGAAAGTATACAGAATTTTCACAATTCATATACCGTTACTTGCTGGTTCTAGATCTGATGCTAGTATCTTTGCTCAGATTTCTGTTGCAATCTTGGTTATTCAGGGTAGCAAGAGCATACAAGCTCATGTATTTTTGAAGCTTTTTTTATTTAAATTGTACTGAAGGTTGTGTTTAATTTGTAAGTTATATTGGTTTTTGAATTTGAAAAAAATTTTGAATATACGTTTTGGACTGTCTATAATATCTGAGTAGTTAAATTATTGCAGCCTGTTTGCAAATACATATCTGGACCCAAAACTGAAACTGGAGCAGTAAAGTTGCAAGAAGCATCTCGTAAAAAAAGGGATGTGAACTAGTGGGTTGGAACTCTTCTGATAAATCCAACATAATTCTGGACCTTATAATGCAGTCATTCTAGCATACAATCCCAGTAATATAATTTGACATTTTTTAGCGTCCAGTTTACTTAATCAGTGGCAGATTTAGGTTCGGTTGTAGAGAAAGGAGTTTGGAGCATTAAGTTATCAGATAAAGAACATTGTTTCCCTTTATTAGGGTACGTTGTTGACTTATTGACAATTAGAGTACACGTTTTTGGGCATGTTTTCCTTTGTTTTGGAATAAGTAATAACATTCAAATAACTCATATAAAAAAGCCCCCCCACTACTTATTCTATGAACGGGTCAAGCAACCTGAAATTCGGCATAATGTAATGAACTTATGAAAGCCATATTGTATCTTAAAATTGGTCGATAAAAATTTCAAGATGGCTGCTTGCCGCCTTTGGGACATTTTTCAATGGGAAAGATAGACTGATAAATCACTAGTTGTCAAACTGGCAGACTGACAGACTGTCGAAGTTGAGTTTTTGGTACATTGAGTCGCTTGTAACTGAGCAAACAATTATTAAAACTTTATGGGCAATCAATCTTCTTTTATATGTGCAATAAAATATGGGACGTCCCGTTGGAGAAAATTGACAGATTTTGACAATTTTACCAAGGGCTTCACTAAGCCGTTAGTTCCTTATCTTGAGAGATGGTGATTGAGTTATAAAATACTCGTCGTACACGACCTCCCATTCCATTTAAAAAGATGTTCTAAAATGGTGCCCAGTCTTGAAATTTTGACTGCCACTTTTACGCTAAAATATGTTATTCATGTATAAGTTTTAATACTTTAAATTTCAGCTTGCTAACTTGACTCGTCCAAAAATAAGTAGGGGTCCAATTTTCATCTTTATTTTTAATATAAAGTTAGAAGTTGTTTCTGAAAAATATTTATATGAATACCCGCCTCAGTAAGCAATAGTAATTAGACGTCTTGGGGGATCAATATTTTCAATAGCTTTCCAAATGGTGCCTCAGCTGCTACAGCTTGGTCTGTTGGCACACAGCTTACTTTTTTGAAATCTCAAGGTGTTAAATCTGGTCGGCAGCATAGCCTAACGGGATGATTAAATGCCGTGGCGGTCAGTTCTTACACTTTTCTCGTGCGAATGCCAGGAGAAGTGTGGGAGTCCATCAATATCATCTCTAAAGTATTAACTTTGTGATGAAACATTTAATGATACGGAAAAACTATTTTGGATAAATATTCTTCCTGAATAGCTCAAAATCATATCCTTGTATACATACCTACTATGTTTTATATTTGTATTCAAGATATTTTTATACAACATATTTTTACACCTATTTTTGTATACCTTTGTTTTAAATAATTATTGCAATGATGAAAATGTGTATGTTTTCTATTTTGTACATTTGTTGTGAGGTGAAGTGGCAGAATAATAATATGATAAACTTCGCCCCCAATAAAGACGATTTAACGTACAGGATGTTCATTTGAAGACTTCCCGCCACAGATTTATCGAATACTGACGATTGAAAGAAAAAACCGAGACACGTCAAAAGATTTGTCAAGGGGGACAACTTTTCAACCAAAAACTACCTCACCCCCTTTTACCCTTGGGCACCAAGGTCAATCCCTAAAAAATCTTAAATGACAAGCAGTATCGAGTAATAGCTTGTCTAAAAGGTCCCTCGGAGTCCTTTATTTTGACGTTTGATTTTTTTAAATCAGTCGAATCGTTATCGAGAAAATTGGAAAAATCTTTATTTATCTTAATTTGTTCAGATAGAAAACAAAAACACACGAAAGTATCACTTTTTATTTCAATAAATGTTCAAAGGGTTTGCCAAATCTACAACTCGTTTATAATTTAAAATAGAAACTACCCAACATGAACAGCAATTCGGAGATTAGACGTGGCAACAGCCAAATAACAACCTGAATTTTTTCCGCATTCTTTGCATAAACACAGTTATCATGGGCGAACTGTATTTATTGTTATACCTGTTTAGTTAATTGTTGCTAAGGGAAAGAAAGAATTTAATTTGCTGTCAGTTACCTTTGTGACAATCTTGGGATAGTGAAAATTAATTTAATGATTCAGATTTTACTTCCGAAATGGTTTACACACTAGCCCAAAGAGTGTAAATGATTCTAATTTCTAATGTCCAAAATCAATGTGCTCGGCAAACTGCCGCCACGTTTAACGCCAGACATCCGGGGAAGATAACTTTGGATATGTCTCGACCTTGTTACTAAATTCACTTAAACTGGATCTGTTGCAAATAAAAGACGTGACCAACTCCTAATACTTCATTACGCAAAATTGTTGCTGCGACTGGTAGTACATTAGGCTCTGTACTCACTAAATTCCATATATTTTATCAATTCAAAATGAAAATATTGCAAGAGTTAACCGAAGATCATTTCGATAGGCGAGTTGAGTTTTGTGAACAGATGACTGTAGCGATTAATGATAATACCATTCACGTAAAGAATCTCTGCTTCAGTGATGAATGCACATTTCATCTAAATGGATTTGTTAATAAGCATAATTGCAGGTATTGGAGTAATGAAAATCAACAACAACATCAACAAATAGGTTAGGTATTTATCGTTGCGTTCCGATGCACATTTGCTAGAGCAGTTCGGGAGTGTCCCACTCCAGGTGCATACAACTCTCAATTGAAAAGCACTGGACAGCGGCTTAAGTCTATTTCAATTTCGTATACTCTCCGAATTTATCAACATTTGCTGCACATATTGTATTAACTATTGTTAAGAGATAAAGGTTCCAAAATTGTGTCTGACTAGCGTAAAAGCTTAAATTTAATAATTTAATCTTAATAGATAAGCCAATATCCCATAATAGTTGGTTAAACTGGTTTGCTCATAGTCAGAAAATTATTCATAATTAATTCCAGTTCAAGGGTCTCCCTATCGTTCATCGTCTCAGGATATGAATGACCCTAGGAATGTATCAACTTGCCGGAAAACCGTTTTTTTAACATATTAAAAGAAAATGGTTATTTCAATCCGCTTGAAATATTTCTGTTTCTTTGGGATATTCTAAGCCTAAGCAAATACGGTTTTATTTAGGAGTGTTCGCTAAGGTTAAAAGTTTTTGAGATATAAGTGATATAATATTTGAAAAGTGAACCCCGAAAAAGAATATGAGAAAATGAAAATTTTATTATTGCTAAACCTTCGAAATATTTAATCACCTACTAAAGAATTCCAATAGTATTTTAGTAGGTGTTATTGCCTAGACTGGTTACATAATATATATCCGGCGTAAGTGCCACAAAGTCCAGCTGCAAGCCGCCCATATTTCTGGAATTGAAGGTACATCCAAATAAAAAAAATCCCCCGTAAACGTATGTCTTAAAACATTCCAATACCAAGATACAGAAAATTTTAATTTCTACTTTCACAACAATTACGAAACTGAATACGGACGATACACGGATATGGTTCAAATCATACTATGGTGGAATAGGATTTTTCTCATAATACACCACAAATAGTTCTCACTGCCAAACTTCTCAAATGTCAGCGTATTTCAGAAGTAGAACGTGTTTTATTTCCCAAGAAATGTAGCTCACATAAAATTGAATATAGTCCATTACATGGTTTTTGCTCAGACACACGTTCTTTAGTTTCGTCTCAAGACCTGGAAAATTTCTTGGCCAACATATGAGTTTTCCTAATTCTTCCCTTGTTACCGAGAATGTGACAGACATAGCAGAAGCCGAAAATACTTAGGAACAATACGGATTTCGTATGCTATTGATCACGTAACTACCCAGAACCGTGAAAAGACCTTATTCAAAGATGCAATAGACGTCCCAAGAAGGCCAGTGGCGTAAAACATAACGTTCAATTTCTTCAGTAATGGTCAAAATCTTCCAATAGATATGCATACGGAACAGAAATTTGTGTATGTATGGACTGGCTACCCTGTCAGTACTTCGATTTATATACAAAATTTCAATTCAATATCTTTATACAGTTCGAAGGTAATTTTTTTTCGATACCTGTTGGAAGGGGGCATCTTTGAACCCATGCTTACATGTGCTTTACGTATTATTTTTCTATCTCTTTTATGCTCTAGTAATATTGCCACTATTTTCTGAATCACATTGTTTTCTTTTTTTATTACTTACTAATTGTTGTTAAAAATCATTATAATCGAGAGCGTCCAATTTTTATGTGTAAACTTTTTCATTTAAGCTATCAACAATGCCAACGAAAACGTCTCACAAAAATACATTCAATCGAATCCGTTTTTGAGGCTTGCAGGTTACTGAGTGGCAAACGCAGCTTAATGTTCTTCTCAATCACTGGGAGATATAAGATGCATTTGAACCGAAGATGTGTGATAGATAAAGTGTTACATAATCTACCCTATTGTGCCGTAAGAGCATATTAGGCGACAGATGAATAATGAAAAGTAGTCTGTGGACCTCAGACTGTTGATTCGCTTAAAGATAGAGACGGAATTCGGAAGGGACAAATCAATTTCAATCAGTCCCAGATTCCAAGAGAGATTCTCCTAATTTGTTGTGAGCAGCCTCTGCTGCGTTTTTCAATTTTCTTCAAGAGCTGTAAACTCAGCATGATAATTGGCAACAGAATTCTCTGATCAACTCGATAATTTGTAAACCAATTTGTGCACCGCTGAGTGCAAAATCGATCTCTACTCGTACCTACTTTACTTTGCCTCCAGTGGCGGACACAAAAGCTTCGAATAGAAACAGCTAACCAAAGGCTCCACTATTCTGAAAAGTATGCTGATTCTGTAACGCCCAAGCAACTCTAATATCAATTCATAAAGGATTATGTTCGGAACAAGTTAGCTTTAGTCAGGTAAGTGTTCTATTTCTCGTTGTGTCCGACTAAAAATATTCTTCTTATTCTGAGTCTTAAGGGCAATATGTCTATGTGCAAAATATGTAAGTATAAATATACTAAAAAATTGAGACGTACCCTCTCCCACCCTCTACAACATCCCACCACTGATTTTTAACTACCGGAAAAGTTTTCCAAAAATGAGAAGGAGTCCTTGAAGCATCAATTTTTTTTTTCGTTATTTGCTCATAGCTCCGCTGTCACTGGATTGATTTCGGAGAATTACAAGGCTTCTTCTTCCTTGGAATAGTAATAATATAATATTTTCTCGCCAATCGTCAAGGGAAATAGAAACAGCAGTGTAATCTCAAAAGACAACCTCTTAAGTCATAAAATTGATGTGCATTCTAGTTGACGTAAGCAGAATCATGATTTTTTAGACAGGGAGTAAGTACCCCATGATGTCTGGACGAATCAAGCCACATTCATCATGTATGTTTAAATTTCCTCTTGATTGTACCACATTATGGTCGCAACGGTGACCTAGATCAAGTACAATTGGCATAATTGACAATATGTTTTGCTCATCTGTCTTTCAAGTGACATTTCGTTTCTTTTTTTGATATATACACATTCATGTACTGTGTGTTTTTACAATAGTCTGAACGGTCCCGTACTCGTAATATGCTAAGCCATCATTGGGTATACCTAATCTAGGTGGTCCTGGGCTTTGCTGGTTTGAAGCCCTGCCATCTTAGAATTGCGGTGATGACTTCGCGCAATTTCAGCATGTTACAGGAACATTCGGACTATCGTAGCAACACCTGGTACAGGAACGCGTGAAGATAAACCTGAGATATTATCAAAAACACGAGTAGTCATGGGTACCTGAGAAAGTCATCGTTATAGGAAAGGAAAATGCATAACTCTTAAATAGCAGGATTTTGATAACTTGTGGATATTTACTATCCAACAGTACTTGTCATAGAATTTGATATTTATTGACTATGTAGCCAGGACGTCAGTTATTACTGATGTATAAGATTGCGTAGAGTTACACTGACATTGACAGAATGATCAGTAAATGCGGACCACAGTAAATATTAATCGTGTGACATTCGCCTTAGGATCTTAGTTCAAAAATCATAGCAGCTATTTTAATTAGGAAAAACGTTTAGATGGCCATTGGTTATCGTCTTTCAACCTACGCAACAGTATTGCTGCTTGCGCTAACAAAGAGTACACAGACAGTTCAGGGTCAAACAAAGCCAATTCGGAAGCTTCAGAACCTGTCCATCAAAGAACCCTAATGAACTCTAAAACCTAGTTTCGATTGAGTTTAATGTGCTCACCCTGAATCATTTTTTACTTCCCGTGTTACTGGCGAGAAAGTATTGTAATCGCGAAGAATGTCCGCAAACTAATATTGTTTTTGGACATGATGACGATTACATCACGAGAAGCTAGTCATCCATTTCCGATGGTCTGTCGGTCTGGCCCCTTATCCTTGGATGTTGATGAAATTTCAACAAAAGGGTATTAAAATGGCGAGGACGAAAGCTTTGTAGTTGTTTCAGAAATTATTGAGTGGAGCCAGATTCAGATACGTTGGTGTTTGTCGATCTCTCGTTCGCACGCCTCAGTTTCCGTGCATCCTGCAGGAGTAACACAAGCTGGTGCTGTATTTAGCGGACTTAAAGATTGCGAGACAAACACAGTTCGAGGCCAAACAAAGCCGATTCAGCATCGGCGGCGACGGTTCATGAATAATTAACGTTTCGGACCAAGTTTTAATCAAACCCCTCCCCTTGACAGCCTCTCCTTACAGTAGGCCTCAGACGTCTCCCGTTTGTTTTTATAATTCATAGCTCATCTTCAGTCTGTGTTGTTGGTTAGACATTGTTCGTCATATAGGTTTTGATTAAGCCTCCGT
Source organism: Acanthoscelides obtectus (assembly GCA_963669975.1). Classification (NCBI taxonomy): domain Eukaryota; kingdom Metazoa; phylum Arthropoda; class Insecta; order Coleoptera; family Chrysomelidae; genus Acanthoscelides; species Acanthoscelides obtectus. Next base: position 48,683,167 of record CAVLJG010000003.1, read on the forward strand.
CTGGTGGCTTTTGAGGATACACGTTCTCTAAGAGGATAATCCTGTGCCAGATATGGTGGAGTTTTTCCAGGAAATACCTACGGTATTTGTTGCAGTATCAATACACACAGACTAAACGATTTGAACAGGAAAGAAATGTACACGATCATACATATAATCCGCTATAATTATTCTGGGACCTGTTTTCAAGTGAATACATATCAAGATTATTACTAGACTGTCGAATTTAATATAACGGATCATAATATATCTATATGACGGCCAACCTACATCTAAATTAATTCCGTTAAAATAATGACCCAGGTGGCACAAGGTCATCAAGCTAACCACCCTTTGTTTGTATACGCTTTTGATTGTTTATGCCTTCTCCATTGAAATTGAACTTTTCAATAGAGCCTGACACTGTGTAGCATTTATACTTAAACTCTTTAAAAATGAATACGCAATTAATTATACGTGCTTCAATGACAGTTTATTCATTTACTGATGATTTACTGATGGAGAATCAACGACAAAGTGCTATTACTTATTATAATATACTCAGTGACATAAGAAGTGTTACACCCAGAAAAAAATATTTCAGGCTGATAAAACATGATATAACTCAAAAGCAAGCACAATTTGATGCAAATAGATCTTTGGCAGAGCCTGTGGCGGATGGTGCAAAGAGAAAAATCTCCTCCCCATCATATCCCACACAAATTCGATGAGATTTAAATCCGGTGAATGTTATGGCCACGGCAAAAAATTAACGCCTGCTTCTTAAAGAACGTCCGTAGTACGACGAGCAATATGGGGACGTATGTTATCTTGCTGGAAGAAGGACGTGTAGACGGCCCCCTAGATACGGCAGTAAAGTAGTTTGTGGAACATCATCAACATAAAGCGCAGCAGCCATATTGCCTTGAACAAAGACAGAATCGCGATTCGTCGCGAACGATGACATTATACCATTCTGCCTTTCAATGCTGCCATTCTCTGCTCCAGTTCAAACGTTGACGACAGGGGTCCGCAGTCAGATGAAGCACCAACGTGGACGGTATTAAAAAAGTCCAAAGGCTTGAATGCGGCGATAGAGTGTGCGCATAGTAACAGATCTACCTTCTTCTCCAAACAATTGGCCAGCGATCTAACGCGTAGTAGCAAAACGATCTCTAAGGGCTAGTTGTCTGAAGCGCCTATTCTGATGCTCTGTGGTATGCGTCGGTGGACCATTTGGCCTTATTCGTGTTCCTCTACCTTGTTTTGTCTACACATACGCATTACCGTCATTTCAGTTCAATTAACACGGCGGACAAACCAACATCTCAATAGGCAATAATTCTACCCCTTTCAAAGTCGCTAACGTGGTGATAATTTGGACGTCTTTGAACTCGAGGAATTTTGTTATACTTAACACTAGTAAATGAAAGAGCAAGAACTAAAAATATCTGTACTACTGCATTCTTCAAAAAAACTAAGAGATAGCATTTTAACAAAGGTAAATAAAAACAAAGGTAAAACGTTGACATTGTTGCCACAGCATGCTTTAAAATATAGCCATTATGTTGCCAAAAGCCAAGTTGAAGAAATCTTCTTGGTGTAACACTTTTAATATCACTGAGTATATTCCCTATCTTATTTAATCTCAGATATCCATAATTCTCTAACATAACGATCTTCGCTAAACAAGGGCTTATCTATAAATCTAAGCGGGCCAGCAAAATCCGTTGAATTCATTGAGATATAAGGCTATTTTAATAAGCTTACGGGTTAACATTACTAACCCGATGATCAACTTACCCAGCTGTTAAAATTTAGGCACTGAGTCTAAAGTATTTTCTTTGTACTCAGGTCGATAAAATTACAAAGATTTATGGTAGTCAGTAGTAAAGAAAAATACTCAAAGCTTGCCTGAGAGTAACGAAGCAAATGTTTATTATCCGGTGGTAGGTTTGATCACAAATTGATAAGGTTTACGCTACCCATTTTGTCTGTAAAGCTGGGTACTGGCTGACGTTACGAGATATAATGTAACATGTTATACAGCGAGCATTCCTGCAGTCAGTACGTAGTGAATACAGAACACAGCGTACATGCTCGATGCGAATGTTAAGCCGAGTACAGACCAAGATTCCAACGCAAGCCAAGGCACATGTGGTTACAGATTTTGAGGTGTTCGAATAGGTGTGAACGGTGCGAGCCAACATGAACTATCGGTTTCCAAGGTCGGCGTTGACGTTCGATTGCGTTCGCTCCTTGATCGGTACATCAAAGGGTGGTTTGATTTGGTCTGGACAGGATTTGTTGCGCTCCTAGTATTAATTTAGTCCTTTGTCTGTATTCGATGAGCCAGCAGTAAATATTACTCGTCGCTCGACATTAGCACCGAACTTAACCCAATGCGGTCCAACTCGAAACTAAATTCAGGTGTAGACGAGCGCATTCGAATATCTTCGAACAACAAACGCCAACGTCACATGTGCTTGCGTTCGTTTGCTTGGCGTTGGATATTCGGTCTGTACGCGGCTTTACATTACACCTCGTAACGTTGGTCAATACCCTGCTAAAGGTATGGCATCAGATTCGTAGTTAGCTACCCCAATAACATGTAGACATGTTTTTTCAATCTTACAACGTAATAGACGACTTTGAGAACCATTGAGTTTAAAATTTTGTGCACATCTAACAACGCTTGTATTTTGACCACGTTTTCGGACCATTTCCACCACTAGCCGTGGGCCGCCCGAATTTATCCTATACGCTGAAGTTTCGCACAATCCGTTATTTCGTGCTAGTATGCCGGGTAAATTCCAAATCAATATAACATATTGACTGTTACTGACAATCGCGGTGGACTTCCCAAAAATGTCAGAAAAAATTTTACTTTCCACGCCATGCGAGGAGGTGTAATGAGAAAAGTTTCGAAAATTAGTTTCGTGTTTTATGCCGCTCCTTTCCGTCCGCCTTAATATTCGTACTATGCCAAGAACGAAAAAGCTTTGTGATTTTTGAAAATCAGTTTAGTGGCGCCGGAGCTAGGGACAAAGAATTAAAAAAATAAAAATTGTTGAACCCTAATTTTTCGACGTTTCAGAGGGTGTGGAGGGTTAATGTTGTAGGGAGTGTAGGAGGGTTCATCGTAATTTTCTGACGCTAGTAAGTTTATACGATTCCAATCGCTATAGCTCTACGCATATATTAGACATGTATGTCAAACATTAAATTAGCTCCCCCTGTCTTATGTATATCTTCTTTCTAATCGTCGCTATTTCAAATCAGTCCCTAACGTCGTTGCCTGCCCAGCTTTCTCTCGCCCGGCGAGGCTTCGCTCGATCCTTTGTCTCAGGCTGGGTCTCCGAGCATACTATATGTGAATATAAGCATATTGACTATTATTGACATTTGCAATGGATTTTCTATGAAATTCAAAAGCCATTCTTTATGCTAGATCAATAAATGCGTAACAGTATTCTCGTCTTATCGATTACTAGCTAGGTCAACCATCAAAGACGGTTTTCCCAACTTTAAAACCCTTCTTACGTGTAGATGAGGCAGGCCATCCCCTAAATCGCCACATCCCATTAACAAATTCGGAATTAGCTCCCCTGGACTTATCTATGTCTTCTTTCTAATCATCGCCGTTATAAATCAGTCCCTGGCGTCGTTGCCTGCCCAGATTTCTCCCGCCCGGCGACGCTCTGCACGATCCGTTGTTTCAGGCTGGGATGCCAGGCATATTTTAACGCACCAACTCGATTGCGAGGCCAGACGTTATGCTGATGCCTCGTTTCATTATGGGGTGGTTTATGGCTTACACTTCGCCTGGAAGGCACTTCGAAAATGTTTGGATTTTTACGTAGATTCCATACTGCATTCATCCAGAAATGGTACGATTCTAAAAAACTTCTAGCGCATAGCGTAGCATTTCGGGATTTGCAGGTTGGTGGCTGAATATCCTTGTGACAGCGCAATAATATAGTGCAAAAATTACAGCTGACTTTTGCTTCTTCGCCATCTACTACTGGCATTCCTTTCTCATAACTATTATAAATGAAACAATAAATCTGATCAGTAACCTTTCACTGTAAAAACAGCCACCAACATATACAAAAGGTGTTCTTTTCAAAAAAGAATAAAAAAACACCGAAATGTCCGTGAGCCTCATGCAGTATCATCTAGGATCAAAGAGTGAATACTACCATAATATCGATAGTCCACTGAAGGGTATTTCTTCACTATAAGAAATTATTTTAGGGAAATACTATTCCTTGGGTTATTTTCATGGCATAGCACTATTTGATGTCCTTTGCCAGACATGTTTGCTCTTTGACCAAAAACCTAATAGACTTTGAGTCTGTCAGCTTCTCCATTGACTTCTGGGATTCCGCTATGGAAACTACAATAAATGCAAATGGATAACTTTCATTATGAGACAACCAAAAAAGTCACCGATCACAGAACAAAGAGAGATCGAAAAACATTGCTATGAGAGCCAAAATGTCAATAAAGATCATTCAACAACACCTGAAGTTCTAAGTTTGGTTTAAGAAGAACGCAGACGTCAAAGTCATGGCCACATGATGTTTAAGGAGCTTGTTACCACTGTATCATGATTGTATTCCTAGTCTCGGAGTTTCCAATCTTGCAGTTCATTACACCAGGATTCCTATATTTTAAATTCATTGCACAGCTTTATAACGCGGCTATGAGTTAAAGCTGAATAGGTGTAATTACAGATTAATGGAAGTCGTTAAAATTTGACTGAGTACCATTCAAATTTAAATTTGAATGTTAATGAAAATCACGTAGTATCCAGCTCCTCTTTGTTTTTTATTGCTAGCAGCTTTATGCCTTCCGCGAAAGAAGTGCTCAAGGAAAACAGTAGAAGTGGAGTTAATTGCTCCCTTTTATCAGGAGATGCGCTTTAATAAAGTATGGCTTCTTCAGCAATCTTTTGTCACAATCTGCCTACCAGTCGCAAATGAAGTTGAGCAGGGTACTGTAGAGGAAGTTATTTTGTATTTCTTGCATCTTCTCTAAAGAACACGCCTTTTGGATAGATCGACGACCTCTTCTGCTTGTCTTATCACGAAAGGATTCCAATTAGAGCTATTGTACTTCTCCGGTCGAAACCCCACAGCAAAGGACATTGAATTTTTTCTACTTCTTTTGATATGACTCTACGAAAACGGTTAAACACAGAAATCATAATAATAATAATAATAAGAATAATAGTAATAATACTTTGATGTTGTTACACAAAACCCGCTTTCACAAGTCAATATTTACATTATTGACTTGAAGCTTGGTAGCAAGAAGGAAGTAAATTAAATGACAAACAATACATATGAAAACAAATACTATTGATCGTACACACATGGAGTCAGGTCGATCTGGTCATTTAGCTAGGGTGGACAAGAAATTAGTCATAAAAAAAGAAAAGGGGCATCTTAGGAACACCGAAGAACGAAAGCGGCGAGTTGAATGTGTTGCTTTCTGAACTCCTTCAGAATCATCTTACGAAATTCATTTTCAGATTCGGAGATGGATTGAACAAGAAACGTAGCCCATCCAAACTCAGAGCATACGTCCTGATACTAATCAAAATCAAAAGAGGAAAAGTTTCATAACTCCAAAATTAGTGGCAGCATGAGATTAGTATCAGCTATGTATGAGATATGATTTTTTATTATTGAAGCAACCATTGAGGCACTTGGACGTAACACTGATGACTTTCCTATAAGCAAGTACTCCATTCAAAGAGTTGGTACAGAAAAGCAAAACGAGCGCGCAGAAGCTATAAATTAGAGGATATGCGTATCTCAAATCGAAGAAAAATTTGTTTGCCTTTATAGGCTGGAACACATGGCTCGAATAAAAAGGAAAAAAAGAAAATATAACATGCAATATCATTACAGTTAAAAATATTGGAAGAAGTTGTGGGTGAGGAACTCGTCAGTGGTGAAAAAACCTGTCGACAATAGCAATTTTTTTACAGCATTACTAATTATTTTGTGTGCTAATGATCTTGAATCGTTGGATAATATAAAATTTTATGTCATGGTAGTTAACTTCATCTCTCATTTCAGCAAGTCTATGTTGCTTTGGGGATAAGTTATCTTTGTGTCGGGTGTTATATGAATGAGTTGTATGTGGTGAGTTGCAGAAAAGTCAGGATTTGACTTGACATACAAGAGGCGGCTAAATATATATGCACCAGGTCACGTCATGATCGCTTGATAAACTAAGCTCTGTATGGATCTCTATATTTTAGATTTGTTATACATCGGACACATGTTCTATGTAGGGTACATACTCTGTACAAGGGCGGAGAGTGGTCCCATGCCAGAAGGGCGCATGCCAGTTTGCTATAGAGGTACGCACGGCAATTGGTCAACAGGACGTTTAATGAGACAGAGCGTTTTAAATTGCGAATTAAATAAATTATTATTCTTAAGGATTGGGTAACATGATTGATGTGTTCATCCCTGTTCAAAGAGGAGTCGATATACTCACCAACAAAATTCAAGACGATTGCGTAGTTATAATTCTGGTCAATATCTCGAAGAGTGATTGTCATGGATTGAGATTTGTTCGGATTTGATGTTAACTTGTTAGCTACAAACCAATCCTGAATACTAGATATACTGGCGGATGTATCGCTGTTGATGTTTGTCAATGAATCGTGGGTGGAGACTATAGTGGTGTCATCAGCATATAGAATGTGCTTACATACTATCAATAAATAACAGCTTAAATAAACAAAAAAGCTCGCTTCCTTAGCTAATCGAACTAAAAAGTAGAAAATAATTTTCAATTACAAAGAGTTTATATTACAGTAGTAGATGTTCGAACAATCAATCATAATCAATGACCTCAAAATAAAATTATAATAAAATTTAAGTTATTAACAGAGTAATTCAATTCAGAGTAAAAAGCGTGGGGTGCTTCATATATTAAATGTTACAATCGTTCTATTGGCAACTATCTATGAGAAAATAGTTATGAAAATGTATTAAAACGTACCACATGCTTCTTACTATGAATTGAATTATTCTGTTAATAACTTAAATTTTATTATGATTTTATTTTGAGGTCATTGATTATGAGTGATTGTTCCACCATCTACTACTGTAATCTAAACTCTTTGTAATTAAGAATTATTTTCCACTTCTTAGTTCGGTTAGCTATAAAAGCGTGTTTTTGTAGTTTCTTTAACTATACTAAGTGACATATAAATCCGAACACCCAGTTTAAATGGTTTTATTTTAATAAAATTCTGTATAAGTACTTAATGAAGCATAATAAGTAAATGATAAAAATTTCAAAATGATTGCACTGCTTTAAAGCTCTTTGACCTTTAATAATGTGTGGATGCACCCTGATGTGCCACGCATTCTCCAACGCGCCTAGGCATGCTTCTGATCAGGTGGTCAATGTCCTCCTGTGGTATCTCATTCCAGGCAACCACCAACTCCTCTCGAAGTGCTTCTAGATTCTGAGGAGGACGTTGCAAATTGAGCAATCTCCTACCCATCATATCCCACACGTGCTCAATAGGGGATAAGTCGGGAGATCTTGGTGGCCATGGTAACAATGTGACATCATTATGTTGAAAGAAGTCTATTGTGACTCTTGCAACATGTGGTCGGGCATTATCTTGTTGGAAAGACCGACGTAATCGCCTTGAGTGGTGCAGACAGCGGTCACTCTGGGATCAGGAATGGAACAGTATTGTCTTTAGTGACGAGTCTCGATTTTGTTTAGGCATGCACGATGGTCGTGCCAGGGTTAGAAGGCGACGTGGTAAAAGGAGGAATCCACAGTTTTTTGTTGAAAGACATGTTCATCACACTGTTGGAGTTATGGTTTGGGGTGCTATAGCTTATGGTTCCAGGTCACCTTTAATCTTCATCAGAGGTAAAATGAACGCGCAGCGTTATATCCACGAAGTTCTAGAACCCCATCTTTTACCCTATCTTGACACCCTGGCAGATCCAACTTTCCAACAAGATAATGCCCGACCACATGTTGCAAGAGTCACAATAGACTTCTTTCAAAATGATGTCACATTGTTACCATGGCCACCAAGGTTTTGCAGACTTATCCCCAATTGAGCACGTGTGGGATATGATGGGTAGGAGATTGCTCAATTTGCAACGTCCTCCTCAGACTCTAGAAGCACTTTGGGAGGAGTTGGTGGTTGCCTGGAATGAGATACCACAGGAGGACATTGACCACCTGATCAGGAGCATGCCTAGGCGCGTTGGAGAATGCATAGCACATCAGGGTGCATCCACACATTATTAAAGGTCAAAGGGCTTTAAAGCAGTGCAATCATTTTGAAATTTTTATCATTTACTTATTATGCTTCATTAAGTACTTATACAAAATTTTATTAATATAAAACCATTTAAACTGGGGGTTCGGATTTATATGTCACTTAGTATATTATTTATTTTTCATTTTTTTATTCGATTTATCAATTACTTTTTACGTTGAAAAAGTATGTGCCTCCGTTGTGCGGTGCCGAGTGCCCTAACCATCAAAGAGTAAGTTCGAAGCTGCACGCATGCGCAGATTTCGCGCTAGCTCTATTTCTCTTACTCCCATATAAAAGAATTTATCAAACCTAGCGGTCCTAATAAGGATAATGGAAAACTGTTATCAAATAAAAAAAAACGTCTTCAAAAGACAATCAGGTAGGTCGTTTATATAGAGCGACATCATCAAGGGACCAAGGACAGATCCTTGTGGCACGCGATCAAAAATTGTGCTGACAGTAGATGTACACCCATTGTATTCGACAAACTGTTGCATTTGCTTTAAATAGTCATAACACGTGAATAATTTTCATTCCATTGAGCTTGATATCAACAAGATTGGAAATATGGAGTAGAAGTCTAAGGAAATACTGATGTTTTCCAAGAACGGTATGGTTTTTTCGAAAATATGTACAGCTTTTGATATTACTCTGATTATGACTTTTTCTGGATTCCTTCTTATTCTATTTTCACCTTTCAACTGCTTAGTGCCGCAACTGTATGGCTAATGAATCTAAATATGAGTAACAATACCAATACTGCAAAGCCCAGAACCTACCAGCTCCACACTATTCTTTTATCTTATGTGGATGACTGTGCTGCATCCTCATCGTCTCGTCAACTCCAATGCAATATGAGAAAATCCTCATAGCTCAGACAGTATAACCTCTAGCAGCAGCTCTCGCCAACATTTAATAACTCCAGGACAAACTTAAATAGGTCTTATTGTCAGCGTTTTCAGCATGCGAGGAAGAATTTTATAAGAGAAGCGATAGCGAGAACCGCATTCGTTTGTCATTTGTCACTGCCATCGTTGAGCGAGTTTGCCGAAGTCAGCTTGAGGAAACCATATTTGAAATATTTCTGCGTCCGTCTCGCTGCCATTCTTTTCCCATAATTCATAAATGACGTTGTGAAGTAACGCTGAATGCTGCTGGTTGAAGGTTGAAGGGGGGTAGGAAATTAAGATTTTTTATTGGAAGCTGGTTTCGCATAATGGCAAATATAAAGGCGGCTGCCTTTACGTTAATGAACGCCTTTTAATTATGATAGCCCAAAAACTTTATGAGAATTTTCCCTAAATTTGGTTTATAACTAGTGAGCTGGGGACCAAATCTTGAGATGGTGCACGGAACAGGGGATGTTGCGTAAATTTCAATTTTATGGTGGAGAGTTATGCGTTTTTTATACTGAAATGAATATACAGAGAGAGTTACAGGGAAAGTTGTTCAGCATATTTATTGACCTTATACATGTAGTTATTGCCAATAGACCTAACCATATGATGTTCTGTCCAAGTGAACCGGTCTTGAAGCACTCCACTATGTAACATTTCTTCTAAACATATCAACTTTAAATCTAAATTGCTCTTAAATAGAGTTTTGTTCCTTATCTACTAGATAATTTATTTCAGCCCATTTCGAAAAATCGTACGAACTCATAGCGGTCATTTCAAAGACCACACAAGTCACGCAATTTGAATTCTCCGGGAGAGAATAAAATATAAGTTTGAAAATTAAACCAGTTTCACCTGACTTTTTTAAATTTCATGTAATATCTGAGCTTTAAAATACCAAAAGAGGCCTGAAAAACTGTTCTGGACTTGCTTTGGCATGAAGCAGTGTAACATCAGCAAAAGAATCATACTGATCATTTTTTATATTGGCTTATTAATATGGTACATGTTTTAACTTTGCATGTTTCAGTAACTTTAAGGCAAACCGAATTTGCCTGACGGCTCGAGTTCAATGTGTATGAGAGAGATACGCGAGAAGTGTGTGTCAACACATGATAGAAAGAGATAGAAACCGGTTGAAGGGCGAAGGTAATCACCACATTGCCTGGCGACGGTGTCGTGAAATCTGAAAAGAACAGACTTTTACTTCGTATATATAACCAATAATGTTATGCAATACAAAACATCACTACCTGAGTGTATGCACTTAACTACTTATTAGAAGAACTTTTGGTTGACTTGGATCATCACTTTGATAAACTATTTACTCTCCAATGGGCTACATCCAATGTTCCAGCTGACACAATCTATGCAACTATTGAAGACTATTTCCAAGACTACAGTCACCTTATGGAGATGAACTACAAGTATGTTGTTGAACAAGCTAAAAGTATGCTTGGAAAAAGATACTTAACAGCAATGCTTTCTGAAAAGACTTCCCTCAAATGCGGTGTTATCAAACGAACCAATGGGTAAAGTTGCAGAATTTGTGGTAGTCCTGACCTTATCATTTCGACCCAAAATGGAGCGCCGTTAGGACCAACAGGAAATAGTTCCTAAAGATTCGACACAACTCGCAATCCAAAAATGTGCACGATAAAAATAAAAACATTATTTGGGCGTAGAGAATAAACTTACGAAAAGCATCGTAATTCAAGGAACTGGTGTAACGTTATGGCAACGCGGCAGATTGCCACGTCAGCAAAGCGGTGATGAGCTTCGCTGCCCAGGTAGCTTTCTTACATATGTGCCTTAAACAGTCATTTCTCGTACACATTAGGCTCAAGCCGTTAGACAAATTTGGAACTCGGTATAAAGGGTAAACCCGGACAGATTCAGATTCAGCTTCATTTATTGGTGCAGTTAGATCTACATTGTAGACATTGGATAAGTCGGTGTATACAGCTTAAAATATAGACAAAATGAAGTACAATACAAACATCAATAGAAACATAAAAAAGGAATATGATATATACACGCTTGGCAATAAATTAGTTATTTAGATCTATCAGCAGCATTGTGAAATGTGACAAATTCACCCAGGTCATAAAAAGCGCAATTAGATAGCTTGTTCCGAAAAAGCCTTTTGAAAAGGCCTATGGAGTTTACGTTCTTAGTCCCCGGAGGTAATAGGTTTTAAATTATATCCCTGCTGTTATGTGAGATTTTGAATGAAATCATTTCTGTGCTGAAAAATATATGTAAAACGTTTATAAAGATATATGGAAGCTACTGTGAGTATTTTGTGTTTAACAAATATCTCACAGCAAGAAGATCTAGACTGTATTTGAAATATAATGCGAAAAGTAATTTTTCGTAGGATAAGTGTGCAGGCAAATCATCTTTGAAAACCGATAAAATAAGTGGTCCAAGAATGCTGCCTTGAATTCATCAGACTTTTTATCAGCGACAGTAACATAAAATTTTCTACTCTCTAAAAAGCTGATAGGCCATTGATTCAAACATCCGGGAATGCCGACATGATGAAGTTTTATTGGCCACAAATGACGAACTTACACAATCGAAGGCCTGATACAAGTCAAATTGAATACTCACTACGTAATTACCTAAATCAACTTTATTACATACTGAACAAATTCGATAATGGTTGTTTTGGTTAAGTAGCCTGACCTGAAACCATGTTGTAGTAAATTTTTGAGAAAATACTCACTAACGCGATTGGCCTATTTTCAACATCACAATTTTCACCCTTTTTAAATATCATAATAAACAATGCCAGCTTCACTGCTATTGGAAATTTACCGATTTGTTAATTACGTCTGCTAATACTGGGGCAAACATATCTATGTTTTGTTTTACTTAATAGATTGGAATTCCATCCGGCCCTGTAGATTTCTTGTCTGCCATGTTACTTGTCACAAATACAGCGTCATGACAGTGGCATGGGTAAAAAACATTGATTGTTTGGTTGTTCCAAACGGTAAAATTATTAATCTCTTTTATAAAGTATTTGAATTTTATTTTCAAATTCGTATCTGTAATCCTTTGACGTAGCCTCGATAGATCATTAAATTGATCGAAAAGTCGAGAACCCTGGAAAAATTGAAATTCCCAGCCCACAAAATGTGGGTTTCGAACAAATAATAAAAAAAGATTCTAAAAGTGGCATTGTCAGCCTAATTCCTAACGAACAGCTTTAAAAATAGTTGACGTATATTTATGTGACTTACTCAGTCATACAGATAAAGAGAATTGAGTATGAAAGGAGAAAACTATTAAATAAGTGATTTCGGGCAAAGCGAATTACGCAAAGTGGATATTTATTCCTACGTACCCGTATCTTTATTGTTAGTGAACTTAAAATTTGTATTTTGTTGCAGTTGCAGTTTTTTTCATATAGAAGTATTATCCTAATGGTTCAAGCAGCCATTGTGCATGGCGAATGGTAGTACTGCCGAATTGATTTACAGTTCGTATTATTTTTTGATCGATCGAGGAAAACCATGCTGTTTCGTTGTTTGTGGTTCCGTTTGAGCTTCTACTGGTACCATTACAAGGTTTGATTTTCGTATTTTTACGATAACATACTCTATTACCTCAAAACGTTCATCCTGTATAAGTTTTAATCGCGTTGTCAAGTATACAAAGACAGGCTGGCGTCTGTGCGTATCGCGCCAGCCATTGCGCCAATATCTGAATGCAATGACTTTCTCGTAACCTTAAGCTTTTGATTGTTCTCTATGGCCCCAGAAGGGTGAGTATGCGGCTAAAGAGACTCATCGCGATAAACTAGAGGCTCTACAACACCGCTGATAATAACTGGAGATCGGGGATGAAGGCACGTCATGATTTTCAAGGCATACATTTTCTCCACCATGTGCCCTCTGATAACGCGCTGTGGGGACCCTCATCTCAGGTGCATTATAATACGCCGACACAAAAAAGGCAAGATTCCCGGAAATTTCAAATATTTTTAACTCATTACACATTGATTATCATATCTACATTTGAAATACTTATTAATAATTTTAACAAAAGCAGTTTTAGAGTCACATTCGAAATCTCCAGTTTCAAATTTGAAGGACAATTGATGGGAAAAAATGATACAGTCAATTTAGAATAGGTCGCTCCGCTACTTATTTTTGAACATGTCAAGTTAGCATCAGTTCGTTTTGACGTAAAAGTAGCAGTTAAAAATGTGAAGATGTCGGATGGACGCCCATTTTGGAGCATTTTTCAAATGGAATGAGGGGTGGTGAAGCTGAAACTCCTCATAAGAAGCTCATAAGACATATGCGCGCCCATCAAAACAGTAAACGTAACAAAGCCACGCTATTCTTGGATCACCCAAAACATTAAGCTCATGATGAGATCGAGAAACAATGCATATATGAAATATATCATTACAATAGCAATGTTTTGCCATCTATAGACAACTTGTTTCAGTTAAAACCGGTCACCGTGGATAAAATATTACAGATTTTCAATAAAATAAAATCTCGGGCGATTGGACTAGATGGTTTGAATATAAATATGTTAGCTCTAGTGTTTCCTTTTTGTTCTAAAGCGATAACTCATATAATTAACTATTCGCTTGGAAAAGGGTTAGTTCCTAAAATTTGGAAAGCCGCATACGTTAGGCCTCTTGCTAAAATTGTAGCTCCGGAAGGACCTGATGATTATAGACCAATTAGTATCCTTCCAGTGTTATCAAAAGTGTTAGAAAAAATTGTATATGAGCAATTGATGCAGCACGTCACTACCTTTGAGATAATTCCATCTACGCGGGGTTTCGAAAAAACCACAGCACCGTAACAACTCTGCTCGATGTCTGTGACGACTTCATAGGGGCAATAGATAATTAATTCTAAAGTTACTACTGCTGTCATGATAGATCTAAGTAAGGCCTTTGATTGCCTCAACCATGAACTAATTTTTGCAAAATTTCATTATCTTGGCTTCTCCGATAGTTCGATCAATTGGTTTCGCAGTTAGTTTCATGAACGCATTCAGCAGGTAAAAATCGGTGACATCTTATCACAGGAGGGTACTATCTCCAAAGGTGTACCACAGGGGTCTATTCTTGGACCTATTCTGTTTTCTCTTTATGTAGCGGACTTAGATCAAGTCACTAAATACTGCAAATTACATACCTACGCCGACGATACACAGATTTATCTATCGTACAACCCTGCTATGTACACTGAAGCGAATGAGATGCTGTCTGAAGATTTAAATAGTATATGGGTGTGGTATAACAAACACGGCTTATGTATTAACCCTAGAGAGTCGGCCATCATAACTAATAAATCTAAATTCAGCAAATTCAATATTGAATCAACAAAGCTGTGTATTGGAGGTGATGAACTTTGCCACAAGACATCGGTTCGCAACTTGGGCATCACATTTGATGAGAACCTGTGCTTCCATGATCATGTCACCAAAGCTGTTCAGGGTTCCTATGCTAAGCTGAACTCAATTTATAGCAATAAAAATGTATTGTCCACGCAGACCAAGGTTAAGCTGTGTGACTCCCTTATCCTAAGTAAACTTGAATACGGGGACCTTGTCTATGGTCCATGTCTAATACAGAGCGACGCATACAGACTTCAAAAAGTGCAAAACAGCTGCATAAGATTCAGTTTAGGTATTCAAAGGCGGGAGAGGGTATCTGATCATATTAAAAATATTCAACTTCTTACTATGCGCCATAGGTGGATACTGCATCTATTATCATTGGTCCACAGTATTCTGATAAATAAAATGCCTCTTTATTTGAAGAACAAGCTTACCATGAGATGTGATCATCACTCTGCGAACCTGCGTTTTGTAGGATATACTCTTGTCCTGTCTCGGCACCGAACAACCCAATTCAGAAAGAGCTTTTCATATGTGGCGCCCGATTTCTACAATAAAGTACCTCAAGCTATGAAAACTCTATCTGTGTCCAGCTTTAAAAGAAAAGTTAGGCTCTTTGTCTTTGATGACATGTAGCATGTATTTTTATGTAATTTTATTTTTATATTTGTTTATTTGTGCATGTTTTCTCACTTGTCACTTTTCATTTGTTTGTGTTTTGTTTACGAATTTGTTACTGTTTACTTTTAATTTTTATATCTCCCGCCATATACCTAACATTTTCTTTTTCTTAAGTTACTCCTAAGCATGGTTTTTGAGTCTGCTACGTACTCTGTTGATGCCCGTTTCTCTTTCGGTCTTTTGGTCATTATACCATGCATAGGCTACGATTCTGTAAAATTTTTTTTTCTGCTTTAAATTTTCTTATTATCTTCAGTGTACTTTATTTGGAATTTGCATGTATAGTCAACGCCAAACAAAGTGGCGTGCACGTCATCACGATAAAAATTCCCCGACCTAATGCCTAGGTTTCTATCACAAACAATTGCTCTATTGCAGTTTCATATTAATGTGATATATAAATTGAAAAATGGTCATTACTCTCTTATTATGGTTAATAGTCATATAAACATTATTATTAAAATATCACATAAGTTGCTTTCTGATAAATTTAGACGCATTATGCGAAATAAAATGTTTTGCAAACGCTCCAATCACTTATCGACATGTAAACGCACTAAACCGATTTCGCAGCGTTGACACATTGTCACCTTGAAACTTATTTAAACTGGGAACTGACATTTGTATTAATTTTGACACTGAATCAATTTGTGGCATTTCAAATCTTTATAAATCCTTTGGCCCCGCATACTGTAAATCAACAACTGTTTGTTTCAAAACAAAATTATTCATTTTACGAGTAGATAAAGGCAATTTTGGTATTGTATTGCCCAAACAGTTAAATAGTCGGTGTAAGGAACTCGTGGCCTCGTTAATGCACTACTTTGAGCAAGAAAGGGACAACAACGGGCCTTTGTTGCCTTTAAATGCTGTTCAAGAGGTAGGTTACTAATAATTATATGTAATGTATATTAATAATAGTGAAATTTTATTTCATTTTTTGTAGCGTGTTGCTGCTGCTTTAAAAATTAGTTTAAGGACAGTTAGTCGTATTTCCGAGGGTGTGAAAAGTGATGCAAATTTAGAATCGCCCAAGAAAAAGCGGAGTTATATTAAACGTGTAACCAACACAGCGACATTGGATACAAGTGCCATTCGAGAAGTGATCTATAATATGTATCACAAAAGTAAGATCTTATTATAATAACTTATCAGAAATTTGCATTAATTTGTTAACTAAATTATAATGTCATATTACACATGGTTTCAGAAGAACAAGTTACGATACAAACTTTATAGTCTCGATTAAGAGATAGGGCATTATTTGATGGTAGTGCCACGTCTTTAAGGCGGTTGCTTAGAGATCTTGGATTTAAGTGGCTTAAGGACAATCCGCGACGAGGGCTCATGGAACTACCAAGTATAGCTTTGAAAAGGGTGGAATTTCTAAGGCAATACAATCAAGCCAAGGTTGAGGCCTTATACCAGTTTCTCTTCCTCGATGAAACTTGGATATTTCAAAATGGGACCATAGGTCGCTCTTGGCAAAATGGAAACCAAAAAAGCGTGAAAGCTATTAAAACAGATCGTAAAAGGTATGTACTTTTACACAATTTGCACTATAAAATTTAAAACTAATATATTTTAGATACATTATATTACATGCTGGAAATGAAAATGGGTTTATTGAGGGTAGTGAAGCGATATTTTCTTCGAAAACAAAATTGAGCGATTACCATGGAGAGATGAACCAGGACAATTTTTTGAAATGGTTTCAACATCAGTTATTAGAAAAATTGGAGAGTCCATCTATGATTATACTGGATAACGCCCCTTATCACAGCATGATATTGAACAAAGTGCCCAACAATGCATGGACAAAAAAAAATATCCAAGACTGGTTGACAAATCAAAACATAGGGTAGGTGGGGGTAAAAGTCCGCATGGGGTAAAAATCCTCAATAGTGTAGTTAGAAACTCTCTTATTGTTTTCTACCCAGCGATGCATGTCTCGGTCGGTATCTGGCAGAAGTGGCAACAGCGTGAACACGTGATCTGTACATCGTTATACGTGATAATTATGAGGTAAGTTGTGAATTTCTCTGCTTTAATCTAATATTTTTCAATATAGAGGTGAGGATTATGTGTCTTCAAGGCATCTGCTGGAGATTTTTTCAGTAGCTTTAAAAGACTAGTATCATCGACAACACGTTTCCAAAAACTAAACTTAATTTGAGGTTATGTTTTTCACACCAACCTTGATAAATCTGAAGTGTCGTTATGGGGCAAAAGTCCGCATGCCTAATGGGGCAACGATCCGCTAAGATCATTTTCCCGTTCCATGCGGATGTTTGCCCCGTTTTTGTTGATGAAAAAATCAACCGTTTGACCGAAAAGTGTAAACTGTAAATCGCTTTTTTCAGGACCTATATAAGAAAAAAAGAAAACCTAAAGCCACTCACCGAGTATGTGCTGATACAGGCTAAAGAGTTGAGAGAAAAGGGGCTATCATTTAGGGAAATAGGAAGAGCCCTTGGCTACGATGAATCAACTATTCGAAAGAGGATAAAAGCTGGCAGTGGCGTAAATTCATTAGGGCGGTTTCGAAAAGTATTTACTGCAGTGCAAGAACAACAGATGGTGAACCATTGTAAGGCATTGGACTTACGTTTCTACGGACTTACCTTGAAGTCGCTCCGCTTTCTGGCATATCAGTTCGCACACAGAAATGGTATCCCTCACCCATTTAATAATGAAACTAGACTAGCAGGTAGAGATTGGACGAGACAATTCATGAAAAGGAATCGACTTTCATTGCGTACCCCTCGAAAAACTAGCGTAGCTAGAACAATGGGATTCAACCAGCAGCAATTGTCTCAGTATTTCGAAAATTTGAAATATGTCCTTGAGAAGTACAAATTTCCAGCTAACAGAATTTACAACATGGATGAAAGTGGATTTCAAACCGTCCCAAGTAAATTACCGAAACATGTGGCTCCCACTGGAAAAAGAGAAGTAGCCAAAAATGTAGCTGCTGAGCAGGGAAAGACTGTGACAGTGGCATGCTCTATGAGTGCAACGGGTCACTATGTTCCACCATTTTTTATTTTTGCGCGAAAGAGATTAAACTCTCTTTTGATAAAGGATGCTCCAAGTGGTTCAGCTTTAGGTGTAACGGACTCAGGATACATGAATTCACTAAGATTCGTAGATTATTTAGAGCATTTTCGCAAGTACACAAATCCTACTTTTGACAGCCCTATACTGTTGATTCTGGACAATCACATTTCTCATACCAGCCTGCAGGCGATAACCTACGCAAAGAATAATAATATACACTTGCTCAGTCTTCCACCACATAGTAGTCACCGTACACAGCCCTTGGACAGAAGTTTTTTCAGGCCACTTAAAGGTTACTACGATGACTTGTGTGATAACTGGACTACCTCGAATCCTGGACAAGTAGTAACAGAATATCACGTTGCTGGACTATTCAAGCAGGCCTATGAAAAAACTGCTAGTATTGAAAAAGCCGTTAATGGATTTCAGATGACTGGAATATACCCACTCAATGAAAATATTTTCACTGAAGAAGACTTTCTTCCAGCTTCTGTGACCGAACAGGAGATTGACGACATAGACGACCTGGACAAAAATGACCCTGACATGCATTTAGTGATTGTATTTGAAGAAAACAAGCCCGAAGGCGATAACGAAGGGGGAAATGTAGCAGAGGGCATAGGTGAGGAGGGCACCAGTAGAGAGGGCAGTAGTGGAGAGAGCAATAGAGGAGAGATAAATAGTGGAAATGGCAATAGTGGAGCAATAATGCTCGAATCTAATGAAAAGAAAAATAATGTACCAGACAACTCCCTAATTTTGTCGGAAGCATCGTGCTCCTCACACTGTGAAGGTAGTGTTGTGCTACCTTCTGATATTATTCCTCTCCCTATAATTTCTAAAAAGAGAAAGCGGACGAGAAAAGGACTCAAATCTACTTTACTCACTTCCACTCCAAACAAAGAGGAATTAGAAAATATAGAGCAAGAAAAGAAAAGAAAAATGGAAGAAAAGGAAAGAAAAGCGAAGATTAAAAGGGATAAAAAAGTAAAAAGAAACGTGTTCAAAGAAAAACAAAATCTCACAAGAAAAAATAGCGAGACCTCATCGGAATCCGAATCAGGACTTTCCCTTCACGATAGTAGTAGCGATTTGAATCTTTCAACCAGTGATGAGGAAACAGTCCGTGAATTTACCCCAGGACAGTTTGTCGTTGTCAAAGTATACGGAAAAAACAAAAAATCATTTCGCCATTACGTGATGCGGATTATTGAAGTGATGGAAGATGGTTGTAGCGGAAGGTATTTCAAAAAAGCGTCCGATACACAGAGATTCATTGAAACTACTGAAGAATTCTTTGTCAATAAGTGTGACATAGTAAGTAGACTCCCCATGCCACAGACAGGCAGTTCCGCCAGGTTCAAGGATTCGGTTACGTTTTCAACAGACTTGAGCAACTTTGTTTTCTTATAAATACATATTATTTCTTTTGTATTTTATAAAATACTATGTTTTTCTGGAAATATATTCTTCAGTTATGTGACATGCAGTTTTCATTTTTTGGAGGTACTTTCTGAAAGGGGCAAAAGTCCTGAATGCGGATTTTTACCCCCTTCCAAGGGGCAAACGTCCGGATCATCATGTTTTGGTATGACACTTTTTCACAAACATACATCCGTATATTTTGCATTTGATTCATGTTACAAGTCAAGAGTATTAATAGTTCTAACATGTCAACAAGTTTGAAGTTCGTGTTATAAACGAATGCGTCACAAGCAACTACAAATGCTAAAATGCGGATATTTGCCCCCACCTACCTACCATTTTTAAACACAATGTTTAAAACAGAGCTATTGAGTATTGTTGCTCGGCACATAATGCTTCTTAATTATATATATTTTGGTCGACAGTTTATATTTCTTTTGTTTATTCCTATTCTTAAAATAACTGCTTTTTTAGAAACAAACCACCTAAAATATACGTGATTGATGAATTGGCGGAAAAACATGGGCACAAAGTTCTTCGTCTGCCTCCTTACCATTGTATATTTAACCCTATTGAGTTAATTTGGGGCATAGCAAAAGGTTACTATAACAGACATATTGGTAGAGATGGTAACAGTGGAAAAGACTGTTTGGATATGTGGAACGAGGCTCTACAAACGGTTACCCCAGACATGTGGAAAAATAGTGTTCGACATACTGAGCAAGAAATTTTTAAATGGTATGAAAGAGAACGAATTTTTGATCGACCAGACATCGAACCTTTAATAATCAACTTTGAGAGTGATGAAGATTCAGATTCAGACAGCGCTGAAGAAAGAAACTCCGACTAACTTTATTGTACAGAAAAAGCTTACACCAGTAGCTTACCTAATTTTAGAATGCATTTTTCTGTATGAATTCTGTAAAATAAATACCATGCATAAAATTTGGAGGACCCCATTTGGATTTTTATTCAGTACCTTTAAGCTATCAATTAAATATGGTAGTTTCATAGTGTCATCTGATCAATAATTGTCATACTTAATGATTATGCAAGTACAGATCTATAATTTTATTATACTATTATTTTTGTTCTCATTTGAGGTTAATATTGCTTATAAATCTAGATATGTAAATAATAAATTTTATTATTTTACAAAAAGTTTGGCAACAATGTAAATTTTTCAACACACCCACCTTGATGACGTGCACGCCACTTTGTTTGGCGTTGACTATACTTGATTTTTTTTTAGCCCTGGTTGGTTCTGAAAAACAGCTTGTGCTGATGTAACCCGCCAGGTAAAATAAAGGCCATTTATTATTATTATTATTATTATAATCCTAGTATACAAATACCATCCTTCCAAATTACGGAAATAAAGGACAAACAATATGGTTATGCACTCTCTCTTGTCTTCTTATTCCTTCTTAAAATCAAAATTTATACGAAACAAACGTCGCTGCCGGCTAGAACAACCGGCCATGTTTAGTTTTGATCATTTCTCCGTCGATGAGTATGGATTTTATTTGGAGAAGTGTTTAAGAACCTCATCAATGAATTTTAACAATGATTACTTTTCGATATTGTGAGCTGTGAAGTTTTTGTTATCATATTTTCGTTTTTCTCCTTTTGCTGAGATTTCCCGAAGGAGTAAATTTCGAAAGCTTGCTATGGACACAGTCTCCTAATTTTTGATTGCATTACGGTTGCAACCTCAGGAATTGTATTTTATATCACCAAGAAAACGCAATGAGCGGCTGAGCATATTTTGACATTTCACTCATTAGACGACATTGCTGTTTCAACTACAAGGATGACAATATATACAGCCCAACTGTTTTAGAATTTTTGCGCTTAAGGCCCGTATCGTCAGTCGTCCCTACAATAATTGTAGGGCGCCTTTATGGCCTCCTTGATTGTCATAGTTTTCTACTTCTCCGTGTCAGAACTCTATTGTGAGGTTATGTCACAAACATCTATTTGCATCAAATTGTACTTGCTTTCGAGTTATATCATGTTTTATCAGCCTGAAATTTCCTACAATAGAAAAAGAAAACATATCTTCACAATAGGAGAGCGCTGGCGCTGACGCTGACTCGGGACAAGTGTAATCTAGAAATTTTTGAAGGAGAGAAAGGAGTATGACAATCAAGGAGGCCATAAACGCGCCCTACAATTGTAGGGACGACTGACGATACGGGCTTAAGTTATTCAGCACAAAGTAGAGCACATGCGCATGCTCATCTAGCGCCGTCAAGTTCAAAAGTTGTGCAGAGAGATTAGTTTAAGGTCTTTGCATGTACGGTCGTATTTTTGGGAATTTGAAAAAATATAAGGAAAACTAGAATATACTTTATGTCTGGGATCTGGTATCAAAGAAACAGATTACGTAAGTCTCCAGTTTTGATCAAAATACTGTCAAAAACTATAGTCTTTTTTGGAAGTTACTGCAAAATGCCATACGAAATGCTTAAACAGATTGACGAACTGTACCATGTGTGGGGCTTGACAACCCTAAGCAGAAATGTACAAACCGATTCTTCACATGCTCTTGCACACATATAAACTGGATGCTAGGAGACCGTTGTATTCATTCGGTGTCCAATAAATTTAGCACAAATTATTGAAATTGTAGATGTATCTTCAGGCATTTCCAAGTCTTATATCGAAAATCAACAAAAGGCAAACTCGCTCGCTTATGACATACTGACAGTAACAATCATAAATGTGAAAGTCGAGAACATATTTACCGCTTTCGCTCAAATAGTACTCGCAACGGTATTTTAAATGATAGACACAAGCGTTGTTATTTGACATAATATAATTTGCAGCCTAGAAAGGATGGGAGAGTGTAAGTACTATACATGATTTTATACTCTGCTATGAGCACAATCTGAAGAAGGCGATACCTAATGACTGTATTAAAAAACGCATAGTGGTATCACTGTTCGAAATGACAAGAGTATCATTGTTAATTATCGTAAAGGGTCAAAAAATATCAAAACTGTTGTTTTCATAATTATTTAGTGTCTGGTAATATATAAAAAAGAGAAGACTTGTGTAGGAAATTAAGAGGATATACTATTATGTCGTGCATGGCAGAATTATGTGCAATATGGGAAGGACTATAGTTTCATGGCACTGTGAGGTATTTGTTGATTGTACATTGCATAATGTCCATTGTTAAAGAGGTAGCTTTGATTCATAAAAGTCCACTCTACACACAGAATCGTCTCTAATGACAGTTAAGATTATTATTTCAGGAAAATCTATATATACCGACTTTTAGACAGTTAGATTCGCATTTAGTGTTACTTGTGTGGCGTTGCAAAAAATACTTGTAGTGTACAAACAATATAATCTGTGACGGCGCTATGGACTTGTTGATGTCAAGGCCTTTATATCAGATGAATCGAGCGGTCAACGGCACGCAGCGTTGCTGAAATTTGGAATTCCAAAGAATTTATCACCTCTTTAAAAAGGCCGACGTCGCCGTAGAAGGACATTAAAATACGTCGTGTCAATTTGTCACGCCATTTTTGAGTTATGGCCCTTCCACCGTAAATTTCCTACGTGTAAAAATCTATTAATCTTGCGCTTATGGTAAACGGGTATGTAAGGGGTATTCATAACATACGAGCTGCTTCCATATGAACGTCAAATCGTACAGGGAGTATAAAAAATTGCACGGAGAGTCTACTATGGAGTATAAAGAAGTGCTGAGAATGTAACTTGGGAATATCACTTCCCTCATGTTCACAACCTTGTCTGATCAAATTGTACACTTAGTATGGGGAAAGTATATCCCTTAGAAGTCAGAGTACATCTATTGGAGAAGACATAATATCCCCTTGTTTCCATTGAACGAGACAATGCATTATTTTGAGGAATAAATCTACGTTGAATCTATGAATGAATTTTGAATGCATATGAAGGCGTAAAGCGAATCAAAATAATAATAATAATAATAATAATAATAAATGGTATTTATTCATCAGTCAAGGTAACTTAAGAAAAAATATAATGCAATGACAAATTGATGAAAGGCGTAGTTCAGTCTAAGCTGCTTTTTAACTAAACCCGTAAAAAATAACTCATATAAGATATATATAAAAAAATAATATATAATACAAAATACAACATACGAAGCATCGCCACCCCGATCGTTGAAGCGCACTTTAGGCTAGGGAGCTTCGCCCACTATCACCTGTTGGGAGAGGTCAGAACTCAGGTGGCACAAGATCAGTGCAACCCTAGGAGTCGGTTGGCTTGACGAAGAGGTGAGCGGGGACTGCCAACAGTGCAGTTGCCTCTCCCCTCATCTACACAGATGACGGCCTTGTCCTCGAATCGGGTAAGTCTGTAGCGTATGTGAAAGAATGCGGGCAACCTGTAACATTTTAGGAAAGTGGCGTGAGAACAGTTAATCCATCTCCATGATCTTCCAGTGAAGAGGTGGGTATGGTGTTGGATAGTAACTTGTCATCGAAGAAGCATATCGACTACATCTACAAGATGTCGGTAGCGATCATGTGGCAGTTACGTCGAGTGATCTGTAGGATTTGGGGTTTAAGACTTAAGGTCAATTGACTGTATACGACGGTTATAAGACCTAAGATACAGCAGTATAAATTTCGTCAATATTCAAACTTGGCTGCGCTGGGGATAAGTGGTGCGACAAGGACCAACCACTTCTGAGTATCTTGACCTTATCTTAGGACTATCGCTACTGGAAGCCTGTAGAAAACAGGAGCGTACCGGTGATTGGCCACTCCAGGATCAAGGATGTGACAAAGAAGGGTCTACCAAATCTGCGGCATGAGTGGAGAGGGACAAAAACGCTATAAGATTAGATTTAGAATTTTCACTCATCATTCATAAGAGGTAAGAACAGGTGAAATGGCAGATATAATTACCTCGCGTGTTACCTGCGGATCCTTTTCCAAGAGTACACGATCCAGTGGGAGGAAAATATAGCTGAAAGGTAAAGGCGTGCAGGAAAGCTTTGAGCTCGGAACGGGAATAGCCTTCCAGGCAAAGATATAATAGTGGAACACTCGGAGGAGCTTTAACTGTGCACCGAGCGTAACATACTTATATGCTCCGACAGTCGAGCAGCTCTGAAAGCTGGCTGGCATCTCCGAGGAGAGGCGCATATTTCGTCCAGAAATACACCAGTGCTCTTCCGAGTTCAGCCCGATTTAAAGAAGTGAGCCTGCTTTGAGTGCTCGGACACAGTAGACTACCAGCTGATGAGAGAGCTGATTATCTGGCTAGGCAGGGGGGCAGAAATTGCTGCATCGATCCCGAACCTAGATTGGGTTATCACTAGACGCCAGATCAATACTGGACTGAATGAATAGACGTATAGGGATCTGGGAAAAATAGGGCGAGACAGAGATGGCTGGAGGCAGGCCAAACGGACCTGACAACCGTTTCACATGCTGGCTACTGGCCAGAAATAGAGAATCACTCAACCTTTTGGTGGGGGTTCTCATCAGCCACTGTAGTCTGAACGAGCAGTTATCCCTTCTAAGGATGAACAGAGATTCGGTTTGCCCAATGTGCTGGAAGAAGACGACACACCATTCCATACCCAGGCTTTTGTCCCATATATTGCAGCCTAAGGCTAAGGAGCCATGAAGCTTGATAGTGAAGTTGCATATTCAGCGGTGTGGTCCGACATCCCAACTTTCAATAGGAGATCAGGACGGTTCAGCATATAAGAGAATAAACATATGAAGTAGAGAGAGAGTAAGAGAAGTATTAGTGTTTCAATGAACCGTATCTCTTTATACGTAGAAATTTCACTATAAAGAGTTTTATAGTAAGCACTATATAGCACTTTTGCGTAGAAGTAAATCATGTCTAATGCACTTTGTTTGAGTCTAGATTTATGATGTACCTATATGCACGGAATATTATATAATAATATGATTATGGACTATCTCACAGAAAATCCATGGAGGTTAGAACGAATGCTGAAACAATCGGTATTCAGATGAGTAAAATAGGGGATTAGGCACTACCTCTTAATTATAAACTAAAATGAGTTCTCAAGTCAATGAAAATTTTCGATTACCTATAACTTTATATTGACTTAAATGAAAGCATAAGAATTACTGAGTCAGTCTCCTTGTCTTCAATTTTGACTTTACTCAGCTTGGTTTAATTAGCAATTGCTGTGAAATTCCCTTATAATAAAAAAGAATGAGACGAAATTGAATTTCCAAGGCGCAGAATAAGTAGACTGTGAGAGACGGTAATTTATTTGCATGACATTAACACGAAGCGGATATTGAGAATTTTATGTCTTGCGCAAAGATCCATTGTCCGTAAAAATGCTTAGTGACGAAAAGCCATTTATTTATTCTCTGCTTGATAGAGCAGAACCAATCCTAGTAGGCCACGTAGTGCAGCGCTTAGTAAAAGAAAAATTGGGAAACAGCTAACCAACATTCTGTATGTTACTGTCTTAGGACATGTACCGGTACTGTGCTGCCTCTTTACAAAATGGTTAAAGCCAAATCAATGGACGCTGCTGACAATGTAGGGAGCACTTCTATTTCCAAGAAAATATGGGTTCGAAATGTAACATATGACCATCTTCTGTTTCATTCGCTCACTCCAATTCACATCAACGAATCGGTTACACTCAAGCTATGCTTCCTGCCGAAGTATTTTGTTTTGTCGTTGCTTATAAACTTTGACACGTAATTATGAAATAATTGAGTATTTTCGGTCATTATCTATGTATGCCGATCTGTTATACTATTATGCATGTCGATTTTACATTTGTGACATCTTGTTAATAAAATAATACTCATATTATGGGTTCCTACTATACAGGGTGGCTCATCGAAAACGAAACAGACGCATTTACTGGCAGCTCAGCTTTTTTTTTGGAAAAACGCTCAGACCCGTCGATTTTGTTTTCGAGGGGGACACAAGGCTGTCAAAAAATCAAATAAGTAAATGCTTTTGTTCACTACGCCCATAGTTTGTTTGTCATTTTGTTGTTGAAAATAGCTATTGGAGCGTTCTTTTGAGGCAAAAAAGTTATTTCTTGAAGAAAGATAAGGAAATATCTCGTACTTATTTTAAATAGGAATTTAGTACATAGTTTGCGATTGATTTGACCAAACTTTGTTGCTAAAATAACTTGTAACGCTTTCTTACATAAATTAACCATGGTATATTCCACAGCAGAAAGTGTTGAAATTTTCGAAATATTTTTCGGAAATAATCAGTGCGCTAATAGAACAGCAGAAATGTTTAATGAGCGACATGAGAACAATAGCGTGCATCGAAAATATATTCTTGAACTTGTAGCTAAATTTCGGGAAACTGGGTCAGTCGCCAATAATAAACGCATCATTGAAAATCCCATAAGGAACGAAGCAATAGAAGTGGGGGTTTTAGGGCAAGTTTATGTAGATCCTACGTTAAGTACTCGCAAACTGGACACTGTGTGTGGTGTTAGTCGACGTACTGCCTAAGGGATTCTAAAGGCCCATAGTTATCATCTGTATAAAATTCAATTGATACAAGAACTTAATGAAGACGATTTTGATCGGCGATTACAATTTTGAGAAGATATGAGTGAACGAATTATAAACGATGAATATTTTCTATTCAACACTTGCTTTTCCAACGTACGTTCCTTTTTCTTAGATGGCGTAGTAAATCGTTATAACTACCGATATTGGTCCGATTCTAATGCCAGAATTTATCATCAGGTTCATACACAGCACCCACAAAAATTATTTGTTTGGGCTGGTATTTTTGGCGATCATTCAGTTGGTCCTTTTTCCTTACCTGGAAATTTGACCGATGAAATGTATTTGGAATTACTGGAAGACGCCATAGGTCCTGCATTAACAGCCATAATTGAAAATCAGAATGATCGGCGGTACATTGGGAATAGGTTGATGTTCCAACAGGATGATGCCCCACCACATTACGCATTACGTGTTTGACAATATTTAGATCAGACGTTTCGAGATCGATGGATTGATAGAAGAGGTGCCATTGAACGGCCCCCAAGATCGCCAGATTTATCACCTTTGGATTTCTTTATGTGGGGTCGTTTAAAAAGCAAAATCTATGCTACTCAGCCAACATCATTAGAAGACCTGCGACAAAGAATTGTGAATGAGTGCCTTCAAATTACTCCTCAAATATTGCAAAATGAGCGGCAACGTTTTGAGTAAAATCTTTATTACTGCATGGAGAGTCATGATGGCCATTTTCAACATTTACTTGCCTAACGGGTCAGTTCATTCTTCATTTTTAAATTACTTTGCTGCCAAATGTATTGATCTCCACTAATGATGATGTATTAGTTTTATTTAAGCTTTAAATCAATAAGTCTTCAAAATTACTGAACTGAAGTACATCAATTTTATATCATGATAAAGGGAATTGAAAGACCTTTAAAATAAGGTATCACTCGACCCCCCTTTCCATTTAAGATTTTGGGGTAGGTGTCACCCCCGCTTAGGGGGCTGAACGTGCTAACGTGATTTTTTGCCAAACTTGTGTCCCCTTCGAAAACAAAATCGACGGGTCTGAGCGTTTTTTTAAAAAAACTGAGCTGCCAGTAAATGCGTCTGTTTCGTTTCCGGTGCGCCACCATGTACACAAATCAACTAAAGTTGACATCGGGTCGAATTTGAGCTGCCGTCGATCTGGCTTTTGCTATAACAGTGCCTAATAGTAATTTAAACTGATGACCCAATATATTATCTGCGACAAATTTTATAGGATTTTCTATAAATTAATATATATCAACGAACAGTCTCCGAAATATGTAAAGGGAATTGATGCACCTGTCAAATAAATAAAACCTATTGAGATCCTATTAATAGATTGTATTACAGCACTCTCCTGTATTGATATCATATTGTTTAACTTTGGGTGATTTCAATTATTCATTGTCACCTAACTAACAATATTATCACTCCTATTTGAGTTGCAAGAACGATTATAAAGTATTCCTATCACAGCATTGTATGCTGTAAGAACATTGGCAAAACGCTCTTAGAACAGCTATACAAGCGGAATGGGCACACCTAATAGGACACTTCAGTCATTTAAGGGCTGCAGGTAACAGTTATATAACAAAAGTGTAAACCTCTTGCAGCCGCTATAGAACATTTGCGTCAGTGCAAGATTCAGTTTCCGTCAACTATACAACTATTTTGTTACATGATTCTACTTTACTGCAACCAAACTATTTCGTATTTATTGTATAGGCGAAGTGAAGCATATATTACTAACCCATGACAGTCATCTTGTTTACTTACATATCGCCCATAGTGGATTTCATACACAAGTATAGAATAAACTTCTACACTGTGATATAGGGCTATTGAATAGCAAATTTTATATTGATTATCGTGCAAAGTAGTTACGCAATTTGTACGGGCTTCGTATTTTATTCATATTTAAATAATGATCAAAAGTATGTTTAGATTTTTAAGATGAAAAACTGAACTTATCTGCGTTAAATCTTCCACAAATCCTATATTTAGGCACAATTGCACCAATGTTTATCACCTTATATCTGTAATGTCGAACTGAAACATAATTAATTAATTTTCAATAGAGGAATATATTTTGGCCCAATATGGCAGGTGGTTATGTATAATCATGGCATCGTCCATGTTATGTTGCCTTTGGTTTATTAGAATATTTTGGTATTGCCTGCAAGTGTTATACAACAATTTAACAAATCTCTGAAATGGAATATGGGCAGAGTCGAATGATTTACCCAGAATTTGTACCAGATCTACATCTCCTGTTTGAACAGTTGGTAAAACCTTTTAAATCAATATGCATGTCTTAAAATATTGGTTATGGCATTTTAAATAAAAAGATGACAGCAGAAAGTTAGGTTATAGTGAAGTTGTGTAACAACATATATAGCAACAATTATATGCCGAGCACAGCAATTTAAGTTGTAATATTGTTGCAGATGTATAGCCTTTATCAGTTACTAAAAGACAGTTGTATAAGTGCTTCCGTTGGGAGCAATTTTGAGTACCGAGTAAATATGCCGTATAAAATAGTTGTTTAAACGTCGATGCAACCGTTCAAAATTTGTCCTATAAGGTGTTGTATAACTATGCTATAAGAATATTTCAAGCACCTCATTTTAGAACAAATATGCTGCAGAAAGCAAATTTGCATTCCACACAACATTAAGCCAGCATTTTGGTATTCAGGCCACAACAATAGGGAGGTTTTACGGCTGAACAGTTCTTTTACCAAAAGCTTATAGCACTACTTTGCTAGTTGGGCACTCTGTTACTTTTGATGCCTCAGTCACCATCATCTGATCAACAATATTTTTTGAAGCACAGCTTTTGAATGCACTTCAGAGGTCAGTATGGGCTGGATATGAAAAGCTATATTCCACTCTCGACTAAATAATTTTCACTCTGACTATTTTAGATCTGAACATTTTTAACGTCCCTGGCCTGAATCAGTGTACAGTATATTCAGATAAGAGATAGACCGGATGTAAACAAAAGGTTCGGGTGATTTTCACGCTAACGCCGCCGTCTCGACGTAAAACAGGAGCCCTCATTGGTCAATTCGCAATTAAATGCCTATGCCGAGCGGCAGAGCAGTCGTATCAAGGCAGAGTCACATTCAGGTTCAG
Organism: Acanthoscelides obtectus; assembly: GCA_963669975.1. Classification (NCBI taxonomy): domain Eukaryota; kingdom Metazoa; phylum Arthropoda; class Insecta; order Coleoptera; family Chrysomelidae; genus Acanthoscelides; species Acanthoscelides obtectus. The sequence continues at coordinate 48,713,582 of CAVLJG010000003.1, forward strand.
ACGTGTTACGTATGTCGTGTGCATCATTGCAATTTGATATTTCTTTGGACGTTTTCGTTTGTTATCTTATTAAGTTGTTGAGTTTGTCGTTGTTATTGTTATACCTTGTTATTGATTGTTATTGTTATCAACTGCTTGCGCAAAATGCCCATTAGTACAGATACTGCCGATGAAGTTGTAAACTCCTGTAGTCCACCTAGGAAACGCTCTAAAAAAAGACACCTGAGTGCAGAAATGAAAGAGGTCATTTTGAGTATATATAAGATCGAGCGCGAGGAGAAAATATGTCGAATATTATAAACTTAAAAAAAGTTACTAAGTTTTATATTGTGTACCGTTCCTAATATTTCTAATCATTTTAATTCATACTTTAAGCTTTATAAAGTTATAATTTGTTAATATTAATATTTGCGCGTATTTCAGGTTCCTGATCATTCATTTTTTAAAGGTTTATAACTTTAAATTAAATTGTGAAGCGCTGAGTAATCATACGACGTTCAATATTCTTTCTTTCAATATGACTAAATAATCCCAATTATAGCAATCTGATACTCATGTCTCAATGTTTTTTCGCTGAATGTGATGAAAACATTTGAAAAAGGTTCGCTTATTGAAATAAATCTACACCAGTTAGTACTTCGATTTCCAGGTAAGGGGAAACGGCTCATTATCTGCCATATTGGCAGTGAGGATGGATTTGTTGTTGACGGTCAGTGGTGCTTTGAGTCTAAGAAAACTGGAGATTACCATGAGGAAATGAATGGCGAATCGTTTGAACAGTGGTTTTCAAAAATTTTACCGAACTTAGAGGAAAACGCAGTAATTGTGTTGGATAATGCGCCTTATCATTCTCGAAGAATGTAGAAGGTCCCAACAACGGCTTCAAGGAAAGTTGATGTTCAAAATTGGCTCCGCTCGAAAAATATCAACTTTGAAGAAGCAATGCTGAGAGTACAATTATTAAGAATTGTCAAGGATCACAAGGCGGAATATCAAAAATACGCCATTGACGAAATGGCAGCAAGTCAAAATAAAACTGTGCTCCGTTTACCTCCATACCATTGCGAGCTCAATCCCATTGAGCTCATATGGGCAGAGGTTAAAAATTATATAGCTAAGCACAATACAACTTTTAAATTTTGTGACCTCAAAGGACTTTTCAAAGAAGCACTAGAATTAATAACAGCGCAAAAATGGGAAAACTGTATTAAGCACGTGAAAGACAAAGTTCAAAAGAGAATGTGGGAACTGGACAATATTTTAGAGGAACAAGTCGAGCCATTCATTATTGACGTTGGTGCTTCAGGCAGTAGCGATGATGAAAGCTCATCAAGCTCATCTTTCCAATAAAAGATGTCGTTCATAAAATTCGGTAAGTTATAAGTAATTATAAAGCTACTGTATTTTTTAATTAATTATTGACATTTTTGAACCCATTTTGGCAAAACCTATTCAAGAATCTACTTTCTGACAATGTTCAACCATGCACATTTTTTTACGTTTTGAACGTTTTAATTTGGTTACATATTTACCTAGAAATCAAAAAATATACTAATCAATATTCTAAAAGCAATTTTAAGAGATATACGATTATTTTTAATTTAGGCTAATTTAAACGCCATTTTGAGATTATATTCGACTGTATTTCACCAAACATCAGGCGGCATCCGAAGCTGGAAATCGAAGCGAAAATTTTGAAACCCTTATGTATATTTACATCGTTATATATTTCTTACCCCACCCCCACATGATCCTATATCCATCACCAATCGTATACACATCGAATTGTGCTAATTTACTACAAAGTTACGCAAAGCAGCATCTACTATCTAAAATATGTACTGCGTGACTCTTAATACGTCCCTGCCGAATGTTACAGCGTTCGATGATCACGTGGTCTTGTTTATGTCCGGTCTATCTCTTATCTGAATATACTGTAGTTACTTAGTATATCTGATTGGTGGTGTTTCTGCTACTGCGTAATGTCAGTATCAGCAGTATTCATTTTGCTAAGTCTTGGCATTAGGCAGCAGTACGTGTCCACCAACCAGTTGCTGTGAGCTGCGCGGGTTTGAATCCCGCACCAGTAGAATTCTTCTCTTGGCTGTGTATATTGTGATTTTTGTCGGAGGTAGACGGTCTGGGATGGTCGAACGTAGAGTAATCTTTAAGAAGGAGCCAGAATGTGTGCATGTTTGGTCTTGGCATTAGGCAACAGTACGTGTCCACCAACCAGTTGCTGTGAGCTGCGCGGGTTTGAATCCCGCACCAGTAGAATTCTTCCCTTGGCTGTGTATATTGTGATTTTTGTCGGAGGTAGACGGTCTGGGATGGTCGAACGTAGAGTAATCTTTAAGAAGGAGCCAGAATGTGTGCATGTTGTATGCACATGTGTTCTCCTGCTAGTGTTCGTGTGACGTCCTCCCTTTCCTTTGTATCCCCTTATAGCCTTAGGCTACCCTCGCATGTTTAAGCCTTCGTGGTGATTCAAGTTACTGCGCAAATCTGTTTGGTGGTGTTTTTATGACCATATAATGTAAGTATCACCAGTATTGATTTTGCTAAACCTAGGCATTGGCGAAGTGTATTTCTGTGACGTGACTGTGCGGGAACACAGCAATCAGCTTATATTTTTGAGTCTCAAGTGTTATCTGGACATTCTAGCTGAAGACTTACCATAACGATTGATGTAAGAAAGAAACGTTGGACTCACCTGAAAAAAGAAAGGTGAAATTAACTGATGTGAAAACTATCATTTTGTAAGGTACTAAATTATAAGCAAAATTCCCAAGGCGAATGTCACACGATGAATATTCAATGTGATGGTATGTTTATTTATCATAGAATGTGATATTTATTGATCGTAGAGCCTGGACATCAGTAACCACTGATGTACTCGTATATATGATAACCGAGGCACTAATTAGCTTGTACAGTTGATGGAGGATTTTTTTTAACATTTGCACTTATTTAGTTTACCTCTTAGCACTGCAGCTAACACAACTGATAATTTATTAACTAACATTGAATAGTGCTTTAACATTGATAAGCTAAAGCTTAACACTAGAAAAACAACAGTAACGGCTATTGTACCAAAACATAAGTAAGGATGAATTGATAGTAATTTAATACACATCCAAGTCGGTAATGCTGATACAGGAATAAACCGGTGGACAGTTGCTTTGCAACATGGAAAATTTTACCCAAATTCAAATCTCGATATTTTCGGAATGGAAAAGGATATCGAGTTGTGGTATTCGGGAGATTCTTGACCAACTGTTTGAGAACACGTGCAGGTTCGATCGGTATATTTCCTTTATTTATCCACTTATAAAGGGTGAGCAAAGGAAGCCAGGATTTTCAGCAAAGTTTGGGGCTATGACAGATTCTCAATTTTTGGTCTCGGAAGTTTTTCTATGCAAATTTTTAGAAAGTTGGCTATAACCCAAATTATCGAATTTGAAAAAAGTGAGAGAGAGAAGAGAGTGGCTATTTTTCTCGCATTGTTGCATGAAGTGGAATTTCTTGCGCCCTAGAAAAGATTGAAGCAATCATAGAAAGCTATTGCCTCCAGTGGCGTGCAGTAAAAATTTGCTACTTTGACATTATGTAATTTAAACCGAATCTATGAACTTTACTATGCAATTAAACAGCTTGATGAACAAATCCAAGTTACTACTCTTAATGTAGCGGTGTATTCCAGTGGCGTAACACCCGAAGCATTTTTTGGTTTGGTAAGAAGTGCTATAATTCAAAAATTGTTCGACACGGTTAGGATAGGACGCTAAAGTCAGGCGGGTCTGTCTGGCAGGCACATTGCGTGGCGGCATCATGAAAGAGAGCCTTGAGGAGCAAAGGCCGTTGGTGTAGCGATAGTGCCCCGAGACTGTCTGTTAGAGAAGTCATGGATCAGTCGGACCGCCCTCCTCTGGACAGCATCGAGCATGGACAATGTAGTCGGGGCGGCAGCACCCCAAACGTGTGAGCAATACTAGAGGCTAGGCCTTATCTGGGCCTTGTGTAGAGTGAGAAGGTCATGCGGAAAAAAGTACTTCTTAGCCCTAAACAAATAGCCTAGCTTTTTCCCAGCAGCTGCAGATATTGACGAGATGTGTTCGTGCCAGATCAGGTCCTCGGTGATCTGGACTCCGACCAGCCGAAATGAATGGCTTTTTGGCAGAACTTGGCCGTCCATCGAAGCTGGATGAGCGCTGGGACGCTTTTTGTTCGTCAAAGTACAGTACTGTGTTTTGGAAGCATTTAACTGTACAAGATTGTTGCATCCCCAAGCAGTGATACCCTCCAGGTCTGTTGCCAGAGATGAAGTCGTCGCTAGTCTTCTTTTTTCCAGCTCAGCGGCAGAAATCGGCTTGTCACTCTGAATTCCTGCATGTAGAGTGCTGTCATCGGCGAAGCTCTGGATTGGGTTGATCCTGCAGGAAAGGAGGTCGTTGACATCTAAGAGAAACAGTGTTGGAGCCAAGACCAATCCCTGGGGAACACCCGCGTTGACGTTGTATGATGAAGAAGAGAACCCGACAATTACGACGGATATCTTGCGGTCAGAGATAAAGTCAGCCACCCATCTGCAAAGCTTTTCTGGGAGGCCATAGGACGGAAGTTTGCTTAAGAGGGTAGCGTGCCATAGCTGATCGAACGCTTCCGTGATGTCAAGAGCAACGACATGAGTCTCACCATAAGACTGGATGAGTTTACTCCACAATTGCGTGACGTAAGCTAGGAGGTCCCCTGTGTATCGTTGGTGCCGGAAACCATACTCAATGTTGCTAATCAAGCTGTGACGTTCGAGGTAGTCCAGAAGCTCGCGATTTATGCACCTCTCCCTCACCTTACCTATAACAGAAAGCAGAGCTATAGGCCTGTAGTTGTAAGTCGGTCTTAGATCCTTTTTTGGGATGGGTTGCACATGAGCAAATTTCCAGTATTCTGGGAAGGTGCCGAATTCATAAGATATCTGAGAGACGCGAAAGAACTGCAGCAAGCTCCGCTGCACACCTCTTCAGTACAATGGCAGAAATCAAGTCCGGACCAGAAGCTTTGTTGATGTCGAGCGACAAGAGCACTCGTCTTACGGCCTTATGCCTGAGAATGTTACCTCCCGCATAGTGTAAGAAACCCTTTGAATTGACGGCGCTTGGGCGTTGGGGGTGGGACATCCATGGCGGAGTTGGCAGCAAAAATCTTGGCTAGCACTTCCGCCTTGGTCGTATACACTAGTTACATCCTGACAGATAAGTGGTGAAAGCCTACTGTGCGAGAAGGTCTTTTCAATCTGCTTGGCCAGCGTCCAGAAAGACCGACTGCCATAGCGCTGCGACATTGCCCTGAGCCTAACTTTTATATCATGCTAGTTTTTGGTATTGCGAACCGCTTCGTGATATTTGTTTCTGGACTCGACGTCGGCTTGTCTGTTCTCTACAGTGGGGTTTTGTAAGTAGGTTCTGTGCACCTTGATATTCTGCTGGCGAGCAGCGTCACACGATTTGTTAAACCAGGCGTTGGTTTAGGCACGTTCACGTGTGTGGTATGTATTCCTCCATTCCGACGTGGATAATTTGTTATCGAAGAACAGACAGCCGACGGATCCGCGTCAGTGAAACAGACATCTCTCCAAAGAAAGCTAGGGAAGAAGTCTGTGAGCCCCTTCCAGTCGGCATGTCCGTAATGCCAAGTTTTGCGGCCTGTACGAGTTTCTGCTTCCACAGCGGGTTCTGACCGAAACTTAACCTCCACAATACCGTGGTCTGAGTTATCCAGGGGGGACAGGGCATCAGTGCTGTAAGGGACAGGATGCGTGGTCAGAAAGAGATCCAGCAGGCTACTGGATTGTGACGAGACTTGGGGGAAAAAGTAGGTCTCGTCACCAGCTGGGTCAGCCCTTGAGTAAGAGCGAACGCTTCGCTTTCCCCACATGCCGCATCGGTCTTGTTTGAGCCCAACCAAAGCTCATTATGGGCATTGAAATCACCAAGAAGAACTACCTCTGAAGCGAGGTGATTGATGTTCAGGAAGTCGATCTGGACGGCGAGGTATTCGCGTAGGTCATCCCAGTTATGGTCCGAGTGAGAGCGATAAGGGCAGCAAATAAATTTGGGTGATGTTTTGGAGTTGAGGCGGAGCCACAGAATGTCCTTCCAGTCTGATTCCAAAGAAACATCTCTAGAGCAGGAAAGACTGCTGCGGACAAAAGCCACAACTCCCCCGTTCTTTCTCAGATTGGAGTGCACCTCGTAGTTTAGGAAGTTGAGTTGGTTAATCGGTGGAGACTCTGAGATTTTTGTCTCCGCCAAGAAAAGCACGGCGGGACGATTGGATTGCATGTAGTAATGAACAGCATCAATGTTGCTGTTATTCCCGCAGATGTTCAAAAAACGAACTGAAAATAAGATTCTGGTTAGCCTTCTCTCAGGTACAATGCATAATTTCCTCTCAGACATATAAAGGGAGCAAAGATAATTACATCGGTTCAGATTTTTCCCAAGTGTCGGTTTTGAGCACAGGTTGGTGGTTGTGGGGCACACGTAGAACTGCGATCTAGATTCCTGGTCACTTACATCGCAGGTTCGCCTGTACGTTACATAAAAGCCGTGAAGTCAGGCATTTTGAATCAACCAATTGTCATTTATCGAGTACCAGGGAAAGTCACATTCCGGTCGACCAGGGGATAGAGAAAAAATATTTCCGTTGCATGGTATTACCAATAGCACGACTATCTCTACTCTACTCTACCCTCAGTTCCTGGAGCCAGTTATTTACCGTCAAATTAAAAACTATGAATAATAAAATAAAGATCAATTTTACATATAGTGCAATGGCATCAAAAAGACACGGATTTTGTCAGAAGCATTAGTAAACTATTTGAGCCTTTCATGAAAAAATATCCCCAGGAATGTATTAACGAGCGACCGACAGACCGTCAGATGGACAGACTGATAGATCGACAGGCCAACAGACGGACAGACCGATAGACCAACAGATCGACAAACCGACAGAAAGACCGGCAGGTGGTCAGATCGACAGACAAGCCGATAGACAGACGGACAGACAAACCGACAGACAGACCGACGGAAATGCGTGACATGATTTTTCGTGATGGACATGTCATATAAGATCCAAAAAACGTATTAAATGGTAAAAGAATGCTCTGCATCTTAAAACTAATCAAATCCGCAATAAACTTGATATTGGCTCACATACAACAAGTAACGATGTAAAAGCGATTCTAAACGCCAATTAAAAGTAAATGTTTGAGAATAAGACAACACAATAATTGTTCGGACCATCAAGGAGCTATGATCTTTAATAAAGCGATGTGCAAAAAGTCCCATTAAAATATTCCTGAAACGGCGAACTGCAGTTACGACCGAAGCCGATAATAATGTGCCAGTTTCGTGAGCAAAGTCATGAAATGGCGCCATCAAGGGGGATATAATTAAAAATTAGGTGCCAGACCTAATTATGAACAGCCGAACGATAACATGGATTAACATTAATTACAGTTCTTTTGAAACAAGCTGGCACGCAAATACGTTCTGCTTAATTCATATAGTTGCTACTGAAAACTAGGGGAGACCGAGGGGATTTGAAACGATTTTAACATTTTGTTCCATAAACCAAATACTATAGACAGAAATCGTATGATATTAGTGTCAATCGATAGATCATTCTTTACGCTTGCGAATGACTAACTTATAGAAATTGTAAGCGTTAAATATTGTCGTGAAAAATCAACCTAACCGTAACAAGTCAACTTGTTTCAACTCCCCTCATACCGAGGTAAGATGAAACAGGGTTTGAGGAGAGTTGAAACATGATTTTTGAGAAGTATTTAAGGCTGTGAAATAAAAATGATGATATAATTCAAAGGCATTTATTAAAATAAAGCTGTTCAAGTATAAAACAACTTTTTTTGTCAATATTTTGTACTGATATTTCAGTCAAGTAGTTAACTACAAGCCTGAGACAAATAATGAACTCCTTAAGTAGTTAAAAGTACCATAACGCCCTATACGTAGCATTAATCAAAATAACCGTCAGATAAATATAGTGTTTCATAACCAGATAAATCTCTGACATAAAATAGTTATTAACTTTTAGTAGTATTACAATGAGTCTTGATCAATATTTCTTCAAATACTTATGTTAACAATAATAATAATATCACGAATGTCAAAAATAAAAATACTATTTAAATAAAAAACGTGAATTTGACAAACAGTTGTGGCAAACATAAGAAAGTTCCCCACCAGTGCAGGCTTCGTGAGCCCAGTTTTTGCACTCCAGACATTGCACCCTTTTTTCTTTGGCTCTGCTATTTGAATATGGCTCCAAACAGCAAAGGTAGAAGGACTCTTCTTCTTCTTCACTGTCTTCGTTTCCTCTTTGTTTCTTGACAACCTTGTTCTTTTTAGTTTCAATGTCTGGTTTTCATCTTTTTCTTGTTTTTGTTTCTTCAAAGTTAGTTTTATTCACTTGTTCCTTAGCCATTCTAGCTGCTTCGATTGCAGCTAGTTCATCCTTTACAGGAGTGTTGGTTGAGATAGCGGATTTCACTTTGCGTCTTTTTGTTTGATTTCCTTTCCTTGGTGAAGCCTTTGGCAAGCGCCTCAGAGTTTCAGGTGAGAATGTAATTGCTATCACAGTAACTGAAGTCTCGTGATGTAGGTGCTACAGGTATTATATCAGATGTAAAGATTGTGGAGGAAACAACGGATTCAGTGATTGAAGGCATTATGGCCGTATTAAGCATTACCTACTTCAGATATCGCCAGATCAGGTGAATCCTTATCAAGGTTTCCTACAGACTTGGGTACATTTTTTATTTCGTAGCTGATTTGAGGATACTCGGTGAATTTAAGATTGATGGACTTGGCGTACGAGAATCATCTAAAATACTATTTGCAAGAGGACAACCATCACTTGTGCTAGAAGCAGGACATGACGCGGGCTCTTCACTTCTTGAGATTCTCACCAAGCTAGAGCTGGATGGATCTGGAGTAAAGGAAGTTGCCAAAGGTCGATCAGTAACTTGACTCGGAAGATAATCAGCGTCCTAGAATATTTCAGTGTTAACTGGCCAAAGTCCGGTATGGATGAATCCGGAAGATATATTGCGCGGTGTGACGGCTCAAATGATGTTTTCACTATCCCAGGAATATCGTAGATGACCATTACTTTTCCTGGGTTAGACCGCATCCAATTATCGCAAGCAGTATTAACTGCTTTTTTCACTGGCCCAAACACGGATCTGTCCATTGGTTGCGGCTTATGGGTGCAGTGAGGTGTGAATGTCCATCCTGACCTATTCGCAGTACCAATTGAACCTGTAGGTCCATCGCATATAAAGTGATCATCAAATCTTTTCCACGGAAAGATGAACATCGGGGTATGTGATACCCAAGGGCATTTTGTGCTAGTTCTATAGTAACCAGTGTTCCCCTCTCTGCAGAAGTCATGCCACTCACTTGTTTCTGTCCTCGTCGGGCAATGACGCGGTTTGGTTTCTGAACGGTTGTGATACCAGATTCGTCAACGTTCCATATATCCTTCCCCCGTAATTTGTGTTCGTCAACTACTGTGGTTCTATTAAAACTTGTAGATCGAGCGATACTTGTAGGTTGAGGTAGTCTCAGAGAAGGAACTGGATGACGCTTCATAAAAGATCGAAGCCATTTCATGCTCAGTCCAAGAAGGAGGAATTTTTTTATTGTATTCGACAGCCAACCTATATGCCAAAGTTCTGGCTTCCTTAGTTCTTAAGCCAAAGTTAGCAGCAGCGCAGTTTAAAAGATATCACAGAGTATCTTCTCCTCTGAAGCTGCAGAAACAGTTTTTAAGGGATATCCAACCGTTGGAGCAGTCGTCGTTTCGTTAGCTTCAAGAACAGTTCTTTTTAATATACCTGTAGAGGGAGGTATGGTTCAGGTTGTAACTCGAAGCCACGTCACGGAGACTTTTCTGTCGCAAAGTTACTCCTTCTGCTGCAAGATCATATGCTTCCCGACTTGCCATACCTCTGTCAGTCTTTCTTTTATAATCAGTAAGCAGTCTGAAACAAAATTAACAAATTAAATAAAAATAAAGGACAGTTTTTCCGAGCCGTTATTTATTGACTGTCTGATATAAAATTGAAAACATCCTGTTTCAAATCTCCTCAGTAAGAAAAAACCTCCCAATTTTCATCTAATCCACAATCAAGAAGCATAATATACACAGATATCAATTGTATCAAATATAAAACCTCTATAAAAATATAATCATCGGAAAAACGTTTGAAATATATTTTTTACGATTTTTGTCACTTAGAAAACAGAACTCCACAACCACGCGACTTGCGCCACCAACGCGAACTGAAACGTCTGCGGGCGGAAGGAACTGCTTGAAAAGCGACGTTGCCACTCGCTCACGGCTTTAGGTTCGAGAAATCGGTACTGTATCAAATCACCTTTGTTTCAAATCCCCTCGGTCTCCCCTACTGTAGTTACCCCTTCTTCATTATTACCTTCAGGGAAAGATCGACCGATATAGGGTGTTCGCCATTACAAATAATTGGCCGATACCGGTAAACAAAGGCCGATTTATCGGCGCTAGCGGCCTATCAGCCATGCGTTTTCGTACACAATCGAGTTTATTCTCTCTTGAGTGAGTCTGGGGATCAGAAATAAGACTTTTGGTAGCTACATACAACGTAGTTGACAGGTAGATTTTTATAAATAAGATATGTTTTACCCTTAACACGCAGCGCTGTCAACTACATACGTAATTAGCTGATGAGTATACCTGTATAATTTTTTTGTGTGCAAGTTGGTACAAATATATTCAAACAGTAACACTTTAAAGCAGAGTCACTGACATGGAAGTGTCCTCTTTGTCTGCTTTCATATTGACTCACAAGGATAAATGACAAAAAAGCGGCATCTAGTGACAACAATGACAAGCTACAGTTTCGAAATACAAAACTAGATTTGCAAGAATCTGCCGAGACTGTGGAAACATCCTACATTTGTATGCACTTCTGTCAGCCGGACTTGTACAAAACAGTGTACAGATATTTAATCAGTTCTAAACGTTTTTCTGTCCACAGCGCTTGATAAGCAAGTCATAACTTTTAATTCGTTTGTTTCTGTTCCGGTTCGAGTTTAATTCTGCACTAGGATGGTATAAATGTAGAAATCCTGCGCTGTCTGGGGATGTTTTGACCTCATTACTGATCAAAACACTAATTTAACTGAGTATCATCTCTCTAAGGGCTCCCACGCAGACGAGTACACTAAATTCAATCATCCAACCATTTAAGAAAAACTAAATAGGTACTGACACTGTGTTTTGTTATATATATAACAAAAAGTCTCGAACAGTCGTTTACAGTGAAACAGATCGGTTCAGCGCGTAGCCATAAATTCCTTGATTGAATGGACCAACTAAGCATTTTTAACATTGTAATTGTCAAATGATAATTATAAATGACATCAGTAAGTAGCCTTCGCTGTCAAATGTGAAAATTATTAATTATACTCAGTAGTTACTTATTATGCAATATAGGTCACAATTCAAAACTAAAATCTTTTAAAAAGCTGCGGTATCAAAGTAGGCCAGCTAATAAGCTCCGAAATTTCAATTACTCGAAAAACAAACCTAACATCTTTTTTTTTTCGGAACAGTCCATTCTAACTTGGGCATGTGTATTGGGTTTTGTGCTGACACTTATTGGCCGATTTTGAACCAGTCCACGATGACGAAATGATCAGTCTCATTAAGTTGATCTAGTTCTACTAACCTGAGCCAGTTCCAATATCAGATCAAGACTATAACTGTACTGTTAAGTACTCTATACGTATAGCAATCGCAATGATTCAGTAAAAAAAAAAGCTCAACTTTTTAGTGACTAAGAGCTGAACCGAGGCCACAGCATCTTTGCGGACACTGTGTACGTAAATTTCCTATTCTCGGTCTACAGGAAATAGATCAGCCAAAAGAAGGAAGTAGACAGTAAGATTAACTACTGCAGATCATCTATAATAGGTTAATAATTGTTTTGCCCGATAGCTACGTGCTAAGTTTTTTCGAAAGTATCTGTGTAACCAGTTGCGCAAATACGGTATTTACTCGTGTTTCTCTTCATACGCGACAGCTCCAGTATGGAAATTGGCGTCAAGTAGGTTGACTATGCACTTCCTACGCAACACCGTTATCGGTTCATAAAAGATTATGTTTTGCAGACCTGACCCTCTGAGACAAAAGTCAGCCCATACAATCAATCCATAGACATTTTTCGTAGCATAGAAAATACTGCGCTATGATGCGGCAGTAATACCAGAGCAGTTACCTAGACCGGCACGCTGCCGTAAGCATAGCAATCGCGACTATTAGGTACGCCATCCGACTACTGAGAGTTTCTTTTTAGTTCCAAGGGCGAATGTACAAGGAAGCCTATGATGTGTAAAATATATCTGCATAGAATTACCAAGGATGCGAGCGTATACCAACATCAAAAAATTGAGATACTCCCTAGCCCTCGCTATTACAATACCTTAAGTGTGAGAATTTAAAAAAACAGTTACCACAATGATTTCACTTCATAAGTTGGTAAGTTGTTACGTTTGGTGCAGCGATTACTCATGACGACAGTAGGTACAAATTATTGCAAGCCTCTCAAATTCGAAAGCTTTTCCAATTACAATACGTCCCCTGCCTTGTAGTCGCTGGCATACAACTGATTCATGAGATTAACCGATTTATTGTGAACAAGCAGCAGTGGTTGAAGAACCTTGTAACTGCATTTGCTATAAGAATTAGTGTCCCCTTTTAGAGTGACACATTACTTAAGAAGCGAGTATTTACTTGAAACACGGAGGGTACTTACTCGATCTGTTGCCAAAGTAAATGTGTACACATTTTTTAACTCCATTCCCTAACACATGAAGAAGGTTGAATCTACTTCACATTAATTTGATTGAAATGATTTCTGTCCTACGACATTTCGTGTAGAACAGAACGAAGCAAATTATTACCATAAAAACCCTTTCATTTCTAAATTTAGCAAAACAAACCCTACTGCGTGAGTATCAAAATAGCATTATGTCGCATGTAGACAGCCGATAAGCCTAGGAAAATATCTTTCTCAACATGAAAACCTTACAGCTCAATAGCCACGATAATATAGCGGTTTATTTTAGTGGTGTGGAACGGATCAGTGGCGTAAACAGAGACGTCGTTATGGAGCTCAATTTATACGAAGGCTTGTATGAGTTATCCAAAAGAAGGTCAAAGGAAATGTGAGCCAGTATCCACCATAGTGGATGCTGCAAATATCGAAATATTGGAATCAGAACTAGACTATACTTAGATATAAGCAATAAGCGCTTCTATGGCAATTTCAAGACTATACTCTAGGCGCTGAAGAAAGAAACTAAACTCAAACAAATACACGCATATTGCTCGTGAGTGAGTGTTTAGGCGCAGGAGACATTACAGGACCGCATCAAGATATTATGGGTAGTCATCAAAAATTTCATACAAGATAATTATTATCTTTTACAGTAAATTTCAGTTAGAGATTCACAAATGAGTTAACTACACTTTTCAGTTATTAGTAAGTAAGCTGCGCGCACTCATTCACAAGAGGAACTTGAATCTTCTGAATCGTTTAAATGAATTATTAGAGGTTTAATTTGGGTATCGATGACATTGTCCAAATCCCACATTTTGACTTCAACCTTCTCCCGAACGTGGCGGATACAGTTTTTCCATTGCTCTGCCGTAACTCTATTGACTGCGATGTGAAAGAGATTTTTAACATCAGAAAATTTATAAGTATTATTATTCGACGCCACGTATTGCTTTATGTTGGCCCAAATCAGCTCAATAGGGTTCAGCTCACAATGGTAGGGTGGCAGTCTCAAGACAGTTTTATTTTGTTTTTTGGCCATTTCGTCGATCATTTTAAAATCGTATTTGTATTTATGTCTATTGACTATACCTATCAATTCACCCTTGACCATTGTTTCATCAAAATCGATCTGCTTTGAGGCCAGCCATTGTTGTATGTTTGCTTTTTTAGTTGCCATTGTGGGAATTTTTTCTATTTTTCTAGAATGGTACGGGGCATTATCCAGTACAATAACAGCGTTATTCTCCAGCTTTAGTAACATTTTGAACATTTTGGAGAACCAATTTTCAAAGGAATTGCCGTCCATCTCCTCATGATAGTCCCCTGTCTTTTTTGATTCAAAGGCCCACAGTGCTTCGGGAACAAAGCCGTCTTCACTACCTACGTGACAAATGATTAGCCGTTTGCCTTTTCCTGGAAATAAATTATTCCTTACACTATGGATTGATTAAATTTGAAGGAATGAGGCAATTGAGTTCATTTAGCTGAATTTAAGAGTCACGGAATGCTGATCAAAAACTGAAAAACGTAGGAAATTGAAGTTTGCAACTTCTCAAAACCCATTCAAAGTAAATTGACTGCACCCAAAAAGATAATAAATTTCAAAATAACGCTTAAAAGAGGGTCGAAGTTTTTTTCCTAATGACTACACTGCGAATGCACCATTTTTGGAGAATATCACACATTATCTGCTATCACAGCATATTATTTGCCCGAATTTATCAAAATTAAATTGCCGGATAGATGAAGGAGCTTACCTGCAGCATTTTTCAATCCAGCCGAAAGACCGTCTAGAAAAGCCTGCCTTGATGATGTTACTGATTTGTCGACCCAAACTTTCGCTTGAGTATGTCCAGCATTCACCCATGTTTCGTCCAAATAGTAAATTTTTCTTTTTTCATCGCGAAACTTCCGAATCTTCCTAAGGTATTCCCTTCTCCACACAACAATTTCTTCTTTCTCTATTAACATACTGTTTCTTCCCCGTTTCAAGAATCGAAAATTAAGTTCCTTCAAAAGTTTTCGGAATGTGGTTCTTTTAAATGATGGAAGATCCTCATCAGCATTAACTAATCTTAATATCTTATCTACTGTAGGTATCTCATTTCGGAAGAAAAAATTATGCACTTTCCTCCTGATGGCAGTTCTGTCAAAGTGATCTACTCCGTCCGTTATCCTTTTTCTTGCAGGATACGGTTTTGGCTCAGAAAGTGAGTGAGTGCTCCTATATTCCTTAATGACCCTATAAACACTGGACGACATACTCCAGAAATATGTGCTACCTTACATATAACTTCGTCCACGACCAAATCGGGTTTTTCTTGAATTTGGTTTTTGTATATATTTAATATTATTTGTTTTTCATTTGCACTTAAATGTAGCTTCTTAGCCCTTTTTTTTGGGTGGGGTTGCGCTGATGCCAACCACTTCGTCGGCTGTATCTGTGTCAGACATCGTATCTTAGGCAATATATAAACAAAACGTTCCACTCGCGAAAAACGAGTATACGCTACTGAATGCGTAATGCGTATGCAATGCAATCCTGTGCGTGAATTAACTGTTAGATGCCTGTCGTGTCATCTACAATCACGTTTACAAGTCCAAACCTGTGCAGATTCGTAGAGCGCCGACGACTGCTAGTGACCTTGAATTTGTCTGTAGATCGATGTTACTCCAGTCAATTTAGGTTCAAAGTGGATGTTTTCTAAACCAATTTGTTGTTCCTACATCAAAAATATATCGATGATGTTTTGTACTGGGAGCTCATGAAAGATCAAGGTAACTTATTTTAACAGTCATCCTTTTTCTAGTCTCAAGATGACACGAAAAAGGGTCTGTGGATTCACTAGAAATACACTGCCGAGGATGTTTAGACCTAAAGTGACTGGAGTATATCCGTGGATGCTTTCGAGGGATCTGTTCACGTGCTGATCACTGTTTACGTTTAATGTCTTTCTTCAGCGCCCAGAGTTTAGCTCTGTAGTACGGAAGATCTTTGGCGAATGTTACATGATCAGCATTTACTGATGTGGCCCGAAAGCCCCAGTGCATCAGTATTTACTGATAGATCTCAATTTCAGTGTATTTCTACGCAACCTTACATAAAGTACTGACGTTCAGGCACGGTAAATGGGTATCACGTTACATGATCAAAGTAAATACTATTCGCATGACATTGTGAATTCCAGAATAATAATGATATGACAATTAGTCATGCAAGTGCAGGTCCAGTGAAAGGTTTTATTGCATGAAAGAATGACTATGATCGCGATCTGTACGGGTATTATGTAAAAAACCTATAACTCGTCAAAAAAACATATAAAATGTCATCTTGAAGACTATGTAGTTTTCAGAGTGCAAGCAGTCATTTCAGGTTCGCTCGCTAGGATTTTTGCGAGCGTCCATCTGTGAAGGAATGACTTAACTACATGCATTGTTGGTTGCTTATAGTGTTGTGAAGCCGAGTAGTCTGTAGCTTTCATCTCTGAGAAGAAAGTTGGTTAAATAGCAAGATCGCATCTGGATGGCTAAATGTATTGGTCTGTATGTGTATAAGGTCAGTGATATTTGCTGTGTGAGCAGCAAACAGGTTATGTTCAAAGTTATAAACTACCATTTGTTACGTTTGTTTGTGTTTTCAAAAACTTTGAGGAGAGTTAACAGAAATCACCAGTGCGCCCGCATTGTGTCTAATTATTGTTACCACGTCTACGACTTGTAATTCGACAGTGTACAGGGAATATAATTACTTCTTATCACTCTCATTTTTTAAATTCAACAAATTAGCATATGTAATTTCCAGAATGAAGAAAAAAAGTGGATGCGCAACTAATTTTTAGCTTTGAACCTCAAGTAAGTGTATTTGAGACAAGAATCTAATAGAATTATCATCAACACATATTATTAGTACACAAATCCTCACTATGCATCTATTCTCTAGGCGCTGAAGAAAGAAACTAAACCCAAACAAATATACGCATATTGCTCGTGAGTGAGTGTTTAGGCGCAGGAGACATTACAGGACCGCATCAAGATATTATGGGTAGTCATCAAAAATTTCATACAAGATAATTATTATCTTTTACAGTAAATTTCAGTTAGAGATT
This sequence comes from Acanthoscelides obtectus, assembly GCA_963669975.1. NCBI lineage: Eukaryota > Metazoa > Arthropoda > Insecta > Coleoptera > Chrysomelidae > Acanthoscelides > Acanthoscelides obtectus. The sequence continues at coordinate 48,730,598 of CAVLJG010000003.1, forward strand.
CACAAATGAGTTAACTACACTTTTTAGTTATTAGTAAGTAAGCTGTGCGCACTCATTCAGAAGAGGAACATGAATCTTCTGAATCGTTTAAATGAATTATTAGAGGTTCAATTTGGGTATCGATGACATTGTCCAAATCCCACATTTTGACCTCAACCTTCTCCCGAACGTGGCGGATACAGTTTTTCCATTCCTCTGCCGTAACTCTATTGACTGCGATGTGAAAGAGATTTTTAACATCAGAAAATTTATAAGTATTATTATTCGACGCCACGTATTGCTTTATGTTGGCCCAAATCAGCTCAATAGGGTTCAGCTCACAATGGTAGGGTGGCAGTCTCAAGACAGTTTTATTTTGTTTTTTGGCCATTTCGTCGATCATTTTAAAATCGTATTTGTATTTATGTCTATTGACTATACTTATCAATTCACCCTTGACCATTGTTTCATCAAAATCGATATGTTTTGAGGCCAGCCATTGTTGTATGTTTGCTTTTTTAGTTGCCATTGTGGGAATTTTTTCTATTTTTCTAGAATGGTACGGGGCATTATCCAGTACAATAACAGTAGTTAGTTAGTAACATTTTGGAGAACCAATTTTCAAAGGAATTGCCGTCCATCTCCTCATGATAGTCCCCTGTCTTTTTTGATTCAAAGGCCCACAGTGCTTCGGGAACAAAGCCGTCTTCACTACCTACGTGACAAATGATCAGCCGTTTGCCTTTTCCTGGAAATAAATTATTCCTTACACTATGGATTGATTAAATTTGAAGGAATGAGGCAATTGAGTTCATTTAGCTGAATTTAAGAGTCACGGAATGCTGATCAAAAACTGAAAAACGTAGAAAATTGAAGTTTGCAACTTCTCAAAACCCATTCAAAACAAATTGACTGCACCCAAAAATGATAATAAATTTCAAAATAACGCTTAAAAGAGGGTCGAAGTTTTTTTCCTAATGACTACACTGCGAATGCACCATTTTTGGAGAATATCACACATTGTCTGCTATCACAGCATATTATTTGCCCGAATTTATCAAAATTAAATTGCCGGATAGATGAAGGAGCTTACCTGCAGGATTTTTCAATCCAGCCGAAAGACCGTCTAGAAAAGCCTGCCTTGATGATGATACTGATTTGTCGACCCAAACTTTCGCTTGAGTATGTCCAGCATTCACCCACGTTTCGTCCAAATGGTAAATTTTTCTTTTTTCATCGCGAAACTTCCGAATCTTCCTAAGGTATTCCCTTCTCCACACAACAATTTCTTCTTTCTCTATTAACATACTGTTTCTTCCCCGTTTCAAGAATCGAAAATTAAGTTCCTTCAAAAGTTTTCGGAATGTGGTTCTTTTAAATGATGGAAGATCCTCATCAGCATTAACTAATCTTAATATCTTATCTACTGTAGGTATCTCATTTCGGAAGAAAAAATTATGCACTTTCCTCCTGATGGCAGTTCTGTCAAAGTCATCTACTCCGTCCGTTATCCTTTTTCTTGCAGGATACGGTTTTGGCTCAGAAAGTGAGTGAGTGCTCCTATATTCCTTAATGATCCTATAAACACTGGACCGACATACTCCAGAAATATGTGCTACCTTACATATAACTTCGTCCATGACCAAATCGGGTTTTTCTTGAATTTGGTTTTTGTATATATTTAATATTATTTGTTTTTCATTTGCACTTAAATGTAGCTTCTTAGCCCTTTTTTTGGGTGGGGTTGCGCTGATGTCAACCACTTCGTCGGCTGTATCTGTGTCAGACATCGTATCTTAGGCAATATATAAACAAAACGTTCCACTCGCGAAAAACGAGTATACGCTACTGAATGCGTAATGCGTATGCAATGCAATCCTGTGCGTGAATTAACTGTTAGATGCCTGTCGTGTCATCTACAATCACGTTTACAAGTCCAAACCTGTGCAGATTCGTAGAGCGCCGACGACTGCTAGTGACCTTGAATTTGTCTGTAGATCGATGTTACTCCAGTCAATTTAGGTTCAAAGTGGATGTTTTCTAAACCAATTTGTTGTTCCTACATCAAAAATATATCGATGATGTTTTGTACTGGAGCTCATGAAAGATCAAGGTAACTTATTTTAACAGTCATCCTTTTTCTAGTCTCAAGATGACACGAAAAAGGGTCTGTGGATTCACTAGAAATACACTGCCGAGGATGTTTAGACCTAAAGTGACTGGAGTATATCCGTGGATGCTTTCGAGGGATCTGTTCACGTGCTGATCACTGTTTTCGTTTAATGTCTTTCTTCAGCGCCCAGAGCATATGCATTGCCGTTTCCTTCTAGCTATAGCATACAACTTACAGCTTAGACCTCCAGTAATGCCATCTCTGAAGCAAATTTTACATCACCTCAGAGCCAAACTGAAGCCTCATGACGTTTAAGCAACACGTACAACTACAAAACGGGTTCACAACGTGTCCATCATACAGTGTTGGTTGCATATGTTTTGAGTTTTTTCATCTGTTAGTTGTAATGTTTTCAATCAACTGGCGATTTTATCTATCATCTCTCGTACTTTTTAGTCAGAAAATTTGCATGTGTGATATCTAGGATGAGATATGTCAGCGCAATAAGAAAATGATGATTGTCAACTTACTTCTACCGTTGCTTAGATTGTTGTCTCAAGCTAGTGTATTTGAGACAAGCACTAAGCGAAAGAATCATCCACCTATATTATTATTTATTGGTACACGAATCACGACTGTGCACTTGAATGCTTTCTACAGATTAGTTTGCAGGAGATACACGTATGTTCAAGCAATGATTTTCATACGGTTTGCAGCCGTTAAATTCAGCTGACCAAACTATCGATAAAAAAGTGTCGCAGAACTCTCTGCGTCAGATTCGATTAGACAACTGTTTCCAACTAGAAATGTACAATATGTCATACATTGACATTGTCAAACCTTAGTTAGGTGTTCCATATACAGGTCGTACTGAATCTCAGTATTTTTTAACTGGAATTCATAAGATACCCTCATTAGGTAAAGGCCCCGCTGGCTCTTGCAAAAATTTCATTTTCAGGAGGCAGTGCGAAAGGAGACGCAGAAGAGCACACAAAGTAGGCAATCGACTGTTGTTCAAAGGCATCGGAATGTCTTGTCCCGTTCACACATTTAATGACGACCGACGAATTCTGAACAACGACAGACATTTTTTGTTGCTTACGAGTACTTCAGATACCAACAATTTCAACATACAACAACAGTTGCTTTGCCTGCAGTTAAAAGCGACTATCGATGTTGAGAAATTCCTAATCTATACCATTGTGAGAAGATCCTCATCGACTCAGAGAACTCAGAGATTCAGAAGCAATTCAAGCAGACCCAAGGTAGTTTCAGATGATCTATGGTCATCAACGGAGGTCAAAGGCAATCTTTATATCCGTACAGGAACACAGGAACAGCTGATGTGTTTCCGCCGCCGTTATAACCAATAGTTGCTAATTGTACTAATTTAATCGTTTTTCAATAGTTCTTACTAGCTTTCTACCCCAAGGTCCCACCCGTGGCATATGTAGGCTTCGACACTAATAAGAGAGCAAAATTTCCTAAGCATGCAAGTTGGCTGTCAATTTGATAACGCCATAGAATGTCTGTACGGCATGGTAGTCATAGCTTGAGTATGGGGATGGCGAGTCACCCTGAAGGTTATTTACTCGCCGCCACAACTGATTGCGAAATCGACGATTGTTTAGTGAATGAGACCATTCCTGTAACCTTCCTCGAATATCATAGCTCACTAACGTAAGTGTACAATTTTTTACGTCTCTCCGAATTATGATGCTGACAGACAGCACGGGTATAACGTATTTTGAAAAGTGACCTTATGTCGATTTTTTCTGAAATTATATTGGTTTCTTGTGACATTATGGCTCGGTTTTTCAATCGCAAGTTAACTTTTTGGTTAGTAAACTATCGCCAGGAAGTTAACTTGTAGTTACTTGCAAATGCGTTTTTCAAGTATTTTGACAGCGTCAGTTAACTTACAAGAAGTTCAACATATATTTAAGTTACAGCCCTGAATCTGCGGTTCATAGATATCGTGTTCTATGTGTTTTGTGCGCTCGGCATCTGTGTCCCGTGTCATACGTCATACATTTTCATTAAAAACGAATAAAACATAAAACCTTCGTCAAGTAAGGTAAGTTTTGTCAAACATTGCTCGTACAAATGTTTAGTAGTGGACCCTATAGACGGCATTATATAAATGGTGATGAAAAAGTTTGCAAATGCAATGTCTAATGAACCATACTAAGGTCCAAAAACGGTTAAGTTGTAAATATCTGATGAATATCGTATTTTCCACCTTTTTTAATATCACTCCTACAATCTACAATCCAAAAATAAAGGGGATACACAATACCTCTATTCTTGTTGCTAAAATTTCTCAAAAACTGTTTTGTAGCATGGAGAAAGAGATCAAAAACAGAGCTCACAATGTCTCGAAGAATGAGGAAATGATGATGATATCATTGGTGAGCAAAAGTAAAGATGTTATAGAGAGCAAAACAAGTGGCGCAGTTACGTGGAAACAGAAAGGTTCAATATGGCAGAGCATCGAACAAGAATTCCAAGCCCTAACAGGGTACCACCGAGAGACAAAAACTCTACGAGATAAAATAATATTTCAATTTAAAGAAAAAAACAAAAAGCAAATTTGCTACAAACAAAACCAATATAATCAAGACAGGGGGAGGTTCATGCCAATTGCAAGCATTCGATCTGATTGATACACAAATACAAGATATAATGGGACCACAATTAGAAGGTTTGACAAACAGTTGTGATGATGAGTGTAGTGACCAAGATGAGGTGGTTCCTGAACATGGTAAGTCTCATTGACTAATCGTAATGATGCTTCAGTTATCAACGTCTGGCTCTGATGTGATGCAAAATCTGCTTCAGAAATGGAGATCTGAGCTTTAAGTGGCATAATATAGCTAGAAATAAACGGCAGTGCATAGGTGCATAGTGAGGATTTGTGTGCCAATAATATGTGTTGATTATAATTCCATTGGTTTCTTGTCTCAAATACACTTACTTGACATTCAATGCCAGAAATTAGTTGCGCATCCACTTTTTCTTGTTTATTTTGGAAATTACATTTGAAAATTTGCTGAATTTAGAAAAATGAGAAAGATAAGAAAAGAAAATCCCTGGTTGGTGAAGGAACAGGTGATAAAATATGCTATAGACAGGAATATTAACGAAAGTGAAAAGGTTATTACATTATTTTTTATTTCCAACCATCCAAATTTTGTAGAGGAAATAGGAAATACGAATCAGCGCCTAGGCGGTCCAAAGTAATCTGAGCTAAGAAGAAAGTCTTGTTCCCATAAAATTGCAGTGGTTATTTACTCTTGATCATTAGATTATCGTAAATGTAATTGCGTAAGACATCCCACTCAAATATATCATTATGAAATCTCATGTGCATCACACGTTCTCCATTGTTCAATTTGATTTGTGAGTCACAGAATATTCGCGATGATATCCGCAGGTTAATATTATGCATTGAATTCGAATTCTGCCTGTGCGGGATTAACGTATTTTACAGGTATTAGCTTTCATGTATTCCGTGCAATTGGGTGCAACCTGAATAAACTAAGCGTCAATGAAAACCTGTTTGCGCGGCTTCATTAATCAGCTAGCTGAAGTTAAATAAATCATGTCGGGGAAATATGTACGAGTAAAATACATTTTGTGTAATTTTTATTATGAACACAAAGTAAAATATAAGATAAATACAGTACTACCCAAGAGCTACGCTTCAACGCTTCGCAAGTTTTTGAGTGTGTATAAAAACTGTGCAATTTGCTCTAAAAACCGTTGTACATACATACAGTCCATGACATTATAGACTTCATCGTCATTTTAGACCAACTTAGCTTCATCTTTCCTAGATTAGCGTCACGAAATAGTATAACTTTTTACGTAGACAGGCCTAGGACTGACATACAGGGTTTGTCCGGAAAGTCCTAGGACTCATTTTCTTTCGCCATGACTGTACTTCGGAGCGTGCGCGCACCGACTGGATTCGACAGAGGGCATTCCTAGCTAACGAATGAGCGGCTGGTCAGTTGTCTCCGAGCACTTGGAGAGTCAGGACAGGCATTTTCGCGCAACGGGTTTCTATGAGTGGTGCAAGCCGAAAATGCAGCGTTCGTTAGAGCAGAGGTACGCGATTAAATTCTGTGTGAAACTCGGTAAATCTGAGACAGAGACGTTTGATATGATCAGGCAGGCTTACCCAGGTGTTGCTTTAGCAAGAAGTGGTGTGTTTGGGTGGCACCAGGCATTTTTGGAGGGCCGGGAAGAGGTCGCTGATGAAGACCGTGCTGGAAGACCTTCGACTTCGACAAACACCGATAATGTAACTCGTGTGCGCAAAGTTTTAAACTCAGACCGTCGCCTAAGTATTCGTTTAGTTGCCCAGATATTAAATTTACCAAAATCAGTGGTTCATGACATTGTGACACAGCATTTGAACTTGCGCAAGGTGTGCGCGAAGATGGTCCCAAAAGTGCTCACCTACGACCAGAAATTGCGGCGAGTGGAAGTGTGCCAAGAAAATTTGAGTATGTGTGAAAGTGACCCCCAATTTTTGAATAACGTAATCACAGGTGACGAGTAGTGGATCTTTGAGTATGATCCCGAGACAAAGAGGCAATCTTCCGAGTGGCACACGACGGCGTCTCCTCGCCCAAAAAAGGGAAGAATGAGCAAATCCAAAGTGAAAACAAAGCTCATTGCCTTTTTTGACATCAAAGGAATCGTCCACCATGAATTTGTTCCTCCTGGACAAACCGTCAACGCCAAGTTTTACGTGGAAGTGCTCAGGGGACTCAAACGAAGGGTCAGTCGGGTCGGACAAGACATCGCAGCCGACTAGAAGTTGCACCACGACAACGCCTCGGCTCACACCACCCAGATGTGGCCCCCCGGACATTTTTTTGTTTCCTCGCCTGAGAAGACCGATGAAAGGCAAGCATTTTGAGACGACAGAGGGGATCCAAGCGGCATGCACCGCGGCTCTCAAAGCTATTCCGGAGAATGCCTTCCGTGAAGCCTTCAATGCTTGGAAATCGCGCTGGCAGCGCTGCATCGACGCAGAAGGAGGCTATTCTGAAAGTTTTTAAAGAATTGTAACGATTGGCTGAATAATTTTTTGTAAATCGACTCAGTCCTATTACTTTCCGGACAAACTCTGTACTTCGGTTTTCTCCTATGTATATAATGTGGCGTAATTATAATTCAGTTAATAGCGTTTTAGATTTACAAGACGTTCCTTAATGATACGCGAATACTCAAGGGTGTGAATCTACATGAAAAATTAATGTTAGTTTGCTTCATAAACTATGGCCCAAACACGTTTCCTTACTAAAACTCGGGGTGTTGAAGTTTTAGGAAAGAAATGGAAATTAATTAATATTTTCAGAACCGCTTCGGATATTTCACTGATATTTAGTACGTAGTGAAAGTTAATATAGTTGCATATTTTTCAATGCAAAAATAATTTTTATCTTTAACAGTGGCGAACGTACGGGTATTAACTTTGATATTTTTTAAGAAAAAAATGGTACGCCAATAGTGTTTTGCCAAATAGTAATTATTTTTGAATTCCCCGTTCAATTTAAGACAAATGATCTATCTTGAATTGTCTTCCTTCGCTGCGCCATTTTTGAGTAAAAAAATAAAAAGCGTTCTATTGTCTAACCTGCAAAATTATTATCAATTTAGTTGGAAATTAAACACATTAGGGGTAATGAACACAACTGTGATGGACAAGTTGTGAACCCCTTTTTGTAGTTGTACGGGTTGCCTAAACGTCATGATGCTTCAGATATCAATGTTTGCCTGTGATGTGATGTAAAATCTTCTTCATTACCGGAGGTATAAGCTGTAAGTTGTATCCTATAGCTAGAAGGAAACGGCAATGCATAGGTGCATAGTGAGGATTTGTGTGCTAATAATATGTGTTGATGATAATTCCATTGGGTGCTTGTCTCAAATACAGTTATTTGAGATTCAAAGCTAGAAATTAGTTGCGCATCCTCCTTTTCTTATCAATTTTGGAAATTACATATGCAAATTTGCTGAATTTCAAAAATAAGAGATATAAGAAATAATTATATTCACTGTACACTGTCGAATTACAAGTCATATAGATGCTAACAGTAATTACACAAAACACGGGCGCGGTGGTGATTTCCCGTAATTCCCTTCAAAGTTTTTGAGAACACAAAAAGACGTAAAAAATCGTAATTGAAAACTTTGAATATAACCTGTCTTCAGAAAGGACAACATGTAAATAGCTCGTCGGGCACAGCTAATAGATACGGGTATACTTCATTGGCAGCATATTCGTAATGATTTTCTCACACAAATAACACTGATTTTATACACATGCAGACCAACACACATAATCACCCAGATACGATCTTGCTATTTAACCAAGTTTCTTCTCAGCGATAAAAACTACAGACTACTCGGCTTCGCAAAACGTATGCAACCAACAATGCGTGTAGCTGACGCATACCTCCATAGACGGACGCTCACAGCGATCCTAGTGAGTGAACGAGAAATGGCTGTTTGCACCCTAAAAACTACCTAGTCTGCAGGATGAGATTTTATAGTTTTTTTGGCGTTTTATGGGTTTCTGACATAATACTTCCCTACATGGATAAATAAACCAGCTCTAGAGATGCAATGTACCTATTCGATCTTGCTTCGATCTGATGCGAGGTAAGTAGGCCTCTCATGAGTACTTTATAACTCTGGAATATATGTCTATCCTTCAAAATGGCGGACTGACAAGTTGTCAAAGTTGGGGGTTTTTGTTCACTGAATCGCTTATAACGCAACAACTAATCATAAAAACGATATAGTATGCTATATCAGTCTTCATCTTTTGGAAGGTTCTATCTAAATATGCAATGAAGTACGAGACATTCCGTTCATTACAAGTGTCTGATTTTGGAAATTTTTTCTCCTTATTTTACTATCAGATTCAGATAGGATCTGTCAACGGAGTAACCCTGATTAAAGATATTATAGCATTTTGATGGCTGGTGGTTGAGTTATGTCATTCAATATACAAAACCTCTCATCTCCAGCAAACTACCAGTCCGATATTTTGAAAAAAAGCAATTTTATTTTCTTGACCTTGAGAAGCACACCTATGTCTGTACTAGCTCTCTTGGGAAAAATTCCTGTGGGCGCCCATGGTAATTGGTAGGTTAGTTGTCAGATATTCGGTGACGTCGAGATCAAAGGGGCCGCCAGTCACGGTTGGATTTGTACGAGGATGTATGACATCTGTCATATCGCCTTTAAGGCACGATGCATTTAAAAACAAAGCTATCCGCATCAACCAGCCCCTTCGATAAGTCTAGCGCATACGCCACTGCCAAATTGCGTGAGTGTATTAATACTGCCTTATTAGCAGCACCGAACAGTGAGAAGTAGAACAAGGGGATCATTAGAAACTCATTTATAAGAATGATTAAGCACTGCAAGTTTGTCATGATTACAAGTTGATAAGATTTCATGAATGAGTTTTCCTAGTAAACAACAATCCATTTGCAAGGTAACGGTGACTAACGTGGGGTAGAAATAACACGTAGTGCTGTATCTTTCTATCAATAAGTCGTAGTTGGTTTCAATTCAAGTACAAGAAAAACATACGTGAAAATTCTGGACTGGTACAAACATCGGAGCGGCAACCCTAGGCAGAAATTGTTATTTTACAAAGAAAATAGAACAAAAACGCAGTAAAAATGATTTTGTTTGTATGAAATCGTATATACAGTTGGATATAGGCAAGAAAGAGGAAGGCGTGAAGAGAATAAGTTTGCTATATCGCTGGACTTCCCTAATGTGTTTGAGAAGATAACTTATGTCTTATCAAGCTGGTAGACTTTGTGGAAGGCGAGATTAAGAAGTCGCACCAAGGTAATATGAGATTCCACATCGCTAGAGCTACAATCGCCTACCTCGATAACGTTCAAGTTTTTCACTGAACATATCTTCATTAGAAATATGATACTGAAAACATGAAATCTGAACATAAATTCAACAATCGTCTAAGCTCCAAGCTCCACTATCCCTAGTTCGTCCAAATTCGATTCCAACAAGGAATCTCAAACATAAGTTGGGAATCGAAGGCACCGATATCGATTTCTTCGGGAATGGTTGGGAACAACCAATCGATTCCTTTGATTCCCACTGGAATATTACTCAATCGGAATGACCCAGCTCTAATATAGAGGTTGATGAATTAGCGTACAGACCACCGACAAATGCAGAATGGGCGGCAAATAGAAAATCGATTTTAAAAAATAAGCCTTATATTTTGGGCTCAACTTTTTGTGATAAACAGTAGTTACGAATGGGATATACAACAAACTGAAATTCAGGACAAAGAAACTGATACATAAACTCCATACAAGGTGTCTCAAAATCCATGGACCAAACAGAAGGAGATGATATCCAATAAAAGACATAATAGTATGTCCATATCTGCTTGTACCCGTTTCTTGAACTATCGAGATATTTAAGAATTTGTATAGTGTCGCTACTTTTGAGATATTACTATCTGTTGCTCTTTCTCAATCAGCTTTACAGGACATGTTCCCAATTGATGTGTCGCTGGAAGATGCTTTAAGTGAAAAATTGTTCTAGTTATAGTAGGAACAGCAACCAGCAAAATGATACAGCATATCCAACAAGGCCTGTATAAGAAATTAGTGGGCTTATAAAGTTTTCATAGTTATAACGAGTCTGGTCTGCTTTAATTTTACCATCTTGGCAATGCGATCTGTTCGAAAAATAAGTAGAGGGGATGTTTCTGAAACGCACTGTATATTTAAGTGTGTAATTTCACATTACCGACGCCCTAAATCTAAGTTGTACCAAGTCAGTGACCGTACAAAACGTTGCTTGAGAGTTAGAGTAAGAAGTTCCGGCACTTCCTCAGAGCCCAACCCTCCCAGTTCCGACCATGATAGTAGGGGTATTGTTATCAGCTGCCATATACGGCATTGTGCTGTTGATTTGTGCCTTTCCTTTCTCAAAACTATGCCAATATCACCGGACTGCGCCGGATTACAGTACACAGTCTTTGATTCCAGTATCATATTGCATTGTACAAATTCCAGGGCCGGCTGGCCGTACGGAAACCCGGTTATCGATATTTATGGGGCTCCATTCATACCAGGCTCTATCTGCACCGGATGCATCTGTTTTAATAGAGGTATTATTCGTTTCGGAATACAGACGTTACATTGCATGCGCTAGCTGTGCACCTGGAATGCTGAAATGTGGATGGAACTGGAACTGTTGCATTCCGAAGATATTGTTTCCGATCGTGCTGTCCTGTATTGGTATTGGGTTATTTGCAGTGTCAGGTAGAATTCGAGTGTTCCCAATTTTCGTTCAAAACATTTTGCCCGTGACATGCTCTACCTTATTCATTTGGCAGTGATTTAATCAAGGTTTTTGTGGAGTTTTTAGATATAAGATTTTCACCGATACCGATAATGCGTTACTGACATCTCAAAAGCCAATATATCAAGCGTACTTGTTTAAGTTTTTGATGTATTTAAGTCATGCTACAAAAAGGACTCGAACAATTAACTACAAGTATTTAATCACTTTGACTGCTTTAGTTTTAGTTCTCATAAGAAACATAAAAAGGCGTTAGCTGGAGCAAACAGTGGCAAACTACAGCCTCGAAATACTAAAATACCTCTACAAACGTTTGCCGAGAATATGTCATGCACCACGTGCGTGCTTGTGCAAGCCCGACTTTTAAAAGTACAGATGGATACTCAAACATTTCGAACAAATTAATTTTCCCTTATGTATGCAAGACAGAATGTTTATGTTGGCATCCGTTTTGGCTGCATGAAGTTTAATGCTGCTGATCAAAAGCCTGTCTTACGAGTTCGTGTCCTATGCACAACATTGACTTATTTGGGGAAAATAGCGAGCACTTCAAACATGAAGTATCTCTAAATATGACAGAGTATACGAAAATACAATGGTTAAACGATTCAGGTAAAGCTGACGGCTGAAAATGGCTGTTAGGCATCGTTTTATCATAGTAGAGGATACTCTAATACCAGTAAAATATATTTCTATAAGATGTTGCCTTGTTTTATTTTCAATTCAATGATATTCAACTTTATTACGCTTTTTTCTTTTACTACAGTTTTCCAACGACATGCGTTTCTCAAATGTACGATGATAACAGATTTGTATAACCTGGAGGTTTGCATGGAACTTGCGTTTTGACGTAATGGCTCGGCTCAAAACTCTCCCTCCGACATCCGTCGGGAAATTTCTGGAAAGAGGGCTGCAATTAAGCAAGCAAAAAGGTCTTGTCATCCTGATGACACTCGTAGAGCCACGAATCTGGTCCATGAAGTGAGAAATACACTCCATGAATTCCGCAATGAACATTGGAGCGACTTTCTGGCGGGGATGCTTGAATCAAGTATTCCTCTCTGGAAGGTGGCAAAATCGTTCAAAAAAGGAAGGCAAGAACACCTACCATATATTCATGGTCCTGGGGGCATAGCTTCCAGGACTGAGGATAGAGTGGAGGATTTTGCTGACGTCATGGAAAGGCAGTTCTTTCCCAATTATGATCTGGACAATGACCTTAACCAGGAACGATAAATTGTAAGATCTGTCAGGAGATATTTCAGAGAGAATGGCGACAACATTTGTGCTAACATCGGTGACTCCTTCTCGGAAGATTCTTCTACGGAGGACTCTTAAGATGAATCTCTGCCTAGCACATCAACGGAATCCTCTGAGATCCCGTTTTGCACACCAGCAGTGCTCCAAGGCCGCATTGAGGACCTAAAGGTGCCGAAAGCACCTGGAGAGGATCAAACCACTAACAAAGCCCTGAAGTTGTTTTCGCCCAAGGCTTATCTGGAGGCAATAATCAATGCAATGCTCAGAACTCATTACTTCCATAAGGCGTGGAAGATCGCTGAAGTCATCATGATCCCAAAGAAGGCAGGTTTGATATTTCCCCAGGATTACCATCCCATTAGGCTACTGTCAGCTCCTTTTAAGCTCGCTGAAAGGGTGATTTATCGTCACCTTGAGAATTTCTCGTCAGATCACCATGTGCTTGCTAACGCCCAATTCGGCATTCGGTCTGAGCAAAGCGCGGAGCTACAGGCAGTTAGACTGGTGGAGCATGTAACCAGGGGGTTCACCCTGATCAAAAGTACTGGTATCTTGCTTTTAGATGTATAATAGGCATTTGACAAGGTGTGGCACATGGGCCTCTTGTATAAGCTCATCGAAAAGGGTTTTCCATTTTTGCTACTAGTACTGTTGAAATCTTTTCTAGAAGGAAGGAAGTTTCGGATCAAAACTAACAATGTGTTGTCAACAACACGGCCCGTGAGAGCCGGTGTCCTTCGGGCTTCGGTGTTAGAACCGATCCTTTAATCACTTTATATACATGACGTCCCTTGCCACAGCAACTGTGAAGTCTATCTCTACGCTGACGACACTGCACTGCTAGCCCAGTCTTGTTCTGGTAGCCTGGTTCACAACAGGCTGCATAGTGTGGTGAAGGAAGCATTTGAGTGGGCGGATCGGTGGTTTATCAAATTTAATACTTCGAAAACGCAAGCAATCTATTGTACCAAAAAACGTCGCTGTGCCCTATCAGAGGTATCAGTGAATGGAACTCGCATACCATGGGAGCAATCTGTCAGGTACCGTGGAGTCATCATTGATAACAGGTTGACCTGGCAGAAACCTACTGATATTGTGAAAACAAAATTCCAAATTACCTTTCGGCAGCTTTATCCTTTGTTGTGCAGAAATTCAAAATTAAGTTCGATCAACAAGATTCGGTTGAATAAAATGGTCATAAGACCCGCAATCGTCTACGTATGCACGGCTTGGTGTTTTCTTGCCTAGACGCACATGCAGAGACTGTAAGTCCTGCAAAACAGAACCCTACGCACAATCACTAACGCCCCTTGGTACGTGTCAAGTGAGACCATTCACAGAGATCTTGATATGCCATATCTAAGGGATTATGTAAAACGACAGACGCAGGCGTTATAGTCAAGCCGAATCGCACAGCAATTGAGAATTCAGACCAGCCAAAATTATTTCAGTTTACAAAACCGATCAAAATTATTTTTTGGTTTACAAAATTATTCGAGCAGTCAAAGCAATAATGCTTAAACTACTTCAAATGATTTACTTCTTTTCTTTGCTCTATTTCTTCATTCCTATCTTTCCTTTTTTCCTTTTTCCCCTGGAACATGTTTGGTATCTGGTTAGCCAGACCTGACAGACTAACAGACCGACGAGGCTTTTAACTAAGAGCAAAGGTCCACCGGACCGCTCTGACGAACAATAACGGATAGTAGTGGTTGGCCCAAAACGTCACATATATAAGCCCTGTTCGTACAGCTGTCACCAACCTGTCAGTGATCGTGTCCAAGACCCCGCCACACAAATTCGTTTATTCTGCTACGCCATTTAGACAGAATTCACACAGCTGGCTCCCAGACACAGTCGCCAATAAGTCACCGACCAGCGTACAAACAAAAGTATTATCTCCTGTAAGTGTCTTAGGCTTTTTAAGGTCAAATGTTACAAAAATTGCTTTTAACAAGTATCTTCCCTTATCAATGGATTCCATTCAGATGTGTTATAAACTTTTGTGTTATAAAATGCTTGACAGTCTTGGTATATACGAAGACCATTTTCAAAGTAAGAACCGACTATGTATGGTGCCCGCGCAATACTGACACGTGACGCCCGTTCAACCTCAGATACTCTTAGTCAGTCTTTCACTATGCCGCCATTACGTTTGACGACTCTATCGGTATTGGTTGTGTGATTATACTGTAGAGTAAACCCACCGATTTTGAGGTGCGCTAAGTAATTCGGTCTTTAAATGCAAAAAAAACTTCGTCCTGCTATAATGCTGAAATGATGCAATGAAATATTATTGAAGCTTAGGCGCATGTTGCAGCAAGACGCAAGAACACCAAGTCGAGAATAACTGGATCATTAACCATACAGTCCTGACTTAACACCATGAGACTTCAGTCTTTTCAAAAAATTAAGAAATTTGTGCGTGGAAAGTGCTTAGAAAATGACATGTTGAAAGGAACAGTTATTAACTGGTTTAATGATCAGGTGGTAGCATTCTTTGACGACAGGATCCTAAAGATCATGTCACGACCTGAAAAATGTTTGAATGAATATGATGCCTATGTCGAAAAATAAAAAAAGATGGTAGTTTAGTTTGTGTTACAATTTACGTTTATAAAGTCTCACAGTCATTAAAAACGGGGATCCTACTAAAAAAATGACGATCGTTTATTTAACCATTACTAAGACAGTGTGCGAAAAGGGTAAGGTACAGTTGTACTTGTGATCATGCGGTTACTCAAGTCCGTACAGTGCGAGACACTCAGATTTAGGCCTGCCAGGGGGTGTCTACAGGAAGGGGTGTTATCTCCCCTTTTGTGTTCGCTCCTGGTAGATAATTTGAATGTCATTATTCGCCTTGGGACGCCGAGGTTCAAGCATATGCAGACGATCTAGTCAACCTAGTCAGAGGGGAATCTGGGGAACATATCTCGGGAACACTCCAGGACGTCTTAACCGCAATAGCGGATTGGTGCGAAGGGGAAGGACTGTCAACCCGCAAAATATGTTCATCGTAACTTTTACCAGAAAGAGAAAACTGGATGGAATGTAACCTCCAACAATCCAAGGTGAAAATGTACCATTTGCAATGCGGCGAAATATCAAAGAATAATCTTAGATAAAACACTAAACTGAAATTCGCATCTGGAAGCAGTCCTTAAGAAGGCAATGATTACGCTATGAAACTGCAGAAGGGTCTGTGGAATGAACTGGGGAATGAAACCTAAACAAATGTTTTGGCTTTATACCATGGTTATTAGACCTATGATAACCTATGGATCTGTAGCTTGGTGGGGCAAGGCCGCACAAAGAACTGACCAAGCACAGCTGAGCGCAATAGAGACAGAGGCTTGTATGTTGATCACTGGTGCGTTTCGTATCACACCAACTGCAGCTTTGGAGGTCCTTCTTAATTTACCCCCTTGCCGATATACCTGGAAGGCAAGAAGGACGTCCTATAGACTACATCATGTGGCAAATAGTATAATGGACAATATCACTATGGAGGAGACGGACATGCTGGTGGACTTACAAGACCATCACAGCCTGGGAGTGCCTTCTGATATAATGCCAAAGATAACAAGATATGCTAAACCCTACTCAGTGACAGCTCCGCACAGGAATGATTGGGAACAGTAAGTTAACCTGATAAGGAAAGGTATCTGTGCATGCACAGATGGCTCCAAGACCGAGGTAGGTGTTGGAACTGGTATCTTCGTGCCGAAGCTAAAGATTAAAAAATCTGTCAGCCAGGGTACCTCAGCATCGATATTCCAGGCAGAGTTGTACGCTATAGAACTGGGTACCAGAATGATCGCAGAACGACAACTGAGACACAGAACTATAATTATTTTTTCAGATAGTCAAGCCGCACTTAAACCACTTGATTCTCGATATCGAAATTAGTGTAGAATAGCAAAGAAGCTCTCGGTGGCATAGGGGCGGGAAATGAAGTCCGTCTCATATGAATCCCAGGCACACAGGTCTAGAGGGAAACGAGACAGCTGACACTCTGGCAAAGAGTGGGGCTAGCACACCCTTCATTGGGCCTGAGCCAGCGATTGTGATACCATACAATACGGCTAAACAAATAGTCTCTGCAGAGATGGACAGAAAGATCCACGGGAGGGATTAGTTACAAAGAAGGTAACAGACTCATTGTTACCGCTGAGCAGGAATAGCCTCAAAGCTCTAGCAGGACTGTACACTGGTCATTGCAAATTGCGTCTGATGAGCAGGCTGGGCTTGGCGGAAGACGCTGAGTGCAGATTATGCATGGAGGGAGATGAAACGGTCAGGCATTTATTGTGTAGATGCCTTGCAATTGCAAGAATCAGGTACAATATACTTGGACACATAGTACTCCAATCAGATCTGAATGATATTTATTTAATCAACTTAATCGACTTCCTCAGGAGGTCGGAGCTACTGGGGGAAATATAAATAGGTGTGAGCCACAATAGACCAAAGAGTCGCAGTGGAGGATCGTTATTGATGCACTCACAATAAACCTAACCTAACCTAGCCTACTCAAGTTATTTCAAAGTAGTTTCTTTCGTCATATTTATGGTTTCAAGTATAGTTATGTTGATATAACCGTTCTATAAAACGGAAACACAAATTTTCTCCAACTCACTGAAAATGGGCGAAGGTAAAAATAAGAGATTTCCAAACAACTTTTGCGAAACATTCATGAATATTTTTGTGTATCATGTTCTAAAATTTGATAAATATAAGAGCTTACATCGTTCAGATGCTGCAGAACTGTAACCGACTTTGGACATTATTTGAGTAACTAAGACCGTGCTTGCTCTTGTACAACGGTTAAAAATTGTTCAATTGTCCAACCTATCTTTCGGTAGCTTCTATGTCACGTTACAATAGAAGCATCGCAGCTTTGCAGACGCATAGAGGAATAATAACTTCAATGCAGTCTGTATTTTATATGGAGTATTTGTCTTGGAAGTCAATCAGGTTTGAGTGCTGTGCAGTGGGTTTCCGCACAGCAGACCGAACTGAACATACTTTTAATCAAGCTAATTGAGTTTGATTGTTAATTAAACCGTCCCGAGGGAAGCACTGTTGAAAAATCGGTAAGGGACCTGTTAATTTCCGCTCCAGAAGACACCCTTATACCTCCGCGATTGACCGGTCATGCGAGAAATTAATTTGCTAGAAAAGATGGGATAGGTTTGGCAGCCACTTGTTGAAAAATTGTTGATTAAGTCAAACTTCAACCAAACGTGAATGGAGATGTTGATACCTAGATACCAATAAGCAATAATGTTGGGCAGTTCTCCTCAAATCAAAAATGATACGTTAAAGTGTACAGGCCGTTACACTCAATGTTATACAAGGAAATGAAAAACTGGATCCGGCTCTGTGATGTTGAGCTCTCAAAACATACAAAATCTATTATGGCATTTAATAAGCACCAATAGTTGGGCTGTTGTGAACATAGTAAGACACGACAGTTCAAAAGCTGATGATTTTGATAAACCACAAAACAGTTGAAAAAATCGAATTCGATCCTGGACAACTCTGTCATTCTGCTAAGTAGGTGAGTGAAACGTCTTATGGGCGAACTGCCAACACCAAGGTCATCCTCTCCAGGTAAAGTCGAGGAAACTTCACTACTGGCATCACGTGATGTGCTGCTTGACGGATTCTCTACCTTTATCTAAATGTAAAAATATCAAATATAGCGTTTGTTTTCGTTGATACCCAGGTTATCAACGCTGTTGCTTTTTGAGATATTTCGTTAAAAATAAGTATAAAATAAAGTAGTATCAGTAGCTATTATGGTATACGTGAGCTGTATTGTGACTATTGTGCGAGATGCAGGACTCCAGAAGACTATGGCATAAAGTGTTACAGGTAGGCTGTGAACTTAACATATATTATCGGCATGATGTAGTTGGTAGATTATTTAAAATTGCATGCCTGGATTCAGCCTCTCTATAATCTTTGTAGTTCGCCACGTTATATAAAGTACGAAAGTTTCTTGACATGGTAATATGGCCAAAGTACAGTCATAAGATTTATAAACCAAAGTTCTGCCCTTCTAGGCCAACAAATTAAAGGCATAGAACTGAGCAAAGTGAGTAGAGGTGACTAGCTTATTTACAAAGAATTATGAATTCATTACAGTTTTCTGTATTTTATCATTATCAAGAAGCAATTCGATAAAGTGACGCACATGTTTTGCAACACACAACATTTGGAATAAATCTATCCATATTTTCATGTAATATGATCTTGGTACCATTGCCAACAGCGTATGATTATTTTTTTAAACTAAATATATCTTGTGCTTTAGAATTAGTTTTGGATTCTATTATCTATTATCCTAACAAAACTAACGTACCACTGGTAGTACAATCGTGGTCAGTGACAACGAAGCCTTGTGCAAGCATCTCTGACTAACCGTGTTCCTTTTCATCTCCATATAGTCCTTTATCGATGTTTTGCCTGCCTTGGCGGTCTATTTTATCATAAAGGTAAAAGTACAGGTTGTCAACCCTTCCAATCATCAAGGGCCCATTTTTTGGATGAAAAGTTTGACATAGAAGACAAGCTGGAAATCTTAATGACAGTCTAACCAACATTGTTAGACTTTGGGTGAAATCAGTGATGCTGGAAAACCAAATGAAGTAAACAAAAAAGCCACTCAGGGCGCCAAATTTAAGCTCATCATTTTTTTTATCTGAGGATATTCAAACTCCTTGTGTATAATTCTTCTTATTAAATACGCCAACATTTTACAACAAAAAGGGTTGGAGGAATATTAGGATTTTGCGCAAACGGCAGCTTCATTTTAATGCTTTTTCGGGAATCGATAAATCTAGGTCATGCAATATATACTTGTAAAAGCTTTGATAGGATACATCCAATATTAATCGGAGTCGGTATCAAACAATTATTGTTATTCGTTTCATATCTATTCACCTGATGTTACTGATATTATGATCCAACGTTGGACTGTTCATAAAAGCTCTTACTAACCTATGTATGTAACCATTGAAAGAGCATACTCATATTTATGATTTGTTTTTTAAAAATAACAGGTTCATACATTTTTTATTACTGTTAGGTATTGCTTTTCCCAGAATTTCCGCCATTCAGAATATAACAACTACAAACATTATGATGTATATTATTGAATGAACCAAGCAGAACAATTCGATTAAATATCATATTTATTTAACGAACGTTTTTCAGTTTTATTTTGAGACTCAAAAATAAATGTAAATTTTATGTAACTATGTAAATGAACATGCGCGTTGTGTAAGTTCAATTGCATGCAAAATTTCTGATCTGTGGCTTTAAGCTCACGGCAGTTATCGATGATGTGAATGCAATAGTGAGCAAAACTGATGAAAAACAAGCCAATGGCAGATATAGCAAGTACAGGGTGATATGAAAAATCGTGATCAATATTTCTCAGGCGGAAGGGACACCCAAAGATTCCTGCTTATGAAACAGAGAAAAATATATCCACTGAACTTTTGGAGATGACAACTGGAGGCTTATACCTGTAATATGAACTGGAATGATATACTTACAAATTTCTCTGTCCCACAATGTACCAGAAGTGTAGGTAAATCTGGGACAATGGGAGTAATTATATCTACGCCACTGCTTCAATCAAAGCATTTTTACATGCCGCCCCAAAGGCAGTTCAGTTCTGGAGAAGAGTGTTCCAACAATTCAGGAATGACCCGCAGTTATCAAAAAAGGTTATGGGCAGACAAACACACTTTTCGAATAGTGGGCATTCGAAGCTTTGAAAATATACGGTGAGGACCAAGACATAGAAGTACAAGAAGTGTGTATAGGCACATAAGTATGTTAGAAAGAGATAGAAGCCCGGCTGGGTAGCGAGGCTCATCGCCACAGTGCCTAGCATCGCTGATGCAGGAGGTCGTGCAATCTGCCGCGTTGTAAATATGTTACACCAGTTCTTTGAATTAATATGCATATTGAAAATATGCACAAGTTTATTCTTTAAGTCCAAATAATGGTTTCATTGTGAGAGTACACATTCTTAAATTGTGAATTATGGGGAATCTGTTTAGGATTGATACCCGATCGGTTCTAACGGTGCTGCAGTTTAAGTCAAATGAAAGGTCAGGATCGCCGCAAATTCTGCAACATTGCATCATTGGTTTGTTTGACGAACCTAACGATTTTTCAGTATTTCTACCGGAATGAGACGACATTATTTACCGAAATACCGAAAAAGGGCACATTTTCCACGATTTCTTGAAAGAATTCAGATAGTTCCAGATGTTTTTCCAAAATAGAGGTAAGAATCGAAAATAAAGCTATAATAATTAAGCTCAAAACCAGTTATACATAAGCGGCCACTCAGGCAATCTAGCACACGATGGACGTAGGTTCGGGTTGCCTACAATTATCTGCGCACGTCCCTTATTCCGCTTTTCCTATATTGGTTTTTGTGCGTACAGCAGGGACAGACTGGTATATCACCGTCATTACCGCATGACCTGACAGTAATAACGGAATCAAGCTCGCCTGCATTTAGTTGAATATTAAATTAGAATTTCAGGTGATGAGGCGTCAAGTTCGGAGGTAAAACAGAAAAATATCCTGAATCTTAGAAGCAAGAGTTGCATCATTGGTTCGCTTGACAACATCGCGTCTTGTACATTCCAAGACAAGGTATCCACCTTCACGATAGTGCAGTGCTATCAGCGCCTCTTTTTTTTTCAACAAGTAGTGAAATACCGGTATGCTAATTAATGCTGATATGTGATAAAACAAGTTTTGTATGATGTAATGACGAGATCCCTTTTCGTTTGAAATTCTGTTGTATGTGAACAGGTATGGAATATGGAATATGGCGGACAAATTTCAATGTAGCTAATGTGTGAAGGTGAATTCTGATGTGAAATCTCGAGCCCGACACGGATCTGCTGTCAAAAATGATGGTTCAGATTCAACACAATTCACAATTCAAAAATGTGTACGCTCAAAATAAAACCATTATTTGGGCGTAAAGAATAAACTAACGCATATTTTTTAGTATATACTACTGCCACTGGTCGATAGAGAACCCAATAAATCAGAAGAATAAGACAACGTCGTTTCGGTTCTGACTGGAAGTCAACTTGAATCATCAAAAGAAGCTTATTTAAATTTTCTTCGACAAAACCTACTAGAACTGTTAGATGACATGCGATTAGCTAGCGACACAACAATGTAGTTCAGGATGACGGAGCTATACCGTACATATTTCTCCTACTTGGATTACAAAGCATTCATGACTGCAGAAATAGAATCACGTAATACGGCACTGTCTCTGTAATCCTCCTATTTGCTCCCTGTTTCCTTGATTGTTTCCTCATTCTATACGTAATGTAGAATGTTGAGAATCGAAGCCTTCAGGGTACCTGCAGCATTTAGTCCTTTCTTAGTAGGAACTGTTTAGGATTAGGAGTTCGTTGTTCATGAATTCTTGTCGGCTTAGTTCGAGATTTGATTTGACTTCTTGAAGGGAAATTTTAAGTTTTACTTAGACTGCATCAGTTCATGAAGCTTAACATTAATGTGTTTAAGAAAGCAACGCTATCGTCCCAAATATTATTTGTAGAGTATTTGTGTCATCTCATTAGTTGGTGGCACTCATCGTCTAAAAATCCACAAACATCCCGCACGGTAGCGGTGATAATATTCCATCTTCCATTCCTTTTACGTGACCGTACCATAGTACAAGTTGTTTTATGTCATAAAAAATTGTTTTTATTTATTTACATCTGAACTCTGATCTCTCCATCACATGTTTTCTCTCCTTACTTCCTGCCATAGCCGTGCCTCTGTGTTTTCTAATTTTGCTAATTCTGATTTTTATTATCAAGCAAATCAACCAGGAGCAATGTAATGGATGAGACTGATTCAACGCTTATCCGTCAGTGACAGTATTTTGCAACATTTTTCATTTTACATGGAAAGACATATCAAACAGTAGCATATGTCCCCTAGACTAATTCCGAAGTTTTCCTCTTGTGGCATAAAGTCCAGCTGATTCGCTTTTCATATTCCTGTACAAAAGTTAACTATTAGTGAACCGTAGTGAGATATCTCTAATCATCTGCAACTTGGCAGTCTTCACAGGAAGTTGTCAGCGGCACTGTGTAGGTATAACAGCCCTTACTTTGACGCTTTGAAATCCAATTTAGCGAACAACCAAGGCCAATTAGACGGCTGTTTAGATTTCCGAGGATTAAATCAAAAAGTACAGGGAGTGAAGTGAAGGAAACCCTATCTATAGCAAAATGACGTTCTGCCTATTACTTGGGTTTGATTTATAAGGCTTGAGGTGGAAGCTTACATGTAAATCGTATTTGTTAGGTCTATGTGATTGGTAAGAGTGGAAGTAAGTTTTATGTGATCATCAGCATCACAAGAACTTGACCTCGAAAAGGAGCTCAGCCCTAACTAAACTTCATCTGTAAACACTCTTTTTTGATAATAAAAATAACATTTGGGAAGCTTAATCTTAAAATCTGTTAAGAATAATAAAGCACCTCCAGCTAGAATGCAACACTATAATCCTTCCATCATATACTCTACTCTTTCAGAAACGCCATGCTCATGTCTTATACAGTTACGTAGAGCCAGCAACTTTAGAATGTCTACTTCTGAGCATTTAGTAGAAACTTCGAAGATATGAGATAGATCGAGGGAGTCGTTATTTTGCTGTTTGTAGGAAAGGTCCAGGTTATTTGTTATGGAACACCCAGGGTTGTTTTATAAAGCTTTTATCGAAAGCCGTTGTAATTGTTGAACTAACTCAGTCGGACATAAGACCTTGCATATATTGAGAAGGCTTTCTAATATGATTTGTCAAAAAAACAGTTTGACATGGCTGTTCGCCAGTATCTACAAAATCATGCGGTTTTTCAAAATCTGCAATGGACAAATTGGTCTTAGTATAGTATGGTCACAAGAAATATTCCTTGAATTTTTCTCATAGAAATATCCTGCATTTTGATGCAATACTCATGCTCTTAAAGAAGTAGCTACATGTAATTAACAGATGACTCTAGGAAAGTGTCAAAAACCGTCGTGCGACCAAGTTGAAACTCGT